>OU898284.1:66894827-66911205 GCA_918026665.1 Diabrotica balteata | reverse complement strand
AGCTCGTTGGTTATTCCGTCTGGTCCTGGTGAGTTTCTATTTTTGAGTGAATTTATGACTATTTCTACTTCGTGAAAACTGATTTCTATTTCGTCTCTTAGTTCAGATACGTTATTGTGCTGATTATTATTTTCCTTTGCTTTAAACAGTTCCGTCAGGTATCTTTCCCATTCGTTTGCTGGTATATTATTGTATTCCCTGAAGAGATTGATGATAATATTATTTGTGAAGAATCAATCGGATATTGCAGGTACATATGAAATATAAGTGATTGGGAATTCTAACGATTCTGATATTCCTCTGAACCACAGATAAAACGTCCAAAGAAAAAACCAGGCAAAAATAGTAAATCCAAATTTATCTCAAGTTGTAATAACGGATATTCTTTCGTGCTCAGTAGTAATTCAACATCAGTCTGATTGATATTTAGACAATATAAAAGCCAACCATGTAGTCAAGTCATATATTGAAGTTTTTTCACTCTTTTTGATAAAAAAGTAATTGAGAATAATCTTCACAATTTTGAAATGAATAACATAGATTTAAAAAAATTATTAGCATGTGTATATTATCTGGTTTACACTCTGCTTCAAGTTGATATGCATTGGTCAAAGGATGAGGATAAAGAAGTGCATATTATAAGAGAAAGCATCATCCGACATAGATTTATAATTTTAATTTATAATAGTGAAGAAACCGCTACATTAGTGTCAGTACATGGGCGTCAATCTAAATTTGCTTTACCAGATGAAACCAGATTCGACAATATTGGCCACAGTATAAAAATAATGATAGTGCAAAAATGTAGGATGTACAAAAGTAATACTATTTATTTATGTAAAAAGTGCAAAATGCATCTACACCCCGAATATTTCGAAAATTTTTACCTTAAAATTTAATTTACGTTTAAGATACAATATGTTCCTTTATTAAAAATTGTACTGTTTCCCTTAAAAATGAAAAAAAAAACTTTTTGGTTGTAATTTATTCCTAATTTGTGTTTTTAATCCAATGTAATAAATTAATTGTCAAATTTCTCTTTGTATATTAAGCGGCCGTTAAGGGTTTAATACTATATTAAGAATAAACTGGCCTTAAATTTTCTTTACTTACCTCAAAACTATTTTAAAGTTAATAATAAAGTATATTTAATAAATATATTCCCAATAATACTCTACGCCCATGCAGATATGAATAAAATCTGGAAGATATCATATTTCATAAACTTCAATAAACTAAGATATCATATTTGTCTAATTAACATTCTTTCTAAAAACGTAAATATATATAGACCAGCAAAATATTGATAATTTTACCGATGTTCCAAACTATTCTATGAACTTGTCTCACTATACACTCGTGAATCGCACCAATTTATATTGTTACGGGGGCAAATTTATCTTACATGGGTTACAAATTTACATGTTTACATGGGCGAAGCATACACAATAAAAATGACCCCGGTAAGAATTTACTAATGAAATTTTTCATGGTTGCCGCTACCGTTTAGTTCAATTTGTAGATGAGTCACCTTTAATTGAAAATTGTCTGACTATAGTTAAAAGAATTAGTTTGGAAAAATAAGTGCTCTCATATAATTAAATTAATTTTCATAAAAAAATATATATACTTATAGATTTTATTTTTAAATATATTTGAACAAGTAAAGTCTCAAAATATCTCAAGGAAAGAAAGGTACAAGAAACAAAAAGAATGAAGAAGATGTGGAATTAGAAACACAAGCTGTACAAGAGGAGAGTTTAGTTGAAGTGCCACAAGATTCAGTAGAAATGAATTAAGAAAGAGGAGAAAATGTCAATATGGCAGCTCTGATGGCAATAATAATGTAGATGAACAAGACAATGGAAGAGAATACGAAAAAAATGGAAGAGAATTCGAAAGAAGTCAAAGAAGACATAAGAAAAATGGAACAGAAATTGGAAGAGAATTCAAAAGAAGTCAAAGAAGACATAAAAAGAAAAATGGAAGAGAATTATAAAAAATTAGAAAAGAAAATAGAAGATAATACCTAATGATAAAATTATAAAACAAATAGAAAAACAAATAGATAAAAAACTTGAAGCTGCAGAGAAAAAAGTAACCAATGAAATAAAAAATATAAGGCATGACTATAAGAAAAGGATAGAAAATGAGAGAACAGAAGTAAATAGGATTACTCAAGATAATATGATAGATATAGAACAGAAAATAGAGTTGCAGAAATGTAACTTAGAAGTCAAAATGAACGAAGACAGGAGAAACACAGAAGAAAAATTGGACGATATGCAACAAAATATCCAAATAAATAGTAATCAAATAAGAAATGTGGAACAAAGAATGGATGATATTTCACAAATGAGAGACATAGGGAGACCTTACTTAAATTTAACAAATGACACTGGGATTAAATTTTCTGGTAATATAAAAAATTTGCATCCTAGAGTATACATAAATAGTTTAAAACATAAATTAAGATTAGTGAATAATATTAATGATATTAAAGATTATATTAGAATGACATTAAGTGATAATGCGGCAACTTGGTTTGCCAGTGTTGAGAATGATTTGGACAATTTTCAAACATTTGAAAATAAATTTTTAAATTATTATTGGGGTGAATTAGAGCAAGCTAGATTTAGGGAAGTTCTCTATTTTGGAAAATATAATCCTAATTTAAGATCTAATATGGTAGATTATGCATTAAAGCTGATAACAGTTGCAAAGTATTTAGAACCACCACTTTGAGAGGATGAAACAGTTTTAAATGTATCTAGACATTTTGATGCAGATGTTGTACAAATAGTAACTGTACAAAATATTCAAACAATAGATAGTTTTATTAATTTTATTCAAAGAATACAAAGAGGTAATATGACAAGTAACAATGATAACAATGATATTAGGATGAATAATAATAATAATAATAGAAAAAACAATAATAATTTTTAATATAATAAGAATAATAATCAAAATAGACAAAATTTTAATAACAGTACTAATTATTACAATAGACAAAATGTTAATAACAATACTAATTATAATAGACAAGATTTTAACAATAGGAGAAATACAGAACGACCTAATTACAACAGACAGGTGAATCATATACGAAGGAACAGAAGCTGCGAAGATAGAGAACGAAATAGTACAAGGCAGAAAAATATGAGTAGAAGTCATAGTAGTGAAAGACACAGGACATTAGAACCAAATGGTCAGACACAATTAGAGAATAATTCTAACAATCCAAGTGTGGTCAAAATTATTGAATCTATTAATTAAATTTATATAAATGCTATGGCCAAAAATAAAATGATTAAGATTATGATAGATACTGGTTCAGAAAGTACTTTAGTCTCGGGAAATTTTATTTTTAATACATTAAGACTATCAGATATAATGAAGATTCCAAAAATTAAAATAGTTGGGGCAAATAATAAGAAGTTGGGTGAAATTGATAAACTAGTCAATTTTAAAATTAATATTCTTAATAAAGAAATTAATATGCAAGGATTTATTGTCAAGGATTTATGTGTTGATATATTAATGGGAAATGATGAATTGGAAAAGAAGAAAGTGAAGATAGATTTTGAAGAAAAAGTTGTAACTTTGGAAGGGCAAATAATTAAGTTTATGCAGAAAGATCAGGGGGGAAGAAGAAATAAGAATTGATAGGATATTATTAAAAGAAAGTAATGATGTTTATGAAGAAGAAATGTATTTTGATAATAGGGAGATGTCCCAAAACAATGTAAAGAATAATTGTAATGAATATTTAAGGAATGGAAAAAAACAGATGGATGTCTACGAGGCGGAGTGCCTAAAACTGGAAGCAAGGAATAATGATTACATAATGAAAAATAATTTTATTTGTAAAGAAGAGGATATGATTATAGTTTTAAGTTGCCCTGAAGAATATAAATCAATAGTCATTTCCATATTGCAGCAACACAAGGGACTTGTTAATAAAGAAAATAGAATTGTACACAATTATATTCATTGTATAAAAGTAAAAGAAGAAAAAGATTTTAAAACAAAATCGTACCCAATACCATATAAATACAGAGAAGAAGTAAATAGAACAATTAATAATATGTTAGAAGATGAAATCATTGAGAAGGCAGATACACGTTTCATTAACGTTTCATTATAGTGGTAGTAGTAAATCAAGAACAATGTACTTACATTTTTCCAAAAAGAAGTAATATATGTAGGTTATAAACTTAATACTAAGGGAATTGAAATGGATCCAGAACGGACACAGGTTATTCAGGAATATAGAACACCACACAATTTAAGAACTTTAAGAGGATTTATTGGAATAATTAATTATTATAAAAGGATGATACCAGATCTAAGTATAAAAGAAATTCCATTACTTGAACTACTGAGGAAAGGTGTAAAATGGAAATGGGACCAGCGAAGAGAACTAGCATTCCAAGAAATCAAAAACATTTTTCTGTCAAATTTAAAAATATACCATCCTGACTATACAAAGCCATTCATATTAAGAACAGATGCCTCAATAGAAAGATTATCAGGGGTATTACTACAAATACATGATGGGGTCGAATACCCGATACAATTCATATCAAGAATTACAAAGCCACATGAAAAAGGTTATTCAGTGTCAGAACTAGAACTAGCTAGTATTATATACTGTGTCACAAAATTAAGATTTTATTTGTTGGGTGATGAATTTACTATAGAAACAGATCACCAAGCTTTAACATCTATATTAAATAACAAATATGGAAACAGTCGAGTACATCGTTGGAGCCTAATACTGAGTGAATACAGTTTTGAAATCAAATACATTTCTGGAAAATCCAACATAGTGGCAGATGCTTTGTCAAGGTTAGAAAATACATCACAAAAAAAGCAGCAAACAATAAAGATTGGATTAAATCAGTTGGTAGAAAACACTGGATTATATTCTAAAGAAGAAATCGTAAGAGATCAAATCAATTTGCATGAAAAACAAAAAGTCCTTAAAAAGGATGGGGTGTTTTATAAGATAATTAATGGCTTACAAGTATATGTAATAAGTAGAATTTTGGCAAGAAAGATATTGAAAGATTTACATAAAAGTTACATGCATCTTGGTTCAAGAAAACTATGGATGTTATTTAGAGATAATTATTTTGCAAAGAATGACATAAGTAGAGCAAAAGAAATTACTACACAATGCAAAATATGTCAAATAAACAAAGAAAAGAACTTTAAAAACCAGAACACATATAAATCCAATGTTGCTTATGAAAAACTAAATACAGTTGCCATGGATTTCATCTCAAATTTAGTTCCCAGTCCAACAGGAAACAAACATATATTAGTGATAGTTGATTTATATACAAAATTTATTAAACTATATCCATGCTCAAGAACAAATGTTAAAACATTGAAATTATATATTAATCAGTTTTTCGAATAAATAGGACCATTTAGAAATTGCATAATAGATACCGCTACATTTTTTAACAATCAAAAATTTCAGACATTTTGTGAGAAGAAGTGGAATTTTTTTTAATAATAAACATAATTTAAACACAGAGGAAGTACCAGAATATTTAATGTTTGGTCATATAGGAAATCGAACAATTAAAAAACCAATCACATTTCAAAAAGGAGACAAAGTTTTAATTCGTTCACTTAGACAAGGGAATTTGGGAGAAAACCGTTGTAAGAAATTACAACCACTGTTTGAAGGTCCATACATAGTTCAAAATCAGAATGGACTGAACAGCTATGTATTGATAGATGCACAGAATAAACTAAGAGGAATTTTTCATATTAATGACATTTTTAAATATTTTGAAGAGATGGAATAATGTTTTATATACTTTTAACACTGTTAACATTACAAACAGTTCACTAAACACTTAACTCTATTCCATTAGACAATTTTGTTTGTTGACAGAACAAATGGTAAATCTAATCATTGTGGGATAATGTATCAATTATTAATTTGACATCATGTTTTGAGCAGCTGTTAAATTTGTCTTTTGTTTGGGTCCTAAAAACCATAATTTTAATTAGAGTTAAGTATAAAATCACTATCATATAATTTACAATAATTTATAATATAATTTGAATTGGGGTCATATATCTCCAAAAGATTAATTTTGTAAATATTTTTATACTCACAGATGAAAAGTAAAACTTACCATTTATACTAAAGAAAGTCTTTTGAACCAAAAGAAAGAATTATTTCCTAAATCTTGTCTATTAATAAACAAACATTGTGTAGAAACTTATTAGTTAAATAAACATAATGATCTTTGTCATTTGACATGACAATTTGACATTTGACATGAAACATAGATTACATAGCCGTAGTTAAAGGAAATTCTAGATAAAAAATTAAATTATTGAATTATATTAATTAATATATTTACAAATGTGTATGGGTAGGAAAATTAATTTTAAAAAAATAATAAACGAATTATTTATTTTAAAATGAATTTTGGGGTATTGTAGTGAGAGCAGAAATGCAATAAATTAACATAGAAATATATACAACCAGATATACAATGTTAATTAATAAATTTATTTAAATAGTAATTAAAGACATAATTTGTAAGTTATATACTAGATAATATTATTAAAAAATAATTATGTAAGGGTATTTTTAAAAATTTAGCTTAAGAATTAAGTTTAAGAAGTATTTTTTATTTTATTTAATATTAGATATATATTTAGTCAGCCATGTGCATATGCAACCAAACATACACTGTAGTGTCAAAGTCAAAAAGTTATTTATTTTTGTAATGTTAATTTAGAATATAATTGTGGATGTAGAATAGTAAAAATATATTTCATATAAATGTTTAAGTTACATATAATAGTGTAGTTCTGATCTGGAGAGCCTAAAGTCAAGTAAATTGTAAATAGAAAGTTCTCGAAATGTCAATGGGACTATTTACATAATACATCACAGACAGGAAACCATTCCATTTTATTCCAGAATGTTCAGATAGAAAAAATAGAATGATTCGAACCTTATTTATTGCTAGATTATTCTGGAAAGAGGAAGGATATATAAACCATGTAATTTGGAGCATCAGTTCAGTTCAGTTCAGTTCAATTCAGTTATCAGTCAGTTATCAGTTAGAAGTTAGTTAGTTAGTTACAGATTATGATTAGTTACAGTTGATTAAACAGTTAGTAAAGTGAGTCAGTAAAGTCATAATTCAAGAATTTAGTTACAAGAAGATTATTTATCAGTTAGTGGAGTTAGTTAGAAGAAATTAAATCAGTTACAAGATTATTAAGTGAATTAGTTTGAAGCTAGAAGAAGGCATTGATTAAGTACACTGAAGTACAGTTAAATAAGTCAACTACAGTTGGAGATTAATTATTACTACAGTAATATAGTGACAGTATGAAGTTAATTTATTGAAGTAAGCATTCAATAATACAACCAGAAGATACAGTATATTTGAAATTACATTTGATATTTGATACATTATATGGAAATTACAAGGATTTAAATTTATATATTTATATGGTGAGTGGATATAATTAAGAAGAAACATATTAAAATTGTTGGATAACCAAAGCTGAGTGAGAAAATATCGAGTGGTGATAATAAGTTTAATTTTGGAAAAACTTTAGGCGTTCAGTGAAAGAAGGTACCAAATTTTGTTAATAATTTAATAATTGTAAGAATTTTAAATTTTAGATAGATTGTTTTAAATTGATATTGGTTATATTAGATAGATAGGTTTGGTTCATAATATTTATAATAAAGATAATTTAAAAAAGTACTTACAAACTAATTCTTTGAGAACCGCGATAAAAACCCTATACTTACATATATCATTCAAATTTACTCATAGCTCATACAGAAACAACACATCATAATATATATATATATATATATATATATATATATATATATATATATATATATATATATATATATATATATATATATATATATATATAAATTAAGGATCACTCGAAGAGTGGCGGGTTATTCGCTCAAAAGTTGGAGAAAAAAGACAAAGATGATGGCTACTTCATCTATAAAAAGAACAATATGAAAAACCTAACATCCAAAGAAAAATTATTAAGTATGTTACCTCAAAAAGATATGTAGCAGTCAATGATATTAAAATTGTAAAGAAGCTTACGACAATGGACATTATAAAATTATGTTGTATAAAAAATAAATTGAACTAAATATAGTTAACAATTTTTATAAACTTAGCACAGAAAAAAACATGTGGTAGTTGTACATGTGTGTAAAAAATTTTATGTAAAAAATTATATAAAAAAGCACATTATTGTGAAGAAGAACTAAAAGATCTAAGATGCACTTCCAACAGTATATCAATAGTTAAGATTTAATTTTGACTTTAGGTAGCATTATTAAAATGATTAATTAAAAATTTAGTAATTTAAAAGTATAATGAAGTTACCACTACAAGCTTCTAGGCTGCTGCCGGTGAAATGAAGGCAACAAGTTTTATAACGCCACCAACGTGAAAAGACAGATGCCTGGAGGTCAAAGCGTGACAGAACAACAGGGCGTACTACTGCCAACTCTAATACAATAGAGCGGTTTATTTAAAAATATGACAAATTTGGTTGACAACCTGTCCGTATAAACCAAAAAAAAATGAAAGGAAAAGGTGGTTGAGAACTCCATTTTCCCCCCACTGATCAATTGAGATGAACAAAGAACAAACAAGCGAAATCAATATAAAAAATCACATATTAATAGTCTACGTTGTGAATGGATAGCCAGCCACAGGTGAAGAATGATTAAACTTCCAACAGTCCAAGATTCATAACATTAGGAACTGAAATTAATAGGGATTCTATGAATCATTTATAGTAATAAAGTTGTATTAAACTATTTGAATAGAAACAAATAATACAATTATACAAAAGCAACTTTGACATTAAGTCATGAAATGTAAGTTGCATAAATCTGAGATAATTTAAAGTAAGATTATTATTTTAAATTATTTTATTTATATTTGAATATTATTTGAAAAGAAATTATGTAAAGCAAACAGCTTAGGTGACAATTTTAAAGTAAATAACATAGTAAGCGTAATTCTGCAATATTCTTCTTCTTCTTATGGTGCCTATTCGTTACGGATGTTGGACATTAACATGGCTATTCTGACTTTGTTGACTGCTGCCCTGAAAAGTCCGGTAGTGGTTAAGTTAAACCACTTTCGCAGGTTATGCAGCCAGGATATTCTTCTCCTTCCTGGACCTCTTTACCCATGCACTTTACCGGTTTTCGACGTTTTATGCTTCCGACTAGTTCGCGCTCTTTACCCATTCTATGTAGTACTTCTTCGTTGGTAATTCTGTCAATCCAATATTAGAGCATGATAAATTTGGCTCAAATTACTATGACCAAATTACTAAATTACTAATAACTGAAGACTCAGTTCTCTTATTAAGAGTGTTAGGGTGTTTAAGTATAGAACACATTTCTAAAAACTGCCTTTTAACGAGATTGCGGTCAGAACCAAGAATCTTAACTTCATTAAAATCTACTTTGTGTTTAATGTTAATAGCATGCTGTACAAGAGCACAAGTGTGCTTAGATAAGTTGATATCACTGCGGTGCGTCGTAAGACGCCCTCTCAGTGGTATCAACTGGTATCAACAGTATATTATTATGATAAATGACATTAACTTGTTCCAGAAGGGACAAGGGTGTTTTAGTTTTTAAAAACAAATTTCTATCAGTCTTGGCATTCTTAACTGCAATTTTAACAGGTATGTTCTTCTGTTTATACAGTTTAATAAGTTTGTAAGTAACTTGAGGAAAGTAAGGTAAAGATGAATAATGGGTGGTAGGAGTCCCAAGTGCAGTACTAGGCAGAACAGTGTCATTCATGGAATTATTTGATATTATTCTAAGTTGGTCACCATTGGGTGTGTCATTCAAAGAGGAACCATAGCTTTGTACAAAAAGGTATTTATTAATGAGAGAAGAAGGATAAGAATTCTCAATGAGAATATTTCTAAGTAATTGAAGGGATTCCCTTCGATTAACCGGATGTGTCAATCCATTTAGCCTGCAGCTTAAAGCTTTAATTAGGTTTAATTTATATTTGAAAGGATGACAGAAATGATAGTTGAGGAACCTATTAGAGGCCATCGGTTTCCTATACCAACTTGTGGTTAAGGTGTTATCTTCCATTCTAATGACACGCATGTCTAGGAAGGGAATGCTATTAGTGAGGGGGTCCTCAAGTTCAACAGTGAACTGTAAATGAGGATCAAATTCATTAAACAAAGACAAGGTGGCAAGTATCTAGTCTGGAGGTAAGGCTAATAATAAATCTAGAGTTCAGTTGCACTCATACAGTCCTCGAAGACATACCATTTCAGGACTAGCAACTACAACGTGGAGTCATATGTCGCCATGTTACCTAATCCATCGGTAACTATATCATCTTAAATTATTATAACGTATTTTTAAATCTAAATGTAATTAAACATCTGTTAACGGATTTTTACCCATATATTTAATCTTGGTGGCTACATTCATGTACTCCTAGACACTGATGATGGAACATGGTTTCCGAAAACGTTATGTCTTTTTAACTTAGCCCGTTTGGGCCTTAAATATATACCTATTACAAAGGATTTTTAATTAAATTTTTAATACATGGTATACAGCCAACTGTCGGTCAGATAGCTCAGCGGGCTGTGCGGCTGCCTCTCATTCGCTTCACTGTCGAATGGTTTAGTGGATGTGGGATCGAGCCCAAGCTCGGTGTACAGAAAACAAAAAGTCTAACGCAGCAGTTTAAAATTCTAGATGAATCTGCGGCTTAGACTAGGATATGCTGGGATCTGATCGGCCTATGGTGGAGCAGTACGGCAAGAGATAAGGGCTTGCGGCTCGGTGATACTCCTCCATAGATCCCTACCGGACAGGCGTAACGCCTAAAAAAACCGGATATATATATATATATATATATATATATATATATATATATATATATATATATATATATATATATATATATATATACAGCCAACTACAGGAACGTAGATTCCTTGTGAATAATAATAAATCATCCACATACCGCTTAATGAAAGGGATTTGGAAATCTAAAAGACCCAAACGGTCAGCTACTAAATCATCTAGTACAAAATTAACTAGGATGGGAGAGATAGAGTAACCCATAGGTGTGCCAAATATTTGAAGATAATATTTGTCATTAAAGACCAAACACTTAGTGTCAAATACTAATTGCAACAATTTTGCAAATACATCCCAGGAAACAGGACAGTTAGGTTGTATGGAATTCCAATGATTTCTTAAGGAAGTGATAACACTGGAAAGAGGTAAATTAGTGAAAAGAGATACCACATCAAAACTCACTAAAATGTAACCTTGAGGAAGTTCAAAGTTATTAATAAATTCACTAAAGTGAAAAGAATCAACAATATTAAAGTTGTTGTTATAATTATAAGATTTAGATAAGATGTCTGTTAAAAATTTTGAAATATTATTATTAGGTGAATTAATGGATGACATTATAGGTCTCATGCTCAATGTAGGCTTATATATTTTCGGTAGACAATAAAATCTGGGAGCATATCCATCGTAATTATGTAAAAATTTAGCAAGTGGTTGATCTATGATCTTAAAATTTTTTAAGGGAGTTATGAATTTATTTATTTTATTAGTGAATTTAGAGCAAGGGTTGATAGAAAGGGGTTGGTAGTATCTATCATCATCTAACAACGATTGAATGAGACTGAGATATTGTTCTCTTTCCATGAGGATAGTGGCATTACCTTTATCTTTTTTTTAAGTTATAATAAATATATCATTAGTTTCTTTCACTTCAATAAATATAAACATAAACGATAATAGCCATTATATTTGTTTATGTAGGTACTTTTACTTAACACTACTTTTAAACAATCATAGTTGCTTGTTTACGAAAATCGATTTAGTTGCGTTAAGAGCGTAGGCGGAAAATTCCAGGCCAATGCTTCGTAAATGCATTCATTTTTTTTTGGAATCCTGAGAAAACTAACAAATATTTTTGGAAAATTTAATCACAGAATGAAAGATTACATTATTACCGAGGGCCGAAAGTCTCTTAGAATAAACAAAAAGTTTTTTGAATGAGATATTTGAAATTAAAAATCACACTAAATTTTCTTTTTTTTTCAACCGTGTAACTTATTAAAATAAATATTATAGAAGTTGTTAGGGACTTTCGACCCTCTGTAATAATGTAACCTTTCATTAGTTTTCTCAGGATTCGAAAAAAATTAATTCATTTAAAAAGCAAAACGTCAACGATCCACCTCTACCATTCGATACCCTACTTTGATTGGATGCTTTGACCAGACAGTAATCGCCAAATAATTTTGTATGAAAATTTTTTAATGTGGCGTTATTATATGCAGTTTATTATTTTATATTCGGAATAAGGCACAATGTGACTTTAAAATAAGCTTATTTTGATGTTTAGATTTTTAATTTGGAGGTACTTAAAATCGAACCATTCTTCTTCTTCTAGTTCCATGACCGTTATCGATCGTTGGATATCATGTTGGATACCATATTCGCTATCGTGACTTTATTTACAGCAGATCTAAATAAAGATGTAGTTGATTTTCCATACCATTGCCTTAAATTTTTCAGCCATGATGTTCTTCTTCTACCAGGACCACGATTATCTTGGATCTTTCCCTGAATAATCAGATGTAAAAGAGCCTATTTTTCAGAGAGTCTCATAATGTGACCGGAGTATTCCAGCTTGCGTTTCTTTATTATATTGACCAGTTGTGTTGTTTGGTTCAGCCGTCTAAGAATCTCCTCATTTCTAACTCTGTCGACTCAGCTTATTTTCAGTAGTCGTCTGTATACCCACATCTCAAATGCTGTAAAGCGTTTAAGAATAGCCTCAGTTAGAGTCCACGCTTACACTCCATACAGCAGGACAGGAAAGATGTAGCAAGATGTCATTCGAACTCTAAGGTCAATGCTAAGATCGTGACTGCAAACTACGTTTCTCATTTTTACAAAGGCAGCTCGGGCTTGTTCTATTCGGCTTTTAATTTCTACGGTTGGATTCTAGCTCTCATTGATATTACTGCCGAAATACACGAGTTTCTCTACTCTGTTCAGTGTGGCATCTCCGACTTTTATACCGTCATCTTGTATATAATTTTGTTTGCTATCATATATTTAGTTTTCTTAACGTTGAGTTTTAATCCATACTGATCACAAGTCTGTTTTATTTTGTTCATTAGATTTTGAAGGTCTTCTCCGAAATTAGCAAGCACTAAGGTATCGTCGGCATATCTAATATTGTTGACGGTTACTCCATTCACAATAATACCTTCAGTTGTCCCCATTAAGGCTTTCTTAAATATTTCCTCCGGATATAAGTTAAAAAGTAAAGGCGACAATATGCAGTCTTGTCTCACTCCTCTTTTTATATTTATTTCATCTGACAGTTCTTGTTCAACCTTTATTCTTGCCACTTGATGCCAGTATAGATTTGTAATTATTCGTAGATCTTTATCGTCCAATCCAGCTGTTTCCAATATTTCTAGCATATTGTTATGTCGGACTTTGTCAAAGGCCTTTTCAAAATCGATTGCATAAATGTACATATTTTGATTTATATCTCTCCATCTCTGTACACTTCTGCTGACCTCTTTAGAGCAGCGGCGTCGAAGGTGCGAATTGCCATGATGATTGCCAACCCTCTTAGAGGAGATGGCACGTGAAGAAGAAGAAGAATCTCTGTACTAGCACCTGTATACTAAACAAGGCTTCTCTTGTACCCAAGCCAATCCTAAACCCAAATTGAGTATTGCTAATTCTGTCCTCTAACACCGTGTAAATTTTGATGTGTATTACTCGCAGGAAGATCTTCAAAACGTGACTCATTAGACTTATTGTCCGATAATCACCGCATGTCTTTGGACGATGGTTCTTAGGTATTGTGACAAATGTTAAAGAGATTACACAGAGCTTTAATTCCATTTTCTCCCAAAAACTTTAGTATTTCAGCACTTACTTCATCGGGGCCAAGTGCTTTCCATTTTTAGGAGCCACTCGGAGGCCGGAGGAGTACTTGGGGCCATTGTATTTATCAGCCATTACCATTGTTTCTCGTTTCCTTCTTAAAGTGTGTTACAGAAGGAAAAATAGTGACCCGTCTGCCCTCGGAAACCTAATAGACATTCGGAGTCGGAAGAAACAAGAGTTAGCGAAGGGAGGCCGATAGCAAAGATTAAAGACATTTCACTCAAGACTAGTTGAAAAAGACTAAAATGTGAAGGTTCTTATAATGCGGCAGGTGCGTTTTATAAGCGTATGAGTATTAATATACTTTGTGTTCCCGCTCATATCTCGGAATATTAACTACAGACTGTATGGATCGTCCAGCATGCCATAGCATGGAGGGAAGCGTGCATGTCATTTTTTACAATGTAGGCACCCCAGCTCCATCGCCTGACCACCACGAAACATTACGAAACATTAATAAATTTTATTTATATAAATCGATTTCCGAAGTGGAAATCAAAATGTTATATTAAACCTATTATAAAGTAAAATTGTGGCATGTTTTCAATAAAAAACAGTAAGCTGCCATTTAAATCCATTTCGCCCAAATTTGATTATCTTAGAACATTGTTCAAATGCTAAAAAGATAACAGGTCAAATAAAACCAATAAGTTTGGCAAGGTTGACTTCCCCTTTTTTATTATATCCACGCATGCATGTTCGGCGATATAAAGGGCGGACCTAATATACCTCTTTTTTTAAACAGGTGTTTCTCGCTCCATTTTACGTAAGGTCCATACCGACCATAAACTTTTACCTATACTGTAGAAATACATGTTTACTAACAAGATAGACCTACTTAGACCTACTATATAGTTGATAGACCTACTAGAGTAGTTGGCGGAGCATTTCTAGCATTTAAAGATGTGTTTTCTTTTAATTTGTTTATAAAAGTGGCATGGGAAGTGATATACTTCCTCTCAATTTCCCGTATTTTTGCTCTATCACGAATTTCATTAATAGCATTGACCAAATCGTCTTTCGAATGATTTTGAGGCTTATAAAATAAATACTTTTATTACTGTATCAATTTATGACCACCATTTTGCTCCAGTACCCGACCACCGGTCGGTTATTGGACAGAAATTAGATTTACGTTTAAAAATTCCCCTATTCGTCCTACTAGCAACAAGTTGGTAGTCTAATGGAAAAGTTTTACAATGGTGAACCATAAACCGACCACAATAAATTAATTAATTATATAATTAATTAAATCATTTCGTAAAATTAATCTTTAAGTAAAAAAAAACATTCGATGTAATTAGAAAAATTAAATAAAACATAAATTGCTTACCTTCATGTGCATCGAGTTACACGCTTATAGATTTAACCCATTGGCAGTGTTGCCAATACACCAAAATTCTCACTTCCTTTACATTTGCTTTGAATAAGTCAACTAAATTTTTCTACATAGCTAAAGCCACGTAGTATACGTGGGCAGTGCAATAATTTGTGATTGTTTTCTTAGTTTTAATATTTGAGGGGCTCGGGTGAAGATAATGGTAAGTCACATTTCTACAAATGTTCAGAAATTGAACTTAAAAGTTTACTGATTGATTGCTCTGTTGCAATGACATTTGTCATAGCAGTATTGTCACATGTATACTCGTTAATCTTCTAATTAGCTTATTTTAACTTCATTGCTGAAAACGAATTTTAAATTTACGAGTAAAACGATACTTTGAATAAAAAATACTATAGATACCATTTTTTACGTTTATTGAATTGCACGTAGGATATAAAAATGAAACAAATATACTAAAAATGTTATTAGAAATAAACACAAGAAACAATAATAGAAATAAGAAAAACATTACAGGGAATTTACAAATAATGACCTGTAAAACTCGTGATGAACGTTGGGAATGCAATCCAAACACGAAAGTACATGTTTAAGTTTACTAGGTTCAATACCAAGCCGTTTAGCATATTTTTTGTGAGGATCTCGAATAAAATGTTCTTGTAGGATCCCAGTTCTTCCTCTTTTTTGAATTGGGTATGAATTAAACTTACCATTGTATGTATCAGCGATTTCGAGTTGTTCAAAGTTCTCAGCAGAGAAGCGCATTCGCACAGCATTTCTAATACTACATGGATTAGCCGATGTAGACTTGGGTTGTACAAAATAGTTTCTCATTTCAGACACTTTTAAAAAATCTTCTTGATTCATCTTGTAAACGATGAATGGATTTTTCTTTTGGCATGTTCTTAGTATGTTTTCCCACTTAGCTGGAGAATATACCTATTGACAATGAGCTCGTACGTATTTTTCTACCACAGCAAAATCTCTGT
>OU898284.1:66865705-66894327 GCA_918026665.1 Diabrotica balteata | reverse complement strand
GGAGACCATTTGATACGAATGATCAAGATGCATCAACTTCTGTGTTATCAATAGATAATGACAATTATGTTAATGACAGCCCCGAATTAAAAAATAAAGATTTGCACGTACAATCCCAAAGAATAGTTTTAAATATGTATGAGTGTTTGAAAAAAGAAAATATTTTGATGGCTGATAATGCAATTGTTTCGAGAATTCATGTATTAACAAAAATCGGGTATAAGACGATATATACAATTATTAAATTAGGCATTGTTACAGATCATTCCTTAAAACGAAAGCGACCAAATAAAAAATTGGGTAGGATTGACACTGCTGCAAAAGACGTTATTCAGCGAACAGTTTACAATTTTTACAAAGAAAATAGAGTGCCTACTTTAGAACTGATTCGTGAAAAATTGAGAGATTTCCCTGAATATAATTATACATCTTTGGAAACACTGCGCGAGATTTTGATAAGTTGTGGATTTAAATATAAGAAATTAGATAATCGAATGGTAATAATGGAATCTCGGCGTATTGTTGAACTTCGACGAGAGTATTTGAGTAAAATAAAACAGTATCGTAATTCAAACAGAAACATAATCTATTTAGATGAAACCTGGTTCGATACGCATGATGTTGTCAAGTACGGCTGGGTTGACAACACAAACAAGTGTGCATTAAATACACCCTGTTCACGAGGAAAACGTGTTATTATTCTTCATGCCGGAAGCAAAGATGGTTTTGTATCTAATGCATTGCTATTGTCGGCCAAAAATATAACAAAGTCTTCTGCCGATTATCACGAAGATATGACAGCCGATTTATTTGAAAAGTGGTTTGTTGAACAACTCTTGCCCAATATTCCGCCGAATTCAGTGATTGTTATGGATAATGCGTCGTATCATTCCCGCATATTAAATAAAATACCTAATAATAACACGAAAAAGGACGAAATTTTAAAATTTATGGAACTTAAAAATATCACTGTTCCTAAAAAGATTCCAGTAAAAAAAGAATTAATTAGAATGATCAAAAGTCGGAATTTCAAAAACGAATACGTTATTGACACCATTTGCAGCAGGCACGGCCATACTCTTTTGCGATTACCTCCATACTATTGCATTTTTAATCCAATTGAAATGGTTTGGGGTACCGTAAAAAAACGATTGCGAAAATATAATCAGTCACCAACATTAAGCGCAGTGGCCATTGAGAATATTCGAGAAGTAATTAGTGGCATTAATAGCGATGTGTGGAAAAGTTGCGAAGCTCATGTTGTAAAAATAGAAAATGAATATCCTGTTTTACCGGCAATAGCACCAATAGTTATACAACCTGGGAACGATTCGACTTCAGAAGACTCTGACGATTCTTTTTAGTCCTTCTAATTAATTTCTTTACAGCTATCGCGATGCATCTTGAACACTAGTATTCATTATTATACAGTGTGTCGCATTTAAGATGAAGACACCTCTATATATCAGCTATCAAAATACATACAGATTAGAAATTTTGCAGTCATACATGTTGATAGTGCACATATTTTTAAGATAGTTAGTTATCTGAAATTTAAATTTTAAACGCGGCTTACTGCGAATCCACAAACAGGGTAAATTTTCGATATTTTGCTTCGCGTTAGAGAAATCGGAAAAACTTATTTGGAAAAGTTATTCCACTTATTGTAACCGCACATTCCAAAATTCATGACAAAATTCGCAATTTTAGTTTTTCAGTATTATTTGTAATCTCGATCCTAAATCTACAATTGGCTGTCTAAAGATGCATCTCGGGACAGCCAACTGTCCGTTTTAGAATCCTGACTACAATTGAAGAGCTTATTTCCAAAGTGTCTTAAATCCATATAATGAAATCCATGAAATTACAGATTTTCATACAAATTTAACATACAAATTATACAATTTTACAATTTTCATATGCACTTTTAAATGGCAAATAAGAAGTTGTTTTGGTACATATAACTTTATTTTAGACTTGAAGAAATCTATAAAGTTTAAAAAAAGAAAATTAAAAAAATCGAAATTTTGGATTTAAGACACTGGAAATAAGCTCTTCAATTAATGAAAAAAGTAAAAGTGCGAATTTTGACATAAAACTTTGTTATGTGGGGTTATAATAATATTTGGAACATCTTTTCCAAATAACTTTTTCCGATATCTCTAACTCGAAGCAAAATATTGAAGATTCACTCTGTTTGTGCATTAACAGTAGGCCGTGTTTAAAAATTAAATTTCAGTTGATTATCTTAAAAAATGTGAATTGACAACCTGTATGACTGTGCAAAATTTCAAATTGGTATTTATTCTAATAGCCGAAATATAGGGGTATCTTCATCTTAAATGCGACACACTGTATAGAGTCAGAACAAAAAAAAAACAAAAAACAAAAAAAAATATAAAAACAAAAAAAAAAATAATAAAAACAAAATGAAAAAAAAACTAACTTTATATTCTTACTAACATACCTAACCCTTTCCTTTCCTGGCAAGGAAGGCTCATACCTCCTCGTGGTCCTTGCTGGACAGACAATATTTTGAGATTTTCTGTCCTTGCTGGATAGACAATCTTTTAAAATTTTCTGACAGAATGAACCATTATTTACAGATAATTGTAAAAAAATATTATGGTTTATGTAAAAACTAAATAATAAGTCCAATATTCTTATAAATCACTAAAATTAACAAGCTTTAATTTGAAAGAATTAATTTGTTATTTATTAGATGTTGTGAGCCCGCTCACATTTGAAAAAAAAAACTGATTCTGTCCTTTGAAGATTCCTATTCAAAAATACCGCGTTTAAACAAATCGAAGGTTGAAGGGTGCCGGACATTTTTGCAGGAAACAATTCAAATTCAAAAGATCTCCTTTTTCTGCTACGGAAAATATTACCCCAATTTCTCACCAAAATCAATGTCGAGACTTTAGTTTAAATACTCTTGAATCTCAAAAATACTCATTTACATATTTTTCAAGCCTCGAAAATGCATATTAGGTATCGCATTTTTCGGATTTTAAATCGCCTATATCTCCAAAACTATTAACTTTTGAGAAAAATGACATAGATCTTATTTAGAGTCATCCAAAAACCTAAAAAATATTTTTTGGAGCACAAAAGGTGATATTTTGAATTTGTTTAAAAAATTGTTCTGTAAAAAAAATTTTCCTGAATATAATTATGTAAAAATTAATAAAAATTATGATTTTTCTTGAAATATGCGTTTGATGAACTGATCCCTTTTCTTAATTTCCACGCCAATGGTCGGCATTTGCATCAAAGAAGCTCAAAAGCCGCCACTTGGAAAATTGACTTTGGAAAAGTATAACTGTCCACGTTCTTGGAATCTTTTTTTATTACTAACCAATAGATTTCTTTCAAAAGTAGATTCCTATATATTTTCAGCAAGAAGCAATTCTGGAGCTGGAATATAGGGGATTTACAAAAAGTCCTAGCTTTTATAAAATAAATAATTAGGGGATTTACAGTAGGAATCGGGTGAGTTACAGGATTGTGAAAATCAATAAATAAAATTCTATGCTTCCCGTTTCATTTCTCTTCAAATTGTATTTTGTATTAATTTTATTAATGTAAATATGTAAAGAATACGTACGTATCCGTTTTGTTAAATTTATTCAAATGATTGGTATTGTACTGTTTATGAAATAAGGATAATAAAACAACAATTTTTTTAATATCAATGTTATTATATTAGGAACTATCAATACTCCATAATTTTTTCAGAATTTATACCAAAGATATAGACCTATTCTTTGTTTATAGTATCATGCCTACATGTTAGGTATTAGGTGATATTACTGATATTAGTTGTTCGGTTAGGCGACTAGGCGTTCGTTATTATTTGTGTGGTGTGTAATGCGAATGGTTGTAGGTGCTAGTTAATTAAGAAAGAAAATATGTTTTCGGGCATCTCGCAATTGCGGGCACTATTTAAGATAAGAGGAGAGTCAACGTTTACAACTACAGGGTCATTCTCTCGAAAAGATGTTTCTGTAATCAAGCTTTTGAATGTATATTTGACCACACGTAAATATCAGCAACAATGAATGTATTTTTTCCTGAAACAATGAATGTAAGTAATATATTTAGATCATAACTACTCATTCATCCTATTCTTAATGTTTTCTCTGTATTTTCTTAACTTTAATCCTATTCTTTCATATTAATCCTATGCTTAGTTGCATACATTTTATATATTTCACTAAAAGTCACTAGATTTTTTAGAATCTATAGGGAAAGAGCCATGGGGAGTTTGCTGTATGGTTGGACATTTAAAAGTTACTAGAATGTCATAATTTTATTCTTATCATAAAAAAAACTATATTGCAGCTGCTATTGGCTAGCGAAACAGTGGCAATTTGATCTTGGTCACTTCTATGTTAATCAGGTGATACAATATCCACTTCTTCATTAGCCATTTTAGAATTTTAGAAAGATCATATACTTTATGACTACTTTGTTTTATACAATGTCGATCCAAAAAAACTTCAAGTAAACTGTTATGACTGTAGATGGTCATCAATTATAATGCTAAAAATTGTAGTAGCTTATTTATTTTTCTAAAACCAATAAAGTATTCCAAAAATATACATCATGATGTACTTACTCTCTAAAATTCTCTTCAGATTACAATAATTTATACACCTATCTTGGCAGATAACTAAAAGCAACTGCTTGTACCTGCTAAATGGGACAGCAAGGAATGTTCAAATGCTTATTAATGTGCATCTATAAGTTCAGTTAAAAACAAACAATATTTAAGCTATAGGTATTAACAATTCTGGATTTAATTAGAACAAAGGTAAACACTGTTTACAGACAGTTCCTGTTATATAATGGTTAGAGGGTTTGTTTAATGCAGGATAGTAAATAACCTTACAAAAAAATTGTTTATTAAGTGCAAAATGCTTTTATGTATGTATCTGACAAGTCTGGTTCTAATGTCTGTCTTGTGCACTAGCCGGAACCGCAAAAAATGTCACTCTGTGGTACTTGTTCTATTGGCGTTGCCAGTTCTGTACATACGCCATGTAAACAGTACACACATATTACATTGAGTATGAATTGTGGCGTAAACAGGGTTGAGGCTCAGTGTTTGATAGTCTGAGCACTTTTTCAGGGATAGTTTTAAATGCTGACTTCAACCAAATTTGCAGTATATTATTTCCTTGTCATATACTGTTTTGTACCCTGTTTATTTGACATAAACTCCCATTACAATATATACATTTTAGTTCATGGTTCTTTACCCATGTATGTCATAATTTAAGCACACGAAATAAGTCTGAAATTTACTCCATGCAACAGGAAGTGACAGAAAATGGCTACTGCAACCAATCATGGATTATATTATAAAATTTGACTTTATTAAATAAATAGAATGTAAAATGTTAGTTTTGTTTTAAAATTACAGCTACATTTGAAATAGTCTAATACATTCTTTTAATATCATTAGTGATTTATAAATATACAATCTATAAAAATATATAATTAAATATACAATAAAATTTACAGTTAATGTTAATGTGTTAATGTAATAGGTAACAGTAAAATTATTTAAAGAATGAAGCATTATTTAGGTCAAATAATATTGTTGTAAGATTTTAAACATACATTTTTCGTTTTTCATATCTCATTTTCATCACCTTCAGAATTTAAACTGTTATCTTTAATGTTAATGATTACAGGATCAATCTACACATATTTTCTTCTCTAATAAATTTGTGGTAAAGTTTCTGGCAAAATGATGTCTCCTTTTTATTTCGTCTTAAGTCAATCATTTGAAAATTGTCACTGGTGAATGAAGTTTTATAGTGAAGATATCCAAAATTTTCTTTGGTAACTCTTAAGATCACTGGTTTATAAATTTGAACTGAATTTCTGTCAGTATTTATTTTCCGAATAATTAATGGACCTGTTGAAGAATATAAGCATTCAAAATTTTTATAATCATTGAGTTCCGTGTTCACAACTTCGTATTTACTAGAAGAGTGACAAATAAATTGTTGCCAGTCCCAGGGTGTTAATATAGTTAGACTGGGTAGTTTTTTCTGTTTTCTTTCAATATTTTATTTTTAATAATTTTCAATCTATTATTTGTAATTGTGGATATCTTTGTATGACGTAAAGTGTGTTAATATTGTTAATAATATTAGATCGTCTAACTAGAAAAAACTTCCTTGTAATAAAATAATGACTGTGACTTATTGTTATTTTATTTCCATCAAAATTGACATTTTATACTTGTCTACACCTTTACTACTTCAAGTGATCCATCCAATACCATTTCTCTAACAAAAAAAATGTCTAATATGTATATGTTTAGTCCGGCGATGAAACTCGGGATTCTGCGTTAATCGTATGGCTGATTCATTGTCGACATGTAGTGTCGGAACCAAGCTAACGCCGGTTAATTCCGTAAATATTCTTTTTAACCAAACTATTTCTCGTGCAGCGTCACTTGCAGCTACTATTTCTGCCTCTGTTGTCGATATGGCTACTGATGTTTGTCTCTGACTAAACCAAGATACAGCTGCTCCAGCATAAAGACACAATACCCCAGATGTCGATCTTCCGGTTGTTATATCACCTCCATGATCAGCATCACTATAGCTTGTTAACTTAGGTTGTATATCTGGCTTTCGCATATAAGTTAAGCCATAATTTATTGTCCCATTCAAATAGCGGAATATTCTCTTAACTTTTACATAGTCGTTTGGACTTATATCTAATTTCCTGGATACAACACTAACAGCATAAGCTATATCTGGACGTGTACCCGTCATTAGGTACATAAGAGCACCCACAGCTTCGCGATATGGAAAACAAGTATTCGATTCTATTTCACTAGTTTCCTTCCCTAATTGGATAGCTTCTTTTACAATCGGGGTCGAGACCGGTGTGCTATTTTCCATGCCAAAACGTTCTAGCACCTTTCTTGTATAAGCTGACTGGGTAATACTTATGGAGTCGTCTTGATTTCTTTCGATTTCCAAACCTAAGAAATATGTAGCTGGTTTAACTGTTATTTTAAACTTCTCCTGAAGCTTTTTCAAAAAATTCATCTTCATTATTTCATTTGTACATGCTATTAGACCGTCGTCAACATACAGCACTAATATTAACATGTCTTTTCCTTCGATTTTAATAAATAAACATGGATCTGCAGTACTTCGTTTAAAGCCAAGCGAATCTATAAAGTTTCCAAAACGCTTATTCCAACACCTTGGTGCCTGTTTTAATCCATATAAACTTCTCTGGAGATGACAAACCATACCACTACCATCATCATAGCCTTCTGGTTGTTTCATGTATACTTCTTCGTCTAGAGTACCGTACAGAAATGCAGTACAGACATCGAATTGTGTAAGTGACATGTTTTTACTAGCAGCTATACTTATAACGGCTCTTATCGTACCACCTTTAGCTACTGGACTGAACGTTTGTTCATAATCTTCACATTTTCTTTGTGAATAACCCTTCACTACCAAACGAGCTTTGTATTTATCAATTGAACCATCTGGATTGGTTTTGAGTTTATACACCCATTTACAGGGAATTGCTTTTTTATTTTCAGGTAAATTTTTCAAAATCCATGTACAATTCTCTTTTAATGACTGCATTTCATGCTCCATTGCCAGCCTCCAGTTATCTTTTTCACAACAAACAATTGCTTCTTTGTAACTAAATGGTTCTTTGGTGTCGTTTATTTCAGCAGCAACCATCATAACGAACTCGTCAAAGCGTGTTGGCTTCTTAATGTTTGATCTTTCTCTCAGTTGTCTTCTAAATTCTATATCTTCTTCTAAGCTTTCTTCTGGTTCACAACATTGGTTTTCTTCTTGGTCATATGGGACCATTTCTTCCATACTATCACTAATTTCATCGACAATATCTATTTCTTCTGTATCAGAATTATTTTGAACAAAATCCAATACATCTACTGTAGGTTGCAAACTTTGGAACTGTTTGGATTCTTTTAGCACACCGAGAGTTTCAAATTCATTAAAAATAACATCTCGTGAAAGTATTAGTCTATGCTGTTCTTCTGACCAAATCCTATATCCATCATCATTTTCATAACCCACGAGTATACCTTTAATAGATTTCTTATCCAATTTTCTCCTGCAAACTTTAGGAACGTGAGCATAACAAGTACTGCCGATTACTCTTAAATGTTTAAGTTCAGGCTTCTTGTTAAACCATATTTCATGTGGTGATTTATCAGGAATACTGGACATACCAGATCTGTTTAAGATATATGTAGCTGTGTTTACTAATTCAGCCCAAAATGTTTGATCAAAGATACCTTCTCTTGCATGCATTAAAGATCTTGCGCATTCGACAATCGTTCTGTTATCACGTTCTGAACAGCCATTTTGTTGTGGTGTGTACGGCATCACCAATCTTTGTTTTATTCCGTATTTGTTTAAAATATTTGCTACTCGATGATTATCAAATTCTCCACCATGATCTGACAGAAATTCTTTCACATCATATCCTGCAGCTTTTATTTCTTTTAATACAATATCTAATTTATCAGCAACTTCTGACTTTTGCTTTAAAAAATATATGAATCGGTATCTGCTAAAATCATCTTTAAATAAAACATAATATTTAAAACCGGATTTTGATACCTTGAAAGGCCCACAAACATCCGAATGGATCAGTTCTCCTGGAGTTTCTGCTCTTTTTCTTATGCCAAACTTTTTCACGGAAGCTTTTCCATAAACGCAGCCCTCACATAATTCACTATCCAGCTTCACATCTATGTTAAATTCTTGTTTAATTACATATTTAACATGTCTTTTGCTTTGATGACCCAGCCTTTCGTGGTAAAGTTGCAATATATTTTCTTTAGAAGTAACCATACTGACACTCACATTTTCAGGTTTGATTGCCTGCATCTTCAGTTTATATAGTCCACCAGACTTCATCTAGATCCAACAATAATTGTTTCTTTATAAATATTAAAATAGCAGCACTCAGTGGTGGAAATAAATTCACTTTCTGGATGTTTGTCCTGAGCAGACAAAGTTGAGAAAAGATTTTTCCTGATATTGGGAACATACCATATGTTGGTCAATAAAAACTCTTTCTTCTTTCCTTTTACAAAAGATTGTATTTTGATGGTACCCTGTCCTAATGCCGCAACTGCATATCCATTAGCTGTTGTTATTGTTTGCTCTTCGCTAAACGGTTCATACGATTGGAATACACATTGTTGATTTGTTATGTGATTAGTCGCTCCATTATCAACATACCAATTTTTAAAATCTGCTTCGCAATTCAACACATTCGATGATACAGCCACTAAGGACATCTGAGTTTCTTTAGCTTTAGTATTTGTATGTTTTTTCGAATTTTGTGGTTTAGGAGGCCTTCCATCGGCTTTCCATTTATCGCATTGCTTCACTTTATGACCTTTTTGCTTACAGTAATTGCAATAATAACTATATTTATGTGCTTTACTCTTATTCACTGTATATAAAACTTCTTGCTTGCTCTCATTTTTATTTGTTAATGCTTTTTCATAAGAGCATAGCTGATTTGTCAAGTTATCTATTGTTCTGTCTTTATTTGATACCAGAATCCAACTAGACTTAAATGAGAAATATTCAGGTGGTAGAGTTTCTAATATTTTACAAATAAGCAAAATATCTGGCAAGTCGCACTTACAATTATTTCCAGCAACTGCTTTATCTTTGAAAATTTCGCTTTGCAAATTGTTCCAAAGGTTATTAAGTTTTGATGAATGAGTAGCAATATCGTCATCTGATTGTCTAGTATAACTAAAAAATTGCATACAGATATCATAGGTTTTATCTGTTGCATTACCATCATACAAACGATGCAGCCCCAACCAAACTTCCCTAGCGGTCGAAAATCTCATGACTTTTTCTAATGTGCTTTGAGTCATATTTATTGTAAGAACTAATAAGACAGTACTATCTGTTCGATTAAAAAATGCAACATCTTTTTCATACTTGCATTTTTCTTCTTGTGTTGTTCCTTCGAATAACGACTTAGGAAAAGTTAATCTACCATCAAGGACGTCCATCGCACTTTTTACATTTCTCAGAAGAATAGAGATTTTGTATTTCCAAGTGGTCCAACTCTCTTTACCTTCAAGTAATCCTATTTGCACCTTACTGGGATCCATTTTACTCTGGATTTAATTTAAAATGCTCTTTATTACTTTATGGAGATGACACTTTCCAGACAGTTAAAAATTTTTCTTCAATTCTTACTTAATTTCTTGTATTTTCTAGCATTACCATTTAGGTACTGTACGCTCTGCTACCATGTTAATATTGTTAATAAAATTAGATCGTCTAACTAGAAAAAAACTTCCTTGTAATAAAATAATGACTGTGACTTATTGTTATTTTATTTCCATCAAAATTGACATTTTATACTTGTCTAAACTACAAAACTTAACTCATTAACTTATTTACAACATAGGATGGTAAATTACGTAGATGCCTTCTTCATTCTGCTTTAACAAAGTGCACACATAACTACACATAGGTTTTTGTTCTAGTCCCAACAGTTATCTGCCCATATGGTGACACATCAATATCAGATGAAGGAGTATTTACATTAGTCCACTTTAAAATTGCTAAAGCAATTTAATTTCCTCCTCTGTTTGCTTTGGTTTCATCCCACATTATACAATATGCCGCACTGTTATATCCATTATATAAAGTGTAATTCAAAGTCCATAATTTTCGCTTATAAAAATTTACACAATTGGTCAAAAATGGTGTTGGAAATCACTTTTGTAGATCACCAGTCAGTACTTTGTGCTAGATATTTGCTTTTGCTCCAATCATATCAGCAGATTTAAATTTATGTCTGCATTCTGCTTCTATTAAGTGCATATCTTTCTTATTTTCAATCAGTTGTTTGTCAGAATCATTATCAGTTGCTTTTATTTTAGCTGCAAATATATCATAGTCTTCGCAAGTGTCTACTTCTAGAGGTTTAAGTGTTAAATTGAATTGCTTATTAAATATATCGCAATACAGTCAGGGCTTTGCTATGAGATCAGTAGCATCATTATTCTGTTTTTTCCTTTTTGTTAATTTATACATTTTTTCAATGTTTAGATCAGGCCCCAAATAATTCTTTTTGGACCTTTCCCTATCTTAGTGACACTCGTAAACTGGTCCTGAGACGAAGTGTCTTTGAGGACCTGTTATCAACAGGTCCTCGAAGACACTTCGTCTTAGGACCATTTTACCTATGTAGGGTCATACGTCGCCAAGTTACCAATTCCAACGGTAACTTAAACATCCTAATTTGTAACTATATATAATGTAAAACAACTGTAAATTTATAATCTTTAAAGGGTTTTTGACCCATATATTTTGATGGCTCATAGCATGTATACCCCGTTTGCACTGATGATGGATTTAGCAATATCCGAAAACGTTCTGTAATGTAATTGTGATAGCCCATTTGGGCATTTTATTATATACCTTTTATAAAGGATTTGAAATAAATTTTTTATTTGTTCTTAGTTTAGATTCATCTGAGCGCCAACTATATCGTTCTGTTGGTTTCGTTTGGACACAAGATAATATAAATTTTCTTTTTCTCATTCGGTTTCCAGTGAAGAACATTTCCTATCCTTTTCTTTCCAGTCTGCTTTATTTTTGTTTTATTGACAACTTTTCTCTTGGTCACTAGAGAATTAGGGTTTATAGTCCCTTCTACTATATTAGCTACGGAGCCTAGTACAGCATTAGATGTACTTGAAACACCTTCTGGCAATGCCGGTAAAATTACAGGTCTATTCCCACTTTTATCAGAATCTGATTGACAATCTTTATCCTTTATTGAATCATCGCTGTCACTTAAATAAAGGTCGGCAGCTACCACATAATTTTGACCACTTACCAACACTAGCTGGTTTGATGAGTGCATATTGGCCACATCTATCGCTAAGTTCTTGATGTGGGGCGATTTCTTTATCTGCACCTACAAGATATTTTTGTTACAGTGGAAGCAGACATTAAGTAAAATAATTATTAATAAAAATGTTTGTTTTTTTAAAATTTAGAAAGGCAGTAAACATTGCATTTATATTTTCTCCATTGACTCAAACAAATAATAATTTAGTGATAAAAACTTACCTTTTTGTAGTCTGGGGTCTGTGTTTAAAGACTTGGGTGTATCGGAAAGCGACCAATCTACAATCCTAAAGTTCTTTTACGAAGAGCCATTGTTAAAGCAATAAAACAGTGTAGACTCACTAAACACCTGTAAATTTTCTTAGTTCGAATTAAACTGAATTGAATACAAATCTTACTAAAACGTTTCTGACTTATAATCTGTTTGCTATGCTGGTAGGTTAAAAACTAAATATCATATTACAGAATGCGGCTGCCTGTCATTAAGTAATGACCCATTTTCGTTTAGATATTGCTTAGTACAATCACAATCTAATAAATAAAGTAAGAATTGAGCTCCATATGTAAGAACAGGTAGGATACAGGAATTAAACACTTTGGTTCGCAGTCTCTGAGGTATATTTTTATTTTTTAGTACATATGGGAGTCTTCTGAATGCTGCCCATCCCATTTTTACACATCTGCTTATTTCGGTAGTCTGATTTTTTTTGCTTACCTTGACATTTTGACCCAGATATGTATATTCATCTACATGTTCTATCTCTGTCCCTTCGATGTTTATCATAGGTTTGTCATCTTTGTTTTACATTAGTCTAGTTTTGCTGAAATTCATTTTCAGTCCTTTTTTCAGGGATTATGTATGTAGCTCGTCAATAATCGTATTCAGTGCATTCCACGTGTCGGCTATTACTACTACATCATCTGCGTATCTAAGATGGTTCAAGTATCTTCCGTTAATAGGGATTCCCTTATTTTTCAAGTCTGTTGACTTAAAGATATCTTCTGGGGCTGCTGTAAATAATTTTGGAGATATTGTGTCTCCTTGTCTTACTCCTCGGTTGATTTTTACTGGTCTTGTTTCGATTCCATTACCCAATGTCACTATCATTTCAGATTGTTCGTAAATAGCTTCTTCTATTGCCCACAGTTCTACACTATCAAAAGCTTTTTCACAATCTATAAAAGTCAGATATAACGGGAGATTGTATTTGTTAGTATTTTCTATTATAATATATGGTCACAGGTGCTGTATCCTTTTCTAAATCTGGCTTGTTCGACTGATTGATATCCGTCAAATTTAGTTAACCTGTTTGTAATAATCTTTGTAAAGGTTTTGTAAAGTTGTGAAAGAAGTAAAATTGGTCGATAATTTTTCAGGTCTAGGTGTTTTCCTTTTTGTGTATTCATATTGTTTTAGCAGTATTCCATTGTTCGGATATGTTGCCTCTAAATAGACATTTATTAAATAATATTTTTAGGCTCCATTGTTCGGGTATGTTGCCTTGGAATAGACATTTACTAAATAATAATTTTTAGATATGTGATGGATTCTTGCTGGAATTTCATCTCTTCCAGGAGCTTTATTCCTTTTTTATTTCTTTTAATGCTCTTTCTATTTCGTTGTGGCTTATTTCGGGCATCACTTCTGAGTTGACATTTGTTATCTGCCTTTTCAAGTTCTGCTTTGAGGAGTTAGGGGGATCGTTTCTGGAACGGTACAGATCTGCGTAGAACTTTTCAATTGAGTTTGCAATATCAGATTTACTTTTTTTAGTTGTCCTTGTTCATTTTAATGGTTATTATGTTTTTCTTTCCTAGTTTCGGTTTGGTGCATTTGAGACTTCGATTTTTCTCTATAATTTGTTCTATACTGTCTTCTTTATGTTTTTTAATGTCCTCTTTTATCTGTTTTCTTATTACTCGATTAAGTTCCTTAAATTTTGCAGTGCCCTTTTTTGTTTTGTCTCTTGAACAGAAAGATCTTTTCTTTGTTTCAGCATGTTTTGTGATTCTACACTTATTTTGGATTTTCGTTTTCTGTTAGCTGTTGCCACTTCTGAGTTTCCATTTAATAGTTCTTTTGTTATGACTTCATTTATTTTATTTAAGCTTAAGTTTATCTAGATTTAATATTTTCGCGGGATTTAATTTATTTGCTTTTATATTGTTGTGTATTAGATTTTAGTTTTTCTGTGTCTATATTCCAAGTTTTTCTAAATTTATTTATATTTTTATTATGTTTTGTATCTAATTTGGATCTAACCATTCGGTGATCGCTACTTACTGACGCCGTATTTATTACTGTTACGTCCTGTATGATATCTGCTTTGTTACACAGTATGTAATCTATTTCGTTCCAAGTTTTTCCGTCTGGGGATAGCCACATCCACGTTCTTTGAGGTTTTTTCTTATAGAATGTGTTCATTGCATAGTATTTGTGGGCTTATAGGAAGTTAACCAAGGTTTCTCCTCTCTCTTTTCTAACTCCAGAGCGGAATTGTCGTATATAGTTTTCGGTTTTTTTAAGTCGTTGTCCGATCTAGTGTTGAAGTCTCCTATTATCATCGTATACATGCTGTGATAATTCGTGCTAGATTCTGCAATTTTCTCATAAAATTCGTCTATATCTTCATCGGGATGTGCTGCGGTTGGAGCGTATACTTGAATAATTTTCAGGGAGATGTTCTCGTTTACATTTAACGTAATCATTGCAATTCTTTCAGATATTCCTACGAATGTCTCTACTTTATGTGCATATTTCTTGGAAATTAGAAATCCTACGCCATCTAAGCTTTGTTCTTCTCACCCTTTGCAATATAAGACGTTACCGGACTCTAGTGTTATGCACTCTTCCCCTTTTCTTCAAAGAGTTCATAAACGCAATAAATAGTGATAAAAAAATGACTCCCTATGTTAAAAAAATTTAACGAAATCACAAAATCAAAAAAATATAAACTGTAAAAGAAAAAATAGAAATAAAAATCCATTTTTTGTACACATTCACTACTACCTCGACCTATAATTGTAGATATGTGAATACAAGTTACAAAATAGTATGGACAATTGGCCAAGTATATATTAATAAATAAATAACTACAATTTAAGTTGAAAATACATTTAATTTGACTCCTACTTCGTATTCGTAGGTAGGAAGTATTTATTATTTCGGAGAAAAATTTTCAAGGTGGAAATTGAAACGTTATTGTCTTCGTCTAAACACTTCAGGCCAATTGCCTTGGCAACTGCCCTGACAATTGGCCCAAAATTCAGTTGTCTCCAGAAGTAGACTGAGGACAATGAGCTGCGCCCAGTGAGCCCCTCATCACTCGAAATCTCAATTGTCGCGATAATTGGCGCCGTGTGAACGGTGTAGGCCAGTAGTGCTAACTTGTTTTTTGTCAGTTCTCCCTAGTTCTCTTGTGTCAGTCAAAACATACACGTGGTTTGTGTTATTTGCAGCTGTCTACTGCCATGACAATAAACATCTTCTCGTATAACTGGACTTGCCTGCGACAATCCGCAACCACGTGATGACAATTGTCTCGCCAATTGTCATCGTGTAAACGCGGCTTAACGTGAAACTCTCGTGCTTAATATTGGCTTGAGATAGGCAACGATGTTGGAAATTAGTTTTGAGCTTCGCAATACACACATTAGTCTACTATTTTCGAAGTTCAAAGCGTTATTAAAATTAGGAAATGCCTTAAAAGTACTTCATAAAAGGAATTGTACAAATCTGTTGATAAATTAACATTAACATATACCCAGATCATGTTTATATAGTTTGTTTCATGAAAAATATTTGAGTGCTTAATGGTTACCTGAGTTGATCCTATTGTGTATACAAGAGTCTCTCAATAAACTACCGAAGTACACAGGGTCGCACTTCAGGAAGTTTGTTATTTAATATATTTCATTGGTAGCTCCGTAATACACGATTATAAAAATTTATTAAATTATTTCATATGGTATTTTCATCTTGTTCAAGTGAATATACTTGATAATTAAACAATTTTTAACATGAAGAAAGTAGTTTTTTGTTCTACGTGAATAATTGTAGTATATGGATCTAAATTCAGAAAGGTACTTTTCTTCACACTTTTTACAGGCTTAGGACTGTCAGCAAAAAACTGGCGTGTTTAAAAGTTTTTGCTCTTCCTAATTGGATATCGTTAAAAATGTACAGTAATAATAGTTCTCTTTACAGTATATACATTAGAGATGACAAAGTCAGTTCCATCAAGGGATCAGGTGCAGTGACTCCGATTCCGACTGCAGACTCGGTTCATTTTTGCAGGTGCAGGTGCACCTGGTAACCTTAACAGGTTTTGACAACAAATTGTAACTAAATCACGTTCTACTTTTCTCAGATCAATCTCAATTTTTCCCGCTTTACGCTTTGCAAAGTACAATATCTTTCTATGGTTTCAAGTATACAGAAAAGTACAGAATGTCTCTTAAATATATACTAGTTACGGAAGAAAGGCAAAGAAGACGTATACACTTTGCAGTATTTACTGTTGTAATATGGACTTACAAAAACTATCATGTTTGTAGCCATTATTGTTACTTTAATTTTTTGTTAATGATATATTAAAAATATGAACCCAAACTATTTTTATTCTCTACGGAATGTTACAATTACTTGTTGTAGTTATTAAATAAATACCATATAATTATGTACACTAATAGATGGCCGAGGGCTGTCGCACGGCCGGTAATTCCCAGGAAATAGTTAAAATAATTTGTTCAAGAAGAGGAAATATCCAGTGTTTATTTGACAACGGACTGTTGGACTTCTCTAAATGGTGAAAGCTTTTTGGCAGTAACAATGCATTTTGTAGATAAATTGTTTAACGTCCGACAAGACAAATGTTACTATAATGCCACCAACTTAATGAACGACATACTACCATTAATTTATCAAGAGCATTACAAACTATTATAGAAAAATGGTCACTAATAAATAAGGTATCTCTCATAGTTTCCGACAATGCGACGAATATTAAAAAAGCAATAGAAGACTTGGATGAAGCATCTTGGCTGTTTTGCACATAGTTTAAATTTAATCGTGCAAGATGCTTTAAAACTAGTTGAGCCGATCGTCACCAAAGTAAAATTAATAGTGGCCCACTTTAAAAAAAGTTCAGCAGCTAATGATAAATTATTGCAGTATCAAAAAAATTTAGGAATTAGTTGCCCAAAAAAAATTTGTAAGACGTTTCTACAAGGTGGAATTCCACCTTTGCCATGTTACAGCGATTTGTGGAATTGGAGGAGGCAATACGATCGATAATTGCTCTCTTAAACATTTAGTTACCTATAATAACGTTAGAAGAATGGGGCTTGCTAAAAAAATTTGGTAGACATTTTACGCCCTTTTGAAACTGTAGCTTCATCAGTTAGTGGGGGATAATACATATCGGCGTCATTAGTAATTGTATTTACTGTAGGTCTAATAAATGTAATGGAGGAAATGATTACTTCTGGCGAACTGAAATCAGATTTATCAAACCAAGTTATTGGTAAACTAAAAAATGGACTCCAAACACTAAAAACTCCAAAGAAAACTAAAAAATGCTATGCTGACTGCCAATACGTTTTTAGATCCACGTTTCAAGCTTCTACCATTTCAAAGCACTGTAGCTGCAGATCAGATAAAGAAAAAAGTGACAGATATGGCAGCATATCTCGTTGCACAAATTAGAGCTACACCGCAGACAGAATGGAAAAAGAACCGACTACTAGCAGCGAATCAACGAGAAGCAAATAGTAGTTTTGGTCTTTTTAGATAACAAAATATCTAAAAAACAACCTGTAGGGACAGGGATCAGTAAAGCTATCATTGAAGTGCAGCGATATATTCAAGATGATATCTTAAATAAAGACAAAGATTAACTTCTTTAATGGAAAACCAATCGACATAATTATCCCACTTTAAGTTCACTTGTAAGAAACAAGTTTGCTTTAGTCACATCTGTTCCATGCGAACGTCTATTTTCGACAGCTGGACAAATTTTGAATGAAAGACGTACGCGATTAAGTGCTCAAAGAGTCGAAAAATTATTATTTTTGCATATTAAAAATGACTTTTTCATTTTGCGTATTTGTTTTTTTTTATACTTAATAATAATATTGTAATAACACTATTTTTATTAAAGAATTTGACACCACATTAATTATCATAAAAAAAACAAACTTGCTCAAATACCATCCTTGATTTTGAATTTTACCATCTCGAATTAGAGCATACAACGAACCAGTTCAGTAGCAGGGCCAAGCTATAATCGATTCACTATTCAGTTATTAATCCCAGTCGAGTTCCAAATTCCGTTCCGATTCCGACTATGCCGCTCGGCCGTTGCCGAACGAATCCAAATATTCCGAGTCCGAGTTCCAAAACTTGATTCGAAGGAATTGGTTGCTCTGCACCTGCACGTGCCCATTGACAAAAGACGAACTAGGTCCACCGTGTCACGGCGGCGAACTCGGTTCAAAAGAATAGGTGCACCTTTTGACAGTCATCTCTAATATACATACAAACGAATACATAATGTACAAAAAGTAGATGAATTGAAAAAAAAAATATAGAAAAATATATACAAGTTAATATTTACAAAACAAAAATACCAAAAATAACCAAAATATATTTATGAATTCCTAAATACCTAATTCTGTTTCGCTGTCGCTATCCTCTTCAAGATTAATAACAATTGGTTTAATTATGTGATTCAAAGTAACATGAATTTTCTACGTTCATTACATGGCGTACTGCATTTTTTTAACTTTCTGGGGAGGTATCATCAACACATTTCCTTATTAATTCGACTACACTACCACTTAAAGTCGGAGAAACATTTTGTGACCTAACATTTGACTTTAGTTGGTGCCACATATGCTCTATAGGATTAAATAAACAATAGTAGGCCGGAAGCCGTAACACTGTATGTACCATGTCCTCGGCCAATGCGTCACAAACATATACTTTTTTAATAGAAAATGATTTTAACACTTCTAACAGTTCATTTTTAAATAACTTTCTTCAATATATATATCGTTTTCTAACCGGTAGTTTTGAATTTCAATTTTCGTGTTATTTGCACTTGGAGACTTATGTAATTGACGACTGTGGTAACTTACATTGTCCATTACTATCACACTATTTTGAGGAAGGTTAGGTATAAGACAATTATTAAACCATTGCTCAAAAAGCTATGCCGTTGTATCCTCATGGTAGTCCACGCAGGAGTCTTTAATGTTCTTTGCAGAAAGGCGTAAGGCATTTGGGACCCAACCATTTATTGATCCTGCATGTAAAATTGTTATTCTTTTTCCTTTCATAAATGTGTTGCTTATGTGAGTCCATTTTAAAAAGGTAAAAAAGAAATAATTAGACTTACTCACAATCCAGTTAATTTTACTACCTCAGACGACCGGTTTCGCTTTCTAAAATTTGAAAAGCATCATCAGGTCGGTGGTACAAAGTAAATTAAATGCTGAAATTATAACAAGCCCATATTAGGGTGCTGTCTTATAAGGGTATAGATAAAAAAGTTATAGATCAAAAAAGTTTTAGTAATTATGCCAATATTACAGCCATTACATGTCTGTGTTAATTAATATGCATAAATTGCGTTTGCAGACAGAGTAACAACCCACAACTTGTTAAGATAAAAAGTCTGTTGAATTGTGATACATTAGAAATAAACAAAACACTACTTACATTCCGGTACAAGAATTACTATATAGTGGTTGGTGATTCATAGTTCAAACTTTCCTTTATTACTAATAATAAGTGATCTTCGGTCAAAGTTGTAACTGTCTAACAACTTAGGAGGAAGTTTCTTGAGGGGATGGGTGTTAACAGATGATGTAGGAGTAGGGTATATGTTATTATTTGTTGAAAGAAAATGTGATGTTTTATATTATTTAAAATATTATAGTTATTTATATTTATTGAAGAGATATATTTTGAAATGTGTGTTAAATTATTGAAATTTTTTTATAAAGAAAGAGGACAGTTATATGATGATGAATGAAAGTACTTGTAATGTTTTGTGGGTGTGCAATTTCTTTGACTTGTAATTATAAACTTTTGATTGAAAAGCATTTAATTTCTGCTAGGAAGAGAATTGTGATGTCAAATGTTAAAAAAATAATAAATTAAAACACACTTATGGACAAACAGGACACAATTAACAGGACAAAACAAACATAAAACTTTAAAATAGGGATTTATAGGCACTACTTGCTAGGAGAGGAAATTGGACTTTTTTGTTGTCTAACAGCATTTTGAAGAGGTAAATTTGACAAGATAATGTAGGTTAAAGTATGACAGCTCTTCTTCTATTTCTAAAGTTAACCAAGTTTTTGAAGTTAACAGACCTTAGTAGTTGAACAATTAAAAGAAATTGGAAATGCAAGCCAATGTGTATAATATTGGCATACTTTTAACAATCACTTACTGAATTAAATTTAACCTTAAAATTAAAAAAAAATTCCCAAGTATGACAGTCAAATTAATTGAAATAATTTTAATATAACAAATTCTGAAATTTATAAAGAACCAGAATTACAAAATAAATTTAAAAAAGATCATTTGGTAATCGCTAATAATCTAAATGTGTAATAAAAATACAAATTTTTTTGAAAATTTTTTGAAAACAATTATTGTCGATGTGGACGAGCACTCTGCAATGGTATAATTTAAACTTATTTATGTTAGTTTTATTTAATAAAACTAACATATATAATAAATAAATATATATTATATAACATATATAATAAAACTAACATAGATAACGACACTCCACTCCACTCCACAGTAGCTTCAATTTTACCTGAATACTTACCTGCTCAACTAATGTTGATTAAGCTAGGGTACTTGCGGTCGGGTTTTATTGCATTCATTAAGCACTCAACCATTTTTCGTGAAATAAACTATACCGACCTTCATCTTTTAATATTATTTAAAACAAAAACAACTAATAGGTGTAGATTTACTATAATTTTATTATTTTTTGTTTCAGGTTAAAAGTAGAAGCTGAGCGCAAATCACTGTCTGAATACATATAAATGGATTTTTCGTTATTAAGAAGTGCAGACATCATCGAGTTTCATTTTCTGCTTACTACTAAAGTCTTTCTGCAGAAGATGTACTTTTAAGTTGGGTTTTTTTATGGATTCGAAGAATCAATATGCTGGTGTATCGGATCAGGATGAGTTATGATGGGTAAAATCGAAGGACGCAGAGGAATTGGTAGAAAGCAGGCCTCTTGTTGAAGAATATCAGGGAGTGGACAGGAATAAAGAAAGCTGAGCAACTATTTAGAATAGCTCGAGACAGAGACAGTTTCGCCATGTTAATCGCCAACGTCAAGGGGACTTGATAGGGCACGTTAAGAAGAATATAAGAAATGATAGCAGGATTAAAGTAGAAATAGCCATTTGTGTTTAGAAAAAATAAAGAGATACCGGCGAATAGCATTCAAAATCTGGGTCTATTATATAAATATATTGTTAATATTAAATGTTGCTTATGGTGTTTTATCAAGTTTTGTTCAGACAGTTAAAGTAGTAGATATATTATAAGTTTATTTGTAATAATCAGTACGTTAGTACCGGCTTTATATTAAAAAAATCGATTTATACTTATATAATAAAGAATAGAGAAATAAGTAAAATTCAAACGACGCCGTTAGTACTTACGAAAAGATATTTATTGCATTTTTAAGAATTGGTAAATGGTAGATCATCGTCAAGGATTTTCAACACCAATGACGACGTCCTGTACATAACATATTTATTATAATAGCTATAGTTTAACATTGATTTCAAATTTGAAAAGTCAATTTATGCTGATTATAAAACAAGAAACAAGAAATTGGAAGCACGTTATAGTCTTCATCGGAGATGAAAAGGACCAAAGTTATCAAAGTCAGGCAGTATCAAAGATTGGTTATAATTTGACAGAAAAGTTTCTATTTTGAACGAATGTTGATCACAATATACTTATACCAATCCTTCTACTTACTGTAGTATATAAATGCAAATGCCGAATAAACGTGGTTCCAGCAATGCTAACACACATTTTACAATGGTTAAAGAGCAAGGATTTATCGATTTATGGTTATAGAATAAGAAGTAGAGAAGTGAAATTCAATATTTATTTTTATAGCCTGAAAACTGCTAGATCACTATCAAGGATTTTCAACACCAATGACGACGTCCTGTACATAATATATTTATTTATAATAATCATTAGGTTAGCATTGACTTCAAATTTGAAAAGTCAATTTATGATTATTATAAAACAAGAAGTTAGAATTATATCAACGAGAAGATTCTACAAACAAATCTATAACTATCAACTATAACAAATGGATTAATCTGGAAGTTTCGGTAGCGCCAGATTCTTTTGTCAATCAAAGCTCAAAATTAATAAGTTATCTTTGACCTTCTTAAGAAGGTCATAACATGCTGTATATTTTAACTTCTTCACTTATTTAGTTGTTATGAGAGTAGCTTTTTGCTGTACATCTTTGCATACTTTTATTTGCTCGGTAAGTGACAAGCAAGTTGAACAAACGTCCTCCCATGGGCTACCAAATAATAAGTTATATTCTGTGTTAAAAATATATTTAAAGTATTTCTCTTTTACTTCAACAGTTTTGTCTTGAACAGCTGTATGTACATTCGCCAAAGTTTCCGTACACTAAGTTCAGCTGAGAGATACTTTCGACCCATCTTATTTGCACAGTAATGTGTTTCGCTACAGTTCAAGCTATTCAAAAAACGCATAACACTAGCCTTTTTTTGGCTGTAAACTTGTAAGCAGTTCTATCCCCTTCTCTCTTTTGGCATTTCTATGGGCCTATTACAATTTGGGCTAGGCGATTCACCCTAAACTTTGATACATTTATGGTTTCCAAAAATATAGTATAGCAAACTGAGACATTTTTCTTTCATTGTTTCGTATAAAATATTTCCCTCTATACTAAAACAATTTTTAATTGCAGGTGATTACTTGGCAACATCGTATTTAACGAAGCCCTTAACGATAACTTTTCAACGAAATCGTATTGACATTATCAATTTTGCAGAGGCGTACCAAAAAAAATTTTTAATTACATATTTAAACACATAAGTAATTACGTAAAAACTAAATCTAAGACCGATTTAATTATTAAATTATCATGTCTCTTTTAACAGGTATCTTATAGTTGTCTAACAAAATAAAATAAAATTTTATTCTTATTAGAGAGTATCTAATACAGAACTTCTAAAAACAGAGAACTTTGGAAAATATTTTTTTTTTCATTAGACTAAAAACAATCTGCAATTTTAATTACACATCATTACACATTATTCTCTATTTATAGAATTGCTGTGTGCTGTAAACGTTATATTTGTTTTTTTTAAACTTAATTTGAAAGTTTGTTGTGTTTATTCGTTTACATAAATATGAAAATATATTATGAAGTTCATATAAATTAAAATGAAGTAAGCTAAACTATTATCATATGAATGCGTTTATATAGCAGTGCATTTGTTTATTTCAGTAAATTCTCGAAATATGAAATGAAGATGGCACTAACTACTAAAGAGTTAATAGCTTTGTTAGAAGAAGACTCAGATTGTGAAAATGCCACTTAATATGGTTTATTTGCCGCCGAGATTAGATTAGAAAGTTTCTGATGTAGAAGACATCTTCTTCTTCCTTCTAGTTTGTAGGCTTTAAAGCCTGTTTCTTCTTCAATATTAGCTTCCTAAATTGTTTAAATTGTCGCACCATCCTTTTCTTGGTCTGCCAATACTTCTTCGTCCATTTGGTGACTTATATCGTGCTATTCGTACTATTCTATCCTCCGCCATTCTACTGATGTGTTTGTTCCACTTTTGTTTTCGTTTTGTCACCCATCCATTTATGTCTTCTATATTGCATGCTCTTCTTATGTTTTTGCTTCTCTCCCTATCCAACAGACTTCTCCTTGATACTCGTCGGAGTATTTTCATCTCTGTTGTTTCTAGCAGTCGTCTCGTTTTAGATGTGTCAGGTCTTGTCTCAACCGTGTATGTTAATATAGGTCTAATTCCTGCTTTATAGACTCTTGTTTTTGTGTCTTTTCTTAGTATGTTTGTTTTTGTGTCTTTTCTTAGGTGTTTGTTCTTCCAGATTGTGTCATTAAGAGAACCCGCCGCTTTACTTGCTTTTAAGCTTTGCTGTCGTACTTCTTCTTTAACATCTCCGTAACTAGTTGTATCTATTCCTAGATATCTAATCCTTGCTTCCGGCTTTATTATTTTCCCATCAATTTCGATTTTACACCGTAGTGGGTATTTAAATGTCATACATTTGTATTTTTCCGCTGATATTATCATATTTTATTTCTTAGCTGTTGTATTGAAGATATGTGTTAATCTTTAGAGCTCGTCTTCTGTCTCGGCGATTAATGCGGCGTCGTCTGCATAACATAATATTTGGATTTCTTTGTTCCCAATTCTGTAGCCATGACTATTACGTACTGCTTGTATTATTTCGTCCATTAATATATTAAAGAGAAGTGGGCTTAACTAGTCACCCTGTCTTACTCCGCTTTGGACTGGTATACACTGTGTTAGTTTTCCGTTTATCTTTGCTTGTATTAGATTATGGAGGTAGATGCTTTCGATGGTTCGTATAATATTGATTGGTATGTTCCTTTTATACAGTAGGTGTAAGACGTCTTCGACTTGGATGCGATCGAAAGCCTTTGTCAGGTCTATAAAACATAGATATGATGGCCTTTTCTGTAATTTGTCTTAGTACAAATACGGCGTCTACGCAGGATCATCCGGATCTGAATCCTTGTTGTTCATCTGATAAAGTTGTTAGTTTATTGATTTTGTTGGTTAGGACTTTTGTGGTAAGCTTAAGTGCGGTGTTCAGTAGATTTATACCTCTATAATTGTTGGGGTCTTCTTTATCTCCTTTCTTGACCATTGTTATGGTTATGCTGTTTCTCCATGCGTCTGGTATCTTGCAGTGCAATATTAGTTTTTGTATAAGTTTTGTCATCTCTAGGGTTAAACTTTCTTATCCGTATTTTAGAAGCTCGTTGGTTATTCCGTCTGGTCCTGGTGACTTTCTATTTTTGAGTGAATTTACGACTATTTCTACTTCGTGAAAACTGATTTCTATTGCGTCTCTTAGTTCGGGTACGGTATTGTGTTGATTATTATTTTCCTTTGCTTTAAACAGTTAAGTCAGGTATCTTTCCCATTCGTTTGCTGGTAAATTATTGTATTCCTTGAAGAAATTGATGATAATATTATTTGTAAAAAATCAATAAAATCGGATATTGCAGGTACATATGAAATACATGTGATTGGGAATTCTAACGATTCTGAGTATGATATTCCTCTGAACCACAGATAAAACGTCCAAATAAAAAGCCAATAAGTAAAAATAAGGCAAAAATAGTAAATCCAAATTTATCTCAAATTATAATAACGGATATTCTTTCGTGCTCAGTAGTAATTCAACATCAGTCTGATTGATATTCAGACAATAATAAAGCCAACCATGTAGGCAAGTCATATATTGAAGTTTTTTTACTCTTTTTGAAATGAAAATGAATAACAGATTTAAGAAAATTATTAACATATGTATATTATCTGGTTTACACTCTGCTTCAAGTTGATATGCATTGGTCAAAGGATGAGGATAAAGAAGTGCATATTATAAAAGAAAGCATGAGCCGACATAGATTTATAATTTTAATTTATAATAGTGAAGAAACCGCTACATCAATGTCAGTACATGGGCGTCAATCTAAATTTGCTTTACCAGATGAAACCAGATTCGATATTGGCCACATTATAAAAAGAGACGATAGTGCAAAAATGTAGGATGTACAAAAGTAATACTATTTATTTATGTAAAAAGTGTAGAATGCATCTACACACCGAATATTTCGAAAATTTTTATTTTAAAATTTAATTTACGTTTAAGATACAATATGTTCCTTTATTAAAAATTGTACTGTTTTCCTTAAAAATGAGAAAAAAAACTTTTTGGTTGTAATTTATTCCTAATTTGTGTTTTTAATCCAATCTAATAAATTAATTGTCAAATTTCTCTTTGTATATTGAGTGGCCGTTAAGGGTTTAATACTATATAAAGAATAAACTGGCCTCAAATTTACTTTACTTACCTCAAAACTATTTTAAAGTTAATAATAAAGTATATTTAATAAATATATTCCCAATAATACACTACGCCTATGTACAATATGTACATATGTATAAAATCGGGAAGATATCATATTTCATAAACTTCAATAAAATAAGATATCATATTTCTTTAATTAACATTCTTTCTAAAAACGTAAATATATATAGACCAGCAAAATATTGATAATTTTACCGATGTTCCAAACTATTCTATGAACTTGTCTCACTATACACTCGTGAATCGCACCAGTTTATACTGTTACGGGGGCAAATTTATCTTAGATGCGTTACAAATTTACATATTTACATGGGCGAAGCATACACAATAAAAATGACCCCGGTAAGAATTTACTAATGAAATTTTTCATGGTTGCCGCTACCGTTTAGTTCAATTTGTAGATTAGTCACCTTTAATTGAAAATTGCCCGACTGTACTGTATTTCTATTATTTTTCGGACGCCTTCTTCGGATATGCTGCATAGTCAAATGTTTTAAGATAAAATTATCTTGCGATATTTTATCCTGTGTTTAATAAAACTTTGATTGAAAGCGTGTAATATCCTGGGCTGATATCGTTCTGCGTAATAGTGCTCCACTATGGTGGTTGATGTCGGGAAGCCTTTCTTTGCCCCACTTCTCTTTCATGTTTCCGGTGCCTTTCACCAATATTTTTGTTTACTGGCCGTATAGTTACATCCATTATTTTGGTATTTTATTACTTTAAATATCAAAGAAAAAACGTCAATAACTTAAAAAAAAGTACTTCGCTTGTGTGTAACTAATAAACTAAACCGAAAGGCGAACAACTGTCGCTAACAAACCGCCTAGGCAAACCGGCACGCGACCGCAACCATAGGCTAAAAGGTAGAAAATGAGTTCTTCAAGTTAATACGTCAGTGAATGTTAGTTTTGCGATAACAACGCGATTCTTATTCATTGATTTGTATAAGAGACTGTTAGTTCTGCTCTCTCAAACTTTGAAACATTGTGTATTTCAATGCGGACAATACAAAACAACTAAAAATAAATTTTTGACAAAAAGTGGAGAATGTAACTTTTGCATCTATACCCTTCATATGTTACAAGTTTATTTGTAATCATTACGTTAGAGTCGACTTAAAATTTAAAACAATCGATTTATGTAGGAAAATGAAATTCAATATTTATTTTTATGACCTAAAAATTGGTAGATCAGTATCAAGGATTTTCAACACCAATGACGACGTCCTGTACATAATATAGTTTATTTATAATAATCATTAAGTTAGCATTAACTTCAAATTTAAAAAGTCAATTTATGATTATTATAAAACAAAAAATTAGATTTATATCAACAAGAAGATTCTACAAACAAATCTAAAGCACATGGTTACAATGTGACAGAAGTTTCTGTTTCGAACGAATTTTGGTCACAACATACACCAACGCTTCTAGTTACTGTAGTATACAAAAGCAAATACCGAATAGAACGGGGTTACAGCCACGTTAACACATTCGTCTCCCGTAAGATATGTTGATGTATACATGGTGCCAGTTAATTTTGTAAAGTATATTTTGAAATTAATAAGTTTCTGTTACATGATGTTTATTGATGTAGAATACAATTTTTTTTTGTTTCAACTTTAATAAATTTAAAAAGTGAACTTTGCCTTTGTAGTAAACATCTCTTTAGTCTCAAACTTAACAAGAACAAAATCTTCACCATTTGGGTTTTCATCAAGGGACTTATTTCGAAGGATCAACTTTTTATTGCTGGTCGTTATCAGTGTGTCTGTCATCTCCAGCATGTGATGGTATACCAGCGGAACTTATTAAATGTGGAGGTGCTACTCTTACTATAATATATATATATATATATATATATATATATATATATATATATATATATATATATATATATATATATATATATATATATTGTAGTTTTGAGTTTCTTGAACCGTATTATATTTAATATAAAATTAATGTTTCTTGGGTTTAGGTTCAATAAAGATATTCACAAGGAAAAATTCCTGTAGCTGGCTGTATACCACGTATAACAAAAAGAGGTTAATCTTTGTAAATGGGTATATTTATTTAAAAAACCCTTAAAAGGGCCACATCAATAAAACAAACGTTTTCGGACTACACAGTCCATCATCAGGTTATTAAAATCGAAATTGCTAGGTCATAATGCCTGAGCCACCAAAATATTAGGGTAAAAACCCTTTAAATTACATTTAGTTATGAAATGTTGTACATTGTGTTATAAAATAACTGTGATGTTCTATATTAAATTAAATTTGACTAAAGGTAACACATGGCTCAATTGGGTTCCAGAGCCGGGTGAGAGGGAACCTCTGCACTCGGAGAACAACGTGGAACTGAGTTATCCCAAAGAAAACAATGCCCTTGTTTTGTGTGTAAGTTATAGAATGTGAAATTGTGGATTGTCAACTTTTTTATCATTTATATGTCAACTTAGGGAAGAAA
>OU898284.1:66850206-66865205 GCA_918026665.1 Diabrotica balteata | reverse complement strand
GTCTTAACTGGTTTTTTCTTTGTTTAGATGTTAGGTATATTTATTTAACGTAGATATTTTTCCCAGAGAATTGTGTAGGGGAATATTTTACATAAATTTCAATTTACAACCTCTTTAATCCAAGCTATCAGTGAATAGTTTGAGGTAAATATTATATTTTTATGGGATTACGCCTCAATTATTGGTTATAATTGTGATAAGAATCACATTTTTAATTAACTTATGTTTGACATTTTGATTTCCATTCCGAAAATCGTTCTCAAAAACGTTTTTTATGTACAAAATGTGTATACACATTTTAGATAATTTGTACAAAAAACAATAAATATTAGTTAATTAAAAATGTAATTAATATAACATTTTTATATACATAATATACATAAAAAAATAATATTTAACTTAACCATGCAACAAGAAAGTATTTCACAGAACCTCGGTAAATAGTTTTCAAAAATCTTCTAGTTATTTAAATTCTAAATAGTATGAGAGGTAGCTGATGAAAATTCGTAAAGATGTACAGTTGATTATGCTTTGTTCTTTTTTTAACAATCTTAAAAGATACAGAAAAAATTTTTGCTTGTAAAACGTTTTTTTACATTCTAAAGAAAAATGATTCAAATAAAAGTTGTAGACCATAAAAGGTTTTTTATGTTGAGGGATACCAAATTAAAATATATAATTAATTAAGCTAGGTAATTGCAAAAAACCCTAAACTCTAAAACATTATGTTTTTAGTAATTTATAAATGTTAATAATTTAATTTTTTGACCAACGGCAGATAATATACCTACTTCAAATTATGGCAATTAATGGGTTTTTAAGGTGTGCTAAATATTAAGCAAATCACTTTGAACTTGTCCAAATACTTGTCCAATACTTGTATGTACAAGTATTTTGTAATTTGCAATCTTAATGGATAAAGAATAAGAAATATATAATATAAGAATAGATAATAAGAAAACAAAGAGACAAAAACAGAACCATATTTAACCAATAAGAACTAAGATAGCATTTAATTCTTAAAATCATATTTTCATTGTTTATTAATACTAAGATCTAAAAATTGAAAGGATTTTGAATTAAGATCTATAATATACGATCGAAGTTATAGGTGGCATACACAGTAAAGGAGTAAAATGTTATAACCCATTAAAATAATGGTATTCGTAAATTACCGCCACATAAAAGTACCACGGAGGTAAGAACTGTCTGAGCTTGTTTCTTTTAGATTCGGACTTTAAATTGAAGCACGCTTGCAAAATATTTAATATCTCGGCTTCTGTGGCACGTAGAACCTTCATTTCTTTACTAGGGTAGCTCAACCAAATAATAAGAGTTGTGCTGTTTTGACCTATCTTACTAAATTTTTCCGTTGAAAAAATGAACTCTTATAAACGCGAGTTCGATTTACAGAATACACGTGTGTATACAGAGTACAGAGTGACTATCTGGGCAAGTACAGTCGTTTAGATAATCGCTCTTTGGGATAAACAAACTGGATAACTTTGTGATCTATGTGAAATATACCACATTTTAATAACTTATTAACTGCCCCAATTTAAATTAGTTATATTAAATGCCATTATGTACAAACGAAACTTTAACATTTATAAATTACTGCAAAATAATTGAGGGTTTTTCGGCAAAATACGAAAATACGTTTCTATTTTGAGAATGATTTCCGAATTGGAAATTGAAATGCCAATAAACGTACTTTAACCTTTAATTGTGGCTTATTCCCATTTAAATAGTAATTATATCTTATTTATCTCTGCACTTGGTCACATATATTCCTTCAGGAATATGTAAATACTGTAAATACTGGCCACTTTTCGTTTTTTTTTTTAGTTTCTTTGACAAGTGGGGATTGTCTATTCGGTTATTTCTTAATATGGGCTATCAGTAATTGTCTAGTAAAATCAATTACTGATAGATCTATTATAGAAGTTACCCATACTTTTCCAGTAGTCATTTAGACGGTTCATCTTAATTGTCCTCATTTGGAATATAAGCCCGAGAGAAGTCTTAAATTCTGTTTGTGTTGTCTGTTTCCAAAACGCAATCCTCGATTTTTCTAAACGACTTGCAACTTGTGCAAATATTTCGTCAGAGTCACTTCCACCATTCATTTAATCTACATCCATTTTTTTACAAATACTATAACTTACTTTAACATACGTAATTAACAATAAAAACATACTACTAGAAACTATCAATTTACGTTTTCCAATACTATAAGGGCACTTGAGGCACAACACGTTTTTACTCAATAATAGTTCCTGTATAAGTAAAATTGCTTTTTAATGTGCTTCATTGAAGCACACTAGACATATTGCAGTTTTGCCATCACATTCTTCACAGTATGTTTTAACTTTTTTAATTTTTCTATCGGCCTTTCTACTAGTCACGCTTATTCTAAAAATTTTGTAACCTCTTGTACACTTCCTTCTCTTTTTATTATCTACATCGCTTTGCCTGAGATGGTATTTTTTGGGTGTAATTAGTCATCAGGGTTTCAACATTTCTTTATTTGCAAACGCCTTCGCTAGTTCCAGTCTGAACTCAAGGATAGGTTGTCGCTTTTTTCGCGTTTTCTATTATTTAGCAACTAAGTATTGATTAGTGTGGTATTAAATATTAATTCCACTGCCACTTTCCGGTACCACTTTAGTATTTTGCGTATTGGGCTTTTGTAAAAAGCCATTTGATCACTAAAATCAACTCTTTTTTCACAACGTTATAATCTAGAATAGATTGTGGTTTTAGCACTTGTGTCTAATTTTTCTTTCCACCTGAATAAACCAAGATACAACTATTATGTTTAAATGTTGTAATAATTAAAACTGGTTCTTTGTCGACCCACTTTATCACTTGTGAAATCAATAATGGGGTGAAGTTTCAGTATAAGTAGTTGCGACATTTTTAATCTAGATTTTGGTTTTGTATTTTTTGTAGTAGAACATCTGCACATAAATTCGTTTCTTGGACTATGATTTGAATTCATCGACCCATATTCTAAAAGAAATGTGTTTTTACGTTGTCGGGAGTATTATAAATTAGTTATTTTTCACAAAGCATTCGAAATATAATTTAAATTCTATTTCCGAATTTTTTTTTACTGCAACTCTTGTTCGACCTAAACTAAATTATTACACAAAACAAGTAATCTATTTTTTTTATAGAAATGTAGAAATAGAATTTCCTGTCGAAGTTTTATGTGTGGCATGAGTCACTGGTGTCCCGTATATACGGTCCTCTTATCGCATGACAAACATAATTCTCAATTAACAGTGCGGTACAAGATATATTTAGGTTGTATAATCAAGACGTAATACTTGTCGTGAGACTATAAGACCGTATGTTATAAATAAATATATTCCTACAAGAATTATCTTAAAAAATGAGAAAAATACAATAAAAAAGTGCAATATGAAGTGTTATTTAAAAAATGGCAAGTCATTCACGGGCGGACAGTTAAAAACAAAAGTTTTCAGTGTTCTATTGCTTGATTATTATTATCTGGTTGGTATATTTTAAAAATACTAGCTAGTATTCTGAAAAGGTTGACTTTTTTCCTGGTCTGATCTTCCTCAACTAACGTTTTCTTTTTTAATTGGTGAGTTGTGTTCTTCAGGTCTCTTTAAGGGTTTTTGTTGCTATCCATACTGAATGATCTTTAGACAATGTACTAATGTAGTGTTCAAATGTGGCATTGCGTGCATCATGTAGCGCTGATCTTAATTGTCCGATTAGTCGATTATATGTGTGTTTGTCATTAGGATTTTGGCTTCTTTGCCATCTACCTCTGGCATCTACCTCATTGTATTTTATTTGTTAAATCCTTTCATTTGAGGTACTGCACGTCATGATTGGACTAACAGAACCGAAGATACACAACTAAGGCCCTTTTGACATTGTGCTGTATTTGATTTTTCTATCCCATTGTATTCTTTACGTTAAATATTATCATTAGAGGTACTATACGTCACTATTGGACTAATAGGATCAAAAATACGTGACTACGGCCCTTTTGACATGTTGCTGTATTTGATTTTTTTATTTCATTGCTTTCGATTGGTTAAATCCTATCATTTGAGATACTGTACGTCACGATTGGACTTATAGAAACGAAGATATATAACTAAGGCCTTTTTGACATGCTGCTTTTCTGTCTTATTGTATTTTATTGATTAAATCCTATCATTTGAGGTGCTGTACATCACGACTGGACCAAATGGAGCAAAAATATGCAATATATACACCGTTATATATACCCAATATGTAACCCGTGACTTTTAATCAAACAAGATGCTAGAATGATTTGCGGATGAAAAAAATATATATAAATTCTTAAATTTACTATTTCGTTGTGGGTAATATTATATTCAACAGCGATGCCAAATTTCTGATGCTAAAATGATTGATAATGAAAGTGCGAAATACATTTTCATGTATATAATGGCAGCGAGTAAACGGTAAAACCCTGAACTAAATATATATAATATTTTCACTGTACCATCATTTTAGACTCAAACATTTCCTGGAATAAACTTATATAATTCAGTAAGGGATAAAAAGAGAAAGCGGACATTTTAAAATACCAACACGGTATCAAATCTCTAATCATTGAGATGGTTAAAATTCTTGTAACAAGTACAGGAAAAAAGTTATTAAGGTCTTGTAAAATAGCATCGATATACAGATGCTACTTTACAAGACGATGCTAAATTGATGGTAAAAGCATAATGTATCGATGCCAAAATGATAGTAGGATGTATATATATATATATATATATATATATATATATATATATATATATATATATATATAAAGGGATTAGGCAAATACTTATATCAAAGCGTTAGACGTAAACCCGATTCAACACCTCGGAGATTTATGTCCTCTTTGTGAGCACTTTTATGAATTATTTAAAAGCGATTTAACGGTATTACTTTAATCCAACTTTGCACATATAACTTATTTATACTATGTGTCTAATATCAAATCTTCAGAATTCATATCCGAAATTGGACAGTATAATTTTATCACCCAGTAGACCGAATGAATTTATTTGTTATTAAATACACACACGTAGTTAATTAGGTTACATTAGATTTGGTCAATTATCAACAATAAAATTTGGACATCAGTCGAAAGTGCTGACGAAAGTTAAACAATTTACACACAACTTAGATACACATGTCATTAGGTCCGCGAATATATTGACCCAATTAAAACTTATATAAAACTAAAATCTCTTGCCTAGAGAAGCATTCAATCAATATTCACTCAACAAACGTGATAGTCTTCAACGCTCAACTGCAACAGTCTCTACTCAAAGTAATCCCGGGTCAACACCCATAGTGTACGTCTCGTCAATAAACTCTGCTACCATTATTTTGTGTTTCCATTACAACTGAACGAACCTCTTCACTGAGCCAACGAAGGGGAATTTGTTCACTATCGGATAATCTGTTTAATTTACAACATTTGCAACATAGCTGACTAGTTTCACTATCTTAAAAGCAACCGTCAGCTTTTGCACATCACACATACAGAATTCTGTTTTTGCATATAAAACTAGATTTTAACGTTAAATGTCCGTTTATGCAGTTTGAGGCTTGAACCATCCTGCAACCGGAAATTGTATATGTAAACCCCTTCTCCTTTTTTGTAGAATAACAAAATATTGGATTTTAGTTTATATATTTCATATAAACTGTCAAATATTTCTAGTTATTGTAATCTTTGTTTCAGAATATCAATATCAATGGAAGTCTTGTGCCTGGATGTTTAAGAACAGTTTTGTTTCTTTTCAACTTGTAAATTTTGTATTGAAAACAAGTTACTAAGAAAGAAGTGATTTTTTAATCACCGCTGAATTGATGGGAAATAATTTATGACAATGTAGTTATAATTGAATTAATGATCCTTTATAAATGAGAAAGGATCTACAAAAGTACTAAGATTTATCAGAAGATGTTTATCTATTGGGAACTATATGAATTCATTTATAAACAAATGTTATATGAATTAAATAATATTTTTCTCACTTAATATGTTGTTTTATTTTATATAGTATGTGGCAAAAAAAGCTGTAGACTAAAACAAAACATTCCAAATATATTAAGTAAAATATGTTAAAAGATAAACTAGAAAAATCTTGCAGAAACAACGAGCATCCCTACGAAGATCTGGACTTCACAGAAGAAATAGAAAGAGTTGCAAGAAGACTAAAAACAAAAAGGGCAGATTAGGTATAACACATACCTCCCCCGAAGAAATAAAGCCACTAATAAAAATGACTAACGCTAAAAGCTTTAAAACGGCATCAATGTAGGCGTATAACTGCGAGTCTTGACTACGGAGAGGGCTAGAAATTTTGAATTTGTACTAACAAAACCCCGTATGTATGGAAAACAAGACATTCTTCTTATCCACACTAGATATTTTTGATAGGGCTGTACGAACTGTTAAGGATACATCACGCAAAGACATTCTTGGTATACTGTTTGATGATTTACGTGGAAAACATAAGAATCATTATAATATTGATGAAAATATGAAGCAAGGTGCTCGCAACTTGTTGAAAATAGTCTCAACATAGTTGAAAATGTCTGCTAGCGGTAAGACGTGTATTGCTTTGTCTGACAATTTTATAGTGAATACAAAATTTATTTATAAATTATTTATTTAAACCAAGACCTCTACGTAGGTTTCATAGATTTTGAGAAGGCCTTCGATAAAGTCAGACACCAAAAGCTGTATGAAATCCTAAGAAGCAAAAACATCGACAGTCGCGACATTAACATCATATCCAGGTTGTACTGGGGACGAACAGCAAACAGCGAACTATGGGTGTCAACACCCATAGTGTACGTCTCGTCAATAAACTCTGCTACTAGTATTTTGTGTTTCCATTACAACTGAACGAACATCTTCACTAAGCCAACGAAGGGGAATTTGTTCATGGTCCTATCGAGAAACAGAATACTTCAAGGAAGTTTGAGAAAGCCTATACAGTCCACGCCAGCAACACCCTCAGTAGCAGAGAGAGACCACTAGACCCGGGAGAACGAGAGCAGTTACCAAAGCCGAGAGCCATACTCGAGCCGAGAGCAATACAAAAGCCGAGAGCCATACTAGAGCCGAGAGCAGTACAAAAGCCGAGAGCCATACTAGAGCCGAGAGCAGTACCAAAGCCGAGAGCCATACTAGAGCCGAGAGCAGTACAAAAGCCGAGAGCCATACTAGAGCCGAGAGCAGTACAAACGCCGAGAGCCATTCTAGAGAACGAGAGCAGTTACAAAAGCCGAGAGCCATACTAGAGCCGAGAGCAGTACAAAAGCAGAGAGCCATACTAGAGCCGAGAGCAGTACCAAAGCCGAGAGCCATACTAGAGCCGAGAGCAATACAAAAGCCGAGAGCCATACTAGAGCCGAGAGCAGTACAAAAGCCGAGAGCCATACTAGAGCCGAGAGCGGTACCAAAGCCGAGAGCCATTCTAGAGCCGAGAGCAGTACAAAAGCCGAGAGCCATACTAGAGCCGAGAGCGGTACCAAAGCCGAGAGCCATTCTAGAGCCGAGAGCAGTACAAAAGCCGAGAGCCATACTAGAGCCGAGAGCAGTACCAAAGCCGAGAGCCATACTAGAGCCGCAGAGCAGCCAAAGGACAGGACCGATTGCAGAACCCACCAGAAGCGAGGGATCCTCAACGTCTAAGAAAACAAAAAACCGTAAGTTTTAGAATAATTACAAAATCTTCCAACTTTTACAATATTACAATTTAACAATTTAGAACAACAATCTCCACTCTATCAATCGTACAATAATGTACTTTAGAATGTATACCATTTAAATAATACAGAGAATTGATAAAACAAAAATAAACGTCATTCACAGCTAAAATTTACTAAGCAGTAATTTTGTAGGACAATTTGAAAAAAGAAACGTTCATACATATAGCTTGCTTTTAATTTCAATTAAATACTTTATTTCGAAAAATTAAAATAATTACTTAGCAAATAATTTTATTTATTTTGATAACAACATATATATATATATATATATATATATATATATATATATATATATATATATATATATATATATATCATTATAACAGAGTGTGGATTACATCTCGACCTACCTCAATAAATACAGCAGGCAAGGTCAAACTCATATTGCGCTAGATTGCACATTCCAATAGAAAAGAAAGTGTAATAGTACAGGTATATTTAATAAATAAAAATAATCATGGATAGTGTATACGTTAAGCAAGCTGAGATAGGAGCAGAAATAGCGAAACTCGTTTCAAATACTAAAAAGGATTCCCAATCTCGGAAAAATCAACAATACATTCGGGATAGACAGGAAAAATTAGAAGAATATTGGGCAAAATTTTTGAATAACCACGAAAAGCTGCTAGAAGGTGGTATAACGAAAAAAAAATATTTTGAAACAAAATACTATGATCAGGTATTTAAGACATACATTGAGGGGAAAACCCTGTTGGAAGAATATGGAAGGGTGCTGAAAAGAGGAAAAACACCGAAAGTAAAGGAGATACAGATAAGAAAACAAAGAATCGAGGAATTATTACGGCCAGAAAATGAACAAGACTCGCAGGAGGATGAAGAATTGCAGTCAGAGTTAAGAGAATACATGGAAAAGGTTAATACACTAATGATTGAAGCAGCAGTAAATGAGGAACTAGACGCTACAGATAATGGAGAAGTAGAGAGAATAAATCATCTAAAGAGGAAAGTCAGGGAAGCATTGAAGAAAATAAGACCAGGAATGCAACGGCCAGAAAGCACACAGAGGAGGGAAGGTGTGACATTACCGCATGTAAAAATCCCTGTGTATGAAGGCAGATATGAAACGTGGAGAACCTTCCACGATCTCTTTACTAAAGTAATACATGAAAACGACCAGTTATCAAACGCAGAAAAAATGCAGTACCTAAAAACTCAAGTAAGAGGGGAAGCCAACAGAATGATACAACACTTAAACATATCCGAGGCCAACTACGAAGTGGCCTGGAACATGCTAAAAGATAGGTATGAGAACCCAAGGATGATATTGTTTAAATTAATAGACAGGATGCTACTAGCGCAGGAAGTAAAGGAATCTTCTGCTAGAGCATCACTACATGACACCTTCCACGAAAGTCTGGAAGCCATAGGAGGGTTAGGAACAGACACGGAAGCGTGGAGCCCATTGATAGCCAGAATTATCATAACGAAATGGGACAATGAAACTAGGAGGCTGTACGAAAACCTCATTGGAAACAGTAGAGAGATACCGACGTACAAATCGACACAAACATTCTTACAGCGAAGATTTCAGACACTGGAACTGCTGGAGTCAGAAAAAAGACAAGAGAAGCAAGGAGGATCTGGTAGGAAACCAAGAACACGTTGCGTGATATGCAACGGAGATCACGGAGTACCGAACTCCAGAGAATTTCAGGAACTCAATGTAAGAGACCGGAACAGGATGATAAAAGAAAAAGGATTGTGTACAAACTGCCTAGCACATAAAAAAGAAAAACAATGTTATTCACAATATAGATGCAGACACTGTGGCGGAGACCACCACCATATGTTGCATTATGAAAAAGGAAACACAAGCACTAAAAGAAACTCCAATGAAACGAAAGGAGAACAAACACAAGAAAGAAATGGAAGAGAGTCGAACAATAGAAGAAACAGGTACCAAGCTGATAGGTACAGAGGAGGAAATAATAATCCATACAACGCCAGAGAACAAAATAACGGAAGGCGAGAAAATACACAAGATACCAATGGACATAGGAATAGCTACGACCAACAAAGAGGGCAGAACTCAGTAAACTGTGCAAGCCATAAGGAAGGTGAAGCATTACTAGCGACAGCTGTGGTACGCATAAGAGATGCGAAAGGAGATTCACACATAATGAAAGCACTAATCGACCAAGGGTCACAATGCGCATTTATAACGGAACAAGCTGCGACGACGCTAGGAACAACAAGGAAGCCCATACAGGCGACAATATCCGGGATAGGCTCGTCAGAAGATAAAACAGCCAACTGGAGTATGAAACTTTTAATCGAAACTCATTACGAAAGTGACTTCGAGATGGAAATAGAAGCACTAGTACTACCGAAGATAACAAGGAATTTACCGGAACAGGATATAATTCTACCGGACTATAACGAGAAAAATGCAATACTGGCAGATCCAAGATATTACAAGGTAGGGAAGATAGACTTACTACTAGGAGTAAAAGAATACAGCTACATATTGACAGAAGTGATGCACAGAATAAGTAATGGACTCCTGAGTCAAAACACCAAACTAGGATGGATAGTTTCGGGAATAGCACGAGAAAGGGAGAATATAAAAGCAGAAGTATGCTGTATGATATCAAGACAAGAAATGGACGTACAAATAAAGAACTTCTGGGAATTAGAAGAAGTAAATCAGGACACATGTTTCTCAGTAGAAGAACAAGAATGTGAAGAACATCAAGCAAAAGCTCATCGGCGGTAAACCTGAATGATATTATGCACACAGGGCCGAAATTACAACAAGATTTGACAAATATACTATTACGATGGAGATCCAATAAGATAGCATACTCAGCGGATCTGGAAAAAATGTTTAGACAAATCAGAATGGCAGAAGAAGACCAAAAATATCAAAAAATTTTGTGGAGAAAGGACACAAAGGACCCCATACAAGAGTATAACTTAACGACGGTGACATACGGCACGGTCGCAGCACCCTTTTAGCGTTAAGAACAATACAACAATTACAAGACGAAGGAGCGAGGTTCCCGTTGGCATCGAAAATTGTAAAAGAAAACATGTAGGTAGACGATATACTAGGAGGAGCTGAGACAGTGCAGGAAGCAGAAACAGCCCAAAAGAAATTAATACAACTGTTCAGAAAAGGAGGTTTCATTCTTAGGAAATGGTTGAGCAACGAAGAAAAAATAATAGAGAACGTACCGGAGGATATGAGGAACGTAGACTCCAAGGCATTCAAACAAGAAGTACGGAAAACGTTAGGAATACACTGGTCCCCTAAAGAGGATATTATCACATTCAAAATAGGGATAACGAAGGCAAAGAAAATAACGAAAAGACACGTACTGTCAGAAGTAGCAAAACTATACGACCCACTGGGATGGATAGCACCTGTAGTAATTCAAGCGAAAATGTTCATACAGGAATTATGGGAGCAAAAGACCAGTTAGGATAAAGAATTAACTAGCAACCAATAAAACAGGTGGAATACATACCAGGCGCAATTAGTAAATCTGGAGAAAATAACATTGCCCAGGTGGAACAACTTAAGCAAGATAAACAGAGTAGAACTACATGGATTTGCAGATGCGTCTATGAAAGGATATGGAGCAGTAATCTACTCAAGGGTATTAGGCCCAGAAATAAAAACAAATCTAATAATAATAATAGTCTCCCGTTTTATACCGCACGCGGCTTTGGGAGTATAGCAGGGTAGTCTGCTATATCTAGGGCCTACGGTATACAAGGAAGGTAACATGGCCAGTGCTACGCTTCAACCGCCTATTATTACCCCTGGTTTTACCCAAGGTACTCATTTTATTCAGGCTGAGTCGACCTGGGGCCTATAGACATTTTTAAAAATGCCTAGTTGTTCTTGCCGGCGGTAGGATTCGAACTCACGACCACCGGCATGCGAGGCAAGCACACTACCGCTTGCGCTACGCGGGCCCTAATCCAAATCTAATGATAGCAAAATCGAAAGTCGCACCATTGAAAGGGAAAACAAGAAGGCTCGAGCTGTGTGCCGCGGTACTACTAGCAAATTTAATGAAGAAAACCCTACAAGCATTGAACAGGGAAAACATTGAGGTATATGCATGGTCGGACTCAACGATAACCCTGGCTTGGATAAGGGGATCATCAAAAAGGTGGAAAATGTTCGTCGCTAACAGAGTAGAGGAAATAAGAGGCGTTATAGGACCGAAAAATTGGCATACGGTAGATACAAAGGAAAATCCAGCGGACATCCTCTCACGTGGAAGTACCGCATCAGAATTATTAGAAGCAGAGCTATGGTGGAAGGGACCAACTTGGCTAACTAGTAACAAAACTTTAACGCAGGAATCAGAAGAAATACCAGAGACAAATGAGGAGGAAGTCAAAACGAAAATAACTTGAAGATGCCGACGAGGTGGAGATTATTGGAGAAAATAAAAAGAGACTTCTGGAAAATTTGGAAACAGGAATACCTGCACCAATTACAACAGAGAAATAGATGGTATAAGGCGCACGCTAACATAAAAGAAGAAGAAATAGTTATAATTAAAGAAGAGGATACACCTCCAGGCAGATGGCCATTAGCGAGGGTAACAGAAACACACCCTGGAGCGGAGGGATTAACCAGAGTAGTAACAGTGAGAAAGGCAAACGGGAAACTGACTAAAAGACCCATACATAAGCTAATACGACTGGAAGAAGAGAAACAGGAAAAGCCGAAGAAGGCAGCAGCACTAAGATGGAAGAAAATACTAGCAGCTATAATGTTTTTAACGATGTTAAAACCCATAAAGGCAGAACCGTATAAAATATATAATCCGGTACCAGGATTTTTCACAGAAGACCTTGGAGAGGTCGTCATAGACCGGGGAACATTTCGAATAAAGGTGTTACTCGAAAAAGGAAGAATTCTAACAGAGCACCAACTAATAGGAAATATGATACAAGGCTTACGAGAACTGTGTCAGGAGATAAAAATCGTGAATTGTAAGGATATAATAGGGAAGTTAGAGGAAGGACAAAGAAAGGCGGAGTCAGTAAGCGAGGGGTTGACAGTAGAAATAAAAGGAAGGGAAAGAAGAGGACTATTAGGAACAATATTAACCTCAGTATTTGGAGTCAATGACGAAGCCTACAGTAACATTGAACCATTAGATAATAACCAAAAGGAGCTAATAAAGGGATCACAGCACCAGACGAAGATAATGTTAGAAACAATAACATCAATCAACCACACAGAGAACAGGATAAACGAGCAAATGAACAAGTTTAACAAAGCACTAATCACAGGTCTACAAGAAATATCTACAGGACTTAACGAAGTAGAAGACAAAGCACAAAGACTAGAAACCGAATATAGCACGTTCCGAATACAAACGATAGCATTACAAGTTATGGAGTTCATAAACGAATATACTCAATTTTACGAGGGAATATTAAACCTTCACTATAACCACGGACACTTCATTGATATAGTGAAACCGGGTGAAATAATCAAATTAATAGAGAAAGCAGGGCAGATACTGCCTCAAGGGGTCGAAATACGATGCCAACCCATTATAGAAACAGAAGTCAGTCATGACGACAGATTTATAATAGTCATCGGCTACTTCATAGTGACAGGGAAAAACAAGTACAGCATGCTCAAAGTCACGGCCATACCACTTAACGTTGAGGGGTCGGTGTTGCGCACATTTGTCGCCCCAAGGAATCTACTGGTCGTAGATTGTAACACACTGCACTACTTCGAATTGACCGCGGAAGATAGAGCAAGGTGCTTACTGTTGACAAAGGCGCAGATAGCGTGCTCACCAACGGCTATAAGAAACATGGATACCCACCCAAATTGCATACTTGAAGAAATTTATGAGCGATCTAAGAATAGCACATGTCCACTGGTAGTCAGGACAATACAGACAGCTCAATGGAGTAAGATGGGTACTCCCAACCTCTGGCTAGTTGTCACGCCAGTCACGATACACATATCCATTATTTGCGATGGAAATCGAAGCGAAAGAGTACTGGAACGAGTCACATTCCTGAAGCTTTCACCCAAATGTATCGCCCATACGAAAAATATTACTCAAGCTCTATTAGCCACTCCCGTGGCCCAACTGGTGGCGAGGACACCCCGCAGGTTTAACACACCTCTAAACACCTACCTTGACATACCAGGAGGAGAGCTACGTCATGTGTTACTGGAGGAGGAGAGTCTGGAACAAGAAATGACGCATACGCAGTGGCGATCGATTCACGAATCTAATTGGCATTATTTTGTGGCCACCGGGACCATTACTATAATGGTACTAATTGGGATACTCACGTTATGGAAGTACCGTCCTGTTGCACGACTATGTCATTCAGGTAATCCACAAACTCAGACTAACGAACAGGAAGTACCTGTATTAGTTAATAATCGGCACAACAATGTACCGTCGACTTCCCAAGCCGACATCCCACTCTCCAAATTTTCATCCAATTGCCCTAATTTTAATCTAGAGATAGAGTCGGACATTGATAGCTAGGGTACGGTTGGAAGATTATTGATTATTCTTAAACTATTTATAATTTATCATGTTTGAATTTTACTATGTTATGTAATACTTATATGTAAACATTGAGTATTGACACTTGGGCCAGATTGCCCGATTCCGCAGTATGTCCAATATCAAATCTTCAGAATTCATATCCGAAATTGGACACTATAATTTTATCACCCAGTAGACCGAATGAATTTATTTGTTATTAAATACACACCCGTAGTTAATTAGGTTACATTAGATTTGATCAATTATCAACAATAAAATTTGGACATCAGTCGAAAGTGCTGACGAAAGTTAAACAATTTACACACAACTTAGATACACATGTCATTAGGTCCGCGAATATATTGACCCAATTAAAACTTATATAAAACTAAAATCTCTTGCCTAGAGAAGCATTCAATCAATATTCACTCAACAAACGTGATAGTCTTCAACGCTCAACTGCAACAGTCAACACCCATAGTGTACGTCTCGTCAATAAACTCTGCTACTATTATTTTGTGTTTCCATTACAACTGAACGAACATCTTCACTGAGCCAACGAAGGGGAACTTGTTCACTATCGGATAATCTGTTTAATTTACAACATTTGCAACATAGCTGACTAGTTTCACTATCTTAAAAGCAACCGTCAGCTTTTGCACATCACACATACAGATT
>OU898284.1:66768694-66846194 GCA_918026665.1 Diabrotica balteata | reverse complement strand
ACAACAAGAATAGTCCGTATTGTAGCCAAGGTTTTAACACTAAAGGTTAGTAATTTAAATTTAAATAGTTCTACTAAAATGAGATACTAATTACAATATTGTAAAGATATCAAACTTGATAAATCTATTACAATTATATTATATTACAAGTGAGTTGTTCCATACTCATTATATCATATTTTAAAAAACCACATGAAATTTATTTCCCTCCTCAATATCAAAATTGTATTATATCAAATGTATTGTATTAAAAAAAATATTATAGCAAAAGTGAGTTTGGTCAGCACTCTTAAAATCCTAGTTAAAATCCCAATTTATTTCCCTCCCAATATCAAAATTAGATTATCACAAATGTATTCACCTTATCATATGCATATGAAAAGTTAACAGTAAATAGCAAGTAACACAAAAAGTCAAATAGTTAAACAACTTATCTTAGCAACACTATAAGTCGATAGGAAAACTCCTCTTGGCACAACTAAATTAATTCATGGTTGTGGTGACAAGTCCCATGGTTCCGGGTGACAGCAAAATCCACGGGTTACATACGCAAGTTGCTAACTATCTAAGGATTCAAAGTTACTACCTAATATCCTCGAGGGAATATTTTTAAGTGAATATTCTCAAATGAATATTTTCATGTACCGGAATCTAAAAGGATTAATTATCAGATTTAGTTACTATTTTATTTAGTACTTGTAGCAGCATAGATTGACTGCACCAAAACAAAAACATTAAAACATTAGGTTGGGTCCAAAATGTCAAAATTTCCGAAGTTCATTTCGTAGACATGACAGGCTTGCGCCATGAAATGAACACGCGCAGAACACAGAAGGCTGTAGAAACCTTGTATATTCCACCAAAAAAAGTGAGAAAAAAAAGAACCAAAAAACTTAGAGGAGAAGGTGGTAATATGGACCCCCATTTTGATTTTTTATTGTAAAATTGATATTATTAATAAAAAACAGAGATTGTTAGCTTAGTTACGATATGGTGTTAGTTACCGAACACATTGTAATAGTTAAAGCGGTTTAAGACTTCATTTTACATTTTTTTTAAATAATTTTTTAAAAGTTGACACATTCATCAGAAAACGGGATGTGCAGTTAATATGGCCCCCATGGTGTTTGTAATATGGACCCCCTTATTAATTTAAGGAAATATTGGCAAATTCTGAAAATTATGACTGCATTGAACAAAAAACCTTTTTATTATACATAAGTAGATAGAGTGTATATAAGTAGATACAGCATAATATGTATGTATAGGTAGATATAGTCTAGTCTACAAAATTAAAATGTCCTACATGGTAATAATGGACGAACAACAACAGAAATCGCAGATGTACTCATCCTTCTCTGCCCCTGCACATTCGTTATGTGCCCACAGTGAACACATGAGACACTGAACCCATAGTTCCCCCCGCACGCTGTTGGTGAACTTTTCATCACAAAAAATACATGATGCGTCATCTTGGTTTGGTTGAGGCTCTCCGACTGATACATTAAAAGGTGATTCACCGGAGCAAGTGGAGAGCTGCATCCCGTCATCATCATCATCATCATCGTCGTCGTCACTGCTGTCAGCTGGACGTTTGTGTTTAGGGTTGTTTTTCTTTGATTTTCCAGCGTTGGCACGTGGGGTACAGTCAGACTTGGCTGCTTGTCCTTTAGGGCTAGCTTGAGGCCCAGAACAAGACAGTATGGGGTTATCAAACGTCACAGCGCTAGTTTGAGGTCCGGGACAAGATGGTATGGGGTTAACAAACGTCAAACTTCGAGTGACACTTGTTGAAGCACCTCTTCCAGTGCCTTTCCCATTGCCACGGCCACGACCACGACGACTTGCAGCAGCTTCTTTTTTTGCCAGAAAATCTTCTAGCTCTCTTTTATAAGGAGAACTAGTAATGACGTTTGCGATGCAGGGTTTTCGTCCACGGTTTGATTTTTTCTTTTTTTCTGGAACGGGGTGAATATCTTTAGGAGACACAGCGAAGGTTGTTGGTGGATGAGGATTGACTTCAACTGCAGGAGTGTCATGCAGTCGGTTATCAGTGTTCTCAGCCTGATTTTCGTTTGGTGCCTCCTCCTCCCCTGCAATGAATTCATGGTCTTGAAAAATATTTCTTTCCAGGGGGTAAATACCTGTGACCCAGAATCCATTTACAGCGTTTACTCCTGTGGTACATCGGAGGTACGCCTTTCCCAAAAAGGACGCAATATCGTAAGGCCCAACAGGTCTACTTTCATGAAGCATCCACTGTCGGATATTTTCACTGTAGTGAGTCTTTAAAGCTCCCATAAAAGTTCGGTCTAGTGGTTGCAATTTATGTGTTTATGGGATGGTAAGGACAATATCGTGATGTAATTTTTCCTTGCCAAATCGATCACATCAATGTTTCTTGTGTGCGAAAAGTGACCGTCAAGGATAAGTAGTATGGGCGAGGTCTCTGTTGGATTTGTTTTTTCAATAAAATGAGCTAACCAGTCTCTAAACAGATTTGATTGAACCCACCCAGACGGTGAGCTCTTCCAATTGACCCAGGAGGAGCTCCTTTCATGAGGAGATCAGACATGTTTATCCTTGGGAAAATCAACATCGGAGGGACATAAGATCCTCCTGCAGTCATTGAACATATGACTGTGACCAAAGATCCACGTTCTGCCGCAGTTAGAGAACATATTTGGCGTTTACCTTTACTGGCAATAACTTGTGGTATTTTTGTCTGAACTACACTCAGGCCCGTTTCATCCACATTCCAAATACGGTCACCTGGGTATTTGTGGTTTGAATATTCGGACTCCAGCAAGTCATAAAAGGCATTAACTCTTTCACGAGTAAAACCTTTTGCACGAGCATATGATGTTCCAGTTGGCTTTCGGATTGACAACTTGTCTTTGTGTCGTCTAAGGAAATGGTCCAACCAAGCCCTGCCAGCAATTTCGTTTCTAAAGTTGGTTTGAATCCCATTTCTAATTGCTAGTTGGTAAGCCATTCGACGAACATCCAAGCGAGTGAACCCGTAAAATTTTGCCTCCATATACTTCAGGTACTCCACTAGTTCATTTTCCAGTTCTTCAGGTATAGCTGGTTTCCTACCTAGCTTTTTTGTGTGAACTTCAGTGGCTTCAGATGTACTTGCCTCTTTAACATATCTTCTTAAAGTGGTCTTAGGCACATCAAAATGTTTAGAAGCCTTTTTGACACCCATTTTCTTTTCAGTGACAGCTGCTACTGCTTCTTTCATTTTGTCCTTGTCCCAAATTTGCCTTTTTCTTGCTGGTTTAGGTGTTAAGCTGATTCTAGGCATCTGAAAAATAAAAAAACCACAAATATTGAAACTGCTTGTAATATGGACCCCGGGGTCCATATTACCATTACCTAGGGGGGCATAATACACACATCTCCAAGTTTAAAACACGTGGTTACAAGACAAAATGTAAAAGACTTAGAACATTCTAGTCTGTGTTAAACTGTAGGTAATAACCTCTAATTCATATGCACGATACTTAGAACTAAGTTATTATTAGTTATGGTAAGTTAAAATCAAGAAATTTACATACCTTTCAAAGTTTTGAAGATTGACCAAAACACAAACTACTGCACAATTACTGAGTGACTGCACTTAATGGCTCACAGCGCTCCTACCGGCCAGTTGGTATACTAGTGAACTAGTTCCAGCGTTCTCCACTAGATTTCAGCACTTTGTTATTAAAATACGGAGGGGGGCCATAAAATATGCAGGGGCCATATTACCACCTTCTCCTCTACTGATAAGATATGGAATAGATCGGAATTTAAGTTTGACTATATAAAAAATGACCTTATGTTCTTTGCGAGTGAATGAAGGAAATTTTAAATTTAAATTATTTCGGAACTCAAAAATAAATCTCTAAAGAAATACTAAACTGCAATGATAAATTTGATTATATGATAAAGAGATAATACATATGAAATTATTTACTTACATGGAGCCGCAGCACGCCAAAAAAAATCTTCCTTTTTATGTGGAACTCTTATAAATTGAATATTGATTTTAGAAATTAATTATTATTATTCATTAATATTGAGATATGATTATTGAATTAGATATTATTTTATTCGTCCCAGATTATTTTACTGCTCCAATTCCGTCACTTTGAATTGACTGACGTGGCTACGTAGTACGAGTTTCTTGACCAAACTAAACTTCTTCTGCACAACCTCGATCTTCCTTTCAAAGCGCTCCCAGCGCGTGGGTAGAGAAATGTCGATTTAAAAATCGATCGCTGGCGGATCACAAGAAATTTCGTAAGGGGTTTTGTGAATACGATTTTTTAAATTGAATATTGGATTAATCAGTAGCGTAAACGCTACATTCTCCCTCATCTACAGCAAAAAAAAAGGAACTTTTTTTTTGTGGCAGAACGATCTAACGCTGGGTCAACAATGAACGTTGATACGTTACAATTGAACATTTTCCTCACCAGTCAACCATTTGCTCAGGAATTGGAACAAAATCAAGGACGAAATAAAAATATGGAACGAAGAATATGAGACGAAGTCATATATTTTTTTTCCTTTTAATGAGATAATGTATGTTAATTTAGTAAAAACAAAAGATTAAAAAAAATATACATTTTAAGTTTAATTCTATAACCTTACAGATCAAGTTCACTTTTAACACTACTTATCTACATTCTCAAGTATTAGTAAAAACAACCATCGTTTAAAACTACATTATAAGTTTGTATAAATAACCCCTAACGTAATATCCCCAAGAACCATTCATAACAACGAAACCCAAACAAAGTCCTATGAACTTTACCCAACGTTGACACTAGAGCGACCAGATTCTATTCGTGACCATAGAGTTCAATAAGGGCCTAATTACTCAGGACTAGTTAAAACTACAAACCTAAACATATATATGGTTCGGGATATCAACAACATATTGAAAATTCAAGGTAAAAGATAATTCAATACACCTACTTGCTTTAGCAGCGGTAGGAAAACACACAATCAGTAAAGGTTGTTAGCAAGCCTAGATACTAGCAAGCCCACTATACTCATGGTATAAGGTATGCTAAAAAAAGGTAAGTAAGATACCTGCAATCCCAACTCATAGTAAAGGATATGCACAAAAGGTAAAAGATAATTGCACGTCCAGATCTACTCATGGTAGAGGATATGCACAAAACTCACTTCTACCCTCTATACACTTGGTAGAAGGAAAGATAAAAGAGATCCTAACTGTAATACCCAAACTGTACTATAGACGTGGTCCAATTCTTTACCCACGACAAGAGCAGTAAAGGACAGATTTTTAGGACTCTATAATCAAGATAAAGATAAGATATATATTCATAAGATATAGATAAGAAATAAACTTATCCAGGTAAAGGTAAAGATAACTAACTTAAGGTAAAGGTACGAGATAAACCAATTAAGGTAAATGTACGAGATAAACTCAATTAAGGTAAAGATAAAGATACACTCGAGGTAAAAATACAAGATAAAATCAATTAAGGTAAAGATAAAGATACACTCAAGGTAAAGATACGAGATAAACTCAGTCAAGGTACGAGATAAACTCAAGGTAAAAATAAACTCACATCTACCAATCCGTATGAATGGTAGGGACACAGGTGCAAACTCAAGATACTAAGATATGTTAAACTCAAATTTTTGAGAAGATAATAACATAGGAGATAACAAACTAAGTTAAACAGACTTACTGCTGAATATCAGAACGATCCAATTCTAAATGACACATTCTAATTTCAACCTAAGAGACACTCAAGGAACAACTAATATGTATTGATATATTTCTGAGCCAAGTGAGGGCACACATCCAGGGTGATCAATCCTGAACCCACGCTAAAACACCGACACCATAAGTGAATATGAATGCTTAAGCTTTATGGTCCGGATCCACAAAACCATACAACACTATTAAAGAAAATCTTTGGAATGTTTTCCGAATTATCCCTGTAAATATCTATTCAACTCAGAACTCACGATGGGGAGATTCCCATGTATCCATCCTGTACTCCTATGATATGCAGTTGGACTTTTGAGAGAAAGCAAACAACAAAATTAGCAAGTCCATAAACCAAGATAATAACCAACATTAAGATAAGAAAAAAAATAGAAGGCAAAATAGCACAACATCTTATGGTTTTTGCCAGGTAAACAAAATAGATAAACAGATCTTAAAAACCAAACTGGTACAGAAGTGATAAGGGACCAGTTAATCTTCATCTGAAGAATCCAAATTATCTGACAAGTTATGTGGACCTACTGTCTTGTCCTCCAGTAAGTCTTTGACATGAAACCTTCCTAGTTTCCTGCCAGTGGAAGTTTCCTTCAACTTATAAATTAAAGGGAAATAACTTTATTAACCGTACAAGGTATGTACTTCTGACATAACTTGGCCGATTGAAAGTTCACTTTATCAGATTTGACAAAATTCCTCTTTAAAACAGAATCTCCAACTCTAAAAGATAAGGCTCGCTTTCTCAGGTCATACTGGCATTTATTTCTAGCATAAGATGCTTTCAAACGTTTGCGAACATCCACATAAATATCAGGAAGATGCTGAATATCTTCTAGGCGATGTAACTTATCTGATATTGTAGGAAAGTTATTGGCATTCTCTGAAATCTTACCAAAATAATCACCAGAAAGAGGGACATGACGACCAAACATCAAATAAGATAGAGGACACTTGGTTATTTCGTGAGAAGAAGTCCTTATCGCTTGTACTATAGAGTGGATATGAGTATCCCAAGCTCTCTGATCAGGAAAAGAATATGACCTTAAAGCAGTCACGATTGATTTATTAACTCTTTCGGTATGATTGACTTGTGGATGATAGTTCGCATTGTACCAGATTTTTTTGTACATTGTATTAGCCATGAGATCGCGAAAAGCCTTAGCTGTGAACTGGGGTCCATTATCGCAAGACACGATCTGGGGAACACCATAAATTAAGAAAACCTCATTCTCAAGATACTTGATAATTGATGAAGTAGTTGCCTTAGACATAGTATGAACCAAAGGAAATTTTGTAAAATAATCAACAACTACTAAGATAAACTGAGAACCTTTATAAGACCTAGGATAAGGACCAATGAGATTTAAAGATATAAGTTGAAATGGAAAATCAATCCGTCGATAACTACCCATTAAACCTGGTTGGGGAAGATTTGTCGGTTTGCATGTAGCACAGATTTTGCATTTAGCGATATAGCTACGTACAGTTTGACGCATCTTCGACCAGTAATAGAGTTCCGATATACGACGGAAAGTTTTGTAGAAACCAAAATGAGCTGCAGTAGGATGGTCATGAAAAGTAGCCAAAACCTCTGCTCTATTAGGAGTTGAAACGACTATTTTCCAATCCGACATTCCAGTAAGGGCATCCATGGAACTTAAGACATGTTTATACAAAACACCATGTTCAACTTTAAAATCTGGAAATTTACCTGGTACATTCTGTACATCATACAACATTTTTCGATACCAGTCATCTGGTTGCAAGGAAGATAAATCTAACAAATTAATATCAAAAGTTCTAGAGAGTGCATCAGCGACTATTACACCTGAAGCTTTACGATGAACAATTTTATAATCGTATTGTGCCAATTTTAAAATCCACCTAGCCAAAACGAGGAGATGGGTTCTTCATACTTTGTAACCACACCAAACTACTATGGTCAGTTATGACCGTGATAGAACGACCTTCAAGAAAATATCTAAAATGTTCAATACCCGTAATTATAGCTAACAACTCTTTTTCAGTTGTAGTATAATTTTTTCTGGGCTTTATTTAATTTCTTGCTGGTGTAGACTATAGGGTGTTCTTCTCCATCAACAATTTGATAGAGTACCCCACCAGATGCTGTGTTTGAACAATCAGTCATCAAATAGAAAGGCTTAGAGAAATCCGGTGCTACCATAACTGGGTAATTTGTGAGAGCCTGCTTGATTTTAATGAAAGCTTTATTAGCTTCAGCAGTCCACACAATATTTTGTCCCTTTTTCCTATTTTGAAGTAGATCAGTGATAGGGGACAACAAGGTAGAATAAGACTTGACAAATTTTTTATAATAACCCACCATTCCTAACAATACCTGAGTGGTATTTTTAGGCACAGGAAAATCACGAATAGCTGATACCTTATCAGGATCAGTACGAAGACCCTGAGAATCTACAACATATCCTAAAAACTTAATAGACTCACGACAAAAGCTACTTTTATCTAAGTTAATAGTCAAATTTGCGTCTTTTAAACGCTGAAACAACTGCTGCAATACAGAGATATGAGTTTCGAAATCGGGAGTAATGACAAGAATGTCATCAAGATAGTATTGACAAAAAGGATCTAAAGCAGGGCCAATTAGCAAATCCATCAACCGACACATAGTTTGCGGAGCAGACACAAGACCAAAAGGCATTGTAGTGAACTGATACAATCCTTTTCCATTGACCGCAAAGGCAGTGAGCTTTTTACTTTCTTCGCTGAGAGGAATCTGTAAAAATGCTTTCTTCAAGTCAATAGATGAAATGAATTTAGCATTTTGTAACTTACTCAGGATGATATCTATACGAGGTATAGGATACGCGTCTCTGTTCATAGTTATACTGTTAAGTTTACGTCCGTCAAAACAGACACGAAAAGTCCCGTCTTTCTTTTTTGTCAACCACAAAGGGCTACAAAAAAAAGAAGTGCTGGGCTCAATAATACCTAACTTTAGCATTTCATCTACCTCCTTTACTAGGCTTTCATGCCAGGCTTGAGGCAAGGGATATTGGTATTGTCTGAAGGGTTTGGCGAACCCACATCAATGTGATGTTCGATGAGATGAGTTCTACCCAACTTATTTTTTCGAAGTGATAGAAGAGAATGATTTAATAACATTATTTAACTGCTCTAGTTCACGAGCATTAAGTCTACTCATAGATTTAACTGCATTGACACAAGAGATATTAAACGAAGAAACAGATAAGGAAAATTCAGGAAAATTTAATTCACTATTAAAAGTTTTCAGAAAATCCATTCCTAGAATAACTGAATTTTTAACTGAAGGTATAACAAAGAATGTAATCATTCTTTTACAAAAACTAACAGAAATCTCAGTAGTGAATTGACCTAAAATTGGTTGAACTTGACCATCAGCTGTAGTCCACATTTTTTTTTTTTATGTGGATGGAACGTTCTAAACACCATACCATTGCTCGGCGTGTGTTGGATTCAGGGCAGAGGAAAACATACGAGTCCATTTCCCCCTATGTATAGGAGGTCCTGCAAACGAATGCCTTCCTGTTGCCCTGCCTGCCAACTAAAACCACCCATTTTTTTCGTCAAGGCACCCCCGTACGTGTTCAGTTAGCGAACGAAACTTAGGAATGCCTTGCGCAGCCTAGATTGGTCGTGGAAAAAGGTTGCCGGTTCTTACCTAGGAGCGGCAAGGAACCAGGGAAAATTTATGAAAATACAGTTGGTGTTACCTAAGAGCGGTAAGGAACCAGGGGAAAAATGTAAAATGACAAATGAACATATGAAAAATAAATCACGGCCTTGCCGGTTGTGTCTTAAGTAGAGATGGACTGCCCCAGATCACTCTCCTCCTGTCTCAATTTCTTTCTCTATCATAGACTTTCTTTTCATAATTTTTGTTACTTGGTCTATGAGGAATTCAAAGTTCTCTCTGCTTTCCATAGCGACACGTATCAAGTTGTCAGGGGATATCGCTCCTAGCTTTGCCCGCATTCTGTGTTGTTCCGACGCAAACACATTACATCTAAAGATGCAATGCTCCGCGTCATCTTCTATGTTGCACGTTATACAACTGTCGTCGCTGGTTTTTCGAATACGATACGTGTAAGACCTGTAAGATCCATGTCCGGTCAGGAACTACGTAAAATAAAAATTTACTCGTTTGAACTTACATTTATACCACTCTATCACGTTGGGTATTAGTTTTTTGGTCCATTGTGCCTTGTCTGTCTGTGCCTCCCATTCTGCTTACCATTCTATTAGTAATTGCTCTCTGATAGCGGCTCTCACCTGAGGTAGGTGTCCGTCTCGAGAGTTATAAAGCATCTGCCGTTCTTTCGCTAGGAGGTGAATGGGGAGCGTACCCGCTATCACCTGTAGGGCCGTCGTTGAAGTAGTCCGGTACGCACTGGTCACTTTTAGTAGGGGCTTTCGCTGGGCTCTGGTTATCATGTCTCTATATTTTTTATAATTTAGTACATCAGCCCAAATAGGGGTTCCATATAGGAGGGTCGACTGTACCACTTGCAGATACATTCTACGTATTTGGCTGCCTGGGCCTCCTATATTCGGCATGATCCTTTGTAAGGCTGCCGTTCTTTCTTCCGCCCTCTGGACTACATTTGTCAGGTGTTTTGTGAACCTTAGGCCTGTGTCGACGTATATGCCTAGGTATTTTGCACAGTTTGTTGGTATTATAACAGTACTACCAATTTGAAAAGTCAGCTCGGGTTTTTGTCGTGGTCCTTTCAATATGACCACTTCCGTTTTGTTTCCTGCTAGTTCAAAATCATTTCTAGCCATCCAGCTGTTGACTTTTCTGCAGCATGTGTTTACTTTATCTTCGATTTCCCAGTTCAAGTCAGTCATCACTAGTATCGCCAGGTCATCTGCGTATGCGATAGCTAGAGTATCTCTACCATAGTCAATTTCTAGTACCCCGTTATATAATATATTCCATAATGTTGGACCTAATACGGAACCTTGCGGTACGCCGGCTGTCAACTTCTGCTCTGTGTTTTTTGCCACTGTAACGTATCTATTTGTAAGATACCTTTTAATGATATTGATAAGATATCCTGACACTCGTGCTGATTCCAGTTTTGTTATGATATGTGCCCAGTTGGCAGAGTTGAAGGCATTCTTCACATCAAACATAACTAGTATGGCCCATCTTTTCCTGGTGTTCTTTACAGTGTCAGTTAAAGTTTTTACCGCGTCTATTGCAGACTTAGCTTTTCTAAATCCGTATTGTCTGTTGGAGATAGTCTCTCTTTCACTCAGTTCGTCTTCTAGGCGATTTTTGACTAGATTTTCGTATAATTTCCCTAGACAGTCTAAGAGACATATTGGCCTGTATGAATTGGCTTCGTCCGGATTTTTACCGGGTTTATGTATCAATGTAAGTTTAGCTATTTTTAACTGGTCTGGAAATTCTTGTCTTATTAGCAACTCATTTAATGCCCTTCTAGTGGCTTCTGGGCATTCATTTACTAGTATTTTTATCGCCTCTGGTGGCACACGGTCCGGTCCAGGGGATTTACCTATTTTGATAGAATTAGCGGCTCTGGTGAGTTCAGTCGCTGTCAACTCTTCAGGACAGTTCACATCGTCCCTACTCAGGAAGTCGTTTATGGGCTTATTAGGAAACAGGGTATTCGCTATTTCCCTTCTTTTGTCATCGCACAGGTTATATGGGGTCTCTGACCTCAGCGTCTTAGTGGCAATCCTGTATGCTTCGCCCCATATATCGTTCTCCAACGCCTCGCACAAGTTCTGCCAACATGTGCGTTTAGCCCTTTTGATCATTTTGGTGAGTTCCTTTTTGGTGCTCTTATACTCTTCTTTAATTTGCTGGGTCCTATATCTCTGTGCCGTACGCCTGAGTCTAAGGCATTCTGTCCGCTTTTGGTGGATGTTTTCATTCCACCAGTATGGTACTGTATATGTGACATGTGTGTGTTTGCTGCTCGCTTTGTGTGCTTTTATTATGTTATCTCTGAAGATATTAAACTCGGTAGTTTCTTCTTGTAAGTTTCGTATATGATTTGTAAATTTAGTCTTATCAAACTCGAGTAATTTCCTGCCGTGCCTTGTTGTGACTTTGATGCCGACTTCGTACGAGATGTACTTGTGGAACGTGAAGAGGTTATCATCAAGGACATCCCATCCCGAAATCTTGTTGGCGTAGTTATTGGTTGCTAGTGTAATGTCTATGTGACTTCGCGAGTCACCTCTTTCAAAGGTGGGTTTACCATTGTTTAATACAGTCAGGTTTGCGGAGGAAATCCATTCGTTCCAAATTTCCCCTCTTTTGTCGTTTCTTGGGACCCCAAAGAATGGATTTGGCGTTTATATCACCAGCGATTATATAGGATGGTTCACCTTGCGACGCCTCTATGATTTTTCCAACCTGCTCTTCATACTGTGTCATGTGTATATTCAGTGATATATAACAGGCTATAATTGCTAGTTCGTTTATTTTAATTTTCAGAATTCCGTCTTTCTTGGTAATTTTATTTATGCACACTTTATTGTTCACCAAGAATACAGCAACGTCTGATCTGTTATCGGAGATCCAACCGAATTTTTTTGAGATGTTTTTATTCGGTTCTGGGACTATGATAATATCTGCGTCAATTTGCAGGGCTTTTGAATAAATCAGGTCGTGTGCCACCTTTGCCCTTCCAATGTTCACCTGCAGTATCTTAAGTCCTTTCCTCCCTCTCGAAGCCATTTTAAGTCGTTACAGCTAGCTCTTCTAAGTCACTAGGATGAGAGTCATCTGGGATCAGTTGGTTATTTTTGTAGAATGTTATCTGGAGACAGTCCAGACAGTTCCTGCGGTCCTTCAGGGTCGGAGGAGGGATTGATGTTTTCATTATTAGTTATGTTGCTAGCCGTTTCCACAGCCTCAGCACACATACTCTCAAATTCCACTATTAGTGAGGGGAACTTGGCATCGTGAAAGACATCATCGTCGATGGTCATTGACTCAAGATTTCGCCCGGATGTAGAAGGTATGTCGTTACCTGTCGTTCGTTCGGTATGTTCATTTGTCGGGGGGAGAATGGGTGTCGACGTCGATTTAGCGGGCACGCTCTCTATCAATGCATTTGCGCGCGTCTTGTCGGCCAGTCGCGCCTTTTGCAGGTCGCCACTAAATTCCCGGCACCGCGCGGTTCCAATATGGTGTTTCTCTTTGCAGAGAACACACCACTCCTCATTTGAGCACAAGTTTTTCTCATTGCAGCCCTTCTTCCCGCACTTGAGACAGAACCCAGTACGGTCAGGACCGTCACACTTCGAGATGTCGTGGGCGTACGACCAACACCGTTGGCATCTCCTGACCGTATATCTTTTTTCTACCTCACATCTCACGAGGCCTACTCTGAGATATCCTTTCGCCAACACTTTTTTGGCCGCCTCGCTAGACAGAACAACCGTGGCTGCGAGTGTGTCCCCCCGCATCTTCCTGAAACTTTTGATCACGAAGTCCGTCTCCCACTTGCCGATCACTAGTGACAGTGCATTTTGCAGTGTACCTGTGTTTGTATTAGCCGTCATACATAAAACTCACGTGGTGAAGGCCACGGAGTCGTTTGGGGAGGCCTCCTCTCTGACTCGTTCTAGAATGTGCCAGAGGTCTTCTTGCGTGCCCGCCGTTCTAACCTTTAATATTTTTGTGATTTTGTGCGTCTGTCCGCACCTTTCCGTATTGTCGTTGTCTGCTCTAGGACCTCGAAGTCCTCTTCAAGGCAGGCAAATTCAGGGAATTTATCCCTATATAACCGCTGGACACTGTGGGTCATCGTCAGGTCTGTGTTCTCCAGTACAACAACCTTAACGTTGCACTGTGACTCGACGGGATTCCCTATTGCGATCTCAGTATGACTGTATAGACCCTCCGGCCAATCGTGCTGGACGTTCCTCTGGAAGTCGGCAAAAGTGCTAAGTCCTTCAAGGCTCGTTAGCCTGATGGGCTTGGGCTGTAGCGGGTTTTGGTATAAGTCTGTCTGTTTTTGTCTCTGGGTCGAGACGCAAGTCCGTCTGTATGTCGACTTCTACGTACATCTTCTCCACAGGCTCTGTGGAGCGATCTTGTAGCCATTGTCTTATGTGTGTCATCTGTTGCATAGATTGTCTCTTATGCAAGAGCCGGCATACCTCCTTCACAGGTCTAGGGGTGTTGGGGTATTCTTTAAGTAAATTCATGAACAAATTGAATTGTCTACCTATGTCGTCTATATAGTCAAGCAATTCGGTAGCTTGACTACAGGTCCGTTTTTTATGGCTATCACTGCTCCCTGGGGAGGCCTTTCTTTTAAGGTAATTCTGAATGTCAGGGAGAGAGTTCGTTCTCCTTCTGGCTTGGTCTGATCTTCCCGGATTACCGCCCGGCTCGCACGCGGTTTTTTTGTGATTAAGTTTGGGTTTGACATATATATCCCACGAGTAGCTAGGGAAATACAGTTCCGCCCCCACAGAGCCCCGCTTGTGGAGGTAAGGCTAGATACAATGGGGGATCGCCAGGTACCCCAGGGGAACCGTTCGAGACCACGTGTCGTGTGGCCATGCATTCCTTCGGCACGGTATCTAACACCTTAGATTCCGGGTTTTTTCCGCTGGTTTTCTCCATCGGTTTTTTGTTGTGTGCAGGTTTTCTCCTATGGAGGGGATGAAGGAAAAAAAATAAATAGGGATAAAAACAGCGATGTAAATGAAAAAACAGCAAATAAATAATTGTTCATGAATGTGGGAGAAGGGGGCAGCACTTGGATATGGTTGCTGCTCCCTCCAGCGTCCGGCGGCGGTGTCCGGCGCTCACCCGGTGCACAGACCCGGAGACTGTTCGCGTTTGGACTGTCTTAGCTTCATCGGTCGTGCTCCCCGGGATACATCCCACAATGGAGGGACCAAGACCGATTACTGAGCCCTTCCACCTCAACAAGGTCATCTACAGTCCTGGAAGGGAGCTGTAGTCACCTGCAAACTTTGATCTATTCCTATGTTTACATTTGAATTCTGGAGAAATTTCATACCTAGAGAACCTAAAATAGAGATATTGGACCCTGTGTCCAGTAAAGCTAAACAAGAATGTCCTAAGATAGAGATTTCAAGATATGGACGATTATCCTTGTTTTTCCGAACCAACAATGAGTTTATATCTAAATCAACAAACGAAGACAAGGGATTACATGAAGAAACTACAGAAGAATTACGCTGCTCGTGCTCAACTAACGTTGTCCTCTCTTCGGTTGGTATTTGCAGTTCTGTGGTCTTTTGTCTTTCGGTAAAGGGTGAGATGTTGGACTTGTGGAAGCTTTGGCATCCAGACTCGAAAAACTGGTTTCCTTGGTTTGAGGAGTTTGAACAATGTTTGTATTCCCTGTATTTTGACGAGGAGTAGGAGCCAGGGCCAACACACCCCTTCTGTCGTTTCCCGAACAGAATTGGCATTCAAATTTGCGGACACCTTGACGTCCACATCTATAACAAAACCGAATTCTAGGTTCAGAACATTCATAATACCCATGCCCTGATTGACGAAAATTCCAACAGGTAAGCTTCGAATTGAAAGAAGCGACATTATCAGACCGAGAATAATTTGGTCTGCCCGAATAGGACGAATCAGGATTTCTGAAATTCTGCCGAATAGGAGCTCTAGACACGCTGTCAGAAGACCATGACAAAACTTCTTCCAGCTTCTTACATTTTTCAGTAAGATCAGCAAACGAGGGAATATCTGTAAGTGCCAGACTAGAATGGTACGATGGCAACAAGTTTTTCTTAATAATCCTGACAATATGAGGTTCAGAAAGAGGAGTCTCCAGACGTTTACACAGACTAACAATCTCGTTAATAAATATAGTTACCTTCTCCTGCGGAGCTTGTTTTCGAGACTTAATTCCATCAAGAAGATTGTCCTCATAGTTATAAGGAAGAAAATATGATCTAAGTTTGGCAACTAACTCTTGCCAAGAAACAAAACTACCTCGGTTATTGAGGTACCAAGTAAAAGCTGAATCTTTAGATAAATCGGCAGCAGAAGAGTAACACTCTTCCTCGCTGTTACCACGTGCTATGCGCAGACATTCTACCTTCTCCAAAAAAATAACTACATTTTCATTTGATTGTCCTGAAAAATGCACACCCCATTTATGAATAGGAGCAGACTTAACAAAAGGAAACGAGTTGACTGGAACACTAGCATTATGAGGAGTTGACTGTGCCCGTGGAATCACTTTACAATCAAGTTTACCTTCCAGAATCAAAACCCTGAAATTAAGAGACCTCTTCACTTCCTCCTCTTCCTCTGTTGTAGCTTCTAACAGATGGATTCTAGCTGCAACATGACCTAACCGAGAAGTATAACGAGCATAGGCAGTATCACTAGAAGAACCAACAAAAGAATTAATTTTGACCACCAGATCTGCAAGAGTAACCCCTATTTCAGCAATCTCATCCTTAAAATTAAGGTGGGAAGCTGACAGAACAGTGAAACTCCGATTGGATGAAGTTTGCTTCAATGCACCACGCAACACTACCCTTTTCTTTCCACCGTTGTCAAAGATGGATCGTTTAAGTGACGGACTCTCAACTCATACTCTAATTCAGGAGCTAACAGATGCTCTACCTTGAAAGCAGACATATTACACAACTGAGAAATATACAAGAGAATCAGTAAAAGTAGGCAAAGTTTAACTTACTCTCTGACTCCAAATTAATATTCTGAGGGGATACCTATACCAGTAATGTTTAATTGTTTTGGTCCAGTTATAAAATCCAATGAAATATACTGCTACAACACCCTAAGGAACCTAAAATTTCAAAAAACTGTTATTTCGAGGTAGTGACTTAACTTCTTGACTACTCCGGACTTGTAAAATATGTGAAATAGTTAACTTTAGTTATTTAAATTTTTAATTAATTTATTAGTAATCTAAAATTGTTATTTAATCAATCAAAAACAAAGCAATTTATTCAGTCTACACAGTATATAGCAAAACAACACGATTTAAGATATAGATATAAGGTAATGTCCAAAAAAAATGAAAACCAAAACTAAACGTTAAAATGAAAATCTAAAAGCACAACCAGTGAAAACCACAACAACCCAAGATCAAAATCAAAAGTTAAAGATATATATATTTTTTTTAAGGCAGAAGTGGAAAAGAAGCCCCACGTTGGGCGCCAATTGAAACCTCAATACTCCGGGAGTATTGGATTTTAAGAAGTGTAGAACTTCCAAATTTCAGAAGAACTGGAAGAGAGGTGATGAAAATACTAAAAATATGGCTAAGCTCAGAGGAACAAAGTTAAATGACCAAAGAGACACTAAATCTCAAGTGAGTGTTCGGGCTAGCTTTAATGCACTGAATTGCGGCTTTAAAGATATGAAGCAGATAGCAAGGATAATGAGCTAATGAGACAAGAAACGAAATGAGGCCTGTTAATATCAAACGTGATACAACTAAAGAAGATCACTGGGAATAAATTTATATAAAAAGGACGATCAGAAGAAAAGAAGAAGGGCGCCAACTCAACGATAGTTGATATTTTAAAGTAACAAATGACTGGAAACAAATGATACTGGAGATAATAACCTGAAATACAAAATATTAAATACCAATCTTGTCTTGCTATATTGTATACTGGTTAGTAGAACTGAAATAAAACTCGAAATAGTAACAATAAATATATTTATAAAAATGTGTATATAGATATATATGTATGAACAATTTACATATAAGGCAAAACTAAATAACAGTGGTAGTGGGTGGTGTAAAGATACAATAGGACCTAATAGCCCCTCAACAAGCGAATAGTCACTATCACTGGCCAAGTAAAGTGTAAAATGTTAGTAAACAACAAGAATAGTCCGTATTGTAGCCAAGGTCTTAACACAAAGGTTAGTAATTTAAATTTAAATAGTTCTACTAAAATGAGATACTAATTACAATATTGTAAAGATATCAAACTTGATAAATCTATTACAATTATATTATATTACAAGTGAGTTGTTCCATACTCATTATATCATATTTAAAAAAACCACATGAAATTTATTTCCCTCCTCAATATCAAAATTGTATTATATCAAATGTATTGTATTAAAAAAATATTATAGCAAAAGTGAGTTTGGTCAGCACTCTTAAAATCCTAGTTAAAATCCCAATTTATTTCCCACCCAATATCAAAATTAGATTATCACAAATGTATTCACCTTATCATATGCATATGAAAAGTTAATAGTAAATACAAAGTAACACAAAAAGTCAAATAGTTAAACAACTTATCTTAGCAACACTATAAGTCCATAGGAAAACTCCTCTTGGCACGGCTAAATTAATTCATGGTTGTGGTGCCAAGTCCCATGGTTCCGGGTGACAGCAAAATCCACGGGTTACATACGCAAGTTGCTAACTATCTAAGGATTCAAAGTTACTACCTAATATCCTCGAGGGAATATTTTCAAGTGAATATTCTCAAATGAATATTTTCATGTGACGGAATCTAAAAGGATTATTTATCAGATTTAGTTACTATTTTATTTAGTACTTGTAGCAACATAGATTGACTGCACCAAAACAAAAACATTAAAACATTAGGTTAGGTCCAAAATGTCAAAATTTCCGAAGTTCATTTCGTAGACATGACAGGCTTGCGCCATGAAATGAACACGCGCAGAACACAGAAGGCTGTAGAAACCTTGTATATTCCACCAAAAAAAGTGAGAGAAAAAAGAACCAAAAAACTTACTGATAAGATATGGAACAGATCGGAATTTAAGTTTGACTATATAAAAAAATGACCTTATGTTCTTTGCGAGTGAATGAAGGAAATTTTAAAGTTAAATTATTTCGGAACTCAAAAAATAAATCTCTAAAGAAATACTAAACTGCAATGATAAATTTGATTATATGATAAAGAGATAATACGTATGAAATTATTTACTTACATGGAGCCGTAGCACGCCAAAAAAAAATCTTCCTTTTTATGTGGAACTCTTATAAATTGAATATTGATTTTAGAAATTAATTATTATTATTGAGATATGAATATTGAATTAGATATTATTTTATTCGTCCCAGATTATTTTACTGCTCCAATTCCGTCACTTTGAATTGACTGACGTGGCTGCGTAGAACTAGAGTTTCTTGACCAAACTTAACTTCTTCCGCACAACCTCGATCTTCCTTTCAAAGCGCTCCCGCGCGTGGGTGGAGAAATGTCGATTTAAAAATCGATCGCTGGCGGATCCCAAGACATTTCGTGAGGGGTTTTGTGAATACGATTTTTTAAATTGGATATTGGATTAAGTAGCGTAAACGCTACAATACACTAAACATCTTACATTAATATATTATCACTATTTAACATCCGTAATAATATTTAAATTAAAATTCCAAATAATGAATAACACCATTTTTTATCTGTCACTTATTTAGTTCAAATAGGCATCGTCATGTCATAGACAGTGTATATTTGGTTGCCTATACACAAGGATCACTTAAATATTTTTATTTATAGAATAAAATAAAATAAAAATTTTTTAAAAACTTAATCCTATGCTAAATTTTCAAAAATACCCTCATATAATTATTTTTTAATAATATTTGCTAGTATATGACTTATACTAGCAAATAATAATTAATACAACATTAATATTGTATAAGTTTTAGTGTATATGTTTGTTATTAATGTTGAGTGTCATAGCTTCGTACAAATAATCTCAACGACTATGTCTTGATAAAGGAATTAAACAATTCCGAAAGCTAGACCAAAAGTCAAAAGAGTGTTTCTGTAACATCCCGGCCAAACTTCTGACTGCAGCCCCAATAAACTTTGTTGTTTGTTTAAATTGACAGTCACGAATATCCAGTATTCATTATATATATATATATATATATATTATATATATATATATATATTAATATATATATATAATATATATGTATATATATATGTATATATATATATATATATATATATATATATATATATATATATATTGTTATGATGTGTTGTTGTTGTATGAGCTATGAGTAAATTTGAATATATATATATGTAAGTATAGGGTTTTTATCGCGGTTCTCAAAGAATTAGTTTGTAAGTACTTTTTTAAAATTATCTTTATTATAACTATTATGAAACAAACCTATCTATCTAATATAAGCAATATCAATTTAAAAACAATCTATCTAAAATTTGAAATTTTTACAATTATTAAATTATTAACAAAATTTGGTACCTTCTTTCACTGAAACGCCCAAAGTTTTTTCCAAAATTAAAGTTATTATCACCACTCGATATCTTCTTACTAAGCATTGGTTATCCAACTATTTTAATATGTTCCTTCTTAATTATCTCCACTCACCATATAAATATATATTTAACTCCATGTAATTTCCATATAATGTACTTTGAAATATACTGGATTTTGTGGTTGTATTATTGAATGCTTATTTCAATGAATTAACTTCAAACTGTCACTATATTACTGTAGTAATAATTAATCTCCAACTGTATTTAACTTAATAATTCATTTAACTTAATCAATGCCTTCTTCTAGCATTGAATAATCTCTTCATAACCTCATAAATAACTGACTTAATAATCCTTGAATTGTTATAACTAACTCCTCAATAATAATCTTGTAACTGATTTAATATCTTCTAACTAACTCACTTAACTCAATTAATAATCTTCTTGTAACTAAATTCTTGAATTATAACTTTACTAACTGATAACTGATCATACTGATAACTGAACTGGTAACTGACTAAACTCTAACTCATAACTGACTCACTGACTTCTACTCCAAATTACATTCCTTTTTATATCTTTTCATTGTTTCCAGAATATTCTAGCAACAAACAATGTTCGAATCATTCTAATTTTTCTATTTGAAAATTCTGGAATGGTTTTTTGTCTTTTATGTACTATGTATACAGTCCCATTGGCATTTCCAGAACTTTCCATTAACAATTTACTTGACTTTAGGCTCTCCAGATCAGAACTACACTATTATATGTAATATTAAATATATTTTTACTATTTTATATCCACAATTATATTCTAAATTAACATTCCAAAAATAAATAATTTTTTGACTTTGACACTACAGTGTATGTTTGGTTGCATATGCTGACTCAAAAATATCTAATATTAAATAAAATAAAAAAAACTTCTTAAAACTTAATTCTTATGCTAAATTTTAAAAATACCCTCATGTAATTATTTTTTAATAATATTATCTAATATATAACTTATAAATTATGTCTTCAATTATTATCTAAATAAATCTACTAATCAACACTGCATATCTGGTTGTATATATTTCTAAGTTAATTTATTGTATTTCTGTTTTCATTATAATATATACTTCATCTAATTTAGATAACGATAACGTCATTATCTACGTCAAAAATCGAAGTTGACATAATTGCCAAAGTATACAAAAATTCTGACTCCATTTTAAATCAAATAGATTACATAATTATTGCAAAAAGATTACCATCTCTTTACAACGACTATTTAAAATTCTTACGTGACATTTTTGAAATAAAACACACTAATTTTGTTCTAAAAAGAACAGATTTTATTAAATAGTTAAAAATATAAAACAAGAGATATTCACTTTTAAATTCAAAATAATGAAGTACAAAAAGTGTCAACACCGAAACTGTCAAATAAGTGTTACCAATTTATGCCAAAATTTTACCTTCGTTCGATTACAGTTACAGTGTGTTCCGAACAAATGTTCTTGATAAAAACGCTTTATAATGCATTTATACAAATTAAATAAAACATATTATTGTGTATTTCTTTAAGTTAACATTAATAGAAATTTTTAAATATTATTTCTACGCGTATATAATAAAATATGTCTAGTGGCTGTAATGCCAGTGTACTCGGTAAAGTGATTCTAAAAAAGAACACACCTACACCCTAAATATTTTGTGTTGGTATCATGTGACGTCACAGGCTATGACGCCGATGACGTGCATCGTTATATAAATAAGATGAAGTGTATATATATATTACATATATATATATATATATATATATATATATATATATATATATATATACATATATACATATATATATATATATATATATATATATATATATATATATATATATATATATATATATATAAGGATATATTGGGTTTAGTAGTCAATATATTGGCCTTTAAGTAAAACTCTTTTAGGTTTGCTAAGCTTTCGAGTTTATTTTACTCTTTTTCAAAACATACCTTGTGAGAATTGTCTTTTAAAATTAGCAAAATTTTACATTTTGTCATTATGTCATTAACATAATGACATTGTGTTAATGACATAATGACAAAATGTAAAATTTTGCTAATTTTAAAAGAAAATTCTCACAAGGTATGTTTTGAAAAAGAGTAAAATAAACTCGAAAGCTTAGCAAACCTAAAAGAGTTTTACTTAAAGGCCAATATATTGACTACTAAACCTAATATATCCTTATATATTACTCACATAGTCACTAAAGCCCTTTCTAAGAATATATATATATATATATATATATATATATATATATATATATATATATATATATATATATATATATATTCATATCCTTTTACCCTATCAAGGTGTCGGATTTGGGCTAGCTATTTTAATTTCCATTTACCCACCTCCATTCTTTTCTGTTTCCTGCCATTATTTTCAATTCCTCGAGTGATTTTTGTTTAAATTTTCCCGCCTCTACTACTTGCTGTATCCATTTTTTTTCTTGGTCTGCCTCTTTTTCTTTTTCCGATATTTTTTGCTTCATAAACTTTTTTTGTTATTCTATTGGATTGCATCCTCGTCAGATGCCCATACCAGTTCATTTGTTTCTTTGCTATTTTGTTCATTATCGGTTCCTGGTTGGCCATTCTCCTAATAGTCTCGTTGCTTAGTCTATCCCATTTTGTCTTTCCAACTATCCTTCTTAGATGTCTCATCTCCATTGCGTTTATCCTGCTCTTATGTTTTTCCAGAATTGTCCAGTTTTCACTTGCATAGAGCACAGTCGGTATCACTATTGTGTTATATATTTTTATTCTTGTTTCTCGTGTAAGTTCTCTTTTTCTCATTATTGAAGCTAACGCATAGTATAACTTGTTTGATTTCTTTGCTCTATTTGTTATTTCCCAGTCTATTTTTCCATCATTAGTTATTATACTTCCCAGGTATTCGTAAGTTGATACTATTTCCAATTCTGAGTTTTTACATTTTATCTTTATTTGATTATCTTCCTGATCTCCATTGCCGCTGATTATCCTTACTTTTTTCCTCGTTTATCTCCATTTTTAGTTCTTCTATTTGTTCTACCCATATATCCATTAGTTTCTGCATTTTATTCTCGGAATCTGCTATTAGTACTATGTCGTCTGCATACATTAAGGACTCTATTGTTACAGGTTGTAATCTGTGGTAACCTATTATTGTCTGTAGTTGATTGGTTCTGATTCTGGTGTTTCTTAACAATTCGTTCATTACTATTATGAATAGCAAAGGGCTGAGACTATCTCCTTGTTTAATACCTCTCTTCCAATTAAATGCTTCCGATCTTTCCCCTGTTATTTGTACCCTTCCTTTTACCTCTTTGTAAATACTTTCTATAATTTTTATCAATGCATTAGGTACATTTATTTTTCTCAAGCATTTCTCTATAATACGTCTTTCTATCGTGTCAAATGCTGCTCTTAGGTCTATGAATGCTAATACTAGTTTTTCGCCCGTATCTATGCTTCTTTCTATTAGGTTTCTAATGATATATATGTTGTCATTTGTCTGTCTTCCCGGTCTAAATGCCGTTTGTTCTTCTCCCAATACCATTTCTTGTCTCAGTCTCTTCTCTATTATTTTCATATATATTTTAAAACATACCGATGACAGACTTCGCCTTCATTGTTTGTATTGTCTTCATTTATTACTTCGGTATCAAATTTTTTCTCATAATATTCTTTCCATACCCTAGCTACTTGTTCTGGGCTTATTTGTATTTGGTTTTAAGTATCTCTTACTGCGTTTATTTCCTTTCGTCCTCCTTGCCTTTTGTGTCGTATAGTTGTCCAAAAGTTTCTATTATTTGTTATATATTCTTCCTGAAATTCTTCTCCAAATTCTTTCCATGTTTTTGCTTTTGCTTGTGTGACTGTCTTTTTTACCAATCGTCTCTGCCTATAGTATTTTTCTTTATCTTCTTCTAATCCTGTTTTAATGTATTTTTTCCATGCTATTTTCTCCTTTTTTATTTCTGTCTTCACTTCTTTATTCCACCATCTTGTCCTTTTCAATTGTTTATTATATTTTTTTATTCCACATACTTCAGTTGCTGTTGCCTTTAATACTTCACTGTAAGTATTCCATCTTTCTTCCATTGTGCATGTTTCTTTTTGGCCCTCTATTTGTCTCAGTCTTTTGTTAGTTTCCTCCGTGTACAATTCTCGCACACTTTCTATCTTTAGTTTGTTTACATTTACTTTCTTATACTCTTTTCTTTCCACTTCCTCTATTTTTTCATCCTCCAGTTTTGCAGTGACCATTCTATGTTGTGTAGACAGTTCCGGTTCCTTTTCCGTTAAGATGGTTTTTATATTTTGTTCTAGGTTTCTCGTATAGACTATATAGTCTATTAAGCTTTTCGCATTTCTCTCTTCAGCCACAAATGTATATTTGTCGTTAATGGTTTGTTCACTGAATGTGTTTCCTATTATGAGGTCATTGGTTTGGCAGAATTCCAGCATTTTAATTCCATTTCTATTTAATGTATCTTCTCCATATTGTCCAATGCATTCTAATCCCCCGTTAATGTCTTTACCTACTCTTGAATTCCAATCGCCCAAGATTATTATTTTTTTTCTTGTCTCTCTTAATTTGTCAAATGCGTTTTGGAGTTCGTTGTAGAATTCTATCATTATCTCTTCTTCATTTCCTTCTGTTGGTCCGTATATTTGTATTATTCCTATCTTGTCTTTTAGTTCCATTTGGGCTGTGATTATTCTAGATGATACTGCTTCGTAGTTTGTTATTCTTTATTCTATTATTTTATTCACTATTATACCGACTCCTTCTTTTGCTCTGTGACCCTGTGGTACTCCGGAATAATATAGACTATATTTCTCATTTATATTGATGTGTCCTTTCCCTATCTTTTTTGTCTCGCTTATTCCCATTATTTGTACTTTAATTTTTTCCATTTCTTCCGTAGCTTCTATTTCCTTGCCGGTCAGAGATGTCACATTCCATGTCGCTATTCCTATATGATTTGTCTTGTTAAGATGTATTTCCTTATTACTATATTCTTCTTCTCCATTATTGGTATGTTCGTTGATTTCATGCTCCCTGGTTTATCCGTTATTTATTTTATTACTATTTTTATTTTTAATACTAATATTTAATTTTTCCCTACCTTCATTACTACTGCTATGCTCATTAATAATATTCCCCTGGCTATAATATTATCACTACTGTTAGTATACAAAATACCCATATTCCATGTACTTTGGGTAAACCGTAAAGTTTTGGACATCTTGACGACTTTTCTCGTGGAATAAGCTGGAACTGCTGTTCTTTCTTGATCTTTGACGCTTGTATTTTGGCTTTAGTTGTTTTCTCCAGATATGTTGTTGGGTCTGTTGCGATTTTTTGATATGCACTGTCGTTTAGTATGTTCTGTATCTTTGTGTCGTAGTCTTTAATATTCATTATGACAGTAGCGTTGCCCTTGTCAGCTGGAAGTACGATGATGTCTTTGTTTTGTTGTTTGTTTGTTTTGTTGCTACTGTCATAATGAATATTAAAGACTACGACACAAAGATACAGAACATACTAAACGACAGTGCATATCAAAAAATCGCAACAGACCCAACAACATATCTGGAGAAAACAACTAAAGCCAAAATACAAGCGTCAAAGATCAAGAAAGAACAGCAGTTCCAGCTTATTCCACGAGAAAAGTCGTCAAGATGTCCAAAACTTTACGGTTTACCCAAAGTACATAAGGCAGAGTTACCATTACGACCAATAGTCAGCTCTATCGGGTCACCGCTACAATCACTGGCAAAATTTCACATTACATGAAATCAACTTTAACTTGAGAATATCCGTCAGAAAAAAATCATAGCATGTAATTCGTCTTTAAAAAGACAAACACATGACATGATGACAGTAAAATTCTCCTGTTAGTGATTCCATAGTAAATTATGAGGAAAAACCAGGAAAAGTTGATTTCATGTAATCGAATGAACTATCTTATAAGTAAAGTCGTTCCAGGAGCGCAACTCAACAATATTGGCAATATCATTTTAAAGTCGTCTACTTTAAAATGCATAATGTATGTCTGAATTGTCAATATAAATGAGTAAGATAAAATTAAACTATTAGAAGAATTTTTCACTATGTAACAAAAAACAAAATTTGTTTAATTTACTGTTTGTATTTTGAGAACGATTTCCGAAGTGGAAATTGAAACGTCAATAAACATATTTTTATCTTTAATTGTGGCTTATTCCCAGTTTAATAGTAATTAATTTACAATTCCACAAGAAAATAGCTTCAGAACTATATATATTATATATATATATATATATATATATATATATATATATATATATATATATATATATAATATATATATATATATATATAATAATATATATATATATATATAATATATATATATATATATATATATATATATATATATATATATATATATATGTAGGAATTAGTTACTTTAGTCTTAAGTTAGAACTTATCGTTACGCCACTGTTCGAGCGCTGGGAAACGGGTGTTCAGGCAAATGGTAGGGACTCGACGACGAGAGAGCGACGTGGTAAGATGTAGCAGAGAGAGCGGTTACAAAAGTACGGTATGTGCAGGTGCGGCATACAAAGTGACGAAATAAACGACGGTATGTGATATAACATACATTGACGACGGTATGTGCAAAATCAAAGATCATACACAACGACGGTACGACGATAGACACGAGACATTTGCGAGTAAGAGTGATATTGCTATTGTGCACGAACATTATTACCTAGACGAACAGTTGTAGTGACGATAATAAATACTTTTCGTAAGCAAAACTTTATTTTACACCCTAGACAACAAAACAAAGCCTACAATTTGGGGACTCGTCCGGGATCCAAAACAAAAAAAGGCGCCAATACTGTCGAAACATAATATTAGGGTTCGATTCAACACAGGAACCTGAACCTCAGTGGAAGCGATATCGAGGCGCTTGGATTTTGCAACGACGCATCGACCATTCCGAGAACCGCTGCGTAGCTGGCGCCGACAGATCGCTTGAAGGACGGCTGACGTAATCTTTGGATAAACAAACAGTTGGAGGTATTATCTACGAACCGTTATCAGGTGGGAAGATGCATGCTTGACTTTTATGTTAATATTTCAAAGACTTAAAGGATCTGTTTACAGTATTTTGTGGACTATTTACGATAAAAACACTTTGATTTATTTGGTTTCGGTTTTAATAAATTTTTATGATTAGTTTATGGTAAAGACATTTTAATTTAGATTACAGTTTTGCTAAAGGATATTTTTTATGTTAAGTTTTAATTCTAACTATGTAATATAGTAAAAGGTTACTCACTTTTTGCTAATGAAAGAAACTAATTGTTTACTGTCGCTAAACGTAGTAAGATATAATATGTTCTTATTGATGAATCTTGTAATTCTATATACACTGCTTGTAGATATTTTAATTTGTTAAGTAAATGTTCGAGCACAATTAAGCAGTATCTCCGGTTTTACTATACTCTACAGATTTTTTTTATAAAGCAAAAGGGTTATTCATTTTTATTTGTTTTCTTTGCCAGGTTGATTCGCACATACTATTGTTACTTTTCAGTTTAATGGGACAGTCTTTCATTTTGTACAAGAATGGCTAGTAACGAGGCGCGAGCTCTGATAAATTTTCCTAAAATCGAAGCAAACCTTAAGAGCGGTAACTTAAATGCTAATAAAGCGTTGCATTTTATTGCTTTTGGCAATCGGGGTGAACCGCGTAAGCAGAGGAAAGCTCTTCGCAATTTTCAGGGGTATAATGTGGAACCAGATTCTCCTGAGTTCGAACGGATCGTGCACGATGCTAAAGAAAATGTTGAGTTACCTATTGATCTCCGTTTGTAATATTTTAGATTTAAATTATTCAGGTACAGTAGATGAAATTATTACACGGGTTTGTGATTTTATGAATGATCTCAATATCGACAAATACGACCAGGGAGATACAGACGAAGAGGAGAATGAAGTTGATGAAACAGTAACGACGCGAAAGGACACAGGACAAAGAAATGCTGTAGGAGGTAATATAAGACCCAGAGGAGTTAGAGATGAAGAAATTCTTGAAAATTTAGAAAGAAATAGTACGGAATCAAGAAGAAATGTAGGTGACTTCTTTCCTATTAGTTTTAGAGACGTTGAAGACACCATAAAATATTTTGATGGTAAAGAGGAGTACCCTATAGAAAAGTGGATAGAAGATTTTGAAGAAACAGCTGATTTTGACGGGATGGAACGACCTTCAAAAATTAATCTTCGCGAAAAAATCATTACGTGGCATGGCTAAATTGTTCATTCAATCGAAAAGGGCATAAGATCATGGACTATGCTGAAAAGGGCGTTAATAAAGGAGTTTGAGATTAAGACGAGTAGTGCTCAGGTGCACAAGCTGTTAATGCAAAAGAAAAAAGGGCGAGAAGAGTCTGTCCAGGAGTATGTGTTAGCAATGCGAGAAATCGGAAGTAGAGCAAAACTTGGTAGCGGAAGTTATAATACAGTATATTATAGATGGTATTCCAGACGACGCAGCGAACAAAATTATTTTGTACGAAACTACAAACTTCGCGGAGTTCAAAGAGAAAATCAAGCTGTACAATCAGATTAAAACAGCAGGAGAATACGCTAGTCAAGGAGCAAAGCCAAAAAGGGAATGGAAACATGAAGACTATCGGAATAAAAAAATTGAGAAGCCTAAAATAGAAAATAATAGAAGCGTCGTCTGCTACAACTGCGGAAAGAAAGGACACAAATCTCGGGAGTGTCCAGAGAAGGGTAAGGGGATAAAATGCTTTAACTGCAACGACTTTGGACATTTGTCAGCCAGATGTCCTAAACGCGCAAGTAAGTCGGATTCCGTAAATGTTATTGAATCAATTCCTAAAAATAGTGTGAGACTCGTTATTGATGGGGTTGAGACAATCGCACTATTTGACACAGGAAGTGACATAAGCGCATTGCGGGAAGATGTTTATAATCAATATTTTTCGAAAATATCGTTAGACCAAGAAAGAATACCTCTTAAGGGTCTAGGCAATAATACGGTACAAACTATAGGCTCATTCACTCACGAGGGTATAATAAATAATGAAAATTGTCTTCTTAAATTATATATTGTCCCAACGCAGGCTTCAAATTTCAGGGCGATAATTGGTAGTGATATATTGACCCAGCTAGACGTAATTATAAATACGGACGGAGTCACGGTATTGAAAAAAGAAACTAGCAATTTTTTAATGGCGATCTCTTTAGATAACGATCGGGAAGATTTGGAGTTAGATCTCACACACATAGAGGAGAAGGAGAAACGAAAAACTATTAGAAATTTAGTACTAGGCTATCAGCCTAAAAAAATCAGGGACGTAAACATCGAGATGAACATTGTCCTAAAAAACGAGGAACCTATTTACCAAAGACCAAGGAGATTGGCACCAGCCGAGGAAAAGTATTCCAGCTACGAGTTAGAAGTTCTTGCGATTATTCAAGCTATCAAGAAGTTTAGAATTTACCTGCTGGGCGCTAAATTCAAGATTGTTACGGATTGCCTTGCATTTCAAAAGACGATGGATAAAAGGGATTTAACTACTAGAGTGGCTAGATGGGCGTTACTTTTGGAAGAATATTCATACGAAATAGAGCATCGAAAAGGATGTCGAATGCCACACGTGGATGCCCTTAGTAGAAACCCAATGACGATGTTAATGCAAGAAACTCTTGTGGATGATGCGTTAGTTAAAAGGATCCGAAACGCGCAAAGAGGTGATGAACACTTAAACGTAATCACCAAAATTCTAGAATTAGATCAAAACTACGACGATTATTTTTTAAAAAACGATATCTTGTACAGATACAAAGAGGGAAAGGAATTATTGGCGATACCAGAGGGAATGGCGCTTGAAGTCATTAAACAATGTCACGAATTAGGACATTTCGGAATAGCGAAAACGGAAGAAGTAGTAAAAAGAGAATTCTTCATTGAAAAACTACCTGAGAGAATTAAGGATTGTATTAGAAATTGTATACCTTGTATTCTAGGAAACAGGAAGGAGGGCAAAAAGGAGGGATTTCTACATCCCATACCTAAGAAAGGTCCACTTCACACCTACCACGCTGATCATTTGGGGCCAATTACATCGACCAACAAAAACTATAAACACCTATTGGTAATCGTTTGCGATTTCTCTAAATTTACGTGGCTATATCCGACGAAATCGACCACGACCCAAGAAGTACTGAAATGTTTAGAAGGGCAGAAGCAGATTTTTGGAAACCCTAGTCGAATAATAACGGATAGGGGTACAGCCTTTACATCTCACGAGTTTGAAGATTATTGCAAAAGAGAAGGCATCCAACACACATTGATTTCAGCTGGAGTCCCGCGCGGAAATGGACAAGTGGAAAGAATAAACCGAAGTCTTATACCAGTACTAACCAAACTTAGTCTAGATGACGCGACAAAATGGTATAAATACGTAGGGCGGGTACAGAGAGCTTTAAACTCTACGTTTCAGAGAAGTGTAGCCGCAACGCCTGCTGAAGTATTATTTGGCGTAAAAATGCAAAATAAAGAAGATTTAGCTATAATAAATCTATTAGAGAAAGAAGCAGTAGAGGAATTTAACGAAGCCAGAGAGAAGATCCGAGAAGGTGCCAGGACACAAATTAGTAAGGTACAAAGAGAGAATACCAGAACTTATAACCTTAGAAGGAAAAAAGCAAGGAAGTATTGCGCTGGAGACTTGGTGGCCATCAAACGTACACAATTGAGTCCCGGCCTTAAAATTGACAAAAAGTTTTTGGGACCTTACGAAATAGTGAACGCTAAAGCTAATGAGCGTTATGATGTCGCTAAAGTGGGGACATTCGATGGTCCAATTAAAACCTCTACATGCGCAGAGTTCATGAAGCCGTGGATTGATAACCACTCGGAATCCGAGGCGGATTCTGATCAGGACGGCCGAGTGTAGGAATTAATTACTTTAGTCTTAAGTTAGAACTTATCGTTACGCCACTGTTCGAGCGCTGGGAAACGGGTGTTCAGGCAAATGGTAGGGACTCGACGACGAGAGAGCGACGTGGTAAGATGTAGCAGAGAGAGCGGTTACAAAAGTACGGTATGTGCAGGTGCGGCATACAAAGTGACGAAATAAACGACGGTATGTGATATAACATACATTGACGACGGTATGTGCAAAATCAAAGATCATACACAACGACGGTACGACGATAGACACGAGACATTTGCGAGTAAGAGTGATATTGCTATTGTGCACGAACATTATTACCTAGACGAACAGTTGTAGTGACGATAATAAATACTTTTCGTAAGCAAAACTTTATTTTACACCCTAGACAACAAAACAAAGCCTACATATATATATATATATATATATATATATATATATATATATATATATATATATATAATGAGAACAGCAATATTAAAAAATAATTATGTGAGGGTATTTTTGAGAATTTAGCATAAGTATTAAGTTTAAGAAGTTTTTTTTTATGTTATTTTATTTAATATTTAATATGTTTATTCATCCATGTGCATATGCAACCAAACATACACTGTAGTGTCAAAGTCAAAAAGTTATTTATTTTTGTAATGTTAATTTAGAATATAATTGTGGATGTAGAATAGTAAAAATATATTTCATATAAATGTATAAGTTACATATAATAGTTTAGTTCAGGTCAGTTAGAGTTCAGTTCAGTTAGAGTTCAGTTATCAATCAGTCAGTTATCAGTTAGAAGTCAGTTACAGTAAAGTTATAATTCAAGAATTTAGTAACAAGAAGATTATTAATTGAGTTAAGTGAGTTAGTTAGAAGAAATTAAATCAGTTACAAGATTATTATTGAGGAGTTAGTTATAACAATTCAAGGATTATTAAGTCAGTTATTTATGAGGTTATGAAGAGATTATTAGCTAGAAGAAGACATTGATTAAGTTAAATGAATTATTAAGTTAAATACAGTTGCAGATTAATTATTACTACAGTAATATAGTGACAGTTTGAAGTTAATTCATTGAAATAAGCATTCAATAATACAACCACAAGATCCAGTATATTTCAAAGTACATTATATGGAAATTACAAGGAGTTAAATATATATATTTATATGGTGAGTGGAGATAATTAAGAAGGAACATATTAAAATAGTTGGATAACTAAGGCTTAGTAAGAAGATATCGAGTGATGATAATAACTTTAATTTTGGAAAAAACTTTAGGCGTTCAGTGAAACAAGGTACCAAATTTTGTTAATAATTTAATAATTGTAAGAATTTCAAATTTTAGATATATTGTTTTAAATTGATATTGCTTATATTAGATAGATAGGTTTGTTTCATAACAGTTATAATAAAAATAATTTAAAAAAGTACTTACAAACTAATTCTTTGAGAACCGCGATAAAAACCCTATACTTACATATATATCATTCAAATTTACTCATAGCTCATACAACAACAACACATCATAACAATTTTGTCGCCCAACGCGGGGCTCTCTCTATTTAAAAGAATTAGTTTGGAAAGATAAGTGCTCTCATATAATTAAATTAATTTTATTTGAAAGAAAAAACAATTATAGCTTTTATTTTTAATTATATTTGAACAAGTAAAGTCTCAATATGTCTCAAGGAAAAAAAGGTACAAGAAACAAAAAGAATGAAGAAGATGTGGAATTAGAAACACAAGCTGTACAAGGGGAGAGTTTAGTTGAAGTTCCACAAGATTCAGTAGAAATTAATCAAGAAAGAGGAGAAAATGTCAATATGGCAGCTTTGATGTCATTAATGATTCAGATGAACAAGACAATGGAAAAGAATTTTAAAGAAGTCAAAGAAGACATGAAAAAAATGGAACAGAAATTGGAAGAGAGCTAGAAAAAAATTGAAGAGAAGTTGGAAGAGAATTCGAAAGAAGTCAAAGAAGACATAAGAAAAATGGAACAGAAATTGGAAGAGAATTCGAAAAAAAATGGAAGAGAATTCGAAAAAAATGGAAGAAAATTATAAAAAATTAGAAAAGAAAATAGAAGATAATAATAATAAAATTATAAAACAAATAGAAAAACAAATAGATAAAAAACTTGAAGCTGCAGAGAAAAAATTAGCAAATGAAATAAAAAATATAAGGCATGACTATAAGAAAAGGATAGAAAATGAGAGAACAGAAGTAAATAGGATTATTCAAGATAATATGATAGATATAAAACAGAAAATAGAGTTGCAGAAATGTAACTTAGAAGTCAAAATGAACGAAGACAGGAGAAACAGAAGAAAAATTGGACGATATGCAACACAATATCCAAATAAATAGTAATCAAATAAGAAATGTGGAACAAAGAATAGAGAATATTTCACAAATGAGAGACATAGGGAGACCTTACTTAAATTTAACAAATGACACTGGGATTAAATTCTCTGGTAATATCAAAAATTTGCATCCTAGAGTATACATAAATAGTTTAAAACATAAATTAAGATTAGTGAATAATATTAATGATATTAAAGATTATATTAGAATGACATTAAGTTAGAATGATTTGGACAATTTTCAAACATTTGAAAATAAATTTTTAAATTATTATTATGGTGAATTAGAGCAAGCTAGATTTAGGGAAGTTCTCTATTTTGGAAAGTATAATCCTAATTTAAGATCTAATATGGTAGATTATGCATTAAAGCTGATAACAGTTGCAAAGTATTTAGAACCACCACTTAGAGAAGATGAAACAGTTTTAAATGTATCTAGACATTTTGATGCAGATGTTGTACAAACACTAACTGTACAAAATATTCAAACAATAGATAGTTTTATTATTTTATTCAAAGAATACAAAGAGGTAATATGACAAGTAACAATGATAACAATGATATTAGAATGAATAATAATAATAATAGAAAAAACAATAATAATTTTCAATATAATAAGAATAATAATCAGCAATATAGACAATCATATAATAATAATAGATATGGTAATAATATGCAAAATTTTAATAACAATAATATTAATCAAAATAGACAAAATGTTAATAACAGTGTAGCATTTTCAATTTCATTGATTCTTTGAAGTATATTGAAGTCCCCTCGTGTACGAAATATTAAAATCACCTTATATATTTTTGATAGATCTAAAAATATTTCGTACGTATTTAAACCCAAATATCTTTTCATTTCTTTCTTAGGTCGGCCAAGTTGAAATAAACCATTTTAGAGTTGTTTATTTATTTTAACTTCCTCGGCAAATTCTTGTTTTATTAGAAGCCGCAATGTTAATGCGTCGCAAAATATATACGCCGTTTTGTTGATATTGCTATGTCATGTGTTTGTTTATTTTCAAGTTATGCGATCAATTTTAATAGATAATTTCGTCACTATCGTTGGAGCCGCGGTGAAAAGCGGTCAACGTTATGTCCGAATTTGACTTCAAATTCGAAATGTTCCTCGTTGTTTGTGTTTTTTTATGAAGACGTTTGTTCGTCCTTTTTTATGAAGAAAATGTGTAGCAGTGTGAAGTTAATGGTTCAGTAAATGTTTGAGTGAGGATTGGAAGAATCGTCGATTCCATCCTCGTTTTGTTTCTCCTGGTTATCATCCAAGGCTTTTGGCAGTATGGAGATAGATTTGTTCGAGATATGAAGATATGGAGATAGATAGTTGTGTTCATTACACAGAGAGTAAAGCCCTCAGTTCCAGTTATGGTGTCGGATATTCCAGTGGCGTCTGGTTCCACAAATTCTAGTGTATTTTGTTAGTGAAAATCCAGGTAACTTTTTGATTAAATTTTAAAGTAAAAACAGACAATTTGTTTTAAATTAAATAATTGCTTTCGTTGACATTTAAAATTGTAAATTTTAGATTTTGAGTTGAGCTGTCAATTTGTGTGTTTAGTTTTTTTTTTGAAATTTAATGTTAACTTATGACAGCTCGTTTTTTATTATTTTTTTGGTTATTAGTTTGTTTTATTTTTAAACAAGGTTAACCTCCATATAAATTTGTAGTTTTATGTAGTATCTCCAACTCTTGGAGTTTGTAAGCGGATGACACGTAAGTTTTGTATTTTGTATTTCTCCATTTTGTAACTGTTTGTGGTGACACATAAATAAAGGTTAAATTTTGTTGTCTTAACATTTTATTTATTTTTTTTTGAGCTAACCCTTTTTGAGTTTATTTGAAAAAGATATGTTTTGTAGGTTTTGATTTTGTTTTCTAATTATTTTCCTAGTTACAACTAGTGGTTGTAATAGGCCTAATTAGGCACCTTAAGTGGCGCCCTATATTAAATTCCTTGAGGTGTTTCTTGTTTATTTTTATTTTGTTTATCCAAGAGATTAGTGACCCCTTTATTTCATTTTGTTTGTAGTTGCCCCATTCCAATGCCCTTATCTTTTACTTATCCACGACCCCAGCTCTCCTACGAAACCCTGAGTGCCGTTCGCATCAGTAGCGATTATTTTGCTTGTCCTATCTCCACCCCCAATAGTTTTCCCCCAATTTTCTATCTCCCGTATTAATGCCCCCTGTGGTAGGCAAAATATTTTCGTTACAACAGTACTAATTATTACAATAGACAAAATGTTAATAACAATACTAATTATAATAGACAAGATTTTAACAATAGGAGAAATACAGAACGGCCTAATTACAACAGACAGGTAAATCATATACGAAGGAACAAAAGCTGCGAAGATAGAGAACGATATAGTACAAGGCAGGAAAATATGAGAAGTCATAGTAGTGAAAGACACAGGACATTAGAACCAAGTGGTCAGACACAATTAGAGAATAATGAATTAGAGAATTTTATGCAGTAAACTTTCTGAATTACAAGTGTGGTCATTGTCATTATAAGAAACCTTCTGAATTTATTTCTTTAGATGAAGATAAAATTATTAAATCTATTAATTTAATTTATATAAATGCTATGGCAAAAATTAAAATGATTAAGATTATGAGAGATACTGGTTCAGAAAGTACTTTAGTCTCGGAAAATTTTATTTTTAATACATTAAAACTATCAGATATAATGAAGATTCCAAGAATTAAAATAGTTGGTGCAAATAATAAGAAGTTGGGTGAAATTGATAAACTAGCCAATTTTAAAATTAATATTCTTAATAAAGAAATTAATATGCAAGGATTTATTGTCAAGGATTTATGTGTTGATATATTAATGGCAAATGATGAATTGGAAAAGAAGAAAGTGAAGATAGATTTTGAAGAAAAAGTTGTAACTTTGGAAGGGCAAATAATTAAGTTTATGCAGAAAGATGAGGAGGAAGAAGAAATAAGAGTTGATAGGATATTATTAAAAGAAAGTAATGATGTTTATGAAGAAGAAATGTGTTTTGATAATAGGGAGATGTCCCAAAATAATGTAAAGAATAATTGTAATGAATATTTAAGGAATGGAAAAAAGCAGATGGATGCCTACGAGGTGGAGTGCGTAAAACTGGAAGCAAGGAATAATGATAACATATTGAAAAATAATTTTATTTGTAAAGAAGAGGATATGATTAAAGTTTTAAGTTGCCCTGAAGAATATAAATCAATAGTCATTTCCATATTGCAGCAACACAAGGGACTTGTTAATAAAGAAAATAGAATTGCACACAATTATATTCATAGTATAAAAGTAAAAGAAGAAAAAGATTTTAAAACAAAATCGTACCCAATACCATATAAATACAGAGAAGAACTAAATAGAACAATTAATAATATGTTAGAAGATGGAATCATTGAGAAGGCAGATACACGTTTCATTAACGTTTCATTATAGTGGTAGTACGTAAAAGATCAGGTGAAATCAGGCTATGTTTGGATGCAAGGAATATTAACAAGATCACTGAAAAGCAATTTGAAGCACCCATGAGTATAGATGAAATACTAGGAAGAATTACAGGAATGTCATTTTTTACTAAAATTGATTTACAGCATAGTTTTTGGTTAATACCCCTAGAAAGGAAAAGTAGACAATATACAGGATTTTAGATAGATGGAGTAATATATCAATTCAAAGTAGTACCATTTGGACTTCAATCATCGTGCAGTGCTCTATGTAGATGTCTTCATGATATTTTAAATCAATATGAACAATTTGTAATTCATTACATTGATGATATACTTATTAATTTTTTCTAAAACTGCTGAAGAGCATGCGAAACACCTAAAAATAATAATGAACATATTAGACAAAGTTGGACTAAAAATAAATCAAGAAAAATGTGCATTTTTTCAAAAAGAAGTAATATATGTAGGTTATAAACTTAATACTAAGGGAATTGAAATGGATGCAGAACGGACACAGGTTATTCAGGAATATAGAACACCGCACAATTTAAGAACTTTAAGAGTGTCACATCACATCATCGAGCAATAAGACAAAAGAGGGAATGTAAAGGTAGAAGGGGTAAACATATTGATAGACAGGAAGTGCCATCTTGAGAGGCCACTTTAAACAAGGAAAGACAGTCTCTTTCCTTGTTTAAAAGTCAAATTTAGTTTGGTTATGTTATTGTTTGTCCCAACTGTCACATGAAATTTTATTTATATTGAAGTTTTTTTACCAATTATGTCACTTTTTAGACTATTATCGTTAATATTTAATTAAAACTTTCTTGTCTGAAAAATATTTTACAGGTATTGTTAACAAGTGTTGAAAAATTTAAATTTAGCGCCTTTGCATTTCCGGATATGTCCGCCATCAGAGGCCACTTTTTTGGTCTCCTTTTCATAACGATTAGATTCCCTCTTTTATCTTTTTGCTCGATGCATCACATACACTATCCATAACGAAGATACTTCACCTTCCATCGTGACTAACAATGCTGATCCTGATGTCTTAAGTAGGAACCCAGTCTCGGATACTCCTATCAATAAATATTTTTCATTACCCTATTTCAGAGATATCACTCCGGGGTTAACAAGGATTCTAAAAAGTTTTGAAAATAGCTTTTCTAATAATAATAATAACATTAAACTTAATGTGGCTTGTAGATCAGCCCTAACAATTAATAATTTTTATTCGAAGATAAAAGATAAGACTCCCATAGATAGGCTTAGTAATATTGTCTACAACATTCCATGCCTCTCTTGCAACAATTCTTACATCGGCCAAACATCTCAATTATTGAAATCACGTATTACACTACACAAAAGTGATTCTCGACTTCACCCTGACCGCTGTGCATTAGCCAAACATGTCCATTCCACTGGTCATCACATGGACTATACGAACACTACAATTCTCCACCGTGAGAACAATAAATCTAAAAGAGAGTTCATTGAAATGTCTTATATTTTCCTTAACGATTTTTCCATCAATGTTAAGAGTGACATTAAGAATCTAAGCGATATATACCACTTCTTACTTAAATCAGATACCAAGAACAATACAACATCACAGATAACCAACTTGACATATCTATTGACAACTAACCTGCTTTAATAATAATTTTCATTAACAAAAAAAAATAACATTCCCTTGCTTTTCTTAGATACATCTCAATAAGATATTATTACAATAATACATGAACAATATACTAATTAAAAAAAAAGAATTTCAATTAAGAAAATTCTAAACTAATATCTCCCGAGACTGGGATCTAACCTCATTGGTTTTACCAATGAACCTTAACGACGTTGATATCAAAAGAACTACTTGTAATTGTTTCGGCGCTTGCGTTCTATGAAAACAGAAGCTCACATTCAAACTTTACAACACTTAAAAATTTAGTTATTGCCGACAATTCAAAGAATTACTTCCTTTAAATGAAGTTACATTGGGTTTTTCGATTGTCTTTGGGTAAACCTTTGCGTTTTAAGTTCAAAGCTACCATACATTTCCAACGTTAACAAATAAACTTTTTTGCACATAGTAACAAAAATAACACCACTATGTTGTTACTAGCTAAAGTTTTTTAACATCATAACTCGACATTTCTAAAATTTCACGGTAAGGTAAATGTTTTTTATTAGATAATATATGGTAGCTAATTATAATTTATTCTCTTTCAGCCCTGAAGAAGCCAAATTCTCTTTGGCGAAAACGTTAGGTGAAATAATTGATACACATTAGAGTTTTTTTTTGCAGATTTCCCCAATATTTAAGAGTTTACTAATAATAATAAGTTTAATAATATACTACAAATATATATATACTATAAAAAATAGTTTAATAATATACTATAAATGTATATTATCAGGCTTTTTGGTCAGAAAATAAAACGATTTTTTTCTCGTAAACTCAATATTTCGCCATTTGGTTTATGGCTTTTTCAAGAGCGCACTAAAAAATTATTTATTGATAGAATAAAGAAATAACATAACATAAAAGAACTTACAGATGTAATCGTTCAAACAACGTAGCACAAACACAATATCTTGAGTGACAGATTAAAAATATTAAAACACAAACACATCTCCATGAGTGACAAACTAAAATTTAACTAAAATATATTAATACCTGATTTTGTTTAATTGTCCTACAATTTAATCAGTGACGTGCAGAAACTAATATATTTTATAAATTAAGAAGATTTTAAGATGTTACAATAAATGGAACTAAGTCCGTTAGCGTCTGTTTTGTTGTTAATAGCATTATCTGTCCTGCTTATATTGCACATTTCGGGAAACAGCCTATTTTTGTAATTTGAGACTGATTATATTATTTTTACATTATCAAAATCAATTTCATGACCTGTCTTGATGGAATGTTCGACAACAGCGCATGTATTTTTCCCTTGTCGAACATTCCATCAAGACCGATGGGCTCGTAGAAGGTTCTATCACCCCGTCTTTCTTCATTTCCTGAACAATCGTTTCAGCTTCCTCTCTTTTCGCCTGTGGTAATCGTCGAGCTGTTTGACGAATTGGCTTAGCATTACCAGTATTAATTTTATGCTTAACAACGGTAGTTCTTCCCGTCTCCTTTCGGTACGAAAATATCACGATACTGCCGAAGAAATTCCCTTAATTTCATTTTCTCAATCTGATCCAGCACTGCAACCATTTGGTTGAATTTGTCGTTGTAATTATCAGATGTTGTCGTCTGACGGATTATGGATGTCACAGGTACACAAGTTAATACTTTTGTCTCCTTCTTGATGGTGACTGGATAGTCATTTACATTCTCACAGGTATTTCTTTAGCCGAAGTAACCAATTCCTTTCCAATTATAATGCCTCGGCCAACCTCGTCGTCATGGTTCCAAGGCTCCATCATAACAGGTGTCCCTTTGTCCACAATTCCCTGTAGGCGCGCTACTATTATCGTTTCACTTCTCGCAGGCACGACTGTATCTTCTTTAACGGCTGCTTGCATAGTGTTGTCATCATGTGGATGGAGAAATACCTCCTCGTTACCAACTTTGATTACCTTATTCTTAAAATCCAATTGGAATCCATACGTATTCGTTACGTCCATTCCTAATATACCATCCTCTTCGATGCCAGCAACTATAACAATATGGTCGAACTTTTATGCTCCAATTCCTAATTGTATCTGGATTTCTTCATGAATGTTGGCATTTTCACCCGTAGCGGTCCGAAGTGGCAACCTCGTCGGTAACAGTTTCTTACGCCTGTTTATAACTGTTGGGCATATAATGGTTCTGGTCGCCTCGGTATCCACCAACAACGTATGCTTTTTATCATTTATTTCTCCATCTACATATACACTATCTTCACGACATTTCAAAGAAGCTATTAGTATGAGAGGATCTTTGGAAAAATTCCGGGTTGAAGCTGCTCCCCTAAGGCCGACCCGTTCTGGTTTTGTCTTCTGTCTTATGGCCTTCGTTTTCTTGTGTGGCATGCTTTTCATCATATTAACGAGCTGGTTAAGTTTGTCTTCATCTCCTTCCTCTTTTACAGTTCTAACTTTACTGTATCCGCCAGAGGACTGCGTAGCTGACTCGTATTTGAGGGCGGCGGATCAGACATCAACCAGCGTCTTGTGACGAGCTAATCGTAGTGTTCTCTGCATTTCATGATCACGAAGATCATCAATAAACGTTTGAACGGCCAACTGTTCCATCATGTTTTGGGAAGCTGTTAAATAAGCATATCGTACTAATCTGGCAATATCTGTCCTAGCCAACTATAGGACGTGAGAGCCTACATGAAGAGTCAAATGATAACGGGTTGACACTAATAAACTTTGCAAGTACTTAAAACATGATAGTAGGAGGAACAAGATTTCCCCATAAAATGATACACAAAGGAACATGGAAATCCCCTGAGAACGAAACCATTAACCAGATAGATCACATCCTGATAGATGAAAACGCACTCTTCCGATCCCATAGACGTCAGAAGCTACCGAGGCCCAAACATTGACAGTGACCACTTTCTTGTAATGGCAAAAATCAGAGGAAGAATATCAAAACTAAAGAAAGATAAACACACGAAATAAAACAGAAATTAATGTTGATAATCTGCGCATTGAAACCGTTGCGAGAGAGGGAGAAAGAGAGACAGAGAGAGAGAGTATAGGACGAGGAAATGGAGAGCCTGGAGGTGGGGGAAAATGTAGAGGAACTGTGGACAAAATGTAAAAACATAATAACTCAGAAAGCAACAAAAATATTGGAGAAAACCAAACCAGTTAAAGAAAACGATTGGTTTGACAAGGAGTGCCAAGAAGCAACAAATAACAAAAACAGGGCATACCTAAAGACAAAATCAAGCTGGATGCACAAGAAGAGCAAAGGTGTAATACCGGACCCTAAGAAGAGAAGAAAAATGATTACATACAAGAAAAAAAAAACAATTTGAGCAAAAGCAGTTGAAAAGCAATAATTAAAAACAGCTCCAAATTCAAGGCAAGAAACAAGTAGGTTTTCTTTCTAGAGGTCTACAATACCTAAAAAATTTGTCAGCGACCTGGAATATTGAGTGTCACGAACATGATCTATTTTTTGCTTATTTCCCTAGAGTATATATTTGATTAACATCTGTGTAATTTCTTTGTCGCTTCCTCGCTAGTTATGCATATTGCTATGATAGCAATATCTTCGGTAAATGTTGCAATTGTATATTTTCTAGGACAATAATATAACACGTATACAAAAGGTAAAGACACTTCTTTGTGGCAGCCCTGCTGTAATATCTTACAATTTTGTGTATGTTTTTTCCTGTTTAATTCTGAAATATCTTTCCAAGATGCAGGAGTCAATTTTTTGAGAGTATCGTTTTGGTAAATGTAGTCTTATACTCTGTTTTTTAACCAGGAGGAGTAAACCAAAAAGACAGATTCACACCCAAGAAAGTTACTAGAAAAGTCACCAAATACATCTTTTTTTTGTTGATTATCTCGGCCTTGCGGTAATCGAGTAATCAATATCGGACAACCTTCCACGTCAATTCTAACCTAACTTTGTTAATTTATGTTTGAATTATAATTTTTTTTAATTCACTTCCAATAGATATTACAATTATTACAATAAAAAAGGACGTTTTTCACATTTTTCACATTCATCAGTTTGGTTTTTCACATAAATTTGTCTTTTAATTTGCAAATAGATCTAATAAGTATGCAACAAAGCTATGCAAATGCATGTATCAAAACGTTAGAGAAAGTTCAAAGATTTCTGAAATATTGTTTTTTTAAACTGCGTAGACCATATTTTTATTCTGATGTGATTAATTTCTTGAATATAGGTTTTTTTTTTACCAGAAGAGTTAACTTTGACTTTGATCATTATTTTTAAGCTTAATAATCCAATCTCCTGAATTGCTTCAGGCAATTTGTTTTACATACTTCTTCCCGTTCACTGCTATAAAATTCACTATTTCATATTTCCCATAACAGAATAAATTATGGTTCAAATATAGGTGTGGTATTTTGGTAATTAGTTACCTCATTAGATAGATTTGTTTAACTTATGTATCAATATTTTTAGGTTCTATTTGAAGCACTATATGCAAAAAGATACTTTGTATAAATAAGTGTGTACTTCCAATTTTTTTAATGCTGGATTATTGAGTTTGTAACATTTGTTATCAATAAATAAAATTTACTAAAATTATGTTATGTTAATTTAATAAAAATCTATTATGTTACATTCAAGCATAATTTTGCAGTTTTCTTGTGATTATCTACAACCAGGAAGAACAAAACCAACTGCATCAATGCAATCAAACTAAAACACAACATTACTTTACTAAGTGATGAAAACAAATGAAAATGCTTCTTAACAATATTTTAAACAATATTTAGTATAAATATTATCTAGAAAAATATCACATTAAATAATATTCGCATATCACTAGTCTATTTATATTCTTTAATTGTTTGGTTAATAGTTGAATTCGCAACACCTAAAATTAGCACATTACTTTAGTAAGTTTTGATTTTAATAATAACTATTCTGCAAAACTAACCTGCTGCCTGTTTTACTTTTGCTACCGTGGCTGTTATTTTCAATCCAGAATTATCAATTTTCTTTTTTTTATACATGTTTATAAAACATTGTTTCTTATTTGTTGATAAATGACCCAAATCTACTCGGCATTTTAAAGGTGGAGAAGAATAATTACCACTAGTACTTGGTATTGAATCCATATTGTTATCTTAATAACACTAAATAGTTCTGAAAAGAACTGTTCTTTATATAAATGCAAACGAAAAATCTATGAATGTAAGGAATAACGCAGAAAATATAAAAAATCGTCGATATAAATTTTGAATTTTAAAATTTCACAAATGTCATTAGTGTCAATATGTCATAATTTAGTGGAGTAAACTTGCCTGCGGTTGGACCAATTACAAACAAGAATTACGGCGCGGAAAATTTGAATTACTCCTCCTGGTTAAAAAACAGACCATAGTTTATAGTTATGGCGTCTTTGCCATACTTTATCATATACCTGAGTCACATTCTAAATTATTGATATAAGGTTGAATGCTCGAATAAATGAACTTTAAAAAATGAAGGCAAATTTCGAGCACAAATTTAATAATCAAATATTGCCCAAGTACTTTCGTTTTCTACAGCATCATCAGAGGCATCTGCGCGACGAAGTAAGTCTAAAATGTTAATCACAAAAAACTTTTATCATCCATTAACTTCGAGTTTTTTATCGAAGTTTATTAATTTTCTTTATTTAAAAAAACTTTACTTGGCTTATTTCAGATGCCCCTGATGATGCTGTAGAAAGCTAAAGTACATGGGTAAGATTTGATTATTAAATTTGTGCTCGATATTTGCATTAATTTTTCAACGTACATCCTAAAATGTCCATCATATTATCCTTCATGATCCATATTTCACATCCATATAAATAGTTATACAGTATATTTCATCATTATCATCATCATCATTAATGGCGCTACAACTCTTCGTAAGTCTTTGCCGCGGTTACTATTGCCTTCCATGTTTGTCGGTCCTGTGCCAGTAATTCCCATTGTCGCACTCCCATTTTCTCTAGATCTAGGAGTATATTTACATATAACAAATTAAACCCTTAGTTGTAAATTTTTGAAATAAGTACTCGATACATCTAAGTTTCATAAATGCTCCTCATAAATCTAAACTTTTGTACTCCGTTCTTTGTTGACAATTAGTTGCATAGGGCCGACGTTTACTAACCACAAGCACACAAGTAAATTATCTTATTTCTTTCATTTGACAATGATAATGAAAATCTTACTGAATGATAATAAACAACACATCAAACTTATTCTGAAACTATTTCTTGTGTCATCTTATATTTTATTAGATTTTGGTGTAATAAACCCATCGAGCAATAAGACAAAAGAGGGAATGTAAAGGTAGTGGGGGTAAACATATTGATAGACAGGAAGTGCCATCTTGAGAGGCCACTTTAGACAAGGATAGACAGTCTCTTTCCTTGTTTAAGAAGTCAAATTTAGTTAGGTTATGTTATTGTTTGTCCCAACTGTCACATGAAATTTCATTTATATTGAAATCTTTTACCAATTGTGTCACTTTTTAGACTATTATAGTTAATATTTAATTAAAACTTTCTCGTCTGAAAAATATTTTATAGCTATTGTTAATAAGTGTTGGAAAATTTAAATTTGGCGCCTTTGCATTTCCGGATATGTCCGCCATCAGAGGCCACTTTTTTGGTCTCCTTTTCATAACGATTAGATTCCCTCTTTTATCTTTTTGCTCGATGAATTCGCGATTAAAAACAAAGTATCTGACCTCTGGCGGGATAAATTTAAACTACTATAAATGGTATAAACAAACCAGACAGCTGTTGATTTGAATATAATTATTAAATTTTTTTGGTAAATTTCAGCATTATGACTACATTAAAGTATTTTAAATCAAATTGATATTGTTTTGGTCCTCAATGCAATTCAAGATCGACAAAAGATATGTCCCTATTTCTCTTTCCTAAACTTGAAGAAAAAATGGTCTGATGCTTTAAAGATTCAAAAAAAGTAACACATGTACGTTTGCAGTCTACATTTTCTTATCAGTGACTTAATTTTGTCAGGTTAGTAACTAAATAATAACGATAATATCCCAAAATACATGTTTATGAATTAAACAAATATTTTGATTCTAATGTCAGACATCTTGCAAATATTGCAGTAACAACAAAGAGAACAAGGCTGAAGAAAAATGCTGTGCCATCCCAAAATTTACTTCAAAGTTCTGCAATTACAAAAATCAATAACCCTGTTATGACACAAATTGGGATGGACAGAATCCAAAGAAGAAATATACAGAGGTATGTATTTACATCACAATATTTTAAACTGTATTTAACATTGTTGTAGGAAGAAATGTTGGAAAATTGTAGTAGAAATCATCCAAGTACATCAGCAATGTATTCCAGTATATATTTTTGTCCAGATTTATCTGAAATCAAACCATTTGGTTGTCTGATGAATGATTCTATTGGTCACTATATTTTGTAAATAAAAGATTTATTTTGTTTTAATAATCCATTATTAATAAAAAAACTACCTTGTGAATGCCTTCATTTTTATTCAGGTAAAACATAAAGATCATTAAATGTTGGAATAAAAGAACATCAAATGTATAATATTAAAAAAAGCCAGTTCCAAACATTAAAGTTAAAATTTAAGAATTCATCACTTGAAAACTGCTTCCCCTTGAACCAATGGGCTCTGCTTCACCACAATACGCCAAGATATCATTAAGACTAATTTCCTTTTTTCAATGATAAAAATAACTCGTCTTAAACCAAACTAAACTTAGAAAAGCAATGGTAAACATGTTTGTTTATACCATTTATATCCGCCATGACACTGCAATCGACCTGCCCTCTACATTCAGTTTTAATCGCGAATAAACCACAACCTATCAAATTCAATATCAAAAATCAAAATTGGAAATGATAGCGTGACTAAATAATTATTCCTTCCTTCAAGAAATTTTAAAAAGAACTGATTCCTATTAATATCCAGTGCAAGGACAGTTATTTTGTTATTTATATCGAATAGAGAATACTGTTAGACAAGTCCCCTGGCTTTGTCTCGCTATGACGACATGCGCAAAGTCAATTAAAATTAGAAAAGCAAGTGAGCATATCTTGTTGTTATAGCGGGCTTGGGCTTGGGATGCGTCATGTCATGCGCCGCCACCCGCCACGCCACTGGCCACGAAAAGAAAATGGAAAACGAAGAGAGGAGACGTGACGTGAGTCGCCGGCATTTCAGATTCCAATTTCCACTCCAGTACATGATACTATGAATAACAAGATAGGATCTTCCCGTAGCTCAAAATCGGTCGGGTTCGCGCATGCCGTCATTGGAGACTAGAATTTGAATTCTTGTTAAAGTTAAATGAGATTTGTATGCATTCTGTGATGAAATTACTAGACGAAAATAAGTTAAGAGGTTTAATAATTACAATAATCGTACACATAAGGATATCTCCAAACTATTTACTAAAGATTATTTATTGATACATACAAAAACTGACGTGCACTGACTGATTTCGAACGTGCACGTCTCCAATGACGTCACAAAAACATGCGCAATATCTTATCTTATAGTCATAGTATCATGCTCCAGTAGACACTCAGAAGGTTTTACCACAGAACACTTTTAACACGTTGTGATTAGTGTTCTGTGGTTTTAGGTATAATCATGGCCTGGAATCTTATATGAACGACTTGGTTCATTCCCCATCACTTCGACCCCAGCGAGTTAATAAAGAGAAATGACAGCCTATCTCTCTCACGAAGACTTTAACCAATCATAAACCAAATAACATAATCAAACGAAGCAATGTCAATTCTGTCAATCCAAATTAATGACAGATCTTCCGTTTTGTTTACAAGTTTTCAATTTTATTTTATTATCTTTAACTTTCGTTTGCATTTATTCTTAGTAATTTTAATTTAAATTTGGTTACTTAATTTTTAAAGTTTATTTTGAGTTACCTATTGTAGCAAAGAATTTTTGTGTTGTGCTAGTAACAAAACTAAACATGGTGAATTATTGTATTGTTCGTTGTGTACAAATCATGGAAAAATTACAAAAAGAATGATAGTAAGTTGTCAGAAAGCAAAAAATAATAGTATTTAACTTCTGCAAATATGTGTAATAAATATTATGTAATTATTTTATAACTGTTTTATCTTAAACAACAAATAAATATACGTATATCTAGAAAAAAATGTGCATCTTATATCCTTATTTTCCAATAAATTTTAATTAGTAACGAAATAGCCCACAAGAGGCGCTAAAGGGTATGTATGTAAGGGGTGTTCATTCGAATTTGCCGCCAAAAGATGATTAGTATTGACCCCAGCCGCAAGGGGTCTAATGAACGAAATTTATACATTGAGTTGCCTATCTATTTCTACTATTATATTATTTATCTATGGGTATAATGGATACCAAAATAATTTTGGATTATTACTATACCCTGTTTTTTAACCAGGAGGAGTAAACCAAAAAGACAGATTCACACCCAAGAAAGTTACTAGAAAAGTCACCAAATACATCTTCTTTTTTTGTTGTATATCTCGGCTTTGCGGTAATCGAGTAACCAATATCGGACAACCTTACACGTCAATTCTAACCTAACTTTATGTTGTAATAACATTTTTTTTTAATTCACTTCCAATATATATTACAATTATTACAATAAAAAAGGACGTTTTTCACATTTGATCCCATGTATATATATTTAAATATAGGGTGATCCAGTTTTATAGATCTTTTGAGTCGATGGTAGTTAAGTTAGAGTATATTTTGATCCAGAGAGTCAATAATGTTACAGATCTAAGTATGGATTTTCACAGAAAGTTGTCTTTTAATTTGCAATTAGATGTTATATGCAACAAAGCTATGCAAATGCATGTATCAAAAAGTTAGAGAGAGTTCAAACATTTCTGAAATACTGTTCTTTTAAACTGCGTAGACCATATTCTTATTCTGGTGTGATTAATTTCTTGAATCTAGGTTTTTTTTTTCTTACCAGAAGAATTAACTTTGACTATGATCATTATTTTTAAGCTTAATAATCCAATCTCCTGAATGGCTGCAGCCAGTTTGTTTTACATATTCCTTCCCATTCACTGCTTTAGAATTGACTTTTTCATGTTTCATATCACAGAATAAATTATGGTTCAAATATAGGTGTGGTCCTACTTTTCATGCATGATAATCAGTTACCTCATGAGATAGATTTAACTTATGTATCAATATCTTAAGGATCTATTTGAAGCACTAAAATGCAAAACAATAAATTTGTATAAATAAGTGTGTACTTGCAATTTCTTTAATGCTGGATTCTTGTTTAATTTTGACAGTGAGTTTGTCCCATTTGTTATCAATAAATAAGATTTACTAAAAAATACTGGATTTCTGTGAGATAATCAACTAATTCAATCTATTATGTTTTCTTGTAATGATCTACAACAGGAAGAACAAAACCAACTGTATCAATACAATCAAAGTAAAACACAACATTACTAATGTTCTTTTATTGTGATGAAAACAAAATGAAAATGCTTCTTAACAAGTATAAGTACACAAATTAAAAAGATAGTTGCCGTTTTTCTTATGATAATTAGATATAAATATCACACATTTATAAACACTGTAAACTCTATTTATTATATATATCAGCTAGAAAAATATCACAATAAATACTATTATCGCATATCACCAAGTCCAAATGAACAACTACACCATTTTGAATTTCTTGATTTATTTTTTCAGCAAAAACTGAATCTATTTCAGATATTTGAGCAAGAAAGTTTTGTTTTTGGTCATCAGCCCAATGTATAAACTATTCTTTGAATAATTTCCCCTAAAAAATAACTATGGTGGTAAGACATTCATAATATACACAATAAATCAATCATCCTATAAAGTAAGATAAACAATCTATAGTTATGCTATGTAATATTTGCTGCATTGAATCTGCATATGTAAAGTAAAAATATCTCTAATTCTATTGTTGAAAATAGTTGAATTCGCAACACCTAAAATTAGCACATTACTTTAGTAAGTCTTGATTTTAATAATAACTATTCTGTAAAACTAACCTGCTGCCTGTTTTATTCTTACTACCGTGGCTGTTATTTTTATTCCAGAATTATCAATTTTCATGTTTGTACATGTTTATAGTACATTATTTCTCATTTGATGATAAATGATCCAAATCTACTCGGCGTTTTTTAAGGTGGAGAAGAATAATTACCACTAGTACTTGGCATTGAATCCATATTGTTATCTTAATAACACTAATATGTCGCTAAATAGTTCTGAAAAGAACTGTTTTTAATATAAATGCAAACGAAAAATCTAAAGATGTAAGAAATAACACAGAAAATACAGAAAATTGTCTATATAAATTTTGAATTTTGAAATTTCACAAATGTCATTAGTGTCAATATGTCATAATTTAGTGGAGTAAACTTGCCTGCGCTTCGACCAATTACAAACAAGCATTATGGCGCGGAAAATTTGAATTACTCCTCCTGGTTTAAAAACAGACCATAGTGGGTTTTAAGTTGATATGCAGGAGAAAACGTGTACATTTGCACTTGCAGACATGTTCTCTCGAATGTAAGTATTATAAAATTTAGTTCATAACTACTCATTAATGATATCCTTAGTTTTTCTCGGTATTTTTTTACCTATATTATATATCTTTAGAAAATAATAGTTGTCGCCTGTTAAGTATTCCAAATAGGCAAATTGCATACATTTCCATATTATATTACAAATACACAAAATCGATCGAGTTCTGGTCGATCAAGCTTGCCATACTGTTCCAAATCTGTTGCCAAATCCCCAGGCCTGTTTGTGGAAATAATTGAATGACTGATGGGGGTCATGTCATACTTGTTAAATCAGGATTTTTTCTGGGGTATAATTAATCCATATTTTAGCTAGGAGGCCTAGTCATTATATGTACTTTCTTCTAACTTCGATTACCTAATTGCATTACAAATAATGCTAGAAATAATATAATTTTAAATGATGAAATAACATTATAATTTTGTAACAGTATTTGCAAACTCTCAGTAATGAAATCTTGTTAATTACTTAACTTAAAATAGACCATAAAAGAATTTATGAGGTTTCTTAAATATTAAAATTGTATGGTATTGTCTTAGATGTAGATTTTCCATTTTTATTTTAAGTGTAAAGTTTCTAGTTTATTTGCTACATATTCTGTTTTTTTGTATATATTTACATCAGAAATATCAGCTGGACAACCCTTTCTGGGTCTTCTTTTCTTCCAGGATTTTCCTCCATTCTGATATGTTCTTTGCTTTATTTTTTCAGTCATAATTTTTAAGATATTCATTCTTCCATTCAAGTAATTTGTCTCATACATCTAAGTCACTGTCTTATTTTTTTAGGTGTTTTTTTTTGTGAAACATTCTATTTAAAATATACATTCATAAACATTGAGCATTAACTATGTTGGTTTTATAAGTATACATTCACCACATTAAAATAATGGTATGACGATAAGTTTAAATAAGATATTTTATTTAATGCCAATATATATTATTATATGCTATAAAATGTGATTAGTTATTTATATTAACACAGAAATGTATTACTTTACAAAGTACAAGAAAGTTCAAATTAATTTAAAACTGATTGGTCTTGAAAGTAGTTGTCAGGAAGGAATTCTTTTATATCAAATTTAAATAGCCCTATAATATTTCCTTATAGTTGATTCTTCTTGATATTATTGTGCAGTTTATTATGAAAAAGCAGGCCATCTCAATTTATACTTCTTTGTACACCTGAAATTGGCATTCTTGTCATATGAAAAGTACCTCCTTGCTTAGTATGGTAGTCATGCACATCTTCACTCAGTGTTAGGACAATATTTGTATATGCTTGAGAAAGTTTACATTGATGAATTAGTACACAAACTGGCATGGTATACATTGATTCCATGTTGTGTATTCTTTTTGGATATGATAGGCCTTCAGTTGGATAAAGATGTGACAGTTCAAAAACATATTTAATAGCCTTGTTCTATATTACCATAAGAGGATAAAGCTGTTATGATTGATATTACTAAATTTGATAGTTAAATAGGACAAATGTGAGTTCATTAGAGGATAATATATTCAAGTATGCTGAAGCTATTAGAGAGATATCTGTAATATGGGTTGTTCCCAAGTAAATTGTTTATTAATCTACCAAGATACAGCTTTTTTCAAATGCACTGGCAACATATGCCTAACCTAACGAAGTACTGTAGTTCAAAAAATTACTTATGATTTACAACAGGTTAAAAATATGTACAAAATAAAAAATGTATTAAACAATAATATTAGATTATACTGAAAAAGAGAGTGAGGAGAATATATACTATATTGACACTATGTACCAAAAGGCTATTGACTGAAGTCTTTCAGCCAATTTACAAAATTAGTATAGAAGGTACTTAAAATTATTCTTTAAGATTAAATATAATACAAAAATAAAAATAAAACAGTGGTAATTACAATATTGTCAGACTATTAAGTTACAACCATTAAAGAAAAGACGCGAAAATAAATTTGTTTATTGTCTTGATATTTAGAGTATTTTTTCACATAGAGTTCTCTTCTGATATCTATTGTGAGAATTTTCAGGTTTGTTCATAATGTGAGGCTCAAGCTTTTATTGTAAAACATTATATTTGATGGGTTCTGATGTGGGTTATCAGAATGATACCTTCTATTCATTTGTGGGAAGTTCTATTTTGGCCACTTTTATAGTATTTTTTGCAGGACTTTTACAATTGTAGAAAATTATACAACCATATTCCACCATGGGTCTGCAAATCATGTAATACATATTGGCAGCAGTTTCAATCATAATTCCCCTCAAGAAAACTGAACAGTTTTCAGTACTTGTAATCTAGCTGTAATCTACCTGTACATTGGATGTTACTATTGAAAGAGAATGGATTACTGTTGATTTTTCCTTAAATCCAAACTGGTGTGCTGGAATATATTGATGTTTTTCTTCACACCATCTTCCTTGGTCAATTTTATTAACAATTTGGCAATTTTGAGGTAGCTTGTGGTTAGTATTAGGTTTAGGTATAATTATTACAATACCATTCATCAAGGAAAAAATTATTCATCATACAATATTCATATATGCTCTTTATTTCCTTATGAATAACAGGATCTAGTTGCCTAAGGATTTTACGATTTATGTAATCTTTGCCTAAAGCTATGTTTTTTCTTTATATAATGCTTTATCATATTCATCTTCTGTGTGATGATCCAAAGGGGTTTGGGATTATGATTGTTCTTTAAAAATTTCTAAGCCAATTATTTTCCTCATCTAAGGTATCTCTATCGAAATTATTGTCTGCTCTAAATTTGTAGGTTTTACACGTAAAGTATTGCAAGTATTACATTTTTCTTCATCCATATTATATAACTGGTCAGGCCACCATTCTAGTTCTGATCATCACTCGTTCCGAAATTTGTTGTCTAAATTGACAGTTTTGTTATTTCATTCCAGTATATGTAACATTTCATATTACATTACATTCATTCTGAAAGAAATAATTAATCCTACAGTAGTCATATTTGCTCCTTATTTCATTTAAATAATGCTTCATCATATTCATCTTCTGTGTGATGATCTGAACGGCACTCAGATTATGATTGTTCTTATAATAATTTCTGAGCTAAATTATTTTCACTAAATTTGTAGGTTTTTTGAAAATACTTTGCAAAATCATTAAATTTTTCTTCATTCCTATTGTATGACTGGCTAGCATAAGGTAAATGACCAGTCATTGCCACTATAAGAAAGGTAAAACTAAAAACTGTATAAAGACAAAAAACCAATAATTGCCACAAAATTTTTCAAAGTATCAATTATTGCCATCCAGTCATTGCAATAAAGAAAAATATTTTACTGAAAAATCTTGTTTATTAATAAAAATCTAAACCAAAATAATGAAGCTTTCCTATGTAAAATACATATTGATATAAAAAATAAATTAAACTATTATTATTGGTGATGTGACAATACCTCCTATCTGTGGTAACATGAATTTTATAGGAGAGACGAAAAACATTTTTTTAGGGACACCTCCTGTTTTCAGATAATATTTTTTTGATTTGTTTTGTTTGGATATTGTATGGATATTTTGGTTCCAGGCTGATAAATAAAACATTGGTTAGAAGAATTTGTTTAATTGAAATTAGAAAGAATTGTTCTCATAGGAAAGTTAGTCATAATAGACATGACAGTCCCTAGGCATAACACTTTTTAGTCCTTGTAAGTGCACCCATTTTTTCTTTGGTAACCTAACTTTTCACTATACATCTTTAGATACTTTTCTATGGGGGCAATTGTCTTCAATCTATTTGATAGATTGAGCCAAGGATTATCCGTATCAATCTTCACTTGAATGATTCCCTTAGGACTATAATTCATGACTTTTATATTGGTCGTTTATGCTCCTCCAAAGAATAATTGTCAAAAAAAGTATATTCTAATTGTTTATATTTATATGGTTTTGGTTTCATTCTTGCTTCTTCAGTCACTCTTAGAAAATCACTTGGTTAATAAATTTTTCTATTTTTGAGCATACTCTCAATGCAACTGTGGACTGAATGTACTTCCATTTGGGAATAACTTTTTTCAAAAAATTTCTGGGTGATGTACATTGTATAGAATCGATAAATTGGGTAGTGCATGGTTGATACTGCATTCCGGTTTTGAAAGGTGCAAACATTGCTGTATATTATAATTGTTATTTTCAAAGGCAAACAATTTTCTTTTAAGTAGTCCACAATGCATGATACAAAAGTTGATGCACATAAATCGGCATCAACTTCTGTGAACCAATAACAGGTACAGTCATGGTTGGCAACATTATAGATAGTGAAGTTATGACAGCTTAATTTGGTTTTGAAATAAATGGCGGTAGCGTTCAAATGCGGAGCTATTTTTACAGCTTGTACATCCATCGTTATCATAATGACCTCATTTCGTTTAGCCATTTCTGTATCAAGTTCCTTCTTTTGTCTTATATTTTCTTTCATCGCAAACAGTCAATATAGGTTGTCATCTGTCTGACAGTATACCAGTAACATCTGGAGTTTCCTAAGGAGGCCACACTTCTTCACTTCTTTTTAATATTTTCCTTAACAACATCCTGTTTCCTATATAGCAAATGTCTAATATTGGCAGATGACTTGAAATTTTGGAAAGTTATTGATAGCTTAAAAGATCAAGTCTTGTTGCAAGATGACTCAGACAGACTACAAAATTTGATATAATGAGAACAAACTCTTCTTAAATGTAAAAAAATGTTGTTTTGTAAGTTTTTATCTTTAAGTCAGTAGAATTGAAACAAGCTATACTATTAATAATTCGCCACTGAATTATGTTTCTTTCTATTCAGGATTTGAGTGTAATTTTTGATACGAAGCTTACTTTCTGTGACCACATAAACTCCATTTCAATAAAGGCATCTAAACTTCTTGGTTTCGTTACTAGGAATTGCAAGTATTTCTCCATTAATTCAACAAGGTTAGTGTATTGTTGCTTAGTTAGAACTATTTTAGAATACTGTTCAGTTATTTCGTCATAATATTTTCAGAACAGTATTGATACCATAGAAAGAGTTCAGCATAAATTTTTGAGATATTGAGCTTACCATGTCCACACTACTATTGAACATCATGATTATTCCTGTATCAAACAACAATTATCTTCACCCACACTCAAGAGCTGTCGTGATATGTTAGGAGCTATATTCATATATAAGATCATACATGGATTTATTGATTGTCCAAACCTGTTAAGCCAGATTATTTTTAATGTTTTCTATTAAGCTCTGCACTACTATTTAATGTTCTTGATTTTGATATTTTCAATATAACTTTAACTCAGTTAAAAAGATCTCACAAATATTGCTTTGTGATATGTATATTGTAGTAGGGGAGAGTGTTTCACGGTGGATCGTTTTTTTTTTCAAATGACATTTTTTTTTTAAATTAGATTTTTGTTTAAATTTGTTTGTTATATCGCAAATATTAGACAATACTTGTCATTATAGCAGCGATTGGTTTGAATTACCTAATAATATTAGCCATCTTTTATTATTTTTTATTACCATGTCATTTGTTTCAGTGTGTCCCAAATATGGGGTACACTGAAACTATTGGTGGCGTACAATGAAACACTTTCTAAACAAAAATATGTTTAATGTAAAATATGTAGTGTCATACAAGTTTTACTCACTAGGAACTAAATGAACTTATTAATAGATATATTTTACCGAACGTCATTATTGTTAAACTCATGTAGGCATTTTGTCTTGACGTTGAGCCAGAAAAAATCAGTTGAGGTAAAAGCATTTTAATATCTTCTAACCGAACAACTGAAATATCTGGATTTGTAGGAAAGAAGAATTTGTCAGTTACTTTTGCGCTTTTCCTCATAAAGGAAATTTCAAATTCATCTTTTTCCAAAACATTCAATATTTTCCCAACAAAGTAAATCAATTTCTTGGTCGTAAACTGTACCAAAACGAAGTTATTTTTAGTTGGAGGTCTGGTTAATTCCTCAGTAAGATCTGGAATTGGATCTTCCGGTGTCCAATCGCTTTCACTTGATGATTCCTGCCATTCTTGTTCGTCGTCATCATCATCATCTGTAATTTTTATTGTCACCTTTTTAACAGCTGTTTGGTTTACTTTTTTTCTACTCAATTCCCTTTTAGCTAGTACGTCCTTTTCAGGAGTGTCAGTCGTAATAATTGTTTTTCCTTGCCTTCTAGATTTCTGAATCTTTCTTTTTTGTGCCTTTGGAAATCCTCGAAATATTTGTGGAGAAACAAAAGAAGATTTATTATTGGTTTTATTTTCTGCCGGCTTTTCATCAGTTCCCTCGATGCCTTGCTGTTTTTCTGTTTCTTGCCCAGACTGTTGGTTCAGAATGATTTTCTGGTCTGTCTGTTACAGCCGACATGAGGAAATCGTCATCTGAAAATATTTTTGGATCATAAGGGAAGATGCCAGTTTTCTTAAATCCTGAACTGATGTTCGTAGGTCTCATTGATCTTTCATGCGCAACTTTAACAAAACTTCCGACATTTAAAATATTTACTGGAATACCAGGGTGATTAAGAAACCTTGCATGGGATTGTTATAATGCATCTTGAATGATGAAAATACTGCTACATCTAAGGGCTGCATTTTGTTTGAGTAGTGTGAAGGTAGTGTCAATATTGTAATGTAAGTAATGTCATTCGACTTTGCAAGATCCAAGGTTTCCATTGACAAATGGCTCTCGTGATTATCCATGATGAGAAGGCTGAGGTTGTTACAAGAACTAGAAGAATATTTTATAAAATGTTCCATTACTTGCGGAAATAATTCTCTGTTCATCCATCCAGAAGAAGCAGCCAATCCCAACATACCAGCTGGAGCATCTTGTATCATCATTTCCTTCAAATGAACTCTGGGAAATATAGTTCTTCTCAGAGCCTTTTTTCAGTGCGTCATTAATTGTGACGTCATATACTGTATTTGATGTGTCGAGTATTATTTCATGTAATTATTGAGAATTCTGACAGATGCCAGAACCGTACTTACTTTTATTGCAAGGCGGATTAAATAATAGTAAACAACATTGTTTATTAAATTTATAAATAAAAAAATACTGTTTTCAAAGATTTTTATTAGTTAATTTATAAATTAATTACAAAAATGGGATATAATTCAAATCATAAAAACAATTTATTCACTGATGCCTAATAAAAATACTTTATTGAAGACAATAAAAAGTAGAATTTGGATATCAATGAAATATTAAAACCTTTTCTGTATTAAAGATTTCTTTGGAGGTTAAATTACTTATACTTCGATCTGGAAATCTTACGGAGTGACGTATTTTTAAAGTATAGACAGTTACGGTGTCGAGCGGAAGGACGTGAGGAAGATCATAGGCGTCGAGGTTTTTGGATAAATATTTACAGCAATTTTATTAATATTAATATTTAATTTTGTAAGTACCTCAAAAATATTTTTAAAATAGACAAATAAAATTTTAAAATTTAGTATATTAAATAGTACATTTTTATACAAGTAAATGAATTACTATTATATCATTTTCGGGCTCAAATAAAAGAATCGAAATAAAATTCGCAATAAAATTAATCGGCATCATCAAACAATACATATTTTATCAAAAACGTATTTTAGAAATTTTTGTTTATGCTGTCCTGCAATATTTAGTAACTCCGGCTTAACCATAGACTTGTAATACCCAATTTCTTTCCTATCTAGCCATTTACTTATTTCTCCTTTTCGCCAACTTGTTGGAAGCTTTTCTATTTGACGACTTTGATAGGAAGCATTATCTAAAATGATTATTGAGCCAGGTTCAATTTTTGTCAATATGAACAAAAACCAAGTTTCAAATTTCTCAGTATCCATGTCCTCGTGATAATCTCCAGATTTTTTGGATTCAAAAACTGAGAGTCCTCCAGGAAAAACCATGTTCACTACCAATAGGTGTTATTATTAGATGTCGGCTCTTGCTTGATGGTGCTTTTAAACCCGTAGAGAGACCTTCAAGGAACGCTTGTCGAGTGTTTTTAATACTTAAATCGTGCCAAACTTTGTTTGTCACGATTAATTGTGGCAAATTAATTGTGAAAACCACTTGGAATGTACTCAAGAAATGGCTTAAATTACAAAATTCACTCTTACTCAAAATCAGAATTATCCGAATCATCGCTCTCGTTATCAAGTTGGACTATAATCGGTTCCATAATTACATCTACCTGTATATCTACATTCCACATCTTATTTTCTATTTTCTCCACGTGACCGATGCACTTTCGCCAGTTGTCTGCGGTAACGTTACGTATAGCTTCATCGAATAGTACTTTAACATCACATAATTTAAATGTAGTATTGCGACGTGCTACCTATGTTTTCACTTGTGCCCAAATCAATTCAATTGGATTCAGCTCGCAATGATATGGTAGTAATCGATGAACAAGAACTCCGTGACTAAGAGCCATTTCGTCAACAACATATTTATGATATTTATGTTTATGTTGTCATGCAATATTTAACAACTCAGGTTTATTCATTGATCTTTCATAAGCGATTAGTTTCGTATCCAGCCAATCAATGATTTGTCCTTTGCGCCAGCTTGTTGTTGGGAGCTTTTCAACCTGTCGACTATGGTAGGGAGCATTATCTAAAATTATTACCGAACCCGGTTCTATTGTCGGTAATATGGACAAAAACCAAGTTTCAAATCTCTGAGCGTCCATGTCCTCATGATAGTCACCAGATTTTTTTGACTCGAAAAATAAAAGTCCACCAGGAAGAAAACCAGACTCACTACCAATGTGTGTGATAATTAGATGTCAACCTTTACCTGATGGTTCCTTAAGGCCTGTGGATAATCCATCAACAAATGCTTGCCTACTGATTCTAACATTTAGATCGTGCCAAACCTTGTTTACAGTATGAATGAATGAAAGAAGTGGAAAATATTAAAAATTTGGAAGCGAATATAGGAGGCCTATATTCGGAAGTGGACAACAGGCTGCAAGATGACTCCAAGACCATATCTTTTAAATAAAAACTAAAATTCCTCTCATTTTTTAAAAAAATTACAATATTTTATTAATTAATACAAAACATACATTTCTATTTAGTTTGATCAAATTGCTTATCGTACGACCAATGTACCTATGCCCTAATTTTGCAAATGAATAACCTCTTATTGTTCATAATTAAAAATGCCAATCCCAGAGCTATCTAAATGTCTTTGAAACTGTCTATACGAGTGACTCACGGCATCGAGAGAGATTATGCCTGTCTTTCCAGGAATGCCGCGTATTGACCATAACATTCGAAGAGATGTTATAAGGAAATTCCATAGCGATAAAAAGTCATTCTGAAATAAATATTTGCAATGTAAAGATACATTGTATAATATAAATTAATTCGTAATGTTGTAAGTGAAGTTTAAACAATCGAACGGTAGTTTCACGTTACAATATTTTACACCCAGAGAAAATCCGTATGCAACACTATCGTTTTGTTGACGGCCAGTATTAAATAAAAAATTTTAGAATTCACAAAGAAGTGATTGAAAATATCTACTTACCAAAGATAACATACAAACGATATAAATAAATTGTTAATAACCACTCAAAAACTTTACAGACAATTTATAAAAATAAATATAACAAGGTAAGTTTACGGTAAGTAAATTTACGGCAGTTACGCTACTGATAAACTGATCGTAGCGAAACTATTTAATCTATTGATAAAACGGCCACTTCGTTTCGATACTACAGCTCTTCGGGAGCTAATCGTAGGCATTCGTTACTCAAAAACGTGATTTATGTTGTTATCGTATACTGTTTCCCCGGTATTTAGTTCAAATCACAGTTTTATTAAAGCGGACTGTCTGTCTGTCTAAAACACTGAATAATTTACATAAAATTTATTTAATTAAATTTTGCCGTATGTTCACGTTGTGGTCCTATACTAAGTATTTGTCACTCCGTAAGATTTCCAGATCGAAGTATAGCTAGGTGCAGCGTCTTACTATAACCCTAGGTTATCTGGCTGAACAATTATTCAAAAACGTTAAAGACACTGAGGAATTTATCACCAATTAAAATTTTTGAAAAATTACTTGCTGAAGAAATTATTACAAACATTTATGGTCAGTCAATTTTATACGCACGGCAAAAAAATAATCACTCTTTTACAATATCTCCAAACGAAATGCAAACTTTTTTGCAATATTAGATCTAACTCGGTATAACAGATCACCATGAGAAAGATTGTACTGGCCATTAGATGAGTCCCTGTGTTTACAACGCTATTTGTATGAGCAGACAGGTACTTAGATATAAAAAAAGTTTGTTCATCTAGCCAGAATAATGTTTCCATAATATTATTATCCATAGGCGAATCTATGGTGAAATATTTCACCTAGCAGAACAATTTATTAAAGGGAAGCCAGTCAAATTTGGATATAAGAATTGATGCTAACTGGTTCCACTAGATAATATTATGGTTTTGACATTTATTGCGGAGAAAAACCAAAGTATACTGAAGATACTAAAGGAAAAACAGTTGAAACTAAAGTAGTGATTGATCTTTTGAAATACCTGCCCAAATCCTCTAGAATTAAATTTTTTTCGATAATTATTTCACAAAATATCAACTAATGATATATCTGAAACAAAAAAAAAATCATAAAGGCAACAGGAATTGTAAGAGAAAATCGTGTACAAAAATGTCCAGTAATGGAGTCTAAAATTGTTTGCTTCTTACAATTCTGGAAGTGTGGGAGTGGCGTAGATGCGCATGGTCAGTGCATGTCATTATATATAGAATAAGTTTAAAAGGTAAAAAGTCATGGTGGGTTTTATTTATGTACTTTCTTGACATGATCAGGGCCAATGCCTGGAAACCTCATCAAATTTCTACTGAAAATGTGGTGTAAATAGTGAGAATTCCGTTGTCATATAGTATAGTTATTTGGGAGATGGTATCACTTCAAGAACACAAAGAAATAGAAAAGCTCGTTCCAGAATTGAAGTCACCAAAGGCTATCATTTTCCAGGAAAACTGGAAAATAGTGTTCTGCGTGTCATATGAACGCAAGGTGGATATACAAAAAGAATGGAAAAATCATGTGTATAGAAAAATGATGTTTTGAAAAATACCATACAAATACCTAAACCCATTTGAGGACATCCTTGTATTTCCAAATGTTTTTGAAAAAAAAATTTTTTTAATATATGTAATAGATATCACCCAACATTTAATGTAATTTATTTAATATACGGGACAACCCCAAGAAATATTACAATTTCCAATATATCAAATAGTGGTTTAAGTACACACATATTATATTATATGTAATTAAATCATAAAACCTATAAATCTAGCAGTTGATTAAAACAGTTTGATATCTGTCAATTTGGAGAATGAAACAACAATGTAAGCTGTTATTTCATATATTTGAAGATATATAATATAGAAGATATTTCATATATATATATATATATATATATATATATATATATATATATATATATATATATATATATATATAATAGCCATTGTGCCTATAAGGTACAAGTAACTCTTCTACAAATATTTATATATTCATTGAGAGACATATTAAATACATCTACATTCAGGTTGTTTAACAAAGATAAGTATCTATTCAGTGGGCCATTGGCCCCATGGATTTTTCTATAAAATGGAAATTAGATTAAAAGTGCATAGATAATGCAAATCATGGTAATATGATACTCTAAGGGGGGACAAGAGAGGAACAATAAATTCTACCATTTGTTAATTTCAAAATCAAAGTTACGCCAAACGTCACAATTTTGATGTTTTCCATTTTTCCATGCTAGTTTCTTTTTAGATGTTAATGGGTTAAATTAAGTAAGAACTAACAACCTTATATCTAAAAACCATAAAAACACAATAGACTACAATTATTAATTGATAATAGAAGTATTAATGAAATATGTGGAAATCAAGCTAAAGATCTAAGACTATAACATAAGGAAAAGAATAACTAAATAGCTGCAAATGCACACAACTAAATAACTAGGAGATACTATGATTATAAGGAACTAAATAAGACTAAATATTGCATGAAAAAATTAGAAAATATCAACAAATAAATACAAGAAAACTAGAGACCAATAATCTTACAAATTACAAAAACAAAAACGAGCTTAGTGTCATTATTTTTGCTGTCTCCCAATATTCATTAATGAGGCTTTCTGCATGCCTAACATATTTCCTCCATTTTTCTGGTGTGACCTTAAATTATAGCAAAGTTAGTATCTAAGAATTAAAAAAAAATTAATTTACCTGTTGTAATGATTTTTTCCACACATTTAATACTGTGGCTTCATTTGTAACGCCAGCAGAAGTTATATTGGCATCATAATACCTTTTGCAGTCAGACCAAACATTCTCTATTGGATTGAATTGACAATGATATGGAGGCAGTCTCAAGACACGATGGCCATATTGAAGGGCCAGCCTATCCAATCTGTAAAACAAAATATAGGAAAATGCCACTTACTAAATGAGTTCTAATACATACTTAAATATTTTTTCTGGTAGATGTTTCTTCACAATATCCATCAACTCATTTCATCATAGTCATTGAACAATTAATATGTTGGTTTTTCAACCATTCTAATAGAGAATGTTTTGCCCAACTAGCATTTGGTATTTTTTCCAATAAAGCTGAGTGGTATGATCTATGGTATGAAAGCTGATGGTATGTCTATTATAATTAATGACGGTTCTTCTAAATTTGGTAAAAGCTGATGCTCAAACCATTTTTCAAAATTCTCAGAATTCATTGAATCATAGTAGTCACCTGATTTACTTCCACTTTTGAAAATCAGTTCACAGTTATCAATGAACCCATTTTCAGGACCTGCATTAAGAATAATGTATCGTACACCTTCTCCATTCTTCTTTCTGACTGCATTAACACTGCCATCTTGCCAGCTCTTGCGGAATCCTCCTTTGCTGAATATCCAGGTCTCATCCAAGAATACTGGTTTTAGAGGGTATACATTGGTTTCATTGTCCTTATAGGGTTTTAAGAACTGAAGTCTTTTTAAAGTGACATGTGGTTGTACCATTAAATATTTTCTGTTAGCAACACTACAATTTACCCATCTAAATTTTAATTCCTTTAAAACTCTGCTAAGTGCAGCAATAGAAATACTAATCCCATCCACTTCCTCTAGTTTTTGCTTCAGGGTATGGAGAGTCACATGCTCACCTAAAACGATCAAAGTTTAAAGACACTATAGTGATTCTTCTAGGAAAAATATTAAGAATGTAAAGTAACATGTTAGATTTGATATTAGGAATTTGTCTATTTAAATGCTATATGGAACAGTGCTCCTTTCATAAATCGTAATAACCATATTTAAATAATCCAAAGTATAAGAGTTATAAAAATATATCTATATATTTTACCAAACTGCACAAGGTATACTCCAGCAAAAAGGCAAAGAGGACTCTTAAATCTTTATTTAAATACTTGGTATTTAATTCAGTAGTATTATTTTTATAATCACTTTTCATTTCTATATATTTTATATATGTAACTAGTTGTCAGTAATAATTTATTAAAAGAAATGTCTATGGAAATTAGTTACTCCTGCCTTTCTATCAGAAATATGGTAAAATATTTTAACTAAACTGTTGTAATGCTCTTACCTTTACTAAACATTCTGTATACACACATCCTGATGGCATGTTCGTATTTATTTATTAGTAATGTCGGTTTACGACTCGTGGCTACTGATTGGCTCATTGTGATTGAATAATCAGAATCTTTTTGGACACCTTCATTTGCCAATCGTCTTATTGTTGGCAAAGAAATTCCTAACGCCTCATCAACACGCTGAAATAAACAGTAGGTAAAAATAAAACAATTTTATTTTCAGTACTTTAAACTTACTTCACGAACAGCAGAAATTGGTAATAAAGTTTGCCCAGCTCCTTTTTCTAATTCAAAATATTTAATTACTTTAAGTATCAGAACTTGTTCCTTTTCCGTAAATCTTGGCATTTTAAAAATATTTTAATGAAAACCAAAACAACATAAAAATATAAACAAATAATGAAACAACGCTATGAAATAATGTCAAATACTGACCTGAACCGACAAGTTCACTTCACTCTTCGACACTTCTAAAGGATGGCCAAATTAATGGAGTTTTACATCCAATGTTCGTGACTCGCGTAACTGATTAGCTAGAGAAAGCGCGCATTTCAAATATCAACGAATCAAACGTAGGTTAAGAATAGACCGGTTGTGTATGCAACGCTGTAATATTTTCGTGTTTTAATCATGTGTGATGTCGGGTAGTGTATTTCAGCCAGAGAAACAGGATTCGTTCGTATAGACATTTATTTCGAACTAACATACAAAAAAAGGTAATTAACGTTAAGTGTTTACTGAATATAATGCTTAAATACAAGAACGTGCTGTTTATTTATTTCGGTAGATGGGTGTGACGATATTCGATATGATAAACTAAGATATGGCGATCGAGGAATTGAGGTCGTACTCGTTCCTCAACGCAAAACGAGTACTCTGTCGGGGATAAGGATGTCTATCTAGTTCAACACACTAGATGGAAAGAATACGTCAATCTCGTTCAACGCACCAGATTGACGCGGTCAGAGGAAGGATTGTCAATCTCGCTCAGCACGCCAGATCGACTGGGTTCGGAAAGGATTTGGGACACGTTCAACTCACCTGTCCCCAAGGTCGGATATTCTCAACTCAACGCGTCGAGAATGGTTAGCTGTCTGTCAGTTTCGACTTTTATACTATTCGAGACGGAACAAAAACGTGTTTTTCTTAACACATAGGCGTACTCTAGACGGTAAAATATATTATCGTCACACGGAACTGCCGCTTTTTTCATCACATCCAACTTAATGCGTTAGAAAGAAATCGAAAAAACTGTGACGCACTGAAAGAAGGCTCTGAAAAGGAGAATACCATGGCCGGAGGTAAGGCATAACCACCAGCACAAGAGACCTGTTTCATACCTTTTTTGTCAAGAATTTTAGGAGGAGCATGAACTGTGGTGGTTCCAGTTTCGTCTAAATTAAAGACTCTACTGCCATCACTAAAACGAGACTCACGCTTAAGAACTGTTTCAAGATTTTGAAAAAAGTTGAAACATTGTGCCTGTTAAACGCAGTACAATGGGATAAACTACAAGCTTCTGGGTTTCGACAACTTAATTCTGGATGTCTTTTCCTGAAGCCCAAATACCACTCTCTACCTGTAATTTTTTGTTCTTTCCAATTATTAGGGATTTCCTTATTGTTTTTTATTGCTGACTCAAACGCAAGCTTGCGGCATTCCAGTGGAGTAAGTCCATAGCACATCTTTGCAGAGGTCGAAATATAGTCAACTAAGGTTTTCTCTTCATCATGTGTAAAAATTAACCTCACATCATATTTGGAACGAAAAACAGTGTCTGAATCGGGGTTTGCCTTAACTTTGCGTACATACCTAAAATAAAAGAAAAACTATTTTTAGAAATGAAAAATAGTGCATCATACAACAGAAAAAGTTACTTAAATGCATCTGATTTCTTACCTAAACAAAGTAACATAGGCAACACCTTGTAATTCGGCTGCTCGTCTTATAGGCAGATTTTCTTGAACAACGAGACGCACAGCTGCTTTCATCTGCTCTTGACTGAAACTGCCAATGTTTGTTTTGCGCTTACGGTTACGAGCCATCTTAAACTTGGATGACAACTAAAAAATAAATAATTAAAACATTGTTGCATGTGCCATGGGGTACAGTGAAACATGTTTCACTGTGCCCCACATGGACTTGTTTCAATCTGGACCATTAAGCCCTTTTCCCAACAATTAACAACAACCTAACTTAAAACATTCAAAATGCCGCAAATTTCAGAAATCATCAATCAATTATGTACCTTACCCCGCAACGTTCTTAGCAAATATTAAATTAAATAATTGGAGACTTACCGGGTGGAAAATATATCACTTAAAATTTACTTGGAACCAGAAAAACAATATTTTTTTCGTCGCAACAGAACGGCGGATTTACACACACTGAGGTTAAGATAATAAGTAGAGGACGGCGGGAACTTCTCTGAAGCGAAGATTGCGTTGATTTGGCGCGGTATTTGAATTTTAAAATCTCTTTGTTTCAGTGTGGAACATGTTTCGCTGTGGAACACTCTCCCCTATTGTTGAATTTTTTTCATATTGATTTTATGTTATGAGTAATTTCAAGTTTTGAATCCTAACTGTGATATTGTATATTGTAATTTAAACTTTTAATGGGGTTATCCCGTGTGTTAAATAAATAGTTGGACATTTTTTTTATTTCATTCCAGTATGTTTTACATTTCATGGAGGTCCATCTTCCATTCATTTAGGAAGAAATAATCCTACAGTAGTCATATTTGCTCCTTATTTTCTTTACATAATGCTTCGTCATATTCATCTTCTGTGTGATGATCCGAAGGGCATTCAGATTATGATTGTTCTTATAATAATTTCTGAGCCAATTATTTACATGATGTAAAGTATCTCTATCAAAATTATTGTCTTCACTAAATTTGTAGATTTCTTGAAGGTTTGAATACTTTGCAGAAGCATTAAATTTTTGTTTATTCCTATTGTATGACTGGCTGTCACACTAGTTCTGATATTTCTTATCTAAATGAGTTCAAGAAGTCACAAAGATCAGCACGGTTATGATACTAGGCACACAAGCAGACTATGACAACATCATATTGGCATTTGAGAAGGTGTCAAATGGGCCAGGGTATTGGGCAATAAAATGTTTGAATGGTCTGCCTGAGAATATCAGAAATTTTCCTGAAAAGGAATTTGAATATGGAATATAAAAAATTGATAAAAACTGCCTTTTATACAATTCATGAATATTTACAACATAACTTTAATTTTAATTGAGGTTTTGTTTATATTTTTTGATGTGTGTAACACTTTATATGTTTAACATGAATAAACAGTGTAACCTCGGAAACCTTTTTTGGATGGTGCTAGAAAGGTCACCAATGGAGAAACTGCGGACCGCAGCCAGATGGTTGGTGGAGAGCGAGTCGTGGGTTCAAAACTAGCTTTTGGAAGCGGGAATGGGTCCAACGTATGAAATAAGTAAAGATAAGATAAGATATTTTACAAAAGATACAGAAATAAACAAAAAGATAGATGGGTAAAATTACCAAGGTTACGATAAGATAGAAACAGGGCGCCACTCAATTTTTTTGGGGTTTAAGGAAAAAATTAAGAAACCTTAGAAACTTAACTTAGAAACTTAATCAGCCTGATCTTTCTACTGGGCAAAGGTATAGTAATATTTAAAGGTAAAAAGCAAATATTCAGAGTTATGGTTATATCAGGAAACTTGTTAGGAGTCGATAAATAAAATGCATACATAAAACAAAAACAATATATTCAACAACACAGTGATTCGGTAACTGAATACACAAGATAAAAATACACCATATATAACGGTACCAACAATTGGACATGAGAAAATTAAAATCTTTTGGATTAGTTTATTATAGAAAGAAAACATTACAACCTGCTTTCGACGATAATTACCGAATTTATGAAAAAGAACTAGATGCGAAACCGGAAAGAGATTAGCCAAGGATTAAAAATCTTTCGTAATTTGAGAAGTCGGTACATTCAATAAAATTTTGAAGATGTTAACCGACCATGAGCGTATCAGCAACGGAGGTAAAGGGAATAAAAATAATTAATATTTTAATTATATAAAAAAATGTTACAACAATATTGAGTATTTATATTGGGCAGTTTTTTTATTCCATTCCAAGTATATTTAACCCTTCATGGAGTTTATATTGTTACATGTTAGGATCTATTTATGTAGTTTAATTTATGGTATAAGTTTGTGAATATCTTAAGGTAATTCATTAAATTGTGACTTTAATGCACATGCGTCATTGATTTGGATCTGCCTGAGTAACTGGCTCTTTAGTTTAATTAGAGATAAAATGAAGGGTGGAAGATTGTAATTAAAAGGCGATTTCTTTTGTATGAGTAAGTTTTCTGTAAATAATTTAGACCACATGGTGTTGAAATTTTTAATGTAATCTGGACAAATATCATGCTTTACATTTAAAAATTCCTTCATTCTAATATTTAGGTTTTGTACATTACATTTTCATTATTGTGATTTAATTCATTAAATTGTGACTTTAATGCACATGCGTCATTGATTTGGATCTGTCTGAGTAACTGGCTCTTTAGTTTAATTAGAGATAAAATGAAGGGTGGAAGATTTAAATTAAAAGGCGATTTCTTTTGTATGAGTAAGTTTTCTGTAAATAATTTAGACCACATGGTGTTGAAATTTTTAATGTAATCTGGACAAATATCATGCTTTACATTTAAAAATTCCTTCATTCTAATATTTAGGTTTTGTACATTACATTTTGGCTGTTACGCAGATTAACTTTATTAATATCATTAGGAACAAGTTGTAGATTTAAATCAAATTGCAGATCCAGATGATCACTGCTCAGATCTGCAGTTACAAGTATATTTGTGATATTATTTATAACATTTTTAGAACATAGTAATGTATCCGCGTTGTGCTTGGGTTACCTGCCGTGATAAACATAGGACCTGTAGGTATTTGACAAAAATTGGAATTTTGAAGGAAACATTTGATTTGATTTATACGTAGGGGACTTGACTGTAGGTTAAAATTGCCAGTGATTATTGAATAATCATAAAGGGATGATTTAATAAAGAGCGTATCTTCAATTAGGGAATAATTATGAATGTAAATAACAAAAAATATGTAATTTAGAGGCTTTGATAGAAAATGAAACATAGATGCAGTTATTGAGAGAGTTCATGGAGGGTTTTTTTTCACCAATTTTCAATAGTTTTCGGAATTTTACAAGGTGGCCTCCTCCAAAATTTTGGCTTAATATAATTTCTTTTTATTAGGTTATACACCAGTCACAACATGAATTAATGGAATTTTCATTTTTGCTCTCCACACACATAAAACTATCTTCTTTAAGTGCCGTCTCCCAATCGGAGGTTAGATATCATCATCACTATCTTCACTCTATCTACTGCTGCTCTAAAGAGTTCTATAGAACTGCATTTAAACCAGTCCCTTAAATTCTTCAACCATGACACTCTCCTTCTTTCTATACTCCTTCCTTCTCTTATCTTTCTCTGTATTATCAGCCTTAGCAGTTCATATCGCTGTCCCAGATATTGTAACTTTCTTATTTTTATTGTGTTTATAGTTATAATTAAAACTATAGATATTCTTATTTTGTATATAGTTGTATTTCTTTGGTTGAAAACTGTTGATATTTGAATTTGTTATGAGCCATTATCTTGAAATATTGTGAGACCTTCCTGTTGCATAGTTGCTGAGTCATTAATCGGTTTTACGTGATCCAATATGAGTATAAATATTGAATTTCTGCTAAATACTGGGGTAGTATCAATGTTATATAGATGTACAAGTCTCTTTTTTAGTTTAATGAGGTGAGGAAATCAAGCAGTAAAAAGTCCAAAAACTAGCAAATTTTTGCAGTTGGATGAATCTCAATGAAAACGTAAGAGTCAGAAGTTTTTTGATGTGGAAATGGGGTTCACTGAACATGAAACTACTTGGATAGGGTCACTGAACATGAAAATTATTACGGTGATGGTTTTCGAGGCAGTTGGTGTTTAGCATCATCTTTTGGAGTTTTATAAAAATTTAAAATGCATTAGGTATTTACTCGATAGGTTTAGTAGCTCTGTTAGGATATTGGTCTGTTGGTTTGCTAGGACCATGCTTGGTGGTCCTCGGCATTGCATGACAAACATTTCTGTGTAAGGGTAGATGTGCACGTTTGTGTTGAATCTTTTCCTTGGCATTTCCTATAGCTTATTAAGGTCGTGAAGTTCTTTGTGTTGTGGTTATATAATAAACATTTGGAACATGTAGTTTTTAAAGAACACTCCCTCACTTCATAATTTCTGAAATTTTAGTACTCTCCCGTAATTATTCTAATCAGAGGTGTGAGTTTCCCGGTTTTTCTGGATGTAAATCTTTTTCAGTGTCTGGTTTATTCCGTTATTTTTAGGGTACTCTTTTATATGTGTATCTTTAATATCCAAGTCTATGGATGATATGAAGCAAGCAAAGTTGATGTGGGATTTATTTGGTGTTGATTGATTTTGGTTAGAATAAATTAGTTTATTTGTATTCTTTAACCACGTTTGACTGGGCTAATGATTTATGCTGTGTTCAGTTGTGATTATGAGCTTTTTAATCCAAACATTCGTCACTCCTTTAAGAGTTATTAAAATTCTAAAATGTATCAAAAATACTTCATAAAAGCAGTCTTAAAAATCTGCTGATAAATCAATATTTTATTTATCCTGCAATATTATTTAAAATATGCAATAGTTGTTGATTTACTCTAACTCTACAAAAAAAATCTTTTTTTTAGGTTAAGAGCAGAAGCCGTGCTTAAATCACAGTGTCTGGATACATATAAATGAATCTTTGGTTATTAAGGAGTGCAGGCATCATGAAATTTGGTTATCACAAAAAATGTTTTACTGAAGATGAAATTTTAAGTTTCGTTTTTTTATGGATCCGTAGAAATACTACTCTGAAGTTTCAGATGGATATTGAATTGGCTGTAGAATATAAGACAGGAAGCAGGATTAGAACAGAAATAGCCACTTGAGTTTATAAAAAAGATACAGCCACATATAACATTCAAAATTTTGATCTGTATAAATGTAATAATATTGTTATTATTAAATGTTGTTATTGTGTTTTTTATAACCAGTTCCAGGTTTATCAAGTTTTTAAACAGTAAAGTAGTATATATGCTACAAGTTTATTTACGTTTGTTTACGTTAGCGTCGACTTCAAATTTTAAAAAATTGATTTATACAATACAATAAGGAAATAAGTAGAGCAAGTGAAATTCAAATGACGCCGCCAGTACTAACGGAAATGCTGAATTTGTATGACGTAAAAAATGGTAGATCAACATCAAGGATTTTTAACACCAAGGACGTTCCTCTACGTATATGTTTATTTATAATAATCATTACGTTAGCATTGACTTCAAATTTGAAAAGTCGATTTATGATTATTATAAAACAAGAAATTAGAATTATATCGACAAGATTCTTCAAGGAAATCTAAATCACTTTCTCATCTACATCAGAGATGAAACTTTTTCTTAAAGTTCCATCTCCTATCGGAGGTTGGATATCATAACGGCTATGGTCACTCTGTTGGCTGCTGCTCTGAAAAGTTGTAATGAACTACAGTTAAACCATTCTCTAAGGTTCCTCAGCCAGGAGATGCGTCTTCTTCCTTGGATCCTTCCTTGCATAATAATTCTCAGCAGCTTATATTTTTCTCCTCTGATTATGTGACCCAAATACTCTAGTTTTCTTCTTTTTATGCTGTTCATAATTTCTAACTCCTTATTTAGACGTCGTAGTACCTCAGCATTGGTAATCCTTTGAACCCACTGAATTTTTAACATTCTTCTGTAACACCACATTTCGAACGCTTCTATTTTTCTTATGTGTTGTTTCTTCAATGTCCAAGCAACTGAAGGCCTCTTTTGGTAAGCATTGTCTTCATTTTCACAAATGCTTGCCTTGCAGTTTCAATTCGGACTTTGATTTCTGTGCTTTGGTCATTTTTGTCATCAACCCAGGTTCCCAAATATTTGTATGTCTCTACTTTTTCTATTTGGGTTTGCTCTATTATTAATCTTTCATTTTCATGTTGCGTTTTTGAGACAATCAAATTTGGTTTTTCTCTTATTTATTTTTAGTCCGTATCTAATGCAATAAACGTTAATTCTATTTACCAATTCTTGTAGCGATTCCAGGGTGTCTGCCATTATAACGGTGTTATCAGCGAATCTTATGTTATTTACTATTCTTCCGTTTACAGAGATTCGATCACCCAGATCCGCTATCGCTTCCTGGAATATGGCTTCACTGTACACGTTAAACAGTAATGGTGACAGAACACAGCCCTGTCTTACTCCTCTCTTTATATCTATATTTTCGGACTTCTGTTCTTCTATCTTTATATTGGCCTTTTGATTCCAATACAGATTGATAATGATTCGTAAGTCTCGTCTGTCTATATCTTTGTTTCTTAGTACTTCTATTAGTTTTTCATGTCGGACCCTGTCGAATGCCTTCTCGAAGTCGATGAAACAGGAATAAATATCTAGGTTCATATCTAAGCATCTTTGAGAGAGGACATTAAAAGCAAACAATGCCTCTCTCGTTCCCAGTCCCTTGCGGAACCCAAACTGAGTATCATCCATATCCTCTTCTAGTTTTCTATATAATCTTCCATGAATCACCTTTAGAAATATTTTGAGGGTACGGCTTATTAGTAATATTGTCCTATAGTCTGAACAATCTTGTTCGATTTCCTCTATTATGATCTCTGGTCCCGTTTCGCTGTCGATTTCTTCCGGTTCTTGTCGATTATCCTCAAACAGATCTGTTATGTATGTCTTCCATTTTTTTTTTAATTTCTGTAATGATTTTTCCATTTGCGTCTTTCAGAAGGGCATCTTTCTTTTTTCTCAGTGTATTTGCCATTTCCTTTATTTTCTGATGCATGTTAAAGCTATCATACTGTTTAGCATATGCCTCTATTGTAAAACTAGCGGATTCAGTCCGTTGTCACCATTGTAAATACTGGCGGAGTAAAATTACTGTAACCCCTGTAACATTTTCGGTTAAACTTTAAAGAATGCTTATCCCTGCGAGCGGGGGCAAGGCTTACTAGTCCCACTAGTCTGAACTGGCTGGTTCGCCCTCGAGGATATGCGAGAGGGTGGGAAAAGGGGTAAGCACTTCTAGGTCTCAGGTCCTGTAAAGAGTTAATGGGCTTACTTTAGAAGCCGGAGAAATGCATAAGCAGAAATTGTGTACTCTTCTTAGCAAGAAATTAAAGGGTTGACAATCTGTACTATTATATATTACTTGGATTAGTATATAGATTTAGTTACCTTCGCGTATTTAGGCCCTAGCTAATGAATACGCCCTTCAGTCCCACTGGAATTCAGGTTCAGTTGTGGAGGTAAAGTTTCTCCGATGTCAGTTGGACAAGTATAAAAACAAAATTCGACACTCGAGTGTCGGCGCCTTCTGTAAAACATAGGCGGCGTTAAAGACATTAAAGAGATTATTTTTGAAGATACATGAAATCGGCCAATTCATCTTCCAGTCGAATTGTCTCTTAACAGGTTAAGCGCCACGACGGACACCGGTGTCCTCTTGACTTTAAATTTTTCATCATCCTTCCCCGGTCGCGAGGACACAATTTTATGCGATTTTAACATAGGAAGGTGTCCGCTATGGCCCTGCGATACACAATGTTGAACCAGGTTCTGTGTAGCAATTCCGATTAGAAAAATCTAAGGTAAAAACTATCTTGAGGTATTTCACTAAGTCTAGAAATAAGAATATACATTTGATAAAAAAATTTATTAAACAAATAATATAATAGAAATACAGTAGAATCCGGTTATAACGACGGCCAAGGGACCTGTGTCATTGCGTCGTACTAACCGGAAGTCGTTATAAAGATGGCAATTTTGATTTTTGTTTTTTACGACATAATATTTACATATTAATGTTTACATGATACATTACAGAAAAAAAGACATTCAAATCAAAATATTTATTTCTAATAGGAATAAAAAGAAATGAAAAAATAGTTTCACATAAACTTTGCCAAATACATATGTATGTACCTACATATCTATACACATATAATACGTACATATATAAATATGTATAACTAAAAGTGAAATACCTAGTGGAAAAAGTCTGTAATCTTTGACTGTTCGTCGTTGTCGGCAGCCACTGGGACACGGGACTATCTCGAACAAATCCAGCATGTTTATAACAGTTGGAAATCGTCGCTGTCGTAAGCTTGTTCTAGGCATCATAAATCATTAGAATGGCATCCAGTATTGTGATCTTCGGAAACTTGGCACTCGTGTCTTCATTTGCATCAAGACTGACGACAATTTTTAGAACCAGGTTTTTACGAAAGTTTGATTTTAATGCTCGAATTATTCCTTGGTCCATAGGTTGCAACATAGATGTTGTGTTAGGAGGCAGGAAAGTAAGAGTTATGCTTTTCAAGTCACTGACTGAGGGATGAGCTGGACAATTGTCAACCAGCAGCAGGATTTTTTTCTTATTTTTAGTCAGTTCACGGTCCCAATCGCTTACCCATTTGATAAAGATATCAGATGTCATCCAGGCCTTGCGATTGCTCTCATAATATACCGGCAGAGATTTTACATTTTTAAAACAACTTGGGTTCTTTGATTTGCCGATAATTAACAACTTCTTTTTTATCGTACCACTCATGTTAGCTGCAACCATCACAGTTATTCTGTCTTTCGAAAGTTTTCCTCCCGAGCATTTTTCCCCTCTAAATTTTAATGTTTTATCTGGCGTTAGTTTATATAATAATCCAGTTTCATCTGCATTAAATATTTCGTCGTCACTAAATTTTTCGCGCAACTTAGGCCAAACTTTGGTTAGCCATTCGTTCACATCGTTCTGCTCAACTGACAAAGACTCTCCAGTAATTTTTCCGCCGACAATATTGTGTCTATTCTTGAAACGGCTAATCCAACTTGCCGAACAATCAAAATTAAAAATGTTTAGCTCTTTAGCAAAAAAAATTGCCTTTTATTGAAGCATAGGCCCATTTACAGGTATTCCTCGATTACGTTGCAGTTTAAAACCATTCTAAAAGTGCACAGTCAACTTGTTTTTGAAACGACACCCTCACACGTTTCGGTTTTAAAACATTCGTATTGAATAAAGATTCTATCTTGTGTTTATTTTTCTTAATTGTCGATATTGTGGAATGATTTACACCGAATTCCTTTGCAATCGTTATATTTGACTCGCCAGCTTCTAAACGTTGTATTATTATACTTTTTTCTTCAATGGAGAAACATTTTCGTTTTCTAGAAGCCATTTTTGTATGCGTAATCACTAATAATCGTCTGCGAATTACTGTCGAATAATAAACAGTCGCATTCCAGTCAGCGACGTTGTGGTAAAGAAGGTGCGCGGGGCGGAGACAGCTTCTTATCTACGATTTTTTTAATGGGCTGTCGTTGTAACCGGACAATATTGTTTAAAATTCCGTCGTTATAAGCGGAGTCGTAATAAACGCATGTCTTTTCATGTTGGCTTAGATTAAAACCAAACATTATGCCTTATTTACGTCGCTAAAAGCGGTTAGTTGTTATATGCGAAGTCGTACTAAACGGACTACACTGTACATATCTATTATATTTCTGTACATACGTTTATTTCAAAAAAATTAATGAGTTTTGTGAAATAAATTGAAACATTCCAAACAAAACCTAGGATTATTTCCACACTGCGCACAGTACGTTATTACCTTCTTGACTTTATTTTTGTCTATAAGTCCATCCTGTTTTCTCTTGTAACATCCCTTGTAGTACTGTCTATTTTCCCCTTCCCTTACAGTCTAGTTTTGTGAACACATCGTCCATTTGCGACGATAATGTAATATCTCGAAAACCTTGATTTTACAGTAGACACTTTTTAAACTTTTGATCACATCTAGCTATTTAAGTATTGCGCAGATTTATACAATGGTTAAAGTAAGTTTTAAAACAATTTATTATTATAATGATTCATGCCATAATAGTGTAAAATTATTAGCAGAATTCCTGAAATTCATGAGTAAAAAAAAAACAGCGAACTTATCACATTGTTCATGAAAAATGTATAATCTTAGATGTGCTAATATTAAAAATCGCGTTGAAGATGATGAAATGATTTACTTCTGTATGAGGTATATAATGATAAAATTCTATTGTTTGAAATATAGTAAATAAATAAGGTTGGAAATAAAATAAAATAGTAATATCTTGTACACGTACACAGTTTAATGTAATAATACAATCTTTAGATCAACAACTTATATAAGAAGTATAATAGTTAGGCACTTCTAATCACAAAAAACATAAAATATATTAATCTAACGAGAATACCCAATTATTACAAAATGTAGAGATTGAAAACTATTATGGTATTAATAAGATAATTTACGATAAAGAAGAAACTTATTAAAAATTATCATTATGTCAAAACTACATAAACAGTCATGCTAAGATACAAAGACATAAACCAAACTCAATAATATAAAAAGTAAACAAATTAGTCTATAACATAGAAAATATTAGTATAATAATAAAAAATAGCAAAACTACAAACTTTCGTAAAAACCTCTGTAATAACTAAGAACATGATTAGTATTCAGTAACGAAAGTAGATCTTGTTTTTTCCTTTCGGCTAAATCAGGTTTTATATCGAAAGCTTTCTTAAGGCGGAAGGTAAAATCACTCTTTTTTTTCATTACAACAGCTCTTTTGAACACTGTGGCAGCGTAAGAAGTTTTAAAATATGCTTCAGGCTCACCTTTCACGACTTTAAATACTTTTAGCTCAGTCATTTTAACGGTATTTTTTTCATCATCTTTCTGTAGTACAAAATTCATTTGATTAGCAGTAGCTTTCCAGTCACAAATATCATCATAACACATCTCATTCACATGTATAGGCTCGGATTTCTTTCGGGCGGCTTTTATTGCCCCAATGAATCCTTCAGGAGTATAGATAGGTCCAGATCTCAATTGTCTTTTGTTTGGCGTTCGATTTGTGAGTGAACCGAGTCACCCTCGTTTTGGGTATGGCCCTAATAAGAATATTTATGGGTTGTTATTTTAATATTGGGGGTATTTTTGAACAGCATATAAATACATAGCCATCATGAATTTATTCTTTTTGTTGTCCAGCACAGTTGTCTGAATAAAACACAACATCAACTGGCTTGTCCCCATCCGAAAATTTTCTGAAGGTATTTAAAAACGCATGTTGCAATCTCATTAACACCTCTATGTGCCTGAGATTCGTCCCACACATAACTTTCTACAAAATGAGTTTTCAGATCATAAATTGTTAGGTTCAAAACATTTAATTTTGACTTAAAACACAGAAATTTCTCCCTTTGGGCATTGAAAAACGGCTTGTAAGTCGTATACCGCGACTATTATATCCTCATTATTCCTATCCTTCTCTTTCTCTAATCGGGACAATGTTTTTTCTTCCTGGTGTTGTAAATAAACTTCTTGTTTTAGTTTTTTTTCTTCGTCTGTGTAATTCTTGTAAGCTTCGCAAAATTCAAAAAGCGTCTTTTTTTGAATAAAGAAAGAAATATTGAAGTCCTGTGTAAA
>OU898284.1:66740819-66768194 GCA_918026665.1 Diabrotica balteata | reverse complement strand
TTTTTGAGCTAAAATGGATGGGGATTTTTTGGGGAAAAATTGTGGAGGAGTTTAGGTGGTCAGTGGTCATAAATTTGCTAATGTACATAGAACTGGAAGAAAAGGCTATTCTATTCATATCTGGTTTTTTCGGTAGATACCTTTAAGGCACCCAAAAAATGTACTTATCTAAATATTTTACAAAAATATAGGCCTTTAGTTTTGATATATAGATCATTTTGTCTTAATAGACCACCGTCGTGTGGCCATGTAAGTTTTAGAAATATGTACTTCCATATATCGGCTGTGGATTAAAGTGACGTTAAATAGAGAATATAACTAAAACGGAAAGCTAAGAAATTTGGAAATTAATGAGTTAATACAAATGGGATTCACAGCCTCGTCGTCCCAATTCTACTCATAATCAATGACGTCCGATTTTCTAATCATGTTTTTTAAATTTAATTTTTAAGTATAAAAAAGTACAGCCATCTAAAGTAACTTTAGGTGGCTGTGATATAAGTGACATCACTGGTGACATCAGTTTTTATAAATCGTGAAGTAACATTGTTGTCATTGTTTGAGTATGAAAAATTATTCTAATCCATGGTTTTAGCATAAATAGTATAAAAAATTATAGTACAGTGTGTTCCAGTCTACAGTCTTTTCAAATTTATAAAAATTGTAATTATGCGACACAATTTTAAGTTTGGGGGATTTGATCTTAAATTTGGGGGAATTTCAGTTTGCAAGTGGGGGATTTAAAAAATCGCATCTGGCAACTCTACAGACACTCAGAAGGTTTTACCCACAATACATACCCCAATTTACCACAGAACACTTTTAACACGTTGTGTGTGATTAGTGACAGTGTTCTGTGGTTTTAGGTATAATGGATACCAAAATAATTTTGGATTATTACTAGTGGGTTTTAAGTTGATATGCAGGAGAAAACGTGTACATTTGCACTTGCAGACATGTTCTCTCGAATGTAAGTATTATAAAATTTAGTTCATAACTACTCATTAATGATATCCTTAGTTTTTTCTCGGTATTTTTTTACCTATATTATATATCTTTAGAAAATAATAGTTGTCGCCTGTTAAGTATTCCAAATAGGCAAATTGCATACATTTCCATATTATATTACAAATACACAAAATCGATCGAGTTCTGGTCGATCAAGCTTGCCATACTGTTCCAAATCTGTTGCCAAATCCCCAAACCTGTTTGTGGAAATAATTGAATGACTGATGGGGGTCATGTCATACTTGTTAAATCAGGATTTTTTCTGGGGTATAATTAATCCATATTTTAGCTAGGAGGCCTAGTCATTATATGTACTTTCTTCTAACTTCGATTACCTAATTGCATTACAAATAATGCTAGAAATAATATAATTTTAAATGATGAAATAACATTATAATTTTGTAACAGTATTTGCAAACTCTCAGTAATGAAATCTTGTTAATTACTTACTTAAAATAGACCATAAAAGAATTTATGAGGTTTCTTAAATATTAAAATTGTATGGTATTGTCTTAGATGTAGATTTTCCATTTTTATTTTAAGGGTAAAGTTTCCAGTTTATTTGCTACATATTCTGTTTTCTTGTATATATTTACATCAGAAATATCAGCTGGACAACCCTTTCTGGGTCTTCTTTTCTTCCAGGATTTTCCTCCATTCTGATATGTTCTTTGCTTTATTTTTTCAGTCATAATTTTTAAGATATTCATTCTTCAATTCAAGTAATTTGTCTCATACATCTAAGTCACTGTCTAATTTTTTTAGGTGTTTTTTTTTTGTGAAACATTCTATTTAAAATATACATTCATAAACATTGAGCATTAACTATGTTGGTTTTATAAGTATACATTCACCACATTAAAATAATGGTATGACGATAAGTTTAAATAAGATATTTTATTTAATGCCAATATATATTATTATATGCTATAAAATGTGATTAGTTATTTATATTAACACAGAAATGTATTACTTTACAAAGTACAAGAAAGTTCAAATTAATTTAAAACTGATTGGTCTTGAAAGTAGTTGTCAGGAAGGAATTCTTTTATATCAAATTTAAATAGCCCTATAATATTTCCTTATAGTTGATTCTTCTTGATATTATTGTGCAGTTTATTATGAAAAAGCAGGCCATCTCAATTTATACTTCTTTGTACACCTGAAATTGGCATTCTTGTCATATGAAAAGTACCTCTTTGCTTAGTATGGTAGTCATGCACATCGTCACTCAGTGTTAGGACAATATTTGTATATGCTTGAGAAAGTTTACATTGATGAATTAGTACACAAACTGGCATGGTATACATTGATTCCATGTTGTGTATTCTTTTTGGATATGATAGGCCTTCAGTTGGATAAAGATGTGACAGTTCAAAAACATATTTAATAGCCTTGTTCTATATTACCATAAGAGGATAAAGCTGTTATGATTGATATTACTAAATTTGATAGTTAAATTGGACAAATGTGAGTTCATTAGAGGATAATATATTCAAGTATGCTGAAGCTATTAGAGACATATCTGTAATATGGGTTGTTCCCAAGTAAATTGTTTATTAATCTACCAAGATACAGCTTTTTTCAAATGCACTGGCAACATATGCCTAACCTAACGAAGTACTGTAGTTCAAAAAATTACTTATGATTTACACCAGGTTAAAAATATGTACAAAATAAAAAATGTATTAAACAATAATATTAGATTATACTGAAAAAGAGAGAGAGGAGAATATATACTATATTGACACTATGTACCAAAAGGCTATTGACTGAAGTCTTTCAGCCAATTTACAAAATTAGTATAGAAGGTACTTAAATTATTTTTTAAGATTAAATATAATACAAAAATAAAAATAAAACAGTGGTAATTACAATATTGTCAGACTATTAAGTTACAACCATTAAAGAAAAGACGCGAAAATAAATTTGTTTATTGTCTTGATATTTAGAGTATTTTTTCACATAGAGTTCTCTTCTGATATCTATTGTGAGAATTTTCAGGTTTGTTCATAATGTGAGGCTCAAGCTTTTATTGTAAAACATTATATTTGATGGGTTCTGATGTGGGTTATCAGAATGATGCCTTCTATTCATTTGTGGGAAGTTCTATTTTGGCCACTTTTATAGTATTTTTTGCAGGACTTTTACAATTGTAGAAAATTATACAACCATATTCCACCATGGGTCTGCAAATCATGTAATACATATTGGCAGCAGTTTCAATCATAATTCCCCTCAAGAAAACTGAACAGTTTTCAGTACTTGTAATCTAGCTGTAATCTACCTGTACATTGGATGTTACTATTGAAAGAGAATGGATTACTGTTGATTTTTCCTTAAATCCAAACTGGTGTGCTGGAATATATTGATGTTTTTCTTCACACCATCTTCCTTGGTCAATTTTATTAACAATTTGGCAATTTTGAGGTAGCTTGTGGTTAGTATTAGGTTTAGGTATAATTATTACAATACCATTCATCAAGGAAAAAATTATTCATCATACAATATTCATATATGCTCTTTATTTCCTTATGAATAACAGGATCTAGTTGCCTAAGGATTTTACGATTTATGTAATCTTTGCCTAAAGCTATGTTTTTTCTTTATATAATGCTTTATCATATTCATCTTCTGTGTGATGATCCAAAGGGGTTTGGGATTATGATTGTTCTTTAAAAATTTCTAAGCCAATTATCCTCCTCATCTAAGGTATCTCTATCGAAATTATTGTCTGCTCTAAATTTGTAGGTTTTACACGTAAAGTATTGCAAGTATTACATTTTTCTTCATCCATATTATATAACTGGTCAGGCCACCATTCTAGTTCTGATCATCACTCGTTCCGAAATTTGTTGTCTAAATTGACAGTTTTGTTATTTCATTCCAGTATATGTAACATTTCATATTACATTACATTCATTCTGAAAGAAATAATTAATCCTACATTAGTCATATTTGCTCCTTATTTCATTTAAATAATGCTTCATCATATTCATCTTCTGTGTGATGATCTGAACGGCACTCAGATTATGATTGTTCTTATAATAATTTCTGAGCTAAATTATTTTCACTAAATTTGTAGGTTTTTTGAAAATACTTTGCAAAATCATTAAATTTTTCTTCATTCCTATTGTATGACGCGACTGGCTAGCATAAGGTAAATGACCAGTCATTGCCACTATAAGAAAGGTAAAACTAAAAACTGTATAAAGACAAAAAACCAATAATTGCCACAAAATTTTTCAAAGTATCAATTATTGCCATCCAGTCATTGCAATAAAGAAAAATATTTTACTGAAAAATCTTGTTTATTAATAAAAATCTAAACCAAAATAATGAAGCTTTCCTATGTAAAATACATATTGATATAAAAAATAAATTAAACTATTATTATTGGTGATGTGACAATACCTCCTATCTGTGGTAACATGAATTTTATAGGAGAGACGAAAAACATTTTTTAGGGACACCTCCTGTTTTCAGATAATATTTTTTTGATTTGTTTTGTTTGGATATTGTATGGATATTTTGGTTCCAGGCTGATAAATAAAACATTGGTTAGAAGAATTTGTTTAATTGAAATTAGAAAGAATTGTTCTCATAGGAAAGTGAGTCATAATAGACATGACAGTCCCTAGGCATAACACTTTTTAGTCCTTGTAAGTGCACCCATTTTTTCTTTGGTAACCTAACTTTTCACTATACATCTTTAGATACTTTTCTATGGGGGCAATTGTCTTCAATCTATTTGATAGATTGAGCCAAGGATTATCCGTATCAATCTTCACTTGAATGATTCCCTTAGGACTATAATTCATGACTTTTATATCGGTCATTTATGCTCCTCCAAAGAATAATTGTCAAAAAAGTATATTCTAATTGTTTATATTTATATGGTTTTGGTTTCATTCTTGCTTCTTCAGTCACTCTTAGAAAATCACTTGGTTAATAAATTTTTCTATTTTTGAGCATACTCTCAATGCAACTGTGGACTGAATCTACTTCCATTTGGGAATAACTTTTTTCAAAAAATTTCTGGGTGATGTACATTGTATAGAATCGATAAATTGGGTAGTGCATGGTTGATACTGCATTCCGGTTTTGAAAGGTGCAAACATTGCTGTATATTATAATTGTTATTTTCAAAGGCAAACAATTTTCTTTTAAGTAGTCCACAATGCATGATACAAAAGTTGATGCACATAAATCGGCATCAACTTCTGTGAACCAATAACAGGTACAGTCATGGTTGGCAACATTATAGATAGTGAAGTTATGACAGCTTAATTTGGTTTTGAAATAAATGGCGGTAGCGTTCAAATGCGGAGCTATTTTTACAGCTTGTACATCCATCGTTATCATAATGACCTCATTTCGTTTAGCCATTTCTGTATCAAGTTCCTTCTTTTGTCTTATATTTTCTTTCATCGCAAACAGTCAATATAGGTTGTCATCTGTCTGACAGTATACCAGTAACATCTGGAGTTTCCTAAGGAGGCCACACTTCTCCACTTCTTTTTAATATTTTCCTTAACAACATCCTGTTTCCTATATAGCAAATGTCTAATATTGGCAGATGACTTGAAATTTTGGAAAGTTATTGATAGCTTAAAAGATCAAGTCTTGTTGCAAGATGACTCAGACAGACTACAAAATTTGATATAATGAGAACAAACTCTTCTTAAATGTAAAAAAATGTTGTTTTGTAAGTTTTTCTCTTCAAGTCAATAGAATTGAAACAAGCTATACTATTAATAATTCGCCACTGAATTATGTTTCTTTCTATTCAGGATTTGAGTGTAATTTTTGATACGAAGCTTACTTTCTGTGACCACATAAACTCCATTTCAATAAAGGCATCTAAACTTCTTGGTTTCGTTACTAGGAATTGCAAGTATTTCTCCATTAATTCAACAAGGTTAGTGTATTGTTGCTTAGTTAGAACTATTTTAGAATACTGTTCAGTTATTTCGTCATAATATTTTCAGAACAGTATTGATACCATAGAAAGAATCCAGCATAAATTTTTGAGATATTGAGCTTACCATGTCCACACTACTATTGAACATCATGATTATTCCTGTATCAAACAACAATTATCTTCACCCACACTCAAGAGCTGTTGTGATATGTTAGGAGCTATATTCATATATAAGATCATACATGGATTTATTGATTGTCCAAACCTGTTAAGCCAGATTATTTTTAATGTTCTCTATTAAGCTCTGCACTACTATTTAATGTTCTTGATTTTGATATTTTCAATATAACTTTAACTCAGTTAAAAAGATCTCACAAATATTGCTTTGTGATATGTATATTGTAGTAGGGAGAGTGTTTCACGGTGGATCGTTTTTTTTTTCAAATGACATTTTTTTAAAAAAAATTAGATTTTTGTTTAAATTTGTTTGTTATATCGCAAATATTAGACATTACTTGTCATTATAGCAGCGATTGGTTTGAATTACCTAATAATATTAGCCATCTTTTATTATTTTTTATTACCATGTCATTTGTTTCAGTGTGTCCCAAATATGGGGTACACTGAAACTATTGGTGGCGTACAATGAAACACTTTCTAAACAAAAATATGTTTAATGTAAAATATGTAGTGTCATACAAGTTTTACTCACTAGGAACTAAATGAACTTATTAATAGATATATTTTACCGAACGTCATTATTGTTAAACTCATGTAGGCATTTTGTCTTGACGTTGAGCCAGAAAAAATCAGTTGAGGTAAAAGCATTTTAATATCTTCTAACCGAACAACTGAAATATCTGGATTTGTAGGAAAGAAGAATTTGCCAGTTACTTTTGCGCTTTTCCTCATAAAGGAAATTTCAAATTCATCTTTTTCCAAAAGTTCAATATTTTCCCAACAAAGTAAATCAATTTCTTGGTCGTAAACTGTACCAAAACGAAGTTATTTTTAGTTGGAGGTCTGGTTAATTCCTCAGTAAGATCTGGAATTGGATCTTCCGGTGTCCAATCGCTTTCACTTGATGATTCCTGCCATTCTTGTTCGTCGTCATCATCATCATCTGTAATTTTTATTGTCACCTTTTTAACAGCTGTTTGGTTTACTTTTTTTCTACTCAATTCCCTTTTAGCTAGTACGTCCTTTTCAGGAGTGTCAGTCGCAATAATTGTTTTTCCTTGCCTTCTAGATTTCTGAATCTTTCTTTTTTGTGCCTTTGGAAATCCTCGAAAGATTTGTGGAGAAACAAAAGAAGATTTATTATTGGTCTTATTTTCTGCTGGCTTTTCATCAGTTCCCTCGGTGCCTTGCTGTTTTTCTGTTTCTTGCCCAGACTGTTGGTTCAGAATGATTTTCTGGTCTGTCTGTTACAGCCGACATGAGGAAATCGTCATCTGAAAATATTTTTGGATCATAAGGGAAGATGCCAGTTTTCTTAAATCCTGAACTGATGTTCGTAGGTCTCATTGATCTTTCATGCGCAACTTTAACAAAACTTCCGACATTTAAAATATTTACTGGAATACCAGGGTGATTAAGAAACCTTGCATGGGATTGTTATAATGCATCTTGATTGATGAAAATACTGCTACATCTAAGGGCTGCATTTTGTTTGAGTAGTGTGAAGGTAGTGTCAATATTGTAATGTAAGTAATGTCATTCAACTTTGCAAGATCCAAGGTTTCCATTGACAAATGGCTCTCGTGATTATCCATGATGAGAAGGCTGAGGTTGTTACAAGAACTAGAAGAATATTTTATAAAATGTTCCATTACTTGCGGAAATAATTCTCTGTTCATCCATCCAGAAGAAGCAGCCAATCCCAACATACCAGCTGGAGCATCTTGTATCATCATTTCCTTCAAATGAACTCTGGGAAATATAGTTCTTCTCAGAGCCTTTTTTCAGTGCGTCATTAATTGTGACGTCATATACTGTATTTGATGTGTCGAGTATTATTTCATGTAATTATTGAGAATTCTGACAGATGCCAGAACCGTACTTACTTTTATTGCAAGGCGAATTAAATAATAGTAAACAACATTGTTTATTAAATTTATAAATAAAAAAATACTGTTTTCAAAGATTTTTATTAGTATAATTTATAAATTAATTACAAAAATGGGATATAATTCAAATCATAAAAACAATTTATTCACTGATGCCTAATAAAAATACTTTATTGAAGACATTAAAAAGTAGAATTTGGATATCAATGAAATATTAAAACCTTTTCTGTATTAAAGATTTCTTTGGAGGTTAAATTACTTAGCTAGGTGCAGCGTCTTACTATAACCCTAGGTTATCTGGCTGAACAATTATTCAAAAACGTTAAAGACACTGAGGAATTTATCACCAATTAAAATTTTTGAAAAATTACTTGCTGAAGAAATTATTACAAACATTTATGGTCAGTCAATTTTATACGCACGGCAAAAAATAATCACTCTTTTACAATATCTCCAAACGAAATGCAAACTTTTTTGCAATATTAGATCTAACTCGGTATAACAGATCACCATGAGAAAGATTGTACTGGCCATTAGATGGGTCCCTGTGTTTACAACGCTATTTGTATGAGCAGACAGGTACTTAGATATAAAAAAAGTTTGTTCATCTAGCCAGAATAATGTTTCCATAATATTATTATCCATAGGCGAATCTATGGTGAAATATTTCACCTAGCAGAACAATTTATTAAAGGGAAGCCAGTCAAATTTGGATATAAGAATTGATGCTAACTGGTTCCACTAGATAATATTATGGTTTTGACATTTATTGCGGAGAAAAACCAAAGTATACTGAAGATACTAAAGGAAAAACAGTTGAAACTAAAGTAGTGATTGATCTTTTGAAATACCTGCCCAAATCATCTAGAATTAAATTTTTTTCGATAATTATTTCACAAAATATCAACTAATGATATATCTGAAACAAAAAAAAATCATAAAGGCAACAGGAATTGTAAGAGAAAATCGTGTACAAAAATGTCCAGTAATGGATTCTAAAATTGTTTGCTTCTTACAATTCTGGAAGTGTGGGAGTGGCGTCGATGCGCATGGTCAGTGCATGTCATTATATATAAAATAAGTTTAAAAGGTAAAAAGTCATGGTGGGTTTTATTTATGTACTTTCTTGACATGATCAGGGCCAATGCCTGGAAACCTCATCAAATTTCTACTGAAAATGTGGTGTAAATAGTGAGAATTCCGTTGTCATATAGTATAGTTATTTGGGAGATGGTATCACTTCAAGAACACAAAGAAATAGAAAAGCTCGTTCCAGAATTGAAGTCACCAAAGGCTATCATTTTCCAGGAAAACTGGAAAATAGTGTTCTGCGTGTCATATGAATGCAAGGTGGATATACAAAAAGAATGGAAAAATCATGTGTATAGAAAAATGATGTTTTCAAAAATACCATACAAATACCTAAACCCATTTGAGGACGTCCTTGTATTTCCAAATGTTTTTGAAAAAAAAATTTTTTTAATATATGTAATAGATATCACCCAACATTTAATGTAATTTATTTAATATACGGGACAACCCCAAGAAATATTACAATTTACAATATATCAAATAGTGGTTTAAGTACACACATATTATATTATATGTAATTAAATCATAAAACCTATAAATCTAGCAGTTGATTAAAACAGTTTGATATCTGTCAATTTGGAGAATGAAACAACAATGTAAGCTGCTATTTCATATATTTGAAGATGTTTCATTGCCTTTTGGGTAACACCATCAGTTTGTCGATTTCCTCAATTAGATACCCATGGGTACACAACATACAAAGTTACATAGTTAAAACGGTCAGAACCGTACAGCATATGTATATTATAAATACATATATATATAATATATATATATATATATATATATATATATATATATATATAATATATAATATATATATATATATATATATACATCCCACTATCATTTTGAACTCTTTTCACGTTGCAGTAATTTAGCATCACCCAGAAATACTATCATATTCAAATTATAAGTCATGTATATTCGTTTAGTGTATCTTTTTATGCTTGACATTGTTGTCAGTTTTTTAATATATCGATTTTTTTATATATTTATTTTTTTACACTCAACAGACATTTTAACTCCCTATAGGTCAAATCACTGTGTCTTGCGTCAATACAGTATCACGAGATGTTGCCAAAATATATATATTTATTTGAAACATAGATACATACATATCGATCCGTTTTAGTATAGTTCACCGACCGACATTCAACCTTACCGACCGGTTTTTAGGGTTCTCGGATTTATTATTATGGTTTGGCTGCATATTTATTTAGCAGGTAATTTTTCCCAGAGAATTGTGAAAAATTATGAATGAACGATCGAAACGAATTTTGCCGCTGGCAGCAACAGATAAGTAATACTTGTATTATTATTGTAAAATTGACAAATACGAGAAAAACGTTCGTCTCCAATAAAATATGTTGATGTACAGACGGTACCGGTTAGTTTTTTAAAATTAGTATTTTTGGTTAAATTTTGTTTGTTTATGTAGAATATAATTTTTTTTGTTTCAAATTAAATTTAAAATATATTGTATATGCTACCACTGCACTGTTTATGTTTATTTGTTTTCTATTAAAATAATAAATAACTATGTAAATGTATAATTTTTTATTTACTATAATAAAATTTGTGGAAATGTTGCTTTAAAAGTTAAAAATACTTAAAGAAAAATAAAAAAATAATAAAAAACTTTTTACATTAGAATGAATAACTGACACTAATTTGCAGCACCTTCTTCTTATTCTTTTTGCATCATAACTTCATTCTTCTCCATTGTCTTATGTTCATTGTTTTCAGGTCGTCTTCCACGTCATCCAACCATCTCGTTCTGGGCCTTCCTTTTTTTCGCCTTTCTATGGGCTTCCATTGTAACATTTTTTTTGTTGTTTTTGCATCGTTTTGTCTCTGCACATGTCTCAGCCATGACAGTCTTTGACTTTTCACAACTCTTACAATGTCATAACCTTCATTTAACTCATTAACCTCGTCGATTCTCCTGATTCTCCATGTGCCATCTTCCTCTTGTACCTGACCATATACTTTCCTCAGTATTTTTCTGTCGAATGTCCTGAGTTGGGCTTCATCTTTTTTCGTCATTACCCAAGTTTCACATCCATAGGTTACTACGGATCTAATCAGTGTTCTGTAGATAGTCATTTTGGTTCTTTTGTCTAATAATTTCGATATCATCAATCTTTTATTAGCATAGTATGTACGATTCCCGCTGGAAATACGTGCATTAATTTCGCTACTTACGGAGTTTTTCTGATTGATTTCTGTGCCGAGATATGTAAAGGCATCCACTCGTTCGATACTATAGTTGTCTATTGTGATATTATTTTCATTGTCAGTCATTCTTTTGACTGTCATATACTTCGTTTTTGCTTCGTTTATTTTGAGACCTCTTTTTCTTGCTTCAGGATTAATTTGTTTAAACACTTCCATTAGTCGTGACTTATTCCTACTAATGATGGCTACATCGTCTACATATGCAGTAATTTGTACTGATTTGGTGTTTATATTACCGGTTATATTGGTTTTCTGATGACTGCCTCAAGAACTAGGTTGAGTAGCATGGTTGATAGGGCATCTCCCTGTCTTACTCCCATGTTGATGTTAAACAGGGGAGTCAGTTCTCCATCTACTCTGACTGCGGTTTTTGAACCCTGCAACGTCATTTTTATGAAGCTGATGTATTGCTTAGGTATACCTAGATTATAAAGGTCTTCCAGCATTCTGTCTCTTTTTACACTATCAAAAGATTGTTTAAAGTCTATATACATATTATATAGGTCTATGTCGTATTCATAAGCTTTTTCTTGTATCGTTCTTAGTATGAATATGTTATCTGTAGTGGCTCTATTTGGTCTGAATCCATTTTGATAATCACCAATTATATTTTCGGAGTATTCTAATAATCTATTGTAGATTATACCAGAAAGAATTTTGTATATTACTTAGCAATGTAATTGGCCTATAATTCTTATCTCCTTTTTTATATATTGGCTGTATGAGGCCAACTGTCCATTCCTCTGGCATTTGCTCCTTCGTCCATAATAATGTTATTAGGTAATGGATTCTTTCCCAGAGTTCGGATCCTCCATGCTTTAATAATTCTGCCAAAATACCGTCCGTTCCTGGTGCTTTATTGTTTTTTAGTTTATTTATTATCTGAACTACTTCTTCATAACTCGGATTTTCGATGTGCAGCTCCGCCGTATAATATATTGTCTCGTTCTGATCATTTTCGTTGTCTGCATTTAGATTTTCTTCGAAATATTGTTTCCATCTCATTATAATTTTTTTCTTATCTGTTAGTAGTTCTCGGTCATTGTCTTTGCATATCGTTAGTTTTGGTCTAAATGACTATGTGCTTTCTTTTATGCATTTATAGAATCTTCTGCTTTCGCGTCTGTTGTTATGCTTTACGATTCCTTGTACTTGTTTTTTCACAGCCTCTCTTTTCTTTCTTCTGCATATTCTAGTCGCTTGTATTCTTTTTTTCGTTATAAATCTCACTGCTATTTCTTGTGTTTCTTTGAAGTTGGTTAAGCCTAGCTTACCTTTTTTCCTCTACTGCAGTTCTGCATTCATCATCATACCATTCCGCATTTCTTTGCCTTTTGGCAGTTTCCTCTGCTGACTCTGTTATAATTGTTTCTAATTGTCTCCATTCCTCCTCTGCAGTATCTTCCTCTCTAGTTCGGTTGAGTTTTATTTGGAGAACATTTCTGTAATCTTGTCTCTTTGTTGCGCTTTTGAATTCTTCGACATTCCATTTTTTGATTTGAATATTTTTCCCTTTTGCTACTGTCGCTATTTTCTGCCGTAATTTTGCCCCTACAAGATAGTGATCTGAGTCAGAGTTCGCCCCGCAATACGTTCTGACATTAGTTATGTCTGTTGCCCATCTTTTTGAGATGAGTATATGGTCAATTTGATTTGCTTCCTTAGTTCCTGGTATTTTCCATGTTCCTTTATGGATATCTTTTCTCTGAAAGTTAGTACTGACAACTACGTAATTATTTGCTGCTGCGGACTGTGCCACCCTGAGTCCATTTTGACTGGTTTCAGTGTGCAAACTGTGTTTCCCAAATATATTTGCAAATGTTTCTTCTTTCCCCAGTTTAGCATTAAAATCGCCTAACGTTATAACAGCATCATGTCTTTGGATTTTATCACATACATCCTGTAGTTCTCCGTAGAATCTTTCAACGTCTTCTTCATCAGCCTCTTCCGTCGGTGCATATACATTAACCATTGTCACGTTATGAAATTTACCTTTAAATCTTATGGTGCAAATTCTATCTGATATTGGTGTAAATGCGATAATGGCTTTCCGCAGTTTTTTGGTTATTATAAACCCTACTCCTCTTTCACCTGGTCTCATTTCATTTCCGGAGTAGTATAGTGAGAATTTATTCTTATGAATTTCTCCCTGGCTCTTCCATCTGATTTCCTGCAGTGCCAATATTTCAACTCCGTATTTTTCAAGTTCTTCTGCCATACTTATCATAGCTCCTGCCTTTAAAAAAGTTCGCACGTTCCGGGTTCTAAATTTTAAATCCATAATCATGTCCATTTTTCTGTGCTGAGTTCGTTGTTATGAGATCCGTCCGTTTGTTACATTAGCCATTGTATTCGCAACAATTGAGTTCTACAAGTAAGGGTTGTTAACCCTTCGCTCAACCCCCTTTTCATCGGAGGACCAAGGCTTCCTTCTTCATCTGCCCTGAGCCCACCATCCACTGGGGTTGGTTACCCAGTCTCCAGTGGGGTTGCTCAGGTTACCGGTGTGTACCAGCTTGGAGGTGAAGATAGTGTCGTGTTATCAAAGAGGGGTTACAAATAATAATCGTTACTTCACAACATCAGTTTATTCTCAACCCTCAAACATACATGCTTGCCCGAGCTTCGGCTACGTTCACATGACATCCCTGTCATCTGTGTTGCCTAACTCCGGCGCCTATATCTTAATCTAAGCTAACAACACATCTCCTTTTTTTTTATAAAAGATCCCTGTGTCATTAATGATTCTTATACCTAAACTAACTTAAACTACTACAAACATAATCTGTTAAATGAACCGGTTTCTTCACAAGTCTTTTGGCCTGCTAGGCTTTACGCACTCAAAGTCCGATACACTAATCGCTTTTATCCTGACCCGATGGAGGTAAAACATGATTTCCACTTTGTTCGATTTTGTCCTGAAATACACTGGTTCCCCCCTACTACTTTCCTCCATTATTTTACCCTGTATGTCACCATTGCTTTGATTAGAGCAAGGCATTAGCTTTGTGCTACTAGAAATTGGCGGAACATAATCATTTGAGGATTCTGGTTGGGTGCTCAATACAGGGAAACAGTAGGGTGCATGAATCAAATGCCATCTATTTCTTCTAAATTTCCCGGTTTCAGTTTCAATATATAGGACCTGGGTTCCTGACAGATCGCAACAACTCGCCCATATTTCCTGATATCAACCACCCACACAGAATCACCAAACCTTAAGAGGATCTAAATCCTTGGCATTGTGTCGCTTATTGTAGTTTTTCACTTGTTTATCCTTTATTTCATTCTTTTTATTTTTAGTGTTTGGTTCTTTTGAAAAGTTTAATAAGCTTGGAAGCTGGGTAAGTTAGATCTTAATTTTCTATTCATTAATAATTCAGAAGGTGAAACACCACATTCTAGGGGTGTACATCTATATGCTAACAATGCCAAACTTAGGTCCTCTTTTTTACTTTTTCTGAATTAATCTTTTTGCAATTTGTACAGTGCGTTCCACTCCACCGTTGCTCTGAGGCCAGTGCGGACTGCTCGTCGTATGAACAAAATTATATTCTTTTGAAAACTTTATAAATTTTGATGAAAATTGAGTACCACAGTCGGATCTAACTTCCTCTGGGATACCATAACGAGAGAAAATATCTTTAAGCTTAGGAATAATGGCATCTTCTGTCATATTGGTTAAAGTAAAAATTTCAAACCATGTGAAAAGTAGTCAGTGGCAATCAAATACCACTTATCATAACATTTAAAACAAATCAACCCCCAGTTTTTGCCACGGCCTTTGTACAGTATTGTCTTTATGAAATGTTTCTCTATGATTTACTCTGTGTTCAACACATTGGGGACAATGTGTGACAAGGTTATTAATCTGGGATGACAAACCCAGCCACCAAACGCTCTGTTTGGCACGATCTCGACATTTTACAATTCCATATGGCCTGTATGAATAAATTCCAACACCTTGAGTTGAAGACTCTTAGGAATGATTATGCGAGACCCTTTTAAAGTAATTGTTCCGAATAGGAAATTTCATATCTATATTGATAGTATGGCAACAATTCAAATGGCAATTTAGATCTTTCAGGCCAAGAAGACAAAGAATATTCTTTTAGTTTTTTACAAATATATTCATTTTCTTGTTCTGTTTTTATTAAATTCAAAAAATAATCTTTAATTGGTAAATTATGAATAATTGACTGCACATATGCTGCAGTTTCAGCAGTTAGTTCTTTATTAGCTAACGTATCTGTTTGTAAAGGGGCCCGACTTAAAGTATCTGCTACAATTAAATTTTTTCCCGGCGTGTAGATTACAGTATACTTGTATCGCATTAAACGCATTCGAAATCTTTGCAAACGTGGCGTTAACTCATCTAAATTTTTAGTTTGCAGAATTTGTAGTAAAGGTTTATGGTCTGTTTCAAAAATTAGGTTAGGAACTCCTGAAATAAAATCATAAAAATATTCTGCTGCCCATGTAAGTGCAAGAGCTTCTTTCTCAATCTGAGCGTATCGTGTTTCAGCTGAGTTCAGAAGCCTAGATGTAAAAGCCACTATTTCCCGAGTATGATCTACATTTTCTTGAAATAGACATGCACCTATACCAAAACAACTTGAGTCTGCACTAACAATTATGGTTTTATTAGCATCAAAAAAACGCTAGATTTGGAGGGCTCTCTAACTTTTGTTTTAAAGTGCTGAAAGCTTTATCTTGTGCTGGACCCCACAAAAAGTTAATATTTTTTTTTAGTAAGTGTGTTAATGGTTCAAGAATCTCAGATTTATTATGAATGTATTTTGCAGCAAAATTAATCATACCCAGCCATCTTGACAGCTCAGTCTTATTTTTTGGTTCAGGAAAATCACGGATAGCTTTAACCCTATCTGGATCAATTAATATCCCTTGCTCAGAGACCATATGACCCAAGTATTTAGCTGTTTTTGTTGCTATAGAGCATTTGTTTTTATTTAGTGTAATACCTTCCTTATGAAGTTTTGTTAGGACTGTGTTCAAAATATTGTCATGTCCTCTATTGTCCTTGCATGAATAAGAATGTCATCTATATGGACAACACAGCCTTCAATGCCAGTTAAGATTTTTGAAAATCTCATAGTAAAATACTCTGGGGCACAAGATATACCAAATGGAAGCCTTTTAAAAGAAAAATCTGCCAAAAGGTGTTATAAAAGTTGTTAACAACTGACTTTCCTTATTCAATTTTATTTGGTAAAACCCACTTGTGGTATCCAATTTTGAGAAGAATTTAGACCCTTTCAACTGTGCTAGTGTATGAGATATTTTCCCGAGAGGAAAATGTGACCGTAACACGTTTTCATTAAGTTTAGTATAGTCACCACAAAGCCGTACACAATCTCCCTTGTCCACACAAACAATTGGGCTGACCCAAGAAGTAGGATCTTCAATGGGTTCAATTATCCCTAATTTTAGCAATCTATCAATTTCAATTCTTAATTTTGGTAACAGAGGTAAAGGAACAGTTCTGGGAACGCTCTGTACATAAGGTTTAGCATCTGGCTTAATTCTAATTGACATTTCCATTTTAAATTCACCTATATCACTAAAAATACCAGGAAATGTTTTAGCAACAGACTCTAAATTAAATTTTGAAAACATATTAGTACTCTCAGATTGATTACAATGAACAACACTGCAACTGATTTTGATTTACCTGTTTAAGCTTACAATTAGAAAAATTTAGAACATTAAACTTAATGATTGATTCTCTGCTTAATATAGGTTGTCTCAACTTCCTAATACAATATATTGTTTCATCATTTGTAAGACCGTCATAAGTAAATTTTATATGTAGCTTACCCACTGTGTCCAATTTATGATCGTCCGCTGCACCAATTGCATCACATGCCACAATTTTACCCACATATTCTGGAGGTAATTTTTCATAGGGAAAGCAGTTAACATCTGCTCCTGTATCCACAAAAAAAGGTACCTTAAATTTGTCATCCAATAAGATGTCTACATACCAACGATCCTTCTTGTCTAGGTACACTTGGCCAATAAAGGAATCTGTATGTACCACTTGATTTACTGAATCCCTTCCTTCGTCATCTGTACTACTGCTACTGGTGGACCTTGAACACTTAACAGCTCTGACAGCTTTCTTCCTGCACATCACACTCCAATGACCTCTACGTGAACAAGATCTGCATTCAGAGAACTTGGCTGGACATTTCTCCCTATTTTTACATGTAGGTATGCCACAGTATCCACATCTGTAACCTTCCTTAACTTGATGTCTTTTATCACTACGCTCCCTGTAGTCCTGTTTAACTGCACTAACTGACTGCTCCTGTCTCATAATTCTATTTTGACTATCTTGAAGTTCAGCTTGGCGTGCTATTTGTATTGCCTTCTCTAGTGTCAAACCATCATTTAGTTGCATTCTTTCGCTCACCTTTTTATCAGCTATTCCGATAACTATCCTGTCACGAATTAACTCATCTTTAAGAGCTCCATAGCTACAGTGCTCTGCAAGAGTATGTAGACTTGAAATAAAGTTTCCCACAGGTTCTCCTGGCCTTTGTACCCTTGAATTAAATTGAAATCTCTCAAAGATTGTATTTCTTCGGGGAATAAAATGATTGTCGAAAATCTGCATTACATCTTGAAAGGATGCATTCTCCACTGGTTGATTTTGAAGTAAAATATCTTCTGCTTCATTTCCCATTAAATACAACAGTAGGTCTAATTTATCCTTGTCAGATTTTTGTCCAAATCCACTTACAGACATATATCTCTCTACTCTTTTCTTCCATTGGGGCCATGTCTGGGGCTGTGTAAAATCAAATTCGCTTGGAGCCGAAATGTTCGCAAACACTTCTTTATTTATTTGGATAGGTGCATCCATTTTAAGGATTTTAGGTCCCCTCTGATTTATAGGTTATGCATAAGATTTGCACTGTTGTCACGTTCGACCACTCTTTGCTTGTTTAATGTTAACAAAACAAAGCACCAGCTGCCACCATGTCGTGTTATCAAAGAGGGGTTACAAATAATAATCGTTACTTCACAACATCAGTTTATTCTCAACCCTCAAACATACATGCTTGCCCGAGCTTCGGCTACGTTCACATGACATCCCTGTCATCTGTGTTGCCTAACTCCGGCGCCTATATCTTAATCTAAGCTAACAACACAGATAGGAATTGAGTAGGAGAGGCTAAGTGATGCCAACAGGATACGACATCAGTATTGCGCTTCACTACCCCTTTACACACCAATTTGCAGCACCTAGTTTTTCGTAAAACAGTTTTTGGAAAATTTTAATATAAATGGTGGACTACCAGTTTTTTAATAGGTAGGTACTTGGAATTTGGTCCTTAAAGACTCTCATTGACTGAAAGTTTAAAATCGCAAAGGGAAATCTTCTGATATCCACTGTTATATAAGAAATATGTTATATGTTCACATGAATAGTAGCTCAGCATTTGTTCACGTAAGTTTATACCACATTTATATTTATTATATTAATCAATTAACTTTTTTAAATATCAATCCTCTTCTTGATCTAGTTCTAACCCTCTGACAACGAAATTCTGAATATATCATGTATATATCTTGTTTATCTCTGCATTTGGTCACACATATTTCTTCAGGACTGTAAATACTGACCATTTCACGTTGTTTTTAGTTTCTTTGACAAGTAGAGATTGTCTATTCGGTTATTTCTTAATATGGACTATGAGCAATTGTCTAGTCAAGTCAACACTATTATAGAAGTTATCAGTGGTCAATCTACGTTTATGTTCACATCTAGCTTTTTTAGATGTCGAAGGCATATTATTTACATCTATTTTTTTTACAAATATAATACAATTTACAAAAACAATTTTATAACTCACTTTTACAGAGGTAATTAACAATAAAAACGTACTAATAGAAACTAATAATTTACGATTTTCAATACTATAAGGGTACTTGAGGAACAATACGTTTTCACGTAATAATAGTTCCTGTATAAGTGAAATTGTATTTTAATGTGCTTTAATGAAGCACCCTAGACATATTGCAGTTTTACCATCACATGCTCCACAGTATGTTTTAACTATTTTAACTTTTCTATCGGTCTTTCTACTAGTCATATTCCTTCTTAAACTTTTGTAATATCTTGTACACTTTCTTCTCTTTTTATTACCTACGTCGCTTTGCCTAAGATGGCATTTTTTGGGTGTAACTGGTCGTGAGCATTCCAACATTTATTTATTTGCAAATGTCTTCGCGAACACCAGTCTGAACTCAATGATAGGTTGTCGCTTTTTTCGCCTTTTCTATTATTTAACAACTAAGCATTGGCTACTGCGGTATTAAATATTAATTTCACTGCCACTTTTCGGTACCACTTCAGAATTTTGGATATTGGGTTCTGGTAAGAAGCAATTTGATTACTAAAATCAACACTCTTTTTCATCAAGTTATAATCGAGAATAGCTTGTGGTTTTAGCACTTGTGTATAATTTTTCTTTTCACCTGATTAAACCAAGATAAAACTATTATGTTGAAATATTGTAATAATTAAAACTGGTTTTTTGTTGACCCAATTTTTTCACTTGTGAAATCAATAATGGGGGTAAATTTCATTATAAGTAACCGGTTGCTACTTTTTTAATCAAGATTTTGGTTTTACATTTTTTGTAGTAGACCATATGCACATAAATTCGTTTTTTAAACTATGATTATAATTCATCGACCAATATTCTAATAAAAAGGTGTTTTTACGTCGTCCGGATTGTTATAAACTGGTTCTCTTTCACAAAGCATACGAAATATGGTTTACATTCTACATTTAGAAAAATCTTTTATAATGCAAGTCTTGTTCGTTTACCTAAACTTAATTAATACACAAAACAAATAATCTATTGTTTTTATAGAAATGCATATTCCTGTCGGATTTGTATCAGTGGGGCATGAGTCACTGGTGTCTCGTATATCAGGACCTCTTATTGCATTACAAACATAGTTCTCAATTAGCAGTGTGGTACAAATTAAAGCCGTAATACTGTTCGTAAGACCATAAGACCGTATGTTATAAATAAATATATCCCTACAACAATTATCTTAAAAAATGGGAAAAATACAATAAAAAAAAGCAATATCAAAAGGTATTTAAAAATGGCTAGTCATTCATGGGCGTACAATTAAAAACAAAAGTTTTCAGTGTTCTATTGCTTGATTATTATTATCTGGTTGGTATATTTTAAAAATACTAGCTAAGTATTCTGCAAATGTTGACATTTTTTTCTGGTCTGATCTGCCTCAACTAACGTCATTTTTTTTAATTGGTCTATTATTTCATATTCTTAAATGTATATTATATATTTCACGTTCTACGATGCATTCCACATTTGACACACTGTCTTATTTAATTTTCTGTCATTCTATTTGTTAAATCCTATCCAATTTACGTCACAGCGTCAAGGAGCAGTAAATGTGTGCAGTGAACGGGAGGCATATGTCTAACAGTGAATGTTGGAACTTTTTCGAGTTTATCATATGTACAGTAGTTGACTAAAAGTAGACGTATGCAAATCATATGCTACTCGCTAAATTCTGTCACGTAATATGCCATAGACCTCTGTGGGTTATTACGTTTTATTGCTGCCAGTTTACCGTGTTATTACATGCCGCCATGTTTACTTTGTCTCAACCATCGTATTATCTTCATTAAATCTTATCATTTTAGGCTCCATATGTCATGATTAGACCTATAGGACAGGAGATACATAACTAAGGCTCTTTTGACATAGCATATATAGGAGCAAATATTTATACCTAAGGTCCTTTTGACGTGTTGCTGTATTTGATCTACGTCGTAGCATTCTATTGGTTAAATGATATCATTTGAGGTACTGTATGTCACGATTGGACTAATAGGATAGAAGATACATAACTAGGCCCTTTCACGATTGGACTAATAGGACCGCGGATGCATAACTAAGGCCCTTTTAACAGGCTGATGTATGCTGTATTTTATTTTTCTGTCTCATAGTATTTGATTGGTTAAATCCTATCATTTGAGGTACTGTACGTCACGATTGTGCCACTACAAACGAAGATACGTAAATAGGGCCCTTTTGACATGTTGCTGTATTTGATTTCTAAGTCATTGTATTCTATTAATTAAGTGCTACCATTTGATATATCGTACGTGACGATTGGACTAATAGGACCGAAGATACATAACTAAGGCCCTTTTGACATGCTACTCCATTTAATTTTTATACCTTATTGTATTTTATTAGCTAAAACCTTTCATTTGAGGTGCAGCACGTCATGATTAGAATAATATACCCAAAGATACACAACTAAGGCCCTTTTGGCATGTTGCTGTATCCGATTTTTTTATTTCATTGTTTTCCATTGGTTAAATCCTATCATTTGAGATACCGTACGTCACGATTGGACTTATAGAAACGAAGATATATAACTAAGGCCTTTTTGACATGCTGCTGTATTTGATTTTTCTGTCTTATTGTATTTTATTGGTTAAATCCTATCATTTGAGGTACTGTACGTCACGACTGGACCAATTGGAGCGAAGATACAATAGGTAGGTACAATATATCATAACTCGTTACTTTTAACAAAACATGATGCCAGAATGATTTATGGATGAAAAAAATATATATAAATTCTTAAATTTACTATTTCGTTGTGGGTAATATTATATTCAACAGCGATGCCAAATTTCTGATGCTAAAATGATTGATAATGAAAGTGCGAAATACATTTTCATGTATATAATGGCAGCGAGTAAACGGTAAAACCCTGAACTAAATATATATAATATTTTCACTGTACCATCATTTTAGACTCAAACATTTCCTGGAATAAACTTATATAACTCAGTAAGGGATAAAAAGAAAAAGCCGATATTTTAAAATACCAACACGGTATCAAATCTCTAATCAGTGAGATGGTTAAAATTCTTGTAACAAGTAGAGGAAAAAAGTTATTAAGGTGTTGTAAAGTAGCGTCGATATACAGATGCTACTTTGCAAGACGATGCTAAATTGATGGTAAAAGCATAATGTATCGATGCCAAAATGATAGTAGGATGTATATATATATATATATATATATATATATATATATATATTATATATATGTATATATATATATATATATATATATATATATATATATATAATAGCCATTGTGCCTATAAGGTACAAGTAACTCTTCTACAAATATTTATATATTCATTGAGAGACATATTAAATACATCTACATTCAGGTTGTTTAACAAAGATAAGTATCTATTCAGTGGGCCATTGGCCCCATGGATTTTTCTATAAAATGGAAATTAGATTAAAAGTGCATAGATAATGCAAATCATGGTAATATGATACTCTAAGGGGGGACAAGAGAGGAACAATAAATTCTACCATTTGTTAATTTCAAAATCAAAGTTACGCCAAACGTCACAATTTTGATGTTTTCCATTTTTCCATGCTAGTTTCTTTTTAGATGTTAATGGGTTAAAGTAAGTAAGAACTAATAACCTTATATCTAAAAACCATAAAAACACAATAGACTACAATTATTAATTGATAATAGAAGTATTAATGAAATATGTGGAAATCAACCTAAAGATCTAAGACTATAACATAAGGAAAAGAATAACTAAATAGCTGCAAATGCACACAACTAAATAACTAGGAGATACTATGATTATAAGGAACTAAATAAGACTAAATATTGCATGAAAAAATTAGAAAATATCAACAAATAAATACAAGAAAACTAGAGACCAATAATCTTACAAATTACAAAAACAAAAACGAGCTTAGTGTCATTATTTTTGCTGTCTCCCAATATTCATTAATGAGGCTTTCTGCATGCCTAACATATTTCCTCCATTTTTCTGGTGTGACCTTAAATTATAGCAAAGTTAGTATCTAAGAATTAAAAAAAAATTAATTTCCTGTTGTAATGATTTTTTCCACACATTTAATACTGTGGCTTCATTTGTAACGCCAGCAGAAGTTATATTGGCATCATAATACCTTTTGCAGTCAGACTAAACATTCTCTATTGGATTGAATTGACAATGCTATGGAGGCAGTCTCAAGACACGATGGCCATATTGAAGGGCCAGCCTATCCAATCTGTAAAACAAAATATAGGAAAATGCCACTTACTAAATAAATTCTAATACATACTTAAATATTTTTTCTGGTAGATGCTTCTTCACAATATCCATCAACTCATTTCATCATAGTCATTGAATAATTAATATGTTGGTTTTTCAACCATTCTAATAGAGAATGTTTTGCCCAACTAGCATTTGGTATTTTTTCCAATAAAGCTGAGTGGTATGATCTATGGTATGAAAGCTGATGGTATGTCTATTATAATTAATGACGGTTCTTCTAAATTTGGTAAAAGCTGATGCTCAAACCATTTTTCAAAATTCTCAGAATTCATTGAATCATAGTAGTCACCTGATTTACTTCCACTTTTGAAAATCAGTTCACAGTTATCAATGAACCCATTTTCAGGACCTGCATTAAGAATAATGTATCGTACACCTTCTCCATTCTTCTTTCTGACTGCATTAACACTGCCATCTTGCCAGCTCTTGCGGAATCCTCCTTTGCTGAATATCCAGGTCTCATCCAAGAATACTGGTTTTAGAGGGTATACATTGGTTTCATTGTCCTTATAGGGTTTTAAGAACTGAAGTCTTTTTAAAGTGACATGTGGTTGTACCATTAAATATTTTCTGTTAGCAACACTACAATTTACCCATCTAAATTTTAATTCCTTTAAAACTCTGCTAAGTGCAGCAATAGAAATACTAATCCCATCCACTTCCTCTAGTTTTTGCTTCAGGGTATGGAGAGTCACATGCTCACCTAAAACGATCAAAGTTTAAAGACACTATAGTGATTCTTCTAGGAAAAATATTAAGAATGTAAAGTAACATGTTAGATTTGATATTAGGAATTTGTCTATTTAAATGCTATATGGAACAGTGCTCCTTTCATAAATCGTAATAACCATATTTAAATAATCCAAAGTATAAGAGTTATAAAAATATATCTATATATTTTACCAAACTGCACAAGGTATACTCCAGCAAAAAGGCAAAGAGGACTCTTAAATCTTTATTTAAATACTTGGTATTTAATTCAGTAGTATTATTTTTATAATCACTTTTCATTTCTATATATTTTATATATGTAACTAGTTGTCAGTAATAATTTATTAAAAGAAATGTCTATGGAAATTAGTTACTCCTGCGTTTCTATCAGAAATATGGTAAAATATTTTAACTAAACTGTTGTAATGCTCTTACCTTTACTAAACATTCTGTATACACACATCCTGATGGCATGTTCGTATTTATTTATTAATAATGTCGGTTTACGACTCGTGGCTACTGATTGGCTCATTGTGATTGAATAATCAGAATCTTTTTGGACACCTTCATTTGCCAATCGTCTTATTGTTGGCAAAGAAATTCCTAACGCCTCAGCAACACGCTGAAATAAACAGTAGGTAAAAATAAAACAATTTTATTTTCAGTGTAACTTTAAACTTACTTCACGAACAGCAGAAATTGGTAATAAAGTTTGCCCAGCTCCTTTTTCTAATTCAAAATATTTAAGTACTTTAAGTATCAGAACTTGTTCCTTTTCCGTAAATCTTGGCATTTTAAAAATATTTTAATGAAAACCAAAACAACATAAAAATATAAACAAATAATGAAACAACGCTATGAAATAATGTCAAATACTGACCTGAACCGACAAGATCACTTCACTCTTCGACACTTCTAAAGTATGGCCAAATTAATGAAGTTTTACATCCAATGTTCGTGACTCGCGTAACTGATTAGCTAGAGAAAGCGCGCATTTCAAATATCAACGAATCAAACTTAGGTTAAGAATAGACCGGTTGTGTATGCAACGCTGTAATATTTTCGTGTTTTAATCATGTGTGATGTCGGGTAGTGTATTTCAGCCAGAGAAACAGGATTCGTTCGTATAGACATTTATTTCGAACTAACATACAAAAAAAGGTAATTAACGTTGTGTTTTACGTTGTGTTTGTTGTTAGTAATTAAGTGTTTACTGAATATAATGCTTAAATACAAGAACGTGCTGTTTATTTATTTCGGTAGATGGGTGTGACGATATTCGATATGATAAACTAAGATATGGCGATCGAGGAATTGAGGTCGTACTCGTTCCTCAACGCAGAACGAGTACTCTGACGGTGATAAGGATGTCTATCTAGTTCAACACACTAGATGGAAAGAATACGTCAATCTCGTTCAACGCACCAGATTGACGCGGTCAGAGGAAGGATTGTCAATCTCGCTCAGCACGCCAGATCGACTGGGTTCGGAAAGGATTTGGGACACGTTCAACTCACCTGTCCCCAAGGTCGGATATTCTCAACTCAACGCGTCGAGAATGGTTAGCTGTCTGTCAGTTTCGACTTTTATACTATTCGAGACGGAACAAAAACGTGTTTTTCTTAACACATAGGCGTACTCTAGACGGTAAAATATATTATCGTCACACGGAACTGCCGCTTTTTTCATCACATCCAACTTAATGCGTTAGAAAGAAATCGAAAAACTGTGACGCACTGAAAGAAGGCTCTGAAAAGGAGAATACCATGGCCGGAGGTAAGGCATAACCACCAGCACAAGAGACCTGTTTCATACCTTTTTTGTCAAGAATTTTAGGAGGAGCATGAACTGTGGTGGTTCCAGTTTCGTCTAAATTAAAGACTCTACTGCCATCACTAAAACGAGACTCACGCTTAAGAACTGTTTCAAGATTTTTGAAAAAAGTTGAAACATTGTGCCTGTTAAACGCAGTACAATGGGATAAACTACAAGCTTCTGGGTTTCGACAACTTAATTCTGGATGTCTTTTCCTGAAGCCCAAATACCACTCTCTACCTGCCATTTTTTGTTCTTTCCAATTATTAGGGATTTCCTTATTGTTTTTTATTGCTGACTCAAACGCAAGCTTGCGGCATTCCAGTGGAGTAAGTCCATAGCACATCTTTGCAGAGGTCGAAATATAGTCAACTAAGGTTTTCTCTTCATCATGTGTAAAAATTAACCTCACATCATATTTGGAACGAAAAACAGTGTCTGAATCGGGGTTTCCTTACTTTGCGTACATACCTAAAATAAAAGAAAAACTATTTTTAGAAATGAAAAATAGTGCATCATACAACAGAAAAAGTTACTTAAATGCATCTGATTTCTTACCTAAACAAAGTAACATAGGCAACACCTTGTAATTCGGCTGCTCGTCTTATAGGCAGATTTTCTTGAACAACGAGACGCACAGCTGCTTTCATCTGCTCTTGACTGAAAGTGCCAATGTTTGTTTTGCGCTTACGGTTACGAGCCATCTTAAACTTGGATGACAACTAAAAAATAAATAATTAAAACATTGTTGCATGTGCCATGGGGTACAGTGAAACATGTTTCACTGTGCCCCACATGGACTTGTTTCAATCTGGACCATTAAGCCCTTTTCCCAACAATTAACAACAACCTAACTTAAAACATTCAAAATGCCGCAAATTTCAGAAATCATCAATCAATTATATACCTTACCTCGCAACGTTCTTAGCAAATATTAAATTAAATAATTGGAGACTTACCGGGTGGAAAATATATCACTTAAAATTTACTTGGAACCAGAAAAACAATATTTTTTTCGTCGCAACAGAACGGCGGATTTACACACACTGAGGTTAAGATAATAAGTAGAGGACGGCGGGAACTTCTCTGAAGCGAAGATTGCGTTGATTTGGCGCGGTATTTGAATTTTAAAATCTCTTTGTTTCAGTGTGGAACATGTTTCGCTGTGGAACACTCTCCCCTATTGTTGAATTTTTTTCATATTGATTTTATGTTATGAGTAATTTCAAGTTTTGAATCCTAACTGTGATATTGTATATTGTAATTTAAACTTTTAATGGGGTTATCCCGTGTGTTAAATAAATAGTTGGACATTTTTT
>OU898284.1:66719321-66740319 GCA_918026665.1 Diabrotica balteata | reverse complement strand
CCTGAGTGGGCTCAAGCCCCCTCAAAAATAATTTAGGGGGGGCGTAGCCCCCCCTAAATTTCGAAGGAGTAAAGAGTATATAAAGCATCGGAAACAGATTTTTGATTGCCGCAGAATGTGCTGAAAAGAACAATCTCATGGAAATGAACGAGAGAATTAACCTCCGCCAATGTAAGTTCGCGATAATTCGGAATACTGAAGTTCTGTTAAGTTGTCATCCATTTTATTTTAATGACATTGACATTTAATACTTCAGAAATTTGCATTTCAGTATTTCTTTAATTTACTTTAAATAAACCTAATTCACATCATATTAATCTTTCTATTAATTTAAATCCTTAGAAGGTAATTAAATACATGTACTAAGGTTTTAAATGCCTATTCATGTAATTTTAAACCATATTTACTTTATTATCAAATTGGACATGATGATATAAGCAGAATGATATTGGCAAACTTAGTTTATTAGTAAATGTGTTCTAACACGTGTTTGCAAGTAATTAATACTTAGTAAAAGCATTATAAAAATAAAAACCGCAACTTGTAGCTCTACCTGTCGCCACTCCACCAGTTAGCAAGTTATAAATAGATTGCCTACGTGACTTTTTCCAAGGTCACTGCGTTGAAGTTGTGGCCGCCTGGCTGGCCGTGGAGTGGTGGGAGGAGGGATGAGTTACAGACACCCCTAGCGCGCTCTTTGTAAACAAAACAAACGTACTGTCTACCGCCTCGGTTGTCTTGTCGGCTCTGGCTCTTGCAATCAGTTCCGTTGTTCCGTTTGCACGGTCACAAGCAGTTAGTTTACGTCGTGTTTCTATATGTTGATGTGAATGATGTGATTGATAGTAAGCAGTGAGTAGTGTTTGAGTGTGAATTATTGTAAAGTGATACAATATGGATAAGTTTGTATTTAAAAAGGCGCGTGTTGATAGGATCACAACTCCACTCCCAGCACTAGAATCATCTGTTCCGGTATCTGGAACGTCTGCCAGCAGTAACAGCTTAAATTTGAGCAGCAGCAGCAACCATAATATCATCGGTAAGGGTAAGGGAAGATCCTTTCAAAAGTCATGGTTAACCAAATATTCTTGGTTAGAATATGAAAAACAAACTGACAAAGCATTTTGTAAAGTTTGCAAAGAGGCAGAAGCGAAAGGCCTTATAAAGTTTACTTTAAAGAAAGAAGATGCGTTTACTTCTGCCGGCTTTTCAAACTGGAAAAGGGCCTTGGAAAAATTTCGCACTCATGAAACTACAAATGTCCACAAGGAGGGTATTCTTAAATTGTCAACTGCTTCAAACTCAACCGTAGCTGCCCAGTTAAATGAACACATGAATAATGATATGAAAAAAGCCCGTTTAGCGTTAACTGCTATTTTCACAACTTTAAAATTCCTATGCCGACAAGGTCTAGCAATTAGAGGACATGAGGATATAAACTCAAATTTTTTGCAACTCTTGGAACTTAGGAAAGAAGACGTCCCAGAACTAAAAGACTGGCTAAATCGTTCGGGTTATAAGTGGACATCCCACGATATTCTAAATGAAATAATTGACTTGCTAGGTCAGTCTGTTTTGCGCTCGGTCTTAGTTAACGTGAAGAAATGTGGGCACTTTTCCATAATGGTGGACGAAACTAGTGATGTTTCAATTCACGAACAGGTATCATTTTGTATCAGGACAGTAAATGATGATTTGACCATCAATGAAGATTTTATTGGACTATATGAAACCCCAAACACTGAATCCCAAACTCTGTTCAGTATTGTCAAGGACATCCTCTTACGTTTGGATTTGTCTATGGAAAAATTGAGAGGACAGTGTTACGATGGCGCTTCCAATATGAGTGGAAAATTCAACGGACTGCAACAGTTAATTTTAAACGTGCAGGATCAGGCCATTTACGTTCACTGTACTGCCCACAGCCTCAATTTAGCAGTTGAAGACAGTCTTCGGTGCCTGACTTGTATGAGAGACATAATGAACCTTGCAAAGGATATAATTAATAATGTTAGAGAATCCCCTAAAAGGATGGAAATATTCAGATGTGTAAGCAGTGCCAATGCTACCAGTCTAAGTGATAAAGTAGGACTTCGACCGCTTTGCCCAACACGATGGACAATGAGAGCATCAAGTGTGCAACAAATCTTGAAAAATTATGAAAGTATTCTGGAGTTGTTTGAAACCATCTCTTCCTCGAATAAGAACGACGCAGGTTATAAATGTGCAGGTTTTTTGGAATCTATGCTGAAATTCAAGACTTACTTGTTTTTACAGCTTTATTGCTATGTAATGAACCCAGTGGAAGAGGTAAATCGTAAAGTTCAATCACCTGATTTGAGCGTAACTGATTTAGAAGATATGTTCATTAACCTAGCCTGTATTTTGGAAGAAAAGCGTGGAGGATTTGAAGACTTCTGGAAGTTTTGTTTACAAGTAAAGCCACCATCAGTAGGTGAACCGGAACTAGCACGGAAATGCCGCGTTCCTCAACGCTACGAAAACAAGGAGGCTGGACCACCCCACACATTCAACACACCAGCTGAATATTTTAAAGTCGTATACATCGAAATTTGTGAAACTGTCAAGTCTTGTGTTACCAGTAGATTCGACTCAACAGGACTGTTGAAAGTGATTGCAGTGGAGAGGGAGTGTCTTTCGGTTCTAAAGAAAGGACAACAAAGTGATATGACACGTTCTAAAGAGCTTTTTCAAAATGATCTGGACACTGACAGGTTACTCTTACATTTGTCAATGCTGGGTGACATTTCGAAACAAAAGAATGTGCAACTTGATACATTAAACGACGTTAAAAAGTTCTTTGTACTAGAACCTAGTGTAAAGGAAATGTTACCGGAACTTGTGAAATGCTTGAAGCTGCTTCAAGTTGTGCCGGTGACGTCAGCAACTAACGAACGTTCGTTTAGTGCCCTACGGCGTCTCAAAACGTACCTTAGAGCTACCATGGGACAGAAGAGACTCAACAACTTAGCAATTACTCATGCCCATCAAGATATTTTGGATGAAATAGACATTCGTCCAGTCATCAACGAGTTCATTAAAAGAAATCATGTTAGAAGATCCTGTTTTGCACTCTTCTAAGGATAGACTGCAATTTTCCGCCATTTCCGGTAAACCCTCAACTTCGATGTTATCCTAATTTCAATTTACATGTTATTTTATGATTTTTAATGACAGTTTTTTTTTTGCAACTGCTTATATTTTAGTTTGGTAAAACTGCCGATGTACGTTCAAATGCGGAAAAAGATGAAAATGTCCAAAACTATCTAAGAACTTTATGTACCTACTTTTAGAACAAAAAATCTCAAGAATACAAAAATGATCTTTTCCATTATTTGTATACCACCCCATATATACATCGCGCCCTAAAAAAGTATTTGGACTCCGTTATTCTATAATAATTTATGTTTAAAAAATCAAGAACATCTAAATCATTTGTATGCCTAGTTTTTAGTTTCATTTTCTACGGGAAATTCGACTTTTCCGACAAATAAAACTTCACCTTCTTAAAGTACGTATGTTTTTAGACAGTTTTGGAAATGTTTATTTTTCCTTATATGACCGTACATTGGCAGTTTACCAAACTAAAAAATAAGCAGTTGTTAGTTAGTTTATTTTGTTATTCAGGCTACAATAATTTCATTTAATACTAATTATATGATTTCAATACAAGTTACAATAATTTGATGTAAATTGCAACTTATGTTACCTTTATCTAAAATAAATAGCTTTTGAACCCTTTTATGTTAGTTTTGTTACCTATTTTTTCTTTCATACTTGATATTTGCCAAAAAGGAATACAAACTAACAATAAAATGTAGCCTTATATAGAATCTAACTTTGAATTCAAAGAAAATTATTCGTTTAAAAGGATAAGTAAAGTAAGAATATTTTTCAACAATAAAAAAATTTACAGACGATGGACATATTTATTAAAAGTAAACGTAAAGTTAATTGGTTTACTGGTAATAATAACCGTTGTTATTATGAAAGAAAAACTTTAACAATAACAATGTGCCATCTGCACTTAAAAATTTTTAAACAATCAATCAAAACACAAGCTTTCAAATAATGCTATACGCTCAACAAAAAGTCGATTTTTGCTTTTTTATGAATTTTTTTAGTCAACATTTAAACAAATGTTATTGTATACCACCCGTTTTACGTCGCGCCGCGGCGGTTAGGTTAGGTTCAAGTTATCATATCTTAGTGATTAAGGGATAAGGATATAATAACCTGAAACTAACCTAATCGCCGCGGCGCGATGTACGTAATAGAAATAATTGGTAGTATACGTATAACGGAAAAGATCCAGATTTTGCTCTCTAGCTTACTAATCTTTGGCATGTATAAAGATCTAGTCTAAAAATGTTTTCATACACCCCCCCACCGAGGAGATTAAGCCCCCCCAAAGTTTTTGGCAAGTCGGCGCCCATGAATGTTATATGAATTTAAATAATATTTTGTCTCACTTAATATGTTGTTTTATTTTATATAGTATGTGGCAAAAAAAGCTGTAGACTAAAACAAAACATTCCAAATATATTAAGTAAAATATGTTAAAAGATAAACTAGAAAGGTCTTGCAGAAACAACGAGCATCCCTACGAAGATCTGGACTTCACAGAAGAAATAGAAAGAGTTGCAAGAAGACTAAAAACAAAAAGGGGCAGATTAGGTATAACACATACCTCCCCCGAAGAGATAAAGCCACTAATAAAAATGACTAACGCTAAAAGCTTTAAAACGGCATCAATGTAGGCGTATAACTGCGAGTCTTGACTACGGAGAGGGCTAGAAATTTTGAATTTGTACTAACAAAACCCCGTATGTATGGAAAACAAGACATTCTTCTTATCCACACTAGATATTTCTGATAGGGCTGTACGAACTGTTAAGGATACATCACGCAAAGACATTCTTGGTATACTGTTTGATGATTTACGTGGAAAACATAAGAATCATTATAATATTGATGAAAATATGAAGCAAGGTGCTCGCAACTTGTTGAAAATAGTCTCAACATAGTTGAAAATGTCTGCTAGCGGTAAGACGTGTATTGCTTTGTCTGACAATTTTATAGTGAATACAAAATTTATTTATAAATTATTTATTTAAACCAAGACCTCTACGTAGGTTTCATAGATTTTGAGAAGGCCTTCGATAAAGTCAGACACCAAAAGCTGTATGAAATCCTAAGAAGCAAAAATATCGACAGTCGCGACATTAACATCATATCCAGGTTGTACTGGGGACGAACAGCAAAAATTAAAGTTGATAATGAGTTAACCGAAGAAATTGAGATTCGTCGAGGTGTGCGTCAGGGTTGTGTGCTTTCTCCATTATTATTCAATATATATATATATATATATATTTATATATATATATATATATATATATATATATATAGCGAAACAATATGTCAGGAAGCGCTCCTAGAGCAAAACATTGGTATGAACATTAACGGAGAGTTAATTAACAATATACCATACGCTGATGACACGCTAATAGTAACAGATATCCTAGAAAATTTACAGTTTTTGGTGGAAAACAAACACTCATACCAATAAGTATGGTCTAAAACTGAACATGAAAAGATTCATGAATGTTAAGGTGCTATGTTTTCTCCGTTCTGCTGTACGGCATGGAAGTCTGGGCACTGAAAAAGATAAACATCAAAAACATCGAGGCATTCGAGATAGATGTGGTGTTACAGGAGAATGTGGAAAATACCATGGACAGAAAGAGTAACAAATCAAGATGTTCTGCTGAAGATGGGGAAGGAATGCGAAGTCATAAAAACCATACAAACTAAAAAACTGGAATATCTGGGCCACATAATGAGAGGAGAAAAGTACTCTCTGCTTAGACTCATAATCCAAGGAAAAATCTCGGGAAAGAGAAATGTGGGACGTAGTAGGATTTCCTGGTTGCGAAATTTAAGGGAGTGGTATGGGTTCAGTTCAATACGGTTGTTCAGAGCTGCAGCCAACAAAGTAAAGATTGCTGTGATAGTAGCCAACCTCCGATGGGAGACGGTACTGCAAGGAGAAGACAAAATTTATAATTTTTGTTATTTTTGTAATGTTATCGCCTTCATTGTGCTAAAGTAAAGGAAGAACTTTTGAAGATTAAACAAGATTGCGATAAATGTAAATGATTTTGTAATGACTGTCTACCGAAGTTTAATGATATTATCAACAAAAAAACGGATAGAAATAATGAACTAATTGAAAAAGCAAGTAAGTTAATTGATTTATTGGAATCATCAAATTCATCTTCACTTTCAAAATCTAATGGAGCATAGATTTCAAAAGCGTTTTCTGTCACAAGACGACCTCGGCATAATGTATAGTTATAAATTTGTTTCTCTCGTTCTAATCTAGCCAACCTTCTAGAATAAGGTTTCATCACATAATTCTTCTTCTTAACGTGCCCTATCAAGTCCCCTTGAAGTTGGCGATTAACATGGCGAAACTGTCTCTGTCTCGAGCTATTCTAAAAAGTTGCTCAGTTTTCTTTATTGCTGTCCACTCCCTGACATTCTCCAATCAAGAGGCCTGCTTTCTACCAATTCCTTTGCGTCCTTCGATTTTACCCATCAAAATAAGTTGAAGAATAATATATCGGTCTCCTTTTACTACGTGTCCAAAATAGGACATCTTTCTACATTTGATGTTATCAAGCAGCTCGCGAGCAGCATTTGCTTTCTCAAGGACTGCCACATTTGTCAACATAGCCGTCCATGGAATTTTTAGTATACGACTGTGCAGCTACATTTCAAAGGCCTCCAAACGATTAATGGTGGATATTTTTAATGTCCATGCTTCGACACCGTATAAGAGGACTAACCAAATGTAGCATTTAACCATCCGCTTTCGAAGTTGAAGTTGCAAGTTATCATTACAGTAGAATGACCTCATTTTTAAAAATGTCGTGCGGGCTATCTCGATTCTACATTTTATCTCTTGATCTGGATCTAGTTGTTCAGTAATATGGCAACCAAGATATATAAAACTGGACACTCTGTGAATTATATGACCATCAACATATAATCGTGTGTGAATTATATGATCATGAACCTCTCTTCCCACTGTATCAATGGTATTTAAAAGGCATTGTAATCCATTCATGTCATCACTTAAAATAACTGTAACGTCTGTATATCTGATTGTATTTATCTGAATTCCATTAACTTTGACGCCTCATTCCAAATTATGCAGCGCTTCTTTAAATATTCTATACACACATAATTACTTAGTGCAAATGCTTCGTCTCCAATAAGAAATGTGGTAATATTACCTGAGTACCCGGTAAATTTTTTGGTGGTGGTATATTAAGCCCCGTATTTGTAGTCGGTACTCAAGCTCCGCCAAGTCGAACTTACGTCAAACTCATGCTCAAGTATTTGTTGTTTTCTATAAACGATACTTCGGGTATTCTCGTGCAGGGTTGATCTCAAGCACGAAAAATTAGTACAGTAAAAGTAAATTTCGAATAAACATCGAATAAAAAGAAGATTCTGTCAATTATTATCAAAATGTGTCATAATTGTGACTAAACATTTAGCGCCAAATTTAGTGCGCGCAAAGTTGGTTTACAGAATAGTATACCAAAGAATATAGACGCTTAAGTATACTTACTGAAATTTTCTGTTGGATATTAATATTTTGTGTTTAAAACTAATATTGGATTAACTATTTTAAAGTATGTAATATATTATAAAAATATTTATTCTAGAGAATTAATTTCCATTTTGTTACAGCGTCTGAGGCATAGTTTTAGATGTTCAAAATATATGCTTAGATGTATATTTGTTTTTGGATATATTTATATGCGTGTAATGCGTTACAATCATTATAATTATATTGTCTGTGTAAGCCATACGCTAAATAAATTGGTTATGTAAATTTTAGATTAGTGGAAATGGCAATAAATATGCACCTTAATCGACAAAGGAAAGAGTTCTTCTAATCCAGCTGGTAACAGAAAACCCCGTGATAGAGAACAAAAGGACACACGGTGCTTCGGCAATGGAGAAAAATATGGCTTGGGAGTTGATAGCAAGAAATTATAACTGCCAGCCTGAGGTCAACAACATCAGAACCAGCGAGCAGATTAGAAAATTGTGGAATAACCTAAAACAAAGGTAAAACACTTTTATTAGTTTAAGCAAATGCTTAAGTATTGACCAAATCTTTTTTTTTATGAAACGCAAAGAAACAACAGCACTGCGTCACAGCATGTTAGCTACAGGAGGTGCTCCTCTGATAAAGCCAGAGCGTGATGGAGTGCTAGAGTTTGTTGAAGAGGCTGCTCCCAATATTGATGTCAACATCGACTGTCCTTTTGACAGTACAGCAGTCTTTGAAAAAGGTAAATGTACAAAATTTGTAACTGTGCTTTACTTATAGTATAATTGTAGGACAAGAACAGCACCACCAGCTAGAAAGCTCAATAGCAGGACCATCAGTAGCCTCTGATTCCCCTCACTTCTTTTCCACTACATGTAGCGTTTACGCTACTGATTAATCCAATATTATCCAATTTAAATATTGTATTAATAAAACCCCTCAAGAAATTTCTTGTGACCCGCCCGCGATCGATTTAAAACTTTATTTTTCTGCACACGCGCAAGGATCACTTTGGAAGGAAAGTTAATCGAGTTTATACGAGAGCGATCAGTTTTGGTCAGAACTCGTATTAGCAGACACGCCAACCGGTGAGTTTTTCTCACGTTCGAAGTGAAGGAATTGGAGCAAATAAAATAATATATAAATCAGAAATAATAATAATAATAATAATTAATTTTTTTTTTAAATCAATATTCATTTACAACAAGAGTTCCACATAAAAAGAAAGCTCCACGTAAGTAAATCATTTAACACGTATCATATCTTTATCATACAATCAAATTTATCATTGCAGTTATTTCTTTAGGGATTTATTTTGGGTTCCGACATAATTTAAATTTAAAATTTCTTTGATTCACTTGCAAAGAACATAAGTTCATTTTTTTTAGATAGTCAAACTTAAATTCCGATTTATTCCATGTCTTATCATTAGGTTTTTGTTTCCTTTTTCTCTAATTTTTTTTTCTTCTTCTTCTTTGGGTGCCGTCTTCAATGAAGGTTGGCGATAACCTTAGCAAAATCATTTCTGTCCCTGGCTTTTCTTATTAAAGATTGAGAATCCAAACCAGTCCACTCACGAATGTTCTTCAACCAGGACGCCTGCCGTCTACCAGGACCACGTTTTCCTTCTACCTTCCCCTCTATAAGAAGCTGCAGTAGCTGGTATTTCTCATTTCTGTATATGTGTCCCAAATATGAGGTTTTCCGTGTTTTCATTATTTTTAAGAGTTCTCTGTCGGTACCCATCTTGTGTAGGACCTGCTCGTTGCTCATATGCGCTGTCCAGGGGACTTTCAGCATCCTTCGAAATAACCACATTTCAAAACTTTCCAAACGCCTTAGTGAGTTGATTTTGAAGGTCCAGGCCTCCATTCCATATAATAAGGTGCTGTAAACGTAACATTTCAGCATTCGGTATCGGATTTTGAGATTGAGTGTTTGGGACGTAAACATTTGTTTCATTTTTAAAAAGACATTTCTTGCTTGTTCAATTCGCGATTTTATTTCTATGTCTGGATCTATATCTTTCGTTATCCAGCACCCTAGATATCGAAATTTCTCGACATTTTCGATAATGTTACCATTCACGTTTAAAGCCATGGGTGGATGGATGGATGTTTTGGAGACAATCATTGTTTTTGTTTTCTTGACGTTAATGCTGAGGCCGTATTGTTCTCCAGTCGATCTGACGCGATCTAAGAGTGTCTGGAGATCCTGTGCGCTCTCTGCAATTAGGACCGTGTCGTCGGCGTATCGTACATTATTTAGAACTCTGCCGTTAATTTTAACACCTTCTCTTGATTGCTCTAGTGCTCGTGCAAAGATTTCTTCCGAATATATATTAAAAAGTAGTGGTGACAATACACACCCCTGTCGTACACCTCGCTTGATATTGAATATTTCTGTGTCACCGGCTTCTGTTCTAACTGCTGCAGTTTGGTTAAAATACAGCGTTTGGATAATTTTAAAATCGTTCTCGTCTAGTCCCTTTTTGTGAAGGCAATCCATCAGCTTATCATGTTTTACTTTGTCGAAGGCCTTTTGATAGTCAATAAAACATAAAAAGAGATCCTTTTTTTGGTCTCGACATTTTTGCAGCAGTATAATAAAACTGGTTAATGCTTCCCGTGTCCCAAATCCATTTCGGAAGCCAAATTGTTCATCACTGATATCCTGTTCACATTTCTTATAAATGCGTTGGTGAATAACTTTCAAGAATAACTTTAACATATGCGACATTAAACTAATAAGTCTGAAATCACCACACTTCTTTGCTCCCTTAGTTTTTGGAAGGGGAATAAAGACTGATTTTAACCAGTCTTGTGGAATTTCACCGCTTGTATATATTTGATTAAATAATTTGACGATTATATTTAAATGTTTCTCTTCCAGTAGCTTTATGACTTCCGTATGTATGTCATCGGGGCCAGGGGCTTTCCCATTTTTTGCGTTTTTGATTGCTCTCTCTACTTCTTGTTTTAATATAGGAGGACTGGTTTCATGTTTTTTATATATTATGTTGTTTAGTGGTGTGTCCGAGAATAGTTCTTCTATGTAATGTCCCCATACGTTGTTTAGATCGCTTAATTCCCATATCGTTTCATTCTCGTCGTTTGTTAATCTACAAGGGAGTCTTTGTTTTGTCATTCCAGCTAGATCTTTTATTTTTTTGTGAAGCGTTTGACTGTCGTGTTTCTTTATTAATTCTTCGATCTCTTGGCAGTTTTCTATCATCCAATTTTCTTTTGCGGTAGCTATTTCTTTCTTGATTTGACGATGTATCTCCCTATATTTTTCATTATCTTTATTTTTGTAGGCTCTTCGAGTATCCATCATTCCCAGAATTTTTTGTGTCATCCAGGGTTTAGATTTTCTTTTGTTATTAGTGTCTTTTATATATTTCTCGGCGCTAGTAAAAGCATTCTTGACTTCAGTCCATAAGCCTTCTGTAGTTGGTGATAACTCTCTTTGGAGTCTTTCACATTCCTCGTTGAGTTTAGTCTTTACCATACTTTGTATATTTTCTTGTTTAAGTAAATTGATGTCGGTTTTTCTTTTGACAGTCTTTTTTAGCATTTTGAACTTTACTTTTAATTTAGCCACTAGTAGGTTGTGATCCGATGGAACATCTGCGCCTGGGTATGTTCTTGTATCCGTTACTGCATTTTTATATCGCTGGTTTTTTTTTTGGTGGAATATAAAAAGGTTCCACAAATATTGAACAGCCTTCTGTATTCTGCGCATGTTCATTTCATGGCGCAAGCCTGTCATGTCTACATTGAAAGTAACTTCGGAAATTTTGACATGACAAATACCTAACCTAATATGTGAATGTTTTTGTTTTGTTGCAGTCAATCTATGCTGCTACACCTATTAAATCACATAATACCTAAATCTGATGCTTAAATTTTTAGATTCCGTCACTTGAAAATATTCCCTCGAGGATATTCGATAGTAACTGAAATCCTTAAATAGTTAGCAACTCTCGTATTGGGGTCACCCGTGGATTTTGCAGTATCATATCGGAGCAGATAGACCACTGCTTGATTTGACTATCCTTACTCCCGTGGGATTTGTCATCACCGCAATAAATTAATGTAGCCGTGCCAAGAGGAATTTCCTATGGACCTATAGTTCTATGAAAGATAAGTTGTTTAACTGTTTAATTTTTTTTTGTTACTTTCTATTTTGTAAACTTTTCATATGCATATGATCAAGTAAATACATATGATAAAGTAAATACATATGATCAAGTAAATACATATGATCAAGTAAATACATTATGATCAAGTAAATACATTTTGATATAAAATACAATTTTGAGATATCGGGGAAGGGAAACACATTTCATGTTTTAAATAGGTTTTTAAATAGGATATCAGGAGTACTGACCAAACTCACTTTTGATATGATATAAATTGTAATAGATTTATCAATTTTGATATCTTTACAATACTGTAATTTGTATATCATTCTAGTCGAACTAAGTTAAATTTAAATTACTAACTCTTAGTGTTAAGACTTTGGCTATCATACGGACTATTCTTGGTTTTACTAATATTTCATACTTTATTTGGCCCAGTGGTAGTCACCATTCGCTTGTTGAGGGGCTATTAGGTCCTATTGTATCTTTACACCACCCACTACCACTGGTATTTAGTTTTGAATTATATGTAAATTGTTAATACTTAGCTATCTATATACACATTGTTATAAATATATTTATTGTTAGTATTTTGAGTTTTATTTTAGTTTCTACTAACAAGTATATAATATAGCAAGACAAGATTAGTATTTTGTATTTCAGGTTATTATCTCCAGTATCATTTGTTTCCAGTCATTTGTTAATTCAAAATCTCAACTATCGTTGAGTTGGCGCCCTTCTCTACATAGCATCCTTTTATATATAAATTTATTCCCAGTGACCTTCTTTAGTTGTATCACGTTTGATATTAACAGGTATCATTTCGTTTCTTGTCCCATTAGTTCATTATCCTTGCTATCTGCTTTGTATCCTTAAAGCCACAATTCAGTGCATTGAAGCTAGCCCGAATACTCACTTGAGATTTAGTGTCTCTTTGGCCATTTAAATTTGTTCCTCTGAGCTTAGCCATATTTGTAGTATTTTTCATCACTTCTCTTCAGGGTACTTCCGGCAATAGACACGCTTCAAAGATCATTAAAGAAATAACTTCAACACCGACGAAAGCCAAAAAGATTAGAAAGATAATTTCGTCTAAAAAAGACCACCTGGAGATGAAATATATCCCACAGGAAGCGTTATCGTTATTTGTAGAAGGTAACTTCACGAGAAACCAGTGGACCTTATTACAAGTCGGATGGAAGTACATCTACCCTTGTTACTTTTTGCTGCAAAAGGCAAAAAAAGAGCGCTACTAAGATAAAGACAAAACAACTGTTAAGGAGACCATTTTTAATGTTGAACTACAAGCTTTGCTGGATCGTACGGCTTTGCGCTTCATCCAATATTTAAAAGAAGTTTTAGATACATTAAATGATACTGAAAAGCAACACCTACTTTTAATATCAAAATGGGGATGTGATGGGTCTCGCCAAACTCAATTTAAGCAAAAATTAAAAAATGTCGCAGATGATGATTCAAATATATTTAGGAGCCTGATTGTTCCAGTGAGGTTGGTTGTTTCTGTTGATGGCAAAGCAATAAAAATCATTTGGCAGAATCCTACTCCTTATTCGGTGAGATTTTGCAGACCTATCAGAGCTCGATTTGTCCACGAAACGAAAGATGTCACTAAAGAAGAAATAGAATACATCGAAAATCAGGCAAAATATCTGATAAAGACTAAAGACACTGCAACATCAGTGAAAATAAGTCACAATATTTTGCTGACAATGGTGGACGGAAAGGTTTGCAACTGCGCAACGGACACTGCATCAACTATACCATGTTATATCTGTGGTCAGACTTCAAAATTTTAGTAAATTAGAAAAAGGTGCCATTAAAAAAGAATCTTTACAGTTTGGGCTCTCAGTACTCCATGTCAGAATACGCTTTTTCGAATTGATATTGCATTTAGCATATAAATAACCCATAAAAAAGTGGCAGGCCCGTACACCAGAAGACAAAAAAATTATTAAGGAAACAAAAGAGAAAATTCAGAAATGTTTTAGAGCTGAAGTGGGTCTACTTGTTGATATTCCTAAAGCAGGCTATTAAAATAGTAATGATGGAAATACGTCTAGGAGGATTTTTCAAAACACAGCATGCTCTTCTCGTATCACAGGCATCAAAAGAGAATTAATTAACAGGTATAAAGTGATTCTTGTGGTAATATGAAGTGGTCATGAGATTGATCACCAAAAATTTGAAAATTATGCCCAAGATACTGCCAAATTATATGTCAAATTGTACAGCTGGCATCCAATGTCCCCTACAGTTCATAAAATTCTAATACATGGAGCGCAGTTGATCGAACAGGCAATTCTGCCAATAGGGCAATTGTCCGAGGAGGCCGGTGAAGTACGTAAAGCATTTTCGAAAATATCGGGTAGACTTTTCACGAAAAACTTCAAGAATTGATTGTAACATTTAGATAAGAGATGTTTTAAATATATTTCTTCTGACATCTGATCCTTTAATCAGTTTGTAACGAGAACGTCACTTTATCCCGATCTGATCACTGATCCCGAAAATAAGCTCCAATAAAAAATCACCAATAAAAAATAAACTTTCCTAAAACTAAATTAAACATCAGTAATGAACTGGTATGGTACCTCAACTTATTTAACCCATAATAATTATTATTGCATTCCATCTGGTTTCGACAAATACTTAATTTACAACATATTTCATTTCAAACTCAACACGTGGTTTATGGATTTCCAACATGACTTGAAAATTGTTCAGACTAGCAGTTTGGATTACATATATCTATACTATTCATAATCCTGTACAGATTTATAATTTAAATAGAAATATTAACTTTCATAAACAGATATTAATTTTTTAAAAATTTTAAAAATTTTTACTAAAACTACTGTAAAAACTCACCAGTGTTCTTGTCGGTTTGAGGAATGTCTGTTCATATGATACAAAGAATTGAAATAAAAGTATACTTTACACCGGTTTAAATGGGTACCGGCTGCCCAGGGATGGAACCAATTTCCGGTTCCAATTGTCATAAATTAGCATTGCCAACTAATTATTCAAGACTTAAGTCAGTCAATAACTGGAACTCAAAATTTGAATAATCATCAATATTCACCCAATTACTACTTTATTTAATTATTAATTATTATAATTTAAATTAAATATTTTAAGAAATGTTTATACACCATAACAGATAGCTCAGACCGACAATTATTTCAAATAAAAAATTTTCAGGCCATTTGTAAATTTGTTATACCTTTCAATTACAAGTACACTTGTTTGCATTTACTAAATAATCATTTTAATTTGTTCTGAAAAATTCAGACTAAAATTGGTTAGTTATAATAGATGATGTATTTCAATTATTCACATTGTTACATAAAAAAAATTTTTGAATTTGAAACTTATTAATTAAAATTGTTAAAGTATGCCAATATTAAACACATCAATTTACTTTTGATTTCTAAATTAAAACAAATTTTGAGACATTCATTAATATTAACATACTCCATAATACTGAATAACTAAACTTACAGTATTTAGTAATAGAAGAAGAACTGTCACACTTCAACCTACATATGTCAAATTTGCCTCTTAAATCTAATAGATTAAATATAAAAAAACTCATTACTTCCAACACTGAGATGTAGTGCTTGCAGTTTCTTCCATTCCCCAAGTTTAAATTTTAAATTCAATGTTTGTCCCGTCATTTAGTGTTTCTGTTCCTGTTAATGTGTGTTTAATTTGTCCCTGATTGTCTTAATTTGTAATAATTTTATATACTTTTTATATACTTGACTTTACAATAATTGATTAATTTTGCCAATAGACTTGATAATTACAAGTCAAAATAATTGCACAACCACACAATCGGTACAGCTACTCTTATTCATTGTCATAAAACTGTCTCCTTCATAACATAAATACTCAATAAATAACACACATTCCAAAAATATATCTCTGATATAAGTGTAAATAATTTAAATAATACAATAGTAAAGAACATCACTTTCATTTGACAAACAACCACAATATACCTATCTCTAATTCATTGGATCAAATCTGTTCTCCTCAAGAACTTCCCGTTTATTGTCAAAACAACTGCAATAGCACATTAAAGTTCTCCAATCAACAATACATGATTTTTGCAACCATGACCTACCATCCATCAATTAATAGAGTACCGGCATGTAAGTAATGTTTGTTTTGTTTTATTTATCTGCTCATTTATTAATTTATTACAATATAATATTACTACTTTATACCAATTGTGGGTCTTACCTTGTCTGTTAATACCTTTTATATATTCAAATTTATTCATTTTGAAAACCACAGACATGTAATATTGGCATAATTACTATAATTTGTATGAACTAACTTATTTATTTTATCTTTATTAGACACCACCCTAATTGGGTTTATTTTATTGCAGCATTAGTTTAACTTTGTATCTAGACCTGAAGATGCTTTGCAAATCGTAGAAAGCGAAACCGGTCGTCTGATTGTTAAATTAAATTGATTGTAAGTCATTATTTCTTTACCTATTTGATATGGATTCACACAAGCAACACATTCATGATTTGTAACACAAGTGTTCTTTTTAACCTACCCCCAAGAAGTTAAATCCTGAATCAAGGATTTCATTTTATTTAATTTTGTTGGGGAATTAAATTACACTCAGAAAAGAGATTACGTTAGAATTTGCCATTTGCCGACTGATCCATCAGTGGTCCAGAGCTCTCCCGACTACTCTTGGACCAATTCCGGATACCAGCCGAAAGACCTCCCTTATTTAGAGGGTGGAACCTTCTTAATTTCTATATTGTTTTTTTTTTTCATTAATTTAATAATTTTGGTCATATTTTTCTTTCAATCATGAACACTAATATTTCACTTAATAATAAAGACTTGTCATTTTTTTCTAAATGATTATAAACAACATAAGTATTAATTTTTTTACGTTCAGGTTGAGGTTTTAAATCCTCCCTTGTAACTCGGTTGTACGATTTTTTGTGTACACATTTAATCAGAGAGTTATTTTTTTTAGATTTTATTATCATTATATATTTAAAAGGTTTGGACACTTATCTCGTCAAGATAGTGTCCTTATTACTTGTTATTATTATATTCAATAAAGCCGGAATAGAGAGTTGCATCTCTAAGGCAAATAAAATTACCTTTTTAGGTCAATTATTACCATTTTTGTTTCCATATTTTGTTATTTGTAAATTTAGATCATCCAAGATGTTGTATAACCAGGGCATTTATTATTTTTTTTTAATAACTAGATTAGCTGTACATAATTGGTGGTGGGTATATTAAAATATATTTAGATTGTACATATTTGTCTAGGGATTAAAGTTTTGGTGAAACCTAAATATTTCAATTCATACCTAGATCCTTTTTTTATTTCAGCAACTAGCTTTACAAGATACCTTGGAAAGTTTATGTAAATACTTTCCTGGCGCCCACTCACATTTTGGAGCAACTTCTATAACCATTTTTATTTATCTTAGTTATATACCTATAGTTTTTTTATTACCTTGTCATTCATTTTCTAATTCTACGGTCTCTGTAGGGCATGCAAATTGGCCGAATTCTCCTTTGAGTGCCAAGTAGTCACTCTCCGGCACCTTCTGCTAGCCAGCTTAAATTATACGTTATCCTTGCCATTATCCTACCCGTTTTTATTAAGCATATTTTTATTCGCTAATAAGCATATTTTTATTACATTGGCGTCCAACAGCATAAATATTTTTTGTTACATTGGCCTTAAATTATATGTTATCTTTTCCATCATCCCACACATTTTGTGTTTCATTTCTACACGTTTTTGTTACAAGTTGTAGTCGGTCAAAAATAAGCAGAAAATCTTGCCATTTTCTGATGAAGCAAAGACAATTTTAATTGCAGCAACACCGAATCCTAACAGTTTGGACGACAATACAGTCGAAGATCATGACGATGAAGAGGATTCTGATATTATCATTAATTCAGATTGCACTGACTCCGAATAAACATTTGTATGTTTAAATATCTTCATTATTTTCAGCTTTAAAAAAAATTACTTATTTTTGTAAAATTGTAATTATTATTGTAAAAATACTAAAAAGGTATTTTTTTATGCATTTTTATTAAAAATTGCAAAATATGAACGAAATATTGTTTTTAATTATATTTTTTGATAATATAGCCCCCTAAATAATTATGACCGGTTATTGATTTCAAATACCCCTTAGTGCGTTGGCACAAGAAAATAGCTATAGAAATTTTATTAGGTACTTCAATTGTGAATACCCATTTCATATACAAGGAGGCCGAACAGTCCAACATATCGATAAATGAGTTTAGGTATGCAGTTATCGAAGAATTGTTAAAATTTGAAGGCAGTCATTTTTATGAACCTGCAAAAGTAAACCTCAATGCTCATGTCGTCCATTTGCGACGACACTGTGATATTTCGAAAATTGCATTTTTTTTTAATAGAAATTCGAAATCTCCATATCACCATCTATTTACCAGCAAAACCGTGGTATTTTTACTTTAAAATTGGCGCCACAATGAGAGAAAGACAACAAATATCACGATGTAGCGCTTTCTCATTAAGCGATCTAGGGTGGCGACGACAAAGGAACAGCTCAGTTATTACCTGTTAGTGTTAGGAGGACGTGCTCGCAGTTTTTTAAATAACGTGATATTTGAATATATCACGTTTTTGGTGAAAAGGTAAGTGTAGTTTCATATAATTTGTTCTTTTTCGACAATGTGATATATAATTTTATCACATTTTTGTTGTAAAATTTAGATTAAAAAAAATTAGTTAGGTTTTTGTTATCACGTTTTTAATGTAAAAATAATGAATTTATCTGTGATTACTCAAATAGTAACGTTGAAGATGATAAAGCATTTGCTGTTTCGTAATATATGATTTGGTTTATTTATTGATGTACTCTTTTTTCAGAATATTTTTCGATTAAGTTGTATATTTATTTAAACTTATAACGTTGTAGCTGCTGAATATAAGAGATTATTAATTATATATTTTTCAGATGAGCTCGAGATCAAAATTGATATTAGAGTTAGTAGCACAAAAAAACGACGACAGTTTCCGAAATTTCGACCATATTGTCAATGAGAACATAGAATCTATTAATGAGATCCGTAATTATTCTAATGAGAATCAAGACACGACTCAGAGTAAGTCATAGTGTATAATGCAGTTTTATATGCATAGTATTCAATTCATATTCGATTTCAGATAATCAAGTGATATGTCAGTCCCATCGTCGTCGTACTCTACAATTTTTTCATCTAGCAGATTCTCAAGTGGCTCCTCGTCATCATCTTTCCATGAAGGTAGGTGGATTAAATATTAATTACTAAAGAATTAAAATACTCACTTGCTATTTTGCATCTTTGCAGATAGTGATGACTCAGTAAAAGATCCGGATTACCAAGATCCAACTCTACTGCCTGAAAATTTGTCACTATCTGTATTTGAACATTTAAATTCATCACCATCTTCATTTGTATATGAAAATTTATCACCATCTATATTTGAACAAGAAAATCTGTTATCTGATATTGAACATGCGAATTCAACACCTCCTTTAACTAAACATGAGAATTCAACACCTCCTTTATCTGAACAACAAAATCTAATACCGACTGAACCTGGTATCGTTGTGATTGAGACTCCCATCAAGAAAGGAAAGAAAAGACTAAGACAAGAAAGTAATTGGAAAAAGAATGTCGCAAAAATGTTAAGAAACAGTGGTGTCTTACCAATCATCTAAAACCAAGAAAGAAATGCCTGGACGGAAACTTAAACCACCTTGCAAAGAAACCTGCAAATTTAAGTGCAGATACAATATAACAGAAACTCAACGACAAGATCTTTTAAATGATTACTGGAATTTGGGAAATGTTGAAAGACAATGGTCATTTATACTTCAGTCAATGGAAGAAGTAAAACCAGCACATCGTTATGTTAGAGTCGATGAAAATGGTATAGTAGCCCCAAAACGAGATAAAAATAACGCCTTTTTTCCACGCTAAACGGCGTTAAAATTAGAGTATGCAAGATTTTTTACGCAAACACTTTGGGTATTAATAATCGACCTATTGAAACGGCGCTAAAAAAAAAGAATAAAGAAACAAACGTCTCACATCTAAAAGACAATCGTGGATGTCACTCCAATCATGCTCACGTAGATGATGCACTCAAAACCGCAGTAAAAGCTTTTATCGAAGATATACCCAAAATATAGTCTCACTATATCCGAGCTAATTCTAAAAGACATTACATAGATGGAAGCAAAACTATATCAGATATTCATAGATTACGTTCAACATTGTAAAAACAACAACGTTAATTTTGTTAATTATATTATGTTCTATCGTATATTTACACAGGACTTCAATATTTCTTTCTTTATTCCAAAAAAAGACGCTTTTTGAATTTTGCGAAGCTTACAAGAATTACACAGACGAAGAAAAAAAACTAAAACAAGAAGTTTATTTACAACACCAGGAAGAAAAAACATTGTCCCGATTAGAGAAAGAGAAGGATAGGAATAATGAGGATATAATAGTCGCGGTATACGACTTACAAGCCGTTTTTCAATGCCCAAAGGGAGAAATTTCTGTGTTTTAAGTCAAAATTAAATGTTTTGAACCTAACAATTTATGATCTGAAAACTCATTTTGTAGAAAGTTATGTGTGGGACGAATCTCAGGCACATAGAGGTGTTAATGAGATTGCAACATGCGTTTTTAAATACCTTCAGAAAATTTCGGATGGGGACAAGCCAGTTGACGTTGTGTTTTATTCAGACAACTGTGCTGGACAATAAAAGAATAAATTCATGATGGCTATGTATTTATATGCTGTTCAAAAATACCCCAATATTAAAATAATAACCCATAAATATCTTATTAAGGGCCATACCCAAAACGAGGGTGACTCGGTTCACTCACAAATCGAACGCCAAACAAAAAGACAATTGAGATCTGGACCTATCTATACTCCTGAAGGATTCATTGGGGCAATAAAAGCCGCCCGAAAGAAATCCGAGCCTATACATGTGAATGAGATGTGTTATGATGATATTTGTGACTGGAAAGCTACTGCTAATCAAATGAATTTTGTACTACAGAAAGATGATGAAAAAAATACCGTTAAAATGACTGAGATAAAAGTATTTAAAGTC
>OU898284.1:66702197-66718821 GCA_918026665.1 Diabrotica balteata | reverse complement strand
TAAGTTCATTTTTTTTTAGATAGTCAAACTTAAATTCCGATTTATTCCATGTCTTATTAGGTTTTTGTTTCCTTTTTTCTCTAATTTTTTTTTGGTGGAATATAAAAAGGTTCCACAAATATTGAACAGCCTTCTGTATTCTGCGCATGTTCATTTCATGTCGCAAGCCTGTCATGTCTACATTGAAAGTAACTTCGGAAATTTGGACATGACAAATACCTAACCTAATATGTGAATGTTTTTGTTTTGTTGCAGTCAATCTATGCTGCTACACCTATTAAATCACATAATAACTAAATCTGATGCTTAAATTTTAGATTCCGTCACTTGAAAATATTCCCTCGAGGATATTCGATAGTAACTGAAATCCTTAAATAGTTAGCAACTCTCGTATTGGGGTCACCCGTGGATTTTGCGGTATCATATCGGAGCAGATAGACCAGTGCTTGATTTGACTATCCTTACTCCCGTGGGATTTGTCATCACCGCAATAAATTAATGTAGCCGTGCCAAGAGGAATTTCCTATGGACCTATAGTTCTATGAAAGATAAGTTGTTTAACTGTTTAATTTTTTTTTGTTACTTTCTATTTTGTAAACTTTTCATATGCATATGATCAAGTAAATACATATGATAAAGTAAATACATATGATCAAGTAAATACATATGATCAAGTAAATACATTATGATCAAGTAAATACATTTTGATATAAAATACAATTTTGAGATATCGGGGAAGGGAAACACATTTCATGTTTTAAATAGGTTTTTAAATAGGATATCAGGAGTACTGACCAAACTCACTTTTTATATGATATAAATTGTAATAGATTTATCAATTTTGATATCTTTACAATACTGTAATTTGTATATCATTCTAGTCGAACTAAGTTAAATTTAAATTACTAACTCTTAGTGTTAAGACTTTGGCTATCATACGGACTATTCTTGGTTTTACTAATATTTCATACTTTATTTGGCCCAGTGGTAGTGACCATTCGCTTGTTGAGGGGCTATTAGGTCCTATTGTATCTTTACACCACCCACTACCACTGGTATTTAGTTTTGCATTATATGTAAATTGTTAATACTTAGCTATCTATATACACATTGTTATTAATATATTTATTGTTAGTATTTTGAGTTTTATTTCAGTTTCTACTAACAAGTATATAATATAGCAAGACAAGATTAGTATTTAGTATTTTGTATTTCAGGTTATTATCTCCAGTATCATTTGTTTCCAGTCATTTGTTAATTCAAAATCTCAACTATCGTTGAGTTGGCGCCCTTCTCTACATAGCATCCTTTTATATATAAATTTATTCCCAGTGACCTTCTTTAGTTGTATCACGTTTGATATTAACAGGTATCATTTCGTTTCTTGTCCCATTAGTTCATTATCCTTGCTATCTGCTTTGTATCCTTAAAGCCACCATTCAGTGCATTGAAGCTAGCCCGAATACTCACTTGAGATTTAGTGTCTCTTTGGCCATTTAAATTTGTTCCTCTGAGCTTAGCCATATTTGTAGTATTTTTCATCACTTCTCTTCAGGGTACTTCCGGCAATAGACACGCTTCAAAGATCATTAAAGAAATAACTTCAACACCGACGAAAGCCAAAAAGATTAGAAAGATAATTTCGTCTAAAAAAGACCACCTGGAGATGAAATATATCCCACAGGAAGCGTTATCGTTATTTGTAGAAGGTAACTTCACGAGAAACCAGTGGACCTTATTACAAGTCGGATGGAAGTACATCTACCCTTGTTACTTTTTGCTGCAAAAGGCAAAAAAAGAGCGCTACTAAGATAAAGACAAAACAACTGTTAAGGAGACCATTTTTAATGTTGAATTACAAGCTTTGCTGGATCGTACGGCTTTGCGCTTCATCCAATATTTAAAAGAAGTTTTAGATACATTAAATGATACTGAAAAGCAACACCTACTTTTAATATCAAAATGGGGATGTGATGGGTCTCACCAAACTCAATTTAAGCAAAAATTAAAAAATGTCGCAGATGATGATTCAAATATATTTAGGAGCCTGATTGTTCCAGTGAGGTTGGTTGTTTCTGTTGATGGCAAAGCAATAAAAATCATTTGGCAGAATCCTACTCCTTATTCGGTGAGATTTTGCAGACCTATCAGAGCTCGATTTGTCCACGAAACGAAAGATGTCACTAAAGAAGAAATAGAATACATCGAAAATAAGGCAAAATATCTGATAAAGACTACAGACACTGCAACATCAGTGAAAATAAGTCACAATATTTTGCTGACAATGGTGGACGGAAAGGTTTGCAACTGCGCAACGGACACTGCATCAACTATACCATGTTATATCTGTGGTCAGACTTCAAAATTTTAGTAAATTAGAAAAAGGTGCCATTAAAAAAGAATCTTTACAGTTTGGGCTCTCAGTACTCCATGTCAGAATACGCTTTTTCGAATTGATATTGCATTTAGCATATAAATAACCCATAAAAAAGTGGCAGGCCCGTACACCAGAAGACAAAAAAATTATTAAGGAAACAAAAGAGAAAATTCAGAAATGTTTTAGAGCTGAAGTGGGTCTACTTGTTGATATTCCTAAAGCAGGCTATTAAAATAGTAGAGGAAGCGCGGTAAATTCGGACCCCTGCTGATAATTCGGACCCCTAGTGTAGTTTCATACCGAGGGACTGCTGCCACCGAGAAAGCAGTGTAAATCTGTCCTTGGCATTGCCGGATATCGAGGCTCTGCGTTTGTTCAGTTAGTGACGGAGTTTAGACAGAGACGAGTGTTTTTCATTTTTGTGGCTCCCAGAATATTTGCAGTGTTCCACCTTATCATTTCCTACGATAGTTCTCTTGAAGGTAAGAACTTAATACTAATGTAGTATCTAGTAAATAAGTTGGTAGAGTGTTTAAAGTGATGGAAAAAACAATTGTACCGGTAAATTTTTGAGTGAGGTTAGTTTTAATTTGCACGTGTTATTTCCTAATTCGGACCCCTTGGAGTTTTTAATTCGGACCCCTTCTACTGCTAATTCGGACCCCCAGTAAAAACGTTCCATTATTAAAAACTAATTCCAAATATTATATTTGCAGATTAAAAAACCATGCCAAAGACTATCAAAGAAAAAAAGAAGAGGTTGTGGTCGGAGGAAAATATGAAAAAGGCTATAGAAGCAATTAGGGCGAAAAGAATGGGATGGAAAAAGGCAGCCAAGACTTTTGAAGTACCCAAGACCACGTTGATGCGTTTGTCAATGGAAAAATATGGAGAACCAGCAAAAGCAGCTGCTGTTAGAGCAGGAAGGCCTACTGTCTTGCCTCCCGAATTGGAGCAACAGTTGGTTAAGTATTGTTTGGTCATGGAATCCACATTTTTTGGTTTGACTAGGCAAGACCTTCGTCGTATGGCCTATCAACTGGCTGAAAGGAATGGCATAACGCATCCTTTTGTCAAACACAACATGGCAGGTAAAGCGTGGCTAGACCTATTCATGAAAAGGCATAAGGGACGACTTTCAATTCGTAAGCCAACAGGAACCTCATTTGCAAGAGCGGTAGGTTTCAACAAAGAAAATGTGTCAATGTTTTTTGACAACATTGAATATGCGTTTGAAAAACACAGTTATCCAGCAAACAGAATTTATAACGTTGATGAAAGTGGCCTTACAGTAGTCCAGAGTAAAGTAGAACCAGTCATTGGTCTCAGAGGAAAAAGGCAGGTAGGCTCTCTTACGTCAGCAGAAAGAGGTGCCTTGATAACAATTGTAGTCTGTATGAGTGCTGGTGGCGATTATGTTCCACCGATGATAATATTTCCTCGGAAATACATGAATGCTCAGTTGCAAAAAGGAGCTCCCCCAGGTTCTGTCTTTCACGTGCAGCCATCAGGATGGATTACAACAGAACTGTTTACAAAATGGTTCGACCATTTTTTGAGCACTACAAAACCTACAATTGAGTCACCTGTTCTCCTAGTCTTTGACGGGCATTCAAGCCACACCAGAAATATTGATATTATCGAGAAGGCTAGGCAGAACCATGTTACAATCATCTCCTTACCGCCTCATTCAACGCATAAGTTGCAGCCCTTAGATAAGTCTTTCTTGTCCCCTTTAAAGACTTATTATAGTCAGGAGATTAGGCAATGGCTGTTAATAAACCAACGCCCTCTAACAGCATTTGACGTGATGGAGCTGTTTGGCAAGGCCTACATAAAGTGTCAAACGGCAGAAATAGCCATCAATGGGTTTAGGACAACTGGAATTTTTCCTCTGGACAGAAACAAGTTTTCTGATGCCGAATTCATTGCAGAAGCCAAAAAAGAGCAGCCTATTGATCTAGATGATAACGGCTATGATGATAAATCTGATGATCCTATCGAAACTTCTTCCATCAACACACTTGATAAGGAAAATCCTGAATCTTCTCAACTAGTGACAAACTCTTCTTCATGGGATGTACACGAACAAGCGTCCACCTCAACTCAATTAGTTAAAACTACTGCCCTACCTCTGTCATCCCCCTCATCAAGTTCCTGTGCAAATCCTTCTCCAGTTTACACAAGCCCTTTTCAAATCTTGCCTGTACCCAAACTAATAAAAAAATCATCTGGAAGAGGCCGCAAGCCCTGCAAGTCAGCCATAATCACTTCGTCTCCTTATAAAGCAAAATTAGAGGCAGAAATTGCTAAAAAGATTCAGTCAGGAAAAAAAGATCAGACACATAAAGACGTCAAAGAAAAATGGAAGAAGACTGGAACAAAAAAGAAGATTTTAAAAGCTGAAAATAAACAGAAAGAGTGTAAGAAGCCTAAACCTAGCTCTCAGGTCAAGAGACAATTAGATTTTGACGTACTCAAGGAATCTTCGTCTGAGGACGAAGATAATTCATCTCTGAAATCAGTCTCTTCAACCGGATTGGTTGTAGAACCAGGACAAACACCGGATGAATCGGATGTGACGTGTATGTTCTGCAACGAACAATGGTCCAAGTCAGTGACGGGTGAACAGTGGATCAAGTGTCTAATGTGTCAATGTTGGGCACATGTTGATTGTACCGGTGCCGAAAAAGATGACTACATATGCGACTTCTGCCAGTAGACTAGGTTTCAAATTAAAACAATCATAGGCCTACGCCTTTGTGAAAAAGCTAATTTCTTTTGATATTCTTCTACTTAGGTCACTTAAAAGCCATATTTGTACACAGTTTCTTAATCAATCTATTTTAGAAGTGAAATAAATTTATATATTTATTTAATTGTAAATTGTTCTGCACCCGGAATAATTCATTAAATTTCTTGGGGGTCCGAAATACGAGGAAAAAGAGGGGTCCGAATTTACAGCACTTTTTTTAAAGTGCCTATTTTGTAAAGCTTTGCAAAAATTAGCAAAGTCATATAATATATATTTTTTAGAATATTTTAAAGTAAGAAAAGTTATTTGTAGATAATGTTAGTTTAGTTTTTTTCTTAAATTGCAATTTAAATTACTTTAGTAAAAATGTTATTAAGTAAAAACCAATTGGGGGTCCGAATTTGCCGACTTTCCTCTAATGATGGAAATACGTCTAGGAGGATTTTTTCAAAACACAGCATGCTCTTCTCGTATCACAGGCATCAAAAGAGAATTAATTAACAGGTATAAAGTGATTCTTGTGGTAATATGAAGTGGTCATGAGATTGATCACCAAAAATTTGAAAATTATATGTCAAATTGTACAGCTGGCATCCAATGTCCCCTACAGTTCATAAAATTCTAATACATGGAGCGCAGTTGATCGAACAGGCAATTCTGCCAATAGGGCAATTGTCCGAGGAGGCCGGTGAAGTACGTAAAGCATTTTCGAAAATATCGGGTAGACTTTTCACGAAAAAAAAAATTTTGTTAAAATCCTTTATAAAAGGTATATAAAATTGCCTCAAACGGGCTATCACAAACACATTGCAAAACGTTTTCATATTAAACAATCCATCATCAGTGCAAACGGTTGTACATGCTAGTAGCCACCAAAATATATGGTATGTTATCAACAGGTCCTCGTAGGCACTTCGTCTCAGGACCATTTTACTCATGTAGAGTCATACGCCGCCATGTTACCTATCCAACGGTAACTTAACCATCACAAACTATAAAAACTAATAATGTAAAATAATGTTAAATTTATAACTTTTAAGGGGTTTTTACCCATATATTTTGGTGGCTACTAGCATGTACAACCGTTTGCACTGATGATGGATTGTTTAATCCGAAAACGTTTTGCAATGTGTTTGTGATAGCCCGTTTGAGGCAATTTTATATACCTTTTATAAAGGATTTTAACAAAATTTTTTTGTGATATATGGTATACAGCCAGCTACAGGAACTTAGTTTCCTCGTGGAATTTTTCACGAAAAACTTCAAGAATTGATTGTAATATTTAGATAAGAGATGTTTTAAATATATTACTTCTGACATCTGATCCTTTAATCAGTTTGTAACGAGAACGTCACTTTATCCCGATCTGATCAATGATCCCGAAAATAAACTCCAATAAAAAATCACCAATAAAAAATAAACTTTCCTAAAACTAAATTAAACATCAGTAATGAACTGGTATGGTACCTCAACTTATTTAACCCATAATAATTATTATTGCATTCCATCTGGTTTCGACAAATACTTAATTTACAACGTATTTCATTTCAAACTCAACACGTGGTTTATGGATTTCCAACATGACTTGAAAATTGTTCAGACTAGCAGTTTGGATTACATATATCTATACTATTCATAATCCTGTACAGATTTATAATTTAAATAGAAATATTAACTTTCATAAACAGATATTAATTTTTTAAAAATTTTAAAAATTTTTACTAAAACTACTGTAAAAACTCACCAGTGTTCTTGTCGGTTTGAGGAATGTCTGTTCATATGATACAAAGAATTGAAATAAAAGTATACTTTACACCGGTTTAAATGGGTACCGGCTGCCCAGGGATGGAACCAATTTCCGGTTCCAATTGTCATAAATTAGCATTGCCAACTAATTATTCAAGACTTAAGTCAGTCAATAACTGGAACTCAAAATTTGAATAATTATCAATATTCACCCAATTACTACTTTATTTAATTATTAATTATTATAATTTAAATTAAATATTTTAAGAAATGTTTATACACCATAACAGATAGCTCAGAACGACAATTATTTCAAATAAAAAAATTTTCAGGCAATTTGTAAATTTGTTATACCTTTCAATTACAAGTACACTTGTTTGCATTTACTAAATAATCATTTTAATTTGTTCTGAAAATTTCAGACTAAAATTGGTTAGTTATAATAGATGATGTATTTCAATTATTCACATTGTTACATAAAAAAAATTTTTTGAATTTGAAACTTATTAATTAAAATTGTTAAAGTATGCCAATATTAAACACATCAATTTACTTTTGATTTCTAAATTAAAACAAATTTTGAGACATTCATTAATATTAACATACTCCATAATACTGAATAACTAAACTTACAGTATTTAGTAATAGAAGAAGAACTGTCACACTTCAACCTACATATGTCAAATTTGCCTCTTAAATCTAATAGATTAAATATAAAAAAACTACTTCCAACACTGAGATGTAGTGCTTGCAGTTTCTTCCATTCCCCAAGTTTAAATTTTAAATTCAATGTTTGTCCCGTCATTTAGTGTTTCTGTTCCTGTTAATGTGTGTTTAATTTGTCCCTGATTGTCTTAATTTGTAATAATTTTATATACTTTTTATATACTTGACTTTACAATAATTGATTAATTTTGCCAATAGACTTGATAATTACAAGTCAAAATAATTGCACAACCACACAATCGGTACAGCTACTCTTATTCTGTAGCATTTTCAATTTCATTGATTCTTTGAAGTATATTGAAGTCCCCTCGTATACGAAATATTAAAATCACCTTATATATTTTTGATAGATCTAAAAATATTTCGTACGTATTTAAACCCAAACATCTTTTCATTTCTTTCTTAGGTCGACCAAGTTGAAATAAACCATTTTAGAGTTGTTTATTTATTTTACTTCGGCAATTTCTTTTAATGTTCATACGTCGCAAAAGGATATGTACGCCGTTTCGTTGGTCTTGTTATGTCAGCGTTTGTATGTATGCGTTCAATTTTAACCCTTAACTGGTATGGCAGGGTCAAATTTGACCCTATTGGAAATTCTTTTGTAATTTTCGGAAAAACTAGGCGATATGGCAACATACCATTTGAGGTATTCTTTCAAGGCGTGCAACTGCTTCAGTTCCGCTATCAGTCGCCCGCAAGCAATTAGTGGCTCCACGTGAATATTGTGAATTGGGTCAGATTTGACCCTGCCATACCGTTAAAGGATAATTTCTCGTTTTCGGGTAAGAAGCACAATACTGTTATTTTTCCAGAAAAAAATACAATTTTGTTTGTTCTTTCAATTTAGAGTTGTGATCGAAGTATAATATGTCGAACGTGCGTGACAAAAGGGCGCCTTTGACACAAAAGGAAATTGAACATATTGCTGAAACTTTATGGGATACCGACAACGACCTTTCCGATGCAGAGACGATTGTTAGTGATCACGATACGGATAGTGACTACAATGCTGATAGTGAGAGTGAAGATGAAGCTGTTGATGGCAGTGATAGGCACTCTGTCGAAGAAGTTAGCTTATCTGTTGAAAGTGAAATTGTTGGGGATGAAAGTGGCTATTTCTACGGAAAAAATAGAAAAAAGTGGGCGAAAACGCCACCTGCGTCTAGCCGTACTCGCGTCACCAACATAGTGTCGCATATTCCTGGCCTTTCGGGACCATGTCGGACCAATAAGCCAACTACACCCTTGCAGGCGCTCAGTTTTTTTCTCGATGGATACATTATAAATGAAGTTATCGCAAGAACGAATGAGAAAATAACTGAACTGCAGGCAACCTATGGCGATCAGGCCTTGTCATGTCAGTTTATTAATCATGTCGATGAAGTAGAAATGCGAGCATTTCTCGGTCTTCTCTATCTAGCTGGAGTGTTCAAGTCGAGTCACGAGGACATAAATTCGCTTTTTGCAACAGATGGAACAGGTCGTGACATTTTTCGTGCAACAATGACTCTAAAGAGATTCAGTTTCCTGCTAACAGCCTTAAGATTTGACAATCCAGCCACTAGACGACAACGTATTGAAGACGGAGATAAACTTGCTGCAATTTCAAATTTGTTTTACAGATTTATTGGAAACTGTAAGATAAACTATTCTTGTGGGGAATACGTAACCGTGGACGAAATGTTGGTTGGATTTCGGGGAAAGTGTAGGTTCCGTATGTTTATAAAAAGCAAGCCTGTGAAATACGGACTAAAAATATTGTGTTTGTGTGACGCTCGTACACATTATTTGATCAATGCTTTTGTATATACGGGCAAAGATGAAAATAGGGCAAATCCAAAGAAGCTATCTATTCCAACCCAAACTGTGCTAACTTTGATTGAACCAATAGCAAATTCGAACCGTAATATTACAGGGGACAATTGGTTCACGTCACTAGAGCTGGTTGAAGAATTGCAACGCCAAAACTTGACATACGTAGGTACTATTAGACGGAATAAAAGGGAGTTACCTAAAGAGTTCCTAGCTAGTAAGCAACGTGAACCACTTTCCTCGCTTTTTGGATTTACTAAGGATATAACAATTGCGTCATACGTTCCAAAAAGAAATCGCTCAGTTTGCATGATGTCTACAATGCACCATAATAACATGGTCGAAGAAGGAGCAAAGAAATTACCAGACATCATCTCCTTTTATAACCTAACGAAAGTTGGCGTTGATGTACTGGACCAAATTTGTGCCAATTACAAAGTAGGAAGACGTACTCGGCGTTGGCCTCTAACTTTGTGGTACCGAATGATGGACATCTCCGCCGCAAATGCAGGCATAATTTATAATGCTGCTAATCCAAATAATGAGATGGTTCGTAACCGTTTCCTTATTGATTTAGGGAGAGAAATGATCAACGAACACTTAGTTCGAAGAAGTCAAATGAAAAACATTCCTCGGGAATTGAAGGTAACCATAAGGCGAATCAGCAATATCCCAGATGAGGCCCCACGAAGCATAGATAACCCTCAACGTCGACAACCTAAGCGTGCCAGATGCTTCTTATGCCCTTACAGTGACAACAAACATCCAATTGTATGTGACGAGTGTAGCAGGCATATTTGCAAAGACCATTGCAAAACGTCCAACATGTGTACAAATTGCTCCGAACAATAAAATACTGCGCAAAATGTAGTTGTCAGAATTTTTGTTTATTATGTTTTTTCATGTTTTTAAGTATTTTTCCCTAGGTTTAGGTTTGTTTTGATTAAAACAATTCCGTTTAAAATTATTTTTAATTTTTTCTCTATTTTTTTTTACAGATAAGAAAAGCCATGTTAATTTTTATAAGTTTAGCCAGAAGTAGGCCAGATATTATTAAAAAGTATATGTAAACATTATTATTTATAATAAAAAGGATTTATATTCGATCTGAATGAAAATTTTTCTGTTTTCTATTTGCTGCATGCAAAAAAAGGCACAGGGTCAAATCTGACCCCGCCATACTTTAAGTGTAATTTTAAATCACCATACCAGTTAAGGGTTAATATAATTTCTTCACTCTCGTTGTAGCAGCTTTCAAGAGTGGTTCAACGTTATGTCCAAATTCACGTCGAATTTGTAAAGTATTCTATTTTCGTCTTTTGTTATGAAGAAAATGTAGCAGTTTGTTATCTGTTTTGTGGCAGTAAATGCTTCAATTATTAATGTTTTGAGTGAGGATTGGAGGACATCCTCGTTTTGTTTTTTTTTTGTTCCTGTTTTTATCCAAGGCTTTTGGCAGTTTTGGAGATGGAGGTTTTCGTCATGCAGAGAGAGTGGAGCCCTCAGTTCCAGGTTCCAGTTATGGTTTCAAAAAGTTAAGTGTGATCATGTGAATTAAGGTAACATTTTGTTCAAATTTTAAGCTAAAGACAGACATTTTTTTATTAAATAATAATTGCTTTCGTTGACATTTAAAATTGTGAATTTTAGGTTTTTGAGTAAAGCTGTCAATTTGTGTTTAGTTTTTTTTGAAATTTAATGTTAATTTATGACAGCTCGTTTTAGTATTTTTAATGTTGGTTTGTTTTGTTTTTTTTAAAAAAGGTTAACCTCCATGCAATTTTGTAAGTTTTGTAGCAATGGAGTTTGTTAATGGATGACACATGTAAGTTTTTGAATTTTGTATTTCTCGATGTAACTGTTTGTGGTGACACATAAATAAATGTTAAATTTTGTTGTCTTAACTTTTTATTTATTTTTTTGAGCCAACCCTTTTTGAGTTTATTTGAAAAACATATGTTTTTTATGTTTTGATTTTGTTTTCTAATTATTTCCCTAGTTACAACTAGTGGTTGTAATAGGCATAATTAGGCACCTCAAGTGGCGCCCTATATTAAATTCCTTGAGGTGTTTCTTGTTTATTTTTATTTTGTTTATCCCAAAACCCCTTTATTTCATTTCTTTGTAGTTGCCCCATTCCACGCCTCTTATCTTTTACTTATCCACGACCCAGCTCTCCTACGAAACCCTGAGTGCCGTTCGCATCAGTAGCGATTATTTTGCTTGCCTTATCTCCACCCCCTTAGTTTCTTCCCCCAATTTTCTACCCCTTATATTAATGCCCCCTGTGGTAGGCAAAATATTTCGTTACAAAAATAGCGCCCAACGTGTGTGGCATTTCTTAGATTTGCGACATTTTTACTTTCCGTTGCAAAAATGTCGCCCAACGTGTGTGGCATGTCTTAGATTTGCGCCATTTGTACTGTCGTTACAAAAATGGCGACCAACGTGGCTGGCGTTTTTTTAGATTTTGGTCCCTTTTCCCGAAGCCACATATCTTTTTCAGTTCGTCCCTAGTTTTCTGCCATTTATATGAAACCCTGTCTTCCAGATAGTGCCCTGGTGTCCCACAAACAGTTTGTTTATTGTATTTGTATCAACATATGTATTGTTGTTTTTTTCTTTGTATGGTATTTGTATTAACATATGTATTATTGTATATCAACAGATGTATTTGTTGTATATTGACATATGTAATGTTGTTTCGTTTATTTCGTGTACTGTAGAAATTTTTCTATATGTATTTTATGTGTATTGGTAAATGAAAGCAAATATTTTGAGTTTGAATATTTAAATTGAATTTTAAATAATGTTTTGATATTGAGAAGAATTTTTAAGTTATTTACAGTAACAAATTAAGTGTATCGTTATTGTGCCATTTATTTTTGATTGATTTGACATTTCTTACAGAAAAATCGGTTTTTGTAATTTTGTTTTGTCTGGTCATTTTAAGTAGATGTGTTTATTGTTTGAGTGACTTTTCTTTGAGCTGATGAGTATAGTTGTGTTGTGTCCCTTGTCCTTAGCCATTTCATTGTTTCCTCTAGGTCCTCTCTGACGGCGTTTGTGTTATGCCACGGGCTAGTAGGAGATTGTGAAGAGTAGTCCCCTGTGTTCCCCTGTTGTTCCCTAATTAACCAGCTTTGACGGCGTATGTAATGCCACGGGTTAATAGGAGATTGTGTCCCCCTGAGTCCCCTTTTGTATTTCCTGTCTTGTATCTGAATGATGACAAGTGTAATACTCGTGATCGGAGGTGCTGTTTAGTTTTGCCTAGGAGCAGTCTCATTTAGTTTTCAGAACAAGAGCAAGGTGTTTTATTTTGTGTAGCTCACTCAAAAGTCAAGTTTTCAATATTATTAGTATTTTTGTATCACCCTGTATGTGAAGTTTATCGAGTATGTTGTTTTGTATACATTGTGTATTTGCTTTCACCCAAACATTGTTTAAGTATTTTTGTCCCGCCCTGTATGTGAAGTTGGTCTGAGTTTGCTTTGAATTGTATTTTCAGTTATATTGTGATTTGCTTTATCCAGTTTTTCGTTAAATCAAGTCTATTCCTGTCCCAAGTTAACTGCTACGATTTCCATTTTCTTCTATGTACAGTTTTCGTAAAATTATGTAGAAATAATTTTCGTCTATTTCCTTGTGAATTAAAAAATACGTATTTGGAATGATGTCATTCCTTATTGTCGGCATTTTAAAATGTGAACGATAATAGTTTGTTTATTCTTAGTTCGTCTAAGTATCCCATGTCTGAGAAAAGAATTTTGTTTACGGTAATGAAATAATTTATTTCCTATGTAGACGCTGTCCTTTCTTTAAGTGTTTATAAGTTATCTATTTCGTCTTATTGAGTCTTTGAGCAAATGTAGGTCAAATTTTTGCTTGATAGATATGAAGATTTTATAGTCCAGGCAATGTGTGAAATTTATTTAAGCCCCGAAAAAGAAAATATTTCCTGTTACAGTCCACGTTTTTCCATTGTTTTTCCCTAGTTGTCTTTTGTTTTATAAGTAGGAGGAAGTAATAATGCGATTTCGTTTGTCCATGGCTAAGGCCGATTTGTTAGTGACAAAGCGAAGTATTCTTATTTACCTTATGTCTATTATGTCCGTGTTTCCCCGTGTTTTCTTTGTTCCTATTCTGTGTTATAAGTAAGAGAAAGTGATGATACGATTCCGTTTGTCCTTGGCTAAGGCCGATTTGTTAGTGACAAAGCGGAGTATTGTTATTTTTCTTTTGTCTGTTAGTCTTGTGTTTCTCCCTAGTTCTTTTTTGTGTACACGTAGAAGAGAGTGATGATACGACTTCGTGTATTCCTGGCTAAGGCCGATTTGTTGAGAATACATAGCGAAAGTATTCTAATGTTTTTTCTGTCTGTTAGTTTAGTGTCTTTCCGTGTCTTTGTGTGGTCAGATGTAGTGGAGATATGTTGATGGTCTAAAATGTATTAGTGGGTGATTTGAGTATTATGTTGTTGAAATATCATATAGGACGTACAGGCATGTGACCTGGATTTGTGTTTCCTTGGATATTTCTGTTGTTGTGTAAGACTGCGTAGCAGCATCCCCTTTCCGTGAATTATTAGAAAGGATAAGCCTTTCTAAGTGTTGAAGTAAGACTATTGATTTGAGTCTCAATAGCATTCCTTCTTGTTATAGTGTTTGTGATGTAGTGTTTATGATTTGGTAGAAGCGGAGGTACAATTACTTGCATTGTCCATTGTGGCGTTTTGATTTGCTGAGGTGAAAGTACCTGCCGCCGTTTATTGTGAAAATTTTGTTTATGTCGATTGTGAGACCATGTAAGAGAAACATCTGAAGTTTTTCTAGTACTACCGTTGAATGACCCACTAAGAATTCCCCAGACTTATATTGTTGTGACCATGTTCGAGTTTTGTTGAAGAATAGTGAACGTTTTCTTTCTGATTTGTATGAAGATGTTGTATTCAATTATTATCCGTGAAGTGATGAAGTTTATTTCTTGATGTTGTCCCTTTATTCCCTTCCCAAACTGTGTCTTTGACCTTATTAGTTGTCATAAGAGGAACGGCTAGGTCGATGAGTTTTGGATTCGTCCGCCAGGTGACCTGTTGAGCTTTTAAGGAAGATAAGTCATTAGTTTTTGCCTTGTGTATATATATACTCTTCTTCTTCTTTACCCTTCTTGCCCTGCTTTTGAGATTTGTGTACCCAGTTGGAAGTTTTATTGTTGATGACGGACTGTAATGATTTTTTTTGTTCTTTTGAAAGATTATGGTGATTTTATGTCCCCTTGGAGATTTGTAATGAGGTTTTTGTTTCTTTTGGAGTGTTGTCGTAACTTTTTTGTTTTCTTTGGAAGACTCTTACGATTTTTTTTTGTTTCTTTTGGAAGTATTTAGTTTGAGACTGAACTGATTGTGTATTGATTATGGCTTGTATGCCATGTGCCCCTGTTCTTTCTTCTTTTCCAAGATTGTGTATTAGCATTTTGGATTTATTTTCTTCTTTTGTCCTTTTGGGAGTTTCCTGACTTGGAAATTTTTCGCTGTGTCGATCCCGGAGGATATTCCTATGGAACTATTGGCCATCCTGTTTTCTTCTATTTGTGCGGTTTGATTTTCAACCAGTGGTTGAAAATTCATTGCTTGTCTGTTATAGTCTAGTTTGTTATTCTTTGATATTGTTTTGGTTATCTATTATGTGGATAACCATAGCGAAGCTTGTCTAAGCTGTGTTGTTGGCCACCCGCCTTTGTTGAGCTGGAAGCATTTCTCTTTTCACTCCCAGAAACTTCAACACTGGTCTGTTCCACGTTTTTGGTTAGGCAAGAGCCATTTTAGTAGAAATCTGCCATTCTGTCGTTGTGCTTAAGAGCCAACGAACTGTACCTGGTGCCGATTCGTCAAATCGAGCATCCAGTTTTATTTTGTATGTTATTATGTTAGAACCATAAACAGTTATGATAAGTAGTTGTGGTTATGATTTTTGTTTGTTTTTTTGTTCTGTTTGAGTTATTGAAGTCATTATGTATTGTTGCAGTAGTTAGAAAATGCTACTGTTGTTCCAACCTGATTGTTGTTCGCCCTAAACGAAAACTTTTCCTGTTAGTCCAGTTTTCGCTCTTACGTGGGGGTATTGTAGCATTTTCAATTTCATTGATTCTTTGAAGTATATTGAAGTCCCCTCGTATACGAAATATTAAAATCACCTTATATATTTTTGATAGATCTAAAAATATTTCGTACGTATTTAAACCCAAATATCTTTTCATTTCTTTCTTAGGTCGGCCAAGTTGAAATAAACCATTTTAGAGTTGTTTATTTATTTTACTTCGGCAATTTCTTTTAATGTTCATACGTCGCAAAAGGATATGTACGCCGTTTCGTTGGTCTTGTTATGTCAGCGTTTGTATGTATGCGTTCAATTTTAATATAATTTCTTCACTCTCGTTGTAGCAGCTTTCAAGAGTGGTTCAACGTTATGTCCAAATTCACGTCGAATTTGTAAAGTACTCTATTTTCGTCTTTTGTTATGAAGAAAATGTAGCAGTTTGTTATCTGTTTTGTGGCAGTAAATGCTTCAATAATTAATGTTTTGAGTGAGGATTGGAGGACATCCTCGTTTTGTTTTTTTTTGTTCCTGTTTTTATCCAAGGCTTTTGGCAGTTTTGGAGATGGAGGTTTTCGTCATGCAGAGAGAGTGGAGCCCTCAGTTCCAGGTTCCAGTTATGGTTTCAAAAAGTTAAGTGTGATCATGTGAATTAAGGTAACATTTTGTTCAAATTTTAAGCTAAAGACAGACATTTTTTTATTAAATAATAATTGCTTTCGTTGACATTTAAAATTGTGAATTTTAGGTTTTGAGTAAAGCTGTCAATTTGTGTTTAGTTTTTTTTTTAAATTTAATGTTAATTTATGACAGCTCGTTTTAGTATTTTTGATGTTGGTTTGTTTTGTTTTTTTTTAAAAAGGTTAACCTCCATGCAATTTTGTAAGTTTTGTAGCAATGGAGTTTGTTAATGGATGACACATGTAAGTTTTTGAATTTTGTATTTCTCGATGTAACTGTTTGTGGTGACACATAAATAAATGTTAAATTTTGTTGTCTTAACTTTTTATTTATTTTTTTGAGCCAACCCTTTTTGAGTTTATTTGAAAAACATATGTTTTTTTATGTTTTGATTTTGTTTTCTAATTATTTCCCTAGTTACAACTAGTG
>OU898284.1:66670697-66701697 GCA_918026665.1 Diabrotica balteata | reverse complement strand
TCAAAAGTACAACAATATATATATATATATATATATATATATATATATATATTATATATATATATATATATATATATATATATATATATATTATTGTGATATTTAAAGTCTTGGTGCGCCAAGCAATTAATTAGCTAATTAATTAATTAATAAATAAAAATTATTTAAAAGATATGACTATGATTCTATAGTCACTTTATAATTCTCTTATCTCAGGGTTCTATTAACCTTCAAAATTAATGGTACAAACAATATTAGTTAAAAACTCAAAATTCCAATTATTATTCTAAATCTCCTAATCAAAATATTTATATCTTTTCTAAAGTAAGTGTAAAAATTGTGTTATCAATAAAAGAAAAACCGCTTCAATTGTCTAGAATTTCACTTCAGCTTATTCACGTCATACAAATATATTTTAACAAAGAAAATAATTTATGCATATCTTACGTTTTGTTAAATACAGGTAATCCAAAATTAAAAGACTTTCATTCTTCGAAATGTTTGTAGTTTATTGTTTGACTTATCTTGTAACGAGAACGTTACTATAACATTCCGGAAACATTTTTTAAATAAATTTAAAATCTCAATCCTCTTAATGATTTTCTGAATCTTAAAAATTTAAGTTGGTATGAAACAGCGACACCAAGCGTCCAAGTTTGAAATCATAGTTTAGCTGGCTCAAATTGAGTATCCGAATCGCACTTCTGTTTGAACTTTGGTAGGAGAAACTTAAGTCCAAGGTAGGGGCCACGTGGCGTGGTTTTTGGAATTTAAGTTTTTTTATGAAGAAGTAATAAGAAGTTTTAGTTTGGGGTTTTTTTGTTTGAAGTGTCCTATTTGGTTTATAGCCACTGTGAGCCGTAAGTATCCAAGTTATAAATAAAACGACAATAAAAAAAAAGTCATCAGCCATTTTGAGATCCTGTATTGTCACGTTTCAATTCGATATACTTATCTGAACTTTTTCCATCCGTCATTAAGAAATATTCAACATCTAAATAGATAGTGTTAATTGATCTAAAATCATATGTATTTTAATTTTATTTCCCGGCCGTAAAACATAATTATCTATCGGTAAAATTGCTATTACCAGTATCGTTAAAATATTCTGTCTTATATCGCTCTTTATAATATAAAATAAATTCGTATCATATGCTTTTCATTAAAATTGTCGATATAATTAATCCATTTAAATTGTCAAACCATACGACGATCAAATTATCTATAAATCCATTAAGTTTTTTTTTGCTCTCACAATTCATAAGTAACATTTATAAAACCTTTCAAGGTTCATAAACCTTGTTTTTTTTTCCTCCTCTGTAAAGTATAAGAAAAAACTCTAAAAGAAATGTTTTTTTAGCCTACCTTTGGGATTCCAACAGAAGTCGGGGGAAGAATTTGCTTTTGTTTTTTTTTTAAATTTGAATAAGAAGTGTCGATTAACTTGAAACCTAGTCCGGTTATACCTGGTTCCAGGCCTGTTTTTTTCCTTGCCGTAGCTGCTCTCCAGAGGTCCAGATCTGACCTTCCGATTACGAAAATCTTAGGAAGCCAGCGGGAATTATCTCCCTTAAAATATAGTAAATCTGGATTAAGTTTATTTCTTAGATTAATTTTTTTACCTATGATATTTTTTGTATAAATTTTTTGTATATTTAACTTCTAGTATTTCATATAATAATAAGAGTCGTCATTTTTTTTAATAATTTATTGAATAATATTTAAATACAAATTGTCAACTACAGGTAGAGGTTTTTAAGTCCTCCCTTCTAACTCACTTGTATGGTTTCTTGTGTACACATTTAATCAGAGAGTTATATTTTTTTAGATTTTATTATCAATATATATTTAAACGTTTGGACACTTATCTCATCAAGATAGTGTCCTTATTACTTGGTACTCTTATATTCAATAAAGCCAGAATACAGAGTTGCATCTCTGAGGCAAATAAATTACCTTTTTAGGTCAGTTATTACCATTTTTTTTCCATATTTTATTATTTGTAAATTTAGATCATCCAGGATCAGTTGTATAACCAGGGCATTTATTTTTTGTATATAACTAGATTAGCTGTACATAATTGGTGGTGGGTATATTAAATTTAGATTGTATATATTTGGCTAGGGATTAAAGTTTTGGTGAAAACTAAATATTTCAATTCATACCTATATCCTTTCTTTATTTTAGCAAACAGCTTTACAAGATACCTTGGAAAGTTTATGTAAATACTTTCCTGGCGCCCACTCACATTTTGGAGCAACTTCTATAATCATTTTTATTTATCTTATTTGTATACCTATAGTTTTTTACTAACTCGTCATTCATCTTCTAATTCTACGGTCTCTGTAGGGCATGCAAATTGGCCGAATTCTCCTTTGAGTGTCAAGTAGTCACTCTCCGGCACCTTCTGCTAGCCAGCTTAAATTATATGTTATCATTTCCATTATCCTACACGTTTTGTTACATTGGCGTGCCACAGCACAAAGCACTTTTGTTACAATCTGAATTATTTTAATGTTTTTAAACTTTGAAATATTTTAAGCAAACCAATATTTTTCTCGATTTTACATATCATAACAATATATATATATATATATATATATATATATATATATATATATTATATATATATAATATATATATATATATATATATATATATATATATATATATATATATATATATATATATATATATATATATTGTTATTATGTGTTGTTGTTGTATGAGCAATGAGTAAATTTGAATGATATATATGTAAGTATAGGGTTTTTATCGCGGTTCTCAAAGAATTAGTTTGTAAGTACTTTTTTAAATTATCTTTATTATAACTATTATAAAACATACCTATCTATCTAATATAAGCAAAATCAATTTAAAACAATCTATCTAAAATTTGAAATTCTTACAATTATTAAATTATTAACAGAATTTGGTACCTTCTTTCACTGAACGCCTAAATTTTTTCCAAAATTAAAGTTATTATCACCACTCGATATTTTCTTACTAAGCCTTGGTTATTCAACTATTTTAATATGCTCCTTCTTAATTATCTCCACTCACCATATAAATATATAAATTGAAATCCTTGTAATTTTCATATAATGTACTTTCAGATATACTGGATCTTGTGGTTGTATTATAGAATGCTTACTTCAATAAATTAACTTCATACTATCACTATATTACTCATAAATTCTTGTTAATTATTCTTTGTAATTAATAATCACATGTAATTGACTTAATAATCGTTGAATTGTTATAACTAACTCCTCAATAATAATCTTGTAACTGATTTAATTTCTTTTAGCTAACTCACTTAACTCAATTAATAATCTTCTTGTAACTAAATTCTTGAATTATAACTTTACTGACTCACTTTACTAACTGATTAATCAACTGTAACTAACTAATTAACTGACTTCTAACTGATAACTGATCATACTGATAACTACCTCATAACTGAACTCAATTCTCCAAATTACATGTCCTATATATATCTTTTTTCGTTTCCAGAATAATCTAGCAATAAATAATGTTCGAATCATTCTATTTGTTCTATCTGAACAATCTAGAATGATTTTTTTGTCTGTGATGTATTATGCATATAGTCCCATTGACATTTCGAGAATTTTCTATGAACAATTTACTTGACTTTAGTCTCCAGATCAGAACTACACTATTATATGTAACTTAAACATTTATATGAAATATATTTTTACTATTCTACATCCACAATTATATTCTAAATTAACATTCCAAAAATAAATAACTTTTTGACTTTGACACTACAGTGTATGTTTGGTTGCATAACCACATGACTGACTTAAAAATATTTAATAAAAAAAAACTTCTTAAACTTAATTCTTATGGTAAATTCTTAAAAATACCCTCATATAATTATTTTTTAATAATATTAGCTAGTATATAACTTACAAGTTATGTCTCTAACCACTATTTAAATAAATCCACTAATCAACACTGTATATCTGGTTGTATATATTTCCATGTTAATTTATTGCATTTCTGTTCTCATTATAATACCCCAAAATTAACTTTAAAATAAATAATTCGTTTGTTATTTTTTTAAAATTAATTTTCCTATTCATACACATTTGTAAATATATTAATTAATATAATTCAATAATTTAATCTTTTTTTTTTAATTTCCTTTAACTACGGCTATGTATAGTTTGTGTGTTTCATATCAACGGTCAAATTGTTATGTCAAATGCCACAGATGTGTGTATACACAATGTTTGTTTATTAATAGACTAGATTTAGGAAATGAAATAATTCTTTCTTTTGGTTCAAAAGACTTTCTTTAGTATAAATGGTAAGTTTTACTTTTCATCTGTCAGTATAAAAGTATTTACAAAATTAATCTTTTGGAGATATATAACCCCAAATCAAATTATATTATAAATTATTGTAAATTATATGATAGTGATTTTATACTTAACTCTAATTAAAATTATGGTTTTTAGGACTCAAATCAATGGACAAATTCAATAGCTGCTCAAGACCTGATGTCAAATTAATAATTGATACATTATCCCACAATTAGATTTACCATTTGTTCTGTCAACAAACAAAATTGTCTAATGGAATAGAGTTAAGTGTTTAGTAAACTGTTTGTGATGTTAACAGTGTTAAAAGTATATAAAACATTATTCAATCTCTTTGTAATTATTGATATGAATTGTATCGGGTATTCGACCCATCATGTATTTGTAGTAATACCCCTGATAATCTTTCTATTGAGGCATCTGTTCTTAATATGAATGGCTTTGTATAGTCAGGATGGTATATTTTTAAATTTGACAGAAAAATGTTTTTGATTTCTTGGAATGCTAGTTCTCTTCGCTGGTCCCATTTCCATTTTACACATTTCCTCAACAGTTCAAGTAATGGAATTTCTTTTATACTTAGATCTGGTATCATCCTTTTATAATAATTAATTATTCCAATAAATCCTCTTAAAGTTCTTAAATTGTGTGGTGTTCTATATTCCTGAATAACCTGTGTGCGTTCTGGATCCATTTCAATATTCCTGAATAACCTGTGTCCGTTCTGGATCCATTTCAATTCCCTTAGTATTAAGTTTATAACCTACATATATTACTTCTTTTTGGAAAAATGTACATTTTTCTTCATTTATTTTTAATCCAACTTTGTCTAATCTGTCGATTATTAATTTTAGGTGTTTCTCATGCTCTTCAGCAGTTTTAGAAAAAATTAATATATCATCAATGTAATGAATTACAAATTGTTCATATTGATCCAAAATATCATGAAGACATCTACATAGAGCACTGCACGATGATTGAAGTCCAAATGGTACTACTTTGAATTGATATACTACTCCATCTATCTGAAATCCTGTATATTGTCTACTTTTCCTTTCTAGAGGTATTAACCAAAAACTATGCTGTAAATCAATTTTAGTAAAAAATGACATTCCTGTAATTCTTCCTAGTATTCCATCTATACTCATTGGTGCTTCAAATTGCTTTTCAGTGATCTTGTTAATATTCCTTGCATCCAAACATAGCCTGATTTCACCTGATCTTTTACGTACTACCACTATAGGGTTAATGAAACGTGTATCTGCCTTCTTAATGATGCCATCTTCTAACATATTATTAATTATTCTATTTACTTCTTCTCTGTATTTATATGGTATTGGGTACGATTTTGTTTTAAAATCTTTTTCTTCTTTTACTTTTATACTATGAATATAATTGTGCGCAATTCTATTTTCTTTATTAACAAGTCCCTTGTGTTGCTGCAATATGGAAATGACTATTGATTTATATTCTTCAGGGCAACTTAAAACTTTAATCATATCCTCTTCTTTACAAATAAAATTATTTTTCATTATGTAATAATTATTCCTTGCTTCCAGTTTTACGCACTCCGCCTCGTAGGCATCCATCTGCTTTTTTTCCATTCCTTAAATATTCATTACAATTATTCTTTACATTATTTTGGGATATCTCAATACATTTCTTCTTCATAAACATCATTACTTTCTTTTAATAATATCCTATCAATGTTTATTTCTTCTTCCTCCTCATCTTTCTGCATAAACTTAATTATTTGCCCTTCCAAAGTTACAACTTTTTCTTCAAAATCTATCTTCACTTTCTTCTTTTCCAATTCATCATTTCCCATTAATATATCAACACATAAATCCTTGACAATAAATCCTTGCATATTAATTTCTTTATTAAGAATATTAATTTTAAAATTGGCTAGTTTATCAATTTCACCCAACTTCTTATTATTTGCACCAACTATTTTAATTTTTGGAATCTTTATTATATCTGATAGTCTTAATGTATTAAAAATAAAATTTTCCGAGACTAAAGTACTTTCTGAACCAGTATCTATCATAATCTTAATCATTTTATTTTTGGCCATAGCGTTTATATAAATTAAATAGATTCAATAATTTTATCTTCATCTAAAGAAATAAATTCAGAAGGTTTCTCATAATGAAAATGACCACACTTGTAATTCAGAAAGTTTACTGCATAAAATTTGGATTGTTAGAATTATTCTCTAATTGTGTCAGACCATTTGGTTTTAATGTCCTGTGTCTTTCACTACTATGACTTCTACACATATTTTCCTGCCTTGTACTATTTCGTTCTCTATCTTCGCAGCTTCGGTGCCTTCGTATATGATTTACCTGTCTGTTGTAATTAGGTCGTTCTGTATTTCTCCTATTGTTAAAATCTTGTCTATTATAATTAGTATTGTTATTAACATTTTGTCTATTGTAATAATTAGTACTGTTATTAAAATTTTGTCTATTTTGATTATTATTATTGTTATTAAAATTTTGCATATTATTACCATATCTATTATTATATGATTGTCTATATTGTTGATTATTATTCTTATTATATTGAAAATTATTATTGTTTTTTCTATTATTATTATTATTCATCCTAATATCATTGTTATCATTGTTACTTGTCATATTACCTCTTTGTATTCTTTGAATAAAATTAATAAAACTATCTATTGTTTGAATATTTTGTATAGTTACTGTTTGTACAACATCTGCATCAAAATGTCTAGATACGTTTAAAACTGTTTCATCTTCTCTAAGTGGTGGTTCTAAATACTTTGCAACTCTTATCAGCTTTAATGCATAATCTACCATATTAGATCTTAAATTAGGATTATACTTTCCAAAATAGAGAACTTCCCTAAATCTAGCTTGCTCTAATTCACCCCAATAATAATTTAAAAATTTATTTTCAAATGTTTGAAAATTGTCCAAATCATTCTCAACACTGGCAAACCAAGTTGCCGCATTATCACTTAATGTCATTCTAATATAATCTTTAATATCATTAATATTATTCACTAATCTTAATTTATGTTTTAAACTATTTATGTAAACTCTAGGATGCAAATTTTTGATAATACCAGAGAATTTAATTCCAGTGTCATTTGTTAAATTTAAGTAAGGTCTCCCTATGTCTCTCATTTGTGAAATATCATCTATTCTTTGTTCCACATTTCTTATTTGATTACTATTTATTTGGATATTTTTTTGCATATCGTCCAATTTTTCTTCTGTGTTTCTCCTGTCTTCGTTCATTTTGACTTCTAAGTTACATTTCTGCAACTCTGTTTTCTGTTCTATATCTATCATATTATCTTGAATAATCCTATTTACTTCTGTTCTCTCATTTTCTATCCTTTTCTTATAGTCATGCCTTGTATTTTTTATTTCATTTAGTACTTTTTTCTCTGCAGCTTCAAGTTTTTTATCTATTTGTTTTTCTATTTGTTTTATAATTTTATTATTATTATCTTCTATTTTCTTTTCTAATTTTTTATAATTCTCTTTCATTTTTTTCGAATTCTCTTCCATTTTTTTCGAATTCCCTTCCAATTTCTGTTCCATTTTTTTCATGTCTTCTTTGACTTCTTTGGAATTCTCTTCCATTTTTTTCGAATTCTCTTCCAATTTCTGTTCCATTTTTTTCATGTCTTCTTTGACTTCTTTAGAATTCCCTTCCATTTTTTTCGTATTCTCTTCCATTGTCTTGTTCATCTGCATCATTATTTCCATCAGAGCTGCCATATTGACATTTTCTCCTCTTTCTTGATTCATTTCTACTGAATCTTGTGGAACTTCAACTCTCCTCTTGTACAGCTTGTGTTTGTATTTCCACATCTTCTTCATTCTTTTTGTTTCTTGTACCTTTTTTTCATGGAGACATATTGAGACTTTACTTGTTTAAATATAATTAAAAATAAAAGCTATAATTGTTTTTTCTTTCAAATAAAATTAATTTAATTATATGAGAGCACTTATCTTTCCAAAATAATTCTTTTAAATAGAGAGAGCCCCGCGTTGGGCGACAAAATTGTTATGATGTGTTGTTGTTGTATGAGCTATGAGTAAATTTGAATGATATATATGTAAGTATAGGTTTTTATCGCGGTTATCAAAGAATTAGTTTGTAAGTGCTTTTTTAAATTATCTTTATTATAACTATTATGAAACAAACCTATCTATCTAATATAAGCAAAATCAATTTATAACAATCTATCTAAAATTTGAAATTCTTACAATTATTAAATTATTAACAAAATCTGGTACCTTCTTTCACTGAACGCCTAAAGTTTTTCCAAAATTAAAGTTATTATCACCACTCGATATTTTCTTACTAAGCCTTGGTTATCCAACTATTTTAATATGCTCCTTCTTAAGTATCTGCACTCACCATATAAATATATAAATTTAAATCCTTGTAATTTCCATATAATGTACTTTCAAATATACTATACTGGTTGTACTATTGAATGCTTACTTCAATGAATTAACTTCATACTGTCACTATATTACTGTAGTAATAATTAATCTCCAACTGTATTTGACTTAATTAATTCATTTAACTTAATCAATGCCTTCTTCTAGCTAATAATCTCTTCATAACCTCATAAATTCTTCTTAATTCTTCTTTGTAATTAATAATCACATGTAACTGACTTAATAATCCTTGAATTCTTAAATTCTTCAAACTAATTCACTTAATAATTGACTGTAACTTCTTGTAACTTAACTCACTTTACGAATCAACTCGTACTTGACTTAATAATCCCGTGTAACTTAATGTCTTGAATTATTCTAACTCCCTTAATAATCATACTTAATAATCGTACTTTCAAATATACTGGATCTTGTGGTTGTATTATAGAATGCTTACTTCAATAAATTAACTACATACTATCACTATATTACTCATAAATTCTTGTTAATTATTCTTTGTAATTAATAATCACATGTAATTGACTTAATAGTCCTTGAATTGTTATAACTAACTCCTCAATAATAATCTTGTAACTGATTTAATTTCTTCTAACTAACTCACTTAACTCAATTAATAATCTTCTTGTAACTAAATTCTTGAACTATAACTTTACTGACTCACTTTACTAACTGATTAATCAACTGTAACTAACTAATTAACTGACTTCTAACTGATAACTGATCATACTGATAACTACCTCATAACTGAATCAATTCTCAAAATTACATGGCCTAATATATATATATATATATATATATATATATATATATATAATATATATATATATTGTTATGCTATTTAAATTGTATTCTATTGCTTATTTAGAAAAGATCCTGTCTATATTTATTAAATGATCTAATCTCCAATTAATCACAATAAATCAGCATTAATTAATTACAATCTCAGGATATTTAACTTGTACTATTTACCTTTGATCGTGGATTCAAAATATTTTCCAATTGGCTTCCTAATTGGGATAGGTAATATGACCTGAATAAAATACACAGAATTTCAACTGAAGTATATGTGAGATGTCCTTTATTTTATTGAAATTTTATATAACAATCAATCCGGTAATATTTGCAATACAATACTTTAAATATATGAGAAGTTGTTTTCTATCATGGACCCAAATGTTATTTTACATTGATTTTTAATATGTGTTATAACTAAGCTCTCTTTATAATTTTTTCTTTTTTAAATGATCGCAAAATTAACTGTCTCTATAATTTATTCAATTTATTTAATTTATAAATGAAAACCACACTCCTGCTCTAATGAAAATTGACTGACCTTTCGTTATCTGCCGTTGCAATTCTATGGCCACGCCATAAAAAAAAAACCTTTCTCTGCTTCTGCTCCTATTTTGGTCCAGAAGACGTACACCTTTCTCCTCTCTGTCCTTGTATCTGCAACCCAACAACTCGTGTAATTCTATGCAGCCTCCTTTTGAACCAATCTCCGCGCCTGTTTATAACTTCAAAGGTTTCCGGCTTCGTCTGCTATTAACATTCTTATAACCTTTTGGTTTTTTATCTCTCTGTACCCGTTCCTCACACTCATCAGCTTTTACACCGCAAATAAACACACCCGGTAAATTACGTCTTCGGGACTTCAAACAAACACAAACCACAAAGCTCCTTCCTTCTTGGGCGACGAAAACTGACTAACTCCTTTCCTCTCTCCTATCTCATAGCTAAACCACTCCTCCTTGCATTCAAAAATTGACCAATAAAAATCTTCTACCTCTGTCAGTATATTGTTACCAACCAACTCTCTCTATAAAACGTCATTCGGGTAATTCCAGAAAACAACATTCTTTAATTATTCTAGCTAAATCTAATCTGCTTTACAAATATTTCTTACTAATAGCTACAAACGATACCTGTTTCTCAATTCAATGTCTTTTGTTAATAAACTTTTACCGATATAATCTTTCGGGGGGAAAAACACCGCACATCCCGGTCTATTGTTTAAACACTTTCTATATACACTTTTATTACGGGTAAATCCATTTCACAATAACCGACTTATTTAAATTTCTTATCGATAATATTTGAAAGTCTTGTCTCTGAGGCCTAATGAACAATTCTTTGAACAACTTAAAATACATATTTGTCTTATACAGGATGTTTGAAACTTTATATGCCCGTGTCTTTATGAAATATCAATAATCTTAATTTTTATTTAAGTAATAAAATTTGTATATCGGTTTTTATTGCTAGTGGACATTCAAAAATACAACAAATCCCCGCCTTTGTAATCGATAAAATTTATCAATCTATGCAACTAAATTTCTCGAGACAAACTAAAACGCACTTCCTGTATGCTAACTGTACTTGTGCTACGTATTTGTGGTCCACTCGGTTTTCCTTATTTATCAGTGTTTCATAGTCAAAATTTTACGCAAATCATTTTCTTTGCCTTCTCCACATATCCGTTTTGTGTCTCTCCCATCAACTTCTTCGCACATATCACCGTGTACTCCGTGTCTTTTTCAAACACCACGTCTCCATTGTGTCCTCTTCATTTTCCTTTGTTTTTTCTTCTGTTGGGCTCGTCTCTTCTTTTGAGGAATCCAAGTTTTGCTTTCATTTCTTGTCAAAATCTTTCCATCTCCTTCTCCTGAGCTCGTCTATCTTTTAAGGAATCCCAGGTTTTTTTTTTCTTTGATCTTTTTCTGACCTTTTCCCTCTTTCTTCCTTTTCCTTTCTTCGTCACCAGGTTCATTTCCACCGTTTGTTCTTTCTCTGATTCGTCCGTAATTTGTTTCTCTTGTTCCTTATCTGTTCTTCTTCTTTTTCCTTTGTTATTTTCATCGTATTGGTTTGAAGTCGATCACTAACATGTTTTTCCGTTAATTCGTCAACGCCTACAATCATGTCATGTGACATATTCGGCATTATTACACATTGAAGTGCATACATATTTTTTTTTCAATCGTACCATTACTCGTATACCTTCATTTATTGTTGCCAATGTCCGTTTATTTGCGCCCACTAAATTCACCTAGGTATTTTATAAATTAGACTTGTTAAATTTACTTCTTCGATTAATTTTCTGTTGACCAGTGTTATTTCAGAGCCTGTGTCTATCATAATTTTAATTGGTTTCTCATTTATAAATCCATCCACAAATTTTAAATTAACTCCATTTCTCTTTTCATTGTTTCTGCAGTTTAATAAATTCCTTGGGGTGACAAAAAATTCCTGTTTGTTTCTTCGTTTTTAGTGAGCGCCTTCTTGAAAACACGCCTGTTGTTCTTCTGTGTTTTCTCGCCCGTCATCTTCTCTCTCATATTCATTTTCTTTCTCTTTGCATATTATTTATTTTCTTCTGTTCTCTTTTGGTCTATCATTCCCGTATCGGTTACCGCGAGATTCCTGTTCATTCCGTGGGTTATTGTATCTGTTTCCTTGGTATGGGCGGTTATTTCTACTCTGATTTTCCGATCCCTGTTTTCATTCCATCTCTGGGTTCTGGGTTCATAATTCTCTCTTCCTTTCGGTCTAATTTTCGTATCCCCGTCTAGGTATGAATTCTCGTCTTGGATAATCTCTTCTAAAATTTTGACCTCTATCTCTATATTTTGGTTTCTTCTTTGTCTATAATTTTCTTGCGGTCTTCTTTCTCTTCTTTCATGCCTACGTGATTCTCTCATTTGCAAAAATGACATAAGCTGTCAATGTCCTTGTAATTTTGGAGATTTATGTGGTCTTCAAGGTATCTTCAAAGTGTCGCGATATCAACTCTACCAATTGTTCTGATGAATAATTATATTGCAAATGTTTTGCATTATTATAGAGTTGTAATGCGTACATCGTTTCTGATACGCCCATCCTCTCATGGTATTTTCCATTTTGTAACTCTTTATTTACTTGTAGTTGCTGGATTTTTCCCCAGAAATAATTTAAGAATCTTCTCTCAAAATCTTGCCAATTGTCAAATTCTTCTTCCTTGCTGACAAACCAAAGATTTGCTCTTCTTTGAGATGGTTTCGGATGGTTTCCTTTGCTGTTGCAAACGGTCCTATGTATGTGACTTTTTTCTTTAGGTTATTTATAAAAGGCACTGGGTGTAGTTTCCTTATATCCCCGCCAAATCGTACTTTAACGTCTTCTGTGCTATGTACGGATAACTTCCATTCTTTCTACTCCTCTTATCTCCATCTCTGCAATTTGTTTTTCATTTTGCTTAAGATTCCTTCCTTTCCATTTCTTTCCTGACTTCTAGTAACGCCATTTCAAATTTTTCTTCTAACTGTTCCAGTTCCTTTTTCTGGACAGCCTTAATATCCTTCATTTTAGTTTCCATTTCTTCTCTCTGCATCTCTAGTTTCCTCTCTGTTTCACTAACTTTTTCTAAACAGACTTTTATTTCGTTTTCTTATTTGTCCATACGCGTTTCCATTTTTTGTTCCATTTTTCTTTGGTTTTCTTCCAATTTGTCCAAGATTTTGTTCCGTTCTTTGTTGTGATTCATCAATTTTGTGTCCGTTCTTTGTTGTGATTCATCCATCTTCTGTGATTGGAGTTGCATCATTTGTATTAATTTTTCTATTCCCGATTCTTGTTTTTCTGTCTCCATTACTGTTGTGTCTAATTCGTTCTTCCTGGTCTGAATATTCTTCCTGTTCTGATTTATCTTCTTGTTTTTTGTTCTCTTTGCTCTTGTTTCTTTGTGTTTGGCATTTATTCTGTTTTTATCCCCGTCAAATATAAAATTCTACTGGTCTGTTGCAACAAACGGGACTTTTCCTTGTTCAAATGTAAATAACTCTTGAGTACGAGTATCAAATTTCAATATCCCACAAATAAATCAATGGTAAAATTATCAAATGTCAAAATCAATCAAATAAATCAAGTATGGTAAAATTATCAAATGTAAATATCACACCAAATAAATCAATTATGGTAACCTATAAATTGTCAATATCACGAATAAATCAATTATGGTAAATTGTATCTTAAAAAAATATATAAATCTTTATGTCCTCAAATTTTACATAATATTTCACTTTATCCACGGCATATAAACTTTCAAATATCTGCTCGTCTACTCCTATCCTTTCAAAATTGCCAACTAGAAATATTTTTCAAAGCTTTACACGTTGGGGGCCATTTTGTTATGCTATTTAAATTGTATTCTATTGCTTATTTAGAAAAGATCCTGTCTATATTTATTAAATGATCTAATCTCCAATTAATCACAATAAATCAGCATTAATTAATTACAATCTCAGGATATTTAACTTGTACTATTTACCTTTGATCGTGGATTCAAAATAATTTTCCAATTGGCTTCCTAATTGGGTTAGGTAATATGACCTGATAAAATTACACAGAATTTCAACTGAAGTATATGTGAGATGTCCTTTATTTTATTGAAATTTTATATACAATCAATCCGGTAATATTTGCAATACAATACTTTAAATATATGAGAAGTTGTTTTCTATCATGGACCCAAATGTTATTTTAACATTGATTTTTAATATGTGTTATAAACTAAGCTCCTCTTTATAATTTTTTCTTTTTAAATGATCGCAAAATAACTGTCTCTATAATTTTATTCAATTTATTTAATTTATAAATGAAAACCACACTCCTAATCCTTGAATCTCTATAAATTCTTTCAAACGTAAGATTCACTTAATTAAATTGACTGTAACTTCTTGTAACTTAACTCACTTTACGAATCAACTCGTACTTGACTTAATAATCCCGTGTAACTTAATGTCTTGAATTATTCTAACTCCCTTAATAATCATACTTAATAATCGTACTTTCAAATATACTGGATCTTGTGGTTGTATTATAGAATGCTTACTTCAATAAATTAACTACATACTATCACTATATTACTCATAAATTCTTGTTAATTATTCTTTGTAATTAATAATCACATGTAATTGACTTAATAGTCCTTGAATTGTTATAACTAACTCCTCAATAATAATCTTGTAACTGATTTAATTTCTTCTAACTAACTCACTTAACTCAATTAATAATCTTCTTGTAACTAAATTCTTGAACTATAACTTTACTGACTCACTTTACTAACTGATTAATCAACTGTAACTAACTAATTAACTGACTTCTAACTGATAACTGATCATACTGATAACTACCTCATAACTGAACTCAATTCTCCAAATTACATGGCCTATATATATATATATATATATATATATATATATATATATATATATATATATATATATATCTTTTTTCGTTTCCAGAATAATCTAGCAATAAATAATGTTCGAATCATTCTATTTGTTCTATCTGAACAATCTGGAATGATTTTTTTGTCTGTGATGTATTATGCATATAGTCCTATTGACATTTCGAGAATTTTCTCTGAACAATTTACTTGACTTTAGGCTCTCCAGATCAGAACTACACTATTATATGTAACTTAAACATTTATATGAAATATATTTTTACTATTCTACATCCACAATTATATTCTAAATTAACATTCCAAAAATAAATAACTTTTTGACTTTGACACTACAGTGTATGTTTGGTTGCATAAGCACATGGCTGACTTAAAAATATCTAATAAAAAAAAACTTCTTAAACTTAATTCTTATGCTAAATTCTTAAAAATACCCTCATATAATTATTTTTTAATAACATTAGCTAGTATATAACTTACAAATTATGTCTCTAACCACTATTTAAATAAATCCACTAATCAACACTGTATATCTGGTTGTATATATTTCATTATATTAATATGCATTTCTGTTCTCATTATAATATATATATAAATATATATATATATATATATATATATATATATATATATATATATATATATATATAATATAAAATTAATGTTTCTTGGGTTTAGGTTCAATAAATATATGTTACATGTGGAACTAGATTTTATTTTCCATTGCAATCAATCAACGTTTCGGCAGGAAACCCTTGCCTTTGTCAAGATTCTAAAATGTGTATATATATAAGGACAAACAGATATTTTAAAATATGTATATATATATGACTTACCAAAACGTAAAACGTGACACAGACATTAACGAACTGATATATAAAAGTTGATATCTGATATCTCATTGTTTACCGTCATTAGTAGATAATTATTTTTATATGAGCGTATCGTTGATGTTTTCGAAAAAGGTAAGGTGGAGATATGTTATGACTTTAAGAGCTTTTTATGATGTTATATTATTATTGTTTAAATCAGATTGAAATATATTTTATATAGGTTTTGTGTATCTTTTTTGTTATTTATTGCGTTGGTGTTTCTTTTTATTTCTATTGATTTGTATATCTCCCTCTTCTTTTTGTTTTTTTCTGTTTTTAAAATTCTGATGTTTTCAAAATCAAATGTATGCTTCTTCCCGTTTTCATGTTTTGTGAGCGCAGTGACGTTGTTCTTGTCGTATTTGTGAGAACGAATTCTGGATTGAAGCAGTTGACTGGTTTGACCGATATAGACACCTTCACAGTTTGTACATGGTATCTCGTAAACAACATGTGATTTTTTAAGTTTTGGAGTTTGTGTTTTTAGTTTTGTGAAATATTTATTTAAGAGATTGTTGCCTTTGTGGGCCACTGTTATGTTATGTTTGGCTAAAAGATTGGTTAGTTGTTCAGATAAACCTTTTATATATGGAAGAGTTGTATAAGTGGTTTTGATACTGTTGGGTTTGTTGTTAGTTGTATTGTTATAAAATTTATTGAGTCTTGATTTGAAAATAGTTTCGATTAGATGTTCGGGATATGCATTCTTTAGGAGGGCATTTTTTGCTTTTTTTATTGCAGTTGGTCTGTATTCTGGATCTGTTAGTTTTATAGATTTATCAGAGAGACTTATAATTACAGACTTCTTATGGGAAAATGGATGATGGGAATTGTAGTTAAGATATCGTGAAGACCATGTTTCTTTTGTAAACCACATAGTTTTAACTGTATTGTTAATGCGATGTAAGGTGACATCCAGAAAGTTTATTTTATTATTTTGTTCAATTTCTATAGTGAACTTTAATTTTGGATGGCAACTGTTGAAAATATCTAAAATTTCGGTTGTTTTATTTGTTGGAATAGCACAGACACAGTCATCGATATAGCGGTAGAAGAAAGGTACATTAAAATCTAAGTGACTCATGACAGATTCTTTTAAGTCTTCCAGAACCAGTTGGGCAATGACACTAGAGATACTTGCACCCATTGCGCATCCATCCATTTGTTGGTATATTTCGTCTTTATATAAAAAGTATGTTGAGTTTAACGTTAACTCTACAGATGATTGGAATTCTTGCAATGGGATGTTAGTGTATTCTTTTATGTCATTCCACTTCTTTTTAATGATGTCAGTGGCAAGTTTTATTGGAATGTTAGTGTATAGTGAAATGACATCTAAAGAGATTAATTTATAGTTATCCTGTACGTGAATGTTTTTAATTTTAGAAATAAGATCACTGGAATCTTTAATATAATAAGGATTTTTATTGATGACATTAGAGATAATGTTTTTCAAGAACTTTGAAAGATTTTCGAAGGGTGACTGAATGCAGGAAACGATAGGACGTAGAGGTATGTTCTCCTTGTGTGTTTTAGGTAAACCATAAATTTTTGGTGGAATAGCGTTGTGTATCTTAAGTGACTTTGCTGTATTTGGTGATATATATCCACTTTTGTCCCATCTGTCAATAAGAGCATTATTTCTTTTTTGGAAGATATTGATAGGATCATTTCTAAGTTTATGATATATGGTGTCATCTTTTAAAAGATCATTCATTTTATTGTCGTAATCATTAGATTCCATAATAACGGTTTTGTTAGTTTTATCAGAAATTTTAGATATTTTCAACAGTTACCATCCATTCACTATAGAAATTGAACAAAATAATAAAATAAACTTTCTGGATGTCACCTTACATCGCATTAACAATACAGTTAAAACTATGTGGTTTACAAAAGAAACATGGTCTTCATGATATCTTAACTACAATTTCCATCATCCATTTTCCCATAAGAAGTCTGTAATTATAAGTCTCGCTGATAAATCTATAAAACTAACAGATCCAGAATACAGACCAACTGCAATAAAAAAAGCAAAAAATGCCCTCCTAAAGAATGCATATCCCGAACATCTAATCGAAACTATTTTCAAATCAAGACTCAATAAATTTTATAACAATACAACTAACAACAAACCCAACAGTATCAAAACCACTTATACAACTCTTCCATATATAAAAGGTTTATCTGAACAACTAACCAATCTTTTAGCCAAACATAACATAACAGTGGCCCACAAAGGCAACAATCTCTTAAATAAATATTTCACAAAACTAAAAACACAAACTCCAAAACTTAAAAAATCACATGTTGTTTACGAGATACCATGTACAAACTGTGAAGGTGTCTATATCGGTCAAACCAGTCAACTGCTTCAATCCAGAATTCGTTCTCACCAATACGACAAGAACAACGTCACTGCGCTCACAAAACATGAAAACGGGAAGAAGCATACATTTGATTTTGAAAACATCAGAATTTTAAAAACAGAAAAAAACAAAAAGAAGAGAGAGATATACGAATCAATAGAAATAAAAAGAAACACCAACGCAATAAATGACAAAAAAGATACACAAAACCTATATAAAATATATTTCAATCTGATTTAAACAATAATAATATAACATCATAAAAAGCTCTTAAAGTCATAACATATCTCCACCTTACCTTTTTCGAAAACATCAACGATACGCTCATATAAAAATAATTATCTACTAATGACGGTAAACAATGAGATATCAGATATCAACTTTTATATATCAGTTCGTTAATGTCTGTGTCACGTTTTACGTTTTGGTAACTCATATATATATATACATATTTTAAAATATCTGTTTGTCCTTATATATATACACATTTTAGAATCTTGACAAAGGCAAGGGTTTCCTGCCGAAACGTTGATTGATTGCAATGGAAAATAAAATCTAGTTCCACATGTCACATATATTTATTGAACCTAAACCCAAGAAACATTAATTTTATATTAAATATAATACGGTTCAAGAAACTCAAAACTACTATATATATATATATATATATATATATATATAATATATATATATATATATATACAAGAACTTTCATTTAAATTTGATATAAGTGAGGCATTAGTAAGCCGTATATTTATTACTTGGATTAACTTTCTGTATTGTCAATTTAGAGAACTTAACATCTGGGTACCATTTAATATGGCTAAAGAACATGCTAAGTTCAAAGGCCAGCAATGTACTAGTACAGTCATCATAGATACTGAGGTGAAGATAGATCATCCTAAAAATCCGGTATCACAACAACTGACTTACTCAACATATAAATCATGTAATACACTAAAAGTTTTAGTTGGCATTTCAAGTACAGGAAGCATATCTTTTGTTTCCGACAGTTATGGAGGTTCCATTAGTGATAGATGCTTATTTGAAAAGTACGATCTGTCTAATTTACTTGAAAAAAATAACATAGTATTAGCAGATCGAGGTTTTCAGATCCAAGACATTTTAGCATCCAAATATGTGCCAGTAAATATGCCAGAATTTTTAAAAAATAAATCTGGCCAGCTAGAGCCTCACCAGTTTTGTCACTCAAAAAAAATTTCATCCAATAGAATACATATTGAGAAGAAAGTAGTTGGTTTGGGCAAAACATATAAGATTTTGAAGTATTTGTACCATTGTTTGAATTTAGTACCATTGGGAAGTCGAATAATATTTGTATGTTTTATGTTGGCAAATTTTCGTACCAACTTAATGGACAAAACTTAATAAAATACTATTATTTGTCTTTTATTTTTTTTACAGATCATCTACATTGTTTATAAGTATGTTAGCAAATATTCGTAGCAAATAAATTCGTATTAAATAAAAATTTATAAAACAAAAACTATTTATTTGTCTTTTATTTTGTTATACAGATAATCTACATTAATAAGTTGGAAATTAATTTTATTGATTTTCGACTTCCACTTTTGCTTATTTTGCTTGGTAAAAGTTTTCTTCTAATTATTTTATCCATAATGGACAAAACTTAATAAAATAGAAATACTATTTATTTGTCTTTTATTTTTTTATACAGATCATCTACATTGTTTATAAGTATGTTAGCAAATATTCGTAGCAACATATTAAATAAAAATTTATAAAACATAAACTATTTATTTGTCTTTTATTTTGTTATACAGATAATCTACATTAATGTTGTCCTAAAGCTATTTCTTCTTGACATGTTATATAATTTACTGTATTAATTGGGAAATGAGCCACAATTTAAGTTGGAAATTAATGTTATTGATTTTCGACTTCCACTCTTGTTTATTTTGCTTGGTAAAAGTTTTCTTTTAATTATTTAATAACAATTCTTTTAATAGCTATTAGAAAAAAAATTTACAAAGCAATGTGGTGTCAACAAAATTTGTTTACTTATTAATATTTTGTACGTCGATAAAATTAATTTCCAACTTAAATTGTGACTGATTTCACAATTAATATAGTGAATTATCTACATTATTTATAAATAAGTAAGTGAAAGATTTGGACTACAAGTAAACATATAAAAACTAAATTTATTGTCATCAGCAAAAATAAAATTAGTGACATCCAACTGCTTATCAAGAATACACCAGTGGACCAAATAAAACAGCTAAAACAACTAAATAAAACATCTTGGAACAATAGTAAATGGACAATGGGATTACTCACAAGAAGTAAAATGTAGAATAGAGAAGGCTAGAATATAGAGCAGAGTATAAAAGCCACAACATTATTCTGGAGATAAAAGTAAGGCTCCTACGATGTTATATATTCTCAATAGTATACTACAGAGTTCAATTCTAATCAAACTATCTTACAATAAAGTCAAGTTAAAATTATTTATTTATGTTAATATACAATAAAGTACTTACATATGTCAAAAAATAGTATAAAATAAAAATAAACATATTAAAAACATAAGGCATAATATAAAATAATGCATATATTAGTTAAGACAAACATTACACATAGCATTATATTCTGGGTTCCCAGGTATACACAAAATAGAATTGATCATCAATACACAAGCCAGTTCGAAACATTAAAGTTAAAATTTAGGAATTCATCACTTGAAAACTGCTTCCCCTTCAAGCAATGGACTCTTTGCTTTACCACAATACTCAAAGATATCATTAAGGCTAATTTCCATTTTTAAATGATATAAATAACTCGTCTTATACCAAACTAAACATGAAAAAGCAATAGTAAACATTCGACTGTTTGTCTTGTTTATGTTTGTTTGTTTATACCATTTATATCGGCCACGACACTGCAATCGATCTGTCCTCTATATTCAGTTTCAATCACGAATACAGATGAATACTGAGGATATCATGGACATACAAGATAACCAACGAGACTGTACTATGAAGGATGAAAAAAGAAAGAGAAGTGATGTATACAATTAAAAAGAGTAAGTTAGAATATCTGTAGTTAAAGAACCCTAGGAAATGGTTCTCCACAACAGCAACTAATCTATTTAAAGCATCCATTAATAAAATAATTATGACCAGAATAAAATAAGTCCAGTTAATAAAATAATAAAGCCAATATTTGAAACGAACAGGCACCAAAAGAAGAAAGATTTATAAATAATATTTTTCGGCCAAGGCTAGAATATATTTGTCGAAAAACTCTTTAGCTTTTGGGACGATTTCATTGTGAATTAAATCAATATTTCATCACAGAGACTAAAATCACAGAACTCACGACCAGTAACTAACATCTGAGTTTGAACTTGATAATAATAATTTGAATTTGATTTTAAACACAATTGATTATCCTTCATTTCCAAATATGGCAAACTATCACAACTAATTATGGAATTTTTTATTGAACATGGACACTTTACTTCTAACACAGTTAGTGATGCAACAAGTCCATCAGGAGAAGCAGATAAAAAGGGATGGTCCAATGAAATCAAAAGTCCACTTCTAGTGACATGATTAGTAGTTACCTCCTCATAGGCACAAATGGCTGTTTTTTCACATTTTTTGCCCCAATCTGTTGCACTGGAGTGAAAAGATTTTTGTTCTATAATTAATTTTATAAAGGATTCTATATTTCTCCTATGTGTCTATCTGTACTATCAGAATATGCGTGGTTTGAATTCCAAAGTTATTGATTTTTACTCTAGTGTTAGTGAATGTGAATTTGATGTCATTGCTCTTACTGAGACTTGGCTCAACTCTGATGTTATTAGTTCGGAATTGTTTAATGATGACTATCAGGTTTTCAGAAAAGACCGAAAGTTCGATGTAGTTAATAAATCGACTGGTGGAGGTGTACTGTTGGCACTTAAGTCAAATTTTGAGTGTGTTGTTGTTGATGTCTCAACATTTGATTTACATTTTCCACTAGTTGATTTGTTGATTGTTGAGTGTCGCTCACGAAATAAAAAGTTTTATGTTGTAGTATTATATATTCCTGACAAATTAAAGTTAAATGATTTTGAATATTTTTTTGATATGTTAGAGCAACTTGAACTATTTTATGACACTCTTATTCTCCTGGGTGACTTGAACATTCCAAAGTATATTGATCAAAATAGGTCTGATGTGAAGACATCGGCAGTGTTAGACTTTATGTGTTTGTTTAATTGAAATCAGTATAATCAGGTGAAAAATAATTTAAATGTATTGTTAGACTTAGTTATATCATCAGATCTGTGTCATGTAAGTCGCGATAATGCACCACTTGTTCAAGAAGATTTACATCATCCAGCATTAATGATAAATATTAATGATTTTCAGAAAAAGGAAACCAGTTTTGTGGCTCTTTCTAAAACTAAATGATATAATTTTAAAAAAGCAAATTTTCCTTTACTGTACTCAGAATTTCTTAATTGTGACTGGAATTTTTTAGATACGTCTGATGATGTAAATATAGTCCTGGAATTATTTTATGCTAAGATATATGAATTATTTGATATGTGTGTACCAATATACAGAAATTATAAACATCAATATCCTACATGGTACAATGCGGAAATAATTAGAATGATAAAGTTGAAATCAAAAAATATCACAAATTATAAGAAAACAGGTAATATACTTTATATGCCTGAATTTAAAAGGTTGCGAAAAATAATTAAACAAATGATTAAAACTGAATATAACGTTTATCTTGAAAAAATTCAGAATAGTATTTCTAACGAATCTAATAATTTCTGGGCATATGTTCATGCAAAGAATAAAACTTCTAGAATCCCAGGTGAAATGTGTTACCACGGTGATACATTTAATAATCCTCGCGATATAATCCATGCTTTTAAGATGTTTTTTGAAAAAGTTTATTTACCTGTCGACAACAATTTATTTGATAATCAAGAATGTAGGGATATCTACTTACCCACTATTAATTTTAACGAATTTCAAGAAAACGAATTTTAGTAGCGTTTAAAAGAATTAAAAATAAAATGACCTCCGGACCGGATAATATTCCAGCATTTTTAGTGAAAGATTGTTCTCGGGTATTTGTAAAGCCACTTCAAAAAATTTTTAACTCATCATTAAAAACCGGAACTTATCCCAAATTGTGGAAAAATGCAAAAATATGCCCTGTATTCAAAAACGGAACGAAATCTGATGTATCCAATTACAGACCGGTATCTTTGTTATCCAATTTTTCAAAGGTTTTTGAAGTAACTTTATATAATCGTATTTACCCTTCTGTTAGGGGATGGATATCACCTTATCAACATGACTTTATAGATAAACGCTCTACTGTATCAAACTTAGCTGTAATAACTCAATATATTTCAGATGTTTTGGATGTACAAGGTCAAGTAGATGTGATATATACTGATTTTTCTAAAGCGTTTGATAAGGTTGATCACAAATACCTTCTCTTTAAATTATCAAATTTGGGATTTGCTGGAAATATCTTAGTTACTTGAAAGCTATTTAATAGGTAGGAACCAATTTGTATCCTATAATGGTGTCATATCAGAATTAATCTTCACTACATCCGGTGTTCCACAGGGATCAAATTTAGGTCCATTGTTGTTCCTATTATATATCAATGATTTATTTTTAGGTATCAATAACAGAAAATTATGTTTTGCGGATATTCTTAAAATATACTGTGAAATTAAAACAGTTGCTAACTGTATATATTTACAGAACGATCTAAATTATATGCATACGTGGTGTATAAAAAACAAACCTTTTCTTAATGTCAATAAGTGTAAAGTAGTAAGTTATTCTAGAAAGGAAAAAAATGTTGATTTTAATTATGTAATTCAGGATTCAGATATTGAAAAATGTAATAGCATTAAAGATTTAGGAGTTATATTTGATTCAAAATTAATCTTTAACAACCATATGAGCAGAAAGTATCCGATGCTATGAAAATGTACGGTTTTATCATCAGAAACTGTAGAAATTTTAGCGATATAGACCGATTAAACTGCTGTATATATCGCTAGTGCGAACAAAACTAGAATATTGTAGTTTAATTTGGTATCCCATTTATAAATGTTATATGCAACAGATTGAAAAGGTACAACGGAAACTTTTAAAATATTTAGCATTTAAGGTTGATGGAGTATATCCCGTACATGGTTATGATTATGATTTGTTATGTAACAGGTTTAATATTGTAAGTTTAGAGTGTAGAAGAATTATATTTTCGGTTTCATTTTTATATAAGTTGTTACACAACTGTATTGACTGCAGTGATATATTAGGTCAAATTAGATTTAATGTGCCAAGAATTACTTCCAGGTCGACTATCGTGTTTACTTGTCCACGTGCGAGAACAAATATGTTACTGAAGTCACCCATTTATATTATGTGCGATAATTATAACAAAATATGCAACCGTTGTGATATTTTTTCATGCTCAATTAATCATCTGATTGATAGCGCACTGGTTTATGGAGTAACTTAGATTGTTAATTTTTTTGTGTGTATTTTTTTCTTATTTACATAGTGATTTGTTTAATTATATTGTTCTCACTCTTTGTTTTGTTTTTCACCTACTTAGTTTCTACACTTATTTTTTTTACTTGATATTTTTGTATCACCTACTGATGATTGTATACTAATTAAAAATGTATCTTAAATTTTTACCCTAGAAATGGGAAACTGTTGGGTAATAAAGCTATTATTATTATTATTATTCCAGATTTAGCCATACGGCTCACACTCCCTCTAAGGGGAAAATTCACTCATCCCAGATACCTACGGTATCAAAAGGATTGAGCTCTGGTGGGACTCTTTCCATGTTATCGAGTCCTAGGTGACTTGGTACGTCGGTGTATCTCCTAAAAATTTTCGCACGCATCTGGACGTCGAAAGTAGCACAGCTTTCTGCATGACCTTATATAGATGTTCATTTAGACCCAGCTTTTTTATGTTTTCTAGGAGGTTCTTCGGAATGACTCCAGTGGTAGAAATAATAATAGGTATCGTCTGGGTACTTTCCATTCTCCATTGTCTTCTTATTTGTATTTCCAGATCTCTGTACTTGGCGATCTTTTCGTTGTACTTAACACCCAGGTTATTGTTGTTAGGTATCGCCACATCGATTAGAGTTGTTTGTCTTGTTAGTTTATTAACTAGCACGAGATCTGGTCTATTATGTGCTACAGTTTGGTCTGTGAGCACAGTGCGATCCCAGTATAGCTTGTAGTTGTCATTCTCCAGCATACTCTCAGGAACGTATTGATAATATGGGAGATGGTTTGTTTGTAGAAGTCCCAGTTTAAAAGCTATCTCTTGATGGAGGATTTTCCCTACTGAGTCATGCCGTTCCTTATATTCAGTTGCAGCAAATACCTGGCAGCCTCCGGTAAGATGTTGTATAGTTTCTTGGGCTTAGCATCCATATCGGCATTTGTAGTTTTGGACCTGAGGGTCTTTGACGATATATTTCAGGTAATTTTTGGTTGGTATAACCTGATCCTGAATGGCGAGTAATGAACCTTCTGTTTCAGGGAACATCTTTCCTGATGTCAGCCAATAGTTCGACGCTATATTGTCGACATAGTCTTGACTGACTTCATTCGGATGTCGCCCGTGCAAAGGTTTACCCATCCAGATGCGCATGTTCTCGTTCTTAGTAAGATGGTTTATGCGCATTTCTTGTTCCCTCAGTTTTATCGGTGTTGTGTCATCTACTGCGCAAATCGCGCGATGAAGAGTAGATGTCTCCGCCTGCACCTGAAAATAAGTTCTTAAATTAGTAATCTGTTTATCTAATTGTTCGCTTATATCTATAAGTCGTGGGTAGCGGGTAGGAACTCTTTAAACTCTTGAAGATAGTCCTATCAGGGAAAATGAATCAATCCCTGCCCTCCGCAGATTCCGGGGGTTTCCTGACCCGGGAAACTAGTACCTGTTTAGGGTCCCTTGTCCAGGGTTACGGATGAAGTCCACAACGGCAAACACGGCGGAGAAGCGGAGCTTCGGTACGGTGTGGATGGCGGAAGTGGCAACCCTCGATTTTAGGGTTGATATAGAACTCCTTTTATTGGCCAACGGTTGCGGGCGGACGAGCTAGTAAGAGACAAGGGCACTCTTTTGCCCTGAGACTGAGAAATCGATCTTGAAGGCGGACGAGCCGAGAAAACGGAAAACGGCGTAAGAATGCAGAAGGCAACGGGAAACCACTGCATTAATGACTCTTGGAGTATCCCTAGAAATCGTCATGGCTAATAAAAATGACAATCAACAACCTACTAATCATGGTTCTCAGATGCCAAGATTCGGCAGGGGAAGAAACAGCAGTAACGACAGGGCTTCCCAGGCCGTTAGTCAGCGAAATCCCTGTTCACTAAATATATACAAATCCACTTACAAAGTAGCTACATGGAATGTAAGAAGTATGTATGAACCTGGGAAACTAAGAAATATACAGCAAGATATGATGCGACTAGAGATCGATATATTAGGAATAAGCGATACAAGATGGGTCGGCTCTGGCGAAATCAATACAGACAATGGACGAATTTATTACTCTGGAAGCAGCGACACCCAACACAGATATGGAGTTGCTATGATCCTCACTGAAAAACTAACGAGATCAGTAACAGGCTTCGTTCCGATATCTGAAAGAATTATAATGGTGCAATTATTGACAACCCATGGAAAAATGAATTTAATTCAGATTTATGCACCAACTGCTGACAAAAATGAAGAAGAAATAGAAAACTTTTATAGCGAACTTCAAAAAACATTACATCTCACAGCATCTAGAGACGTAACAGTGATCATGGGTGATTTCAACGCAAAAATTGGCGAGGGAAAATGCTACCCTAATGTAGGACCATATGGGCTTGGTGAACGAAACGACAGAGGGGATCGCCTAATAGAATTTTGCCAGGAGCACAATGTTATAGCCGCAAACACATTCTTTAAATTACCTAAGCGACGCCTTTATACATGGAAATCGCCAGCTGACAAAGACAACAAAATCGTCAGAAATCAAATTGATTACTTCCTAATAAAACACAGATATCGAAACTCAATTCAGGCAGTAAAGGCATATCCAGGAGCGGACGTATCTTCTGATCATAGTCTTCTTATTGCTAGATTTCAACTTCAACTAAAAAAGACACAAAAAAGCCGCAATAACAATAAACTTAACATACAGAAACTAAAGTCAGAAGAAACAAAAGAAAACCTGAAACACGAAATCAACACAAATCTAGACAGAAACCCAGGAAATAACTGCAACGTAGAGCAGCAGTGGCAATTCTTCAAAACCTCTATATTGGAGCCAAGTAAGAAACTACTTACAACAACTAAATATAAGAAAGAAGAATGGATGACAGAGGAAATTCTAGAGTTGATGAATGAAAGGAGAAAAAACAAAACAATCAATAAGACGCGCTATAAACAGCTTCAAGACCAAATAAGAAGAAAAATTAGGGAGGCTAAAGAGACCTACTTCTCTGAAAAATGTAAAGAAATAGAAGAACTTCAAAACAGATATGACAACTTCAACCTACATAAAAAAGTCAAAGAACTAGCCGGAGTAGGAAATAGAAGAACCTCAAATATATTGCTCGACAAAAATGGAAATATTATATTGGAAACAGAACAAAAACTACGACGATGGAAAGAGTACATCGAAGAATTATTTCATGACCAGAGAGAAGCTAGTACATCTGTATATAGCCAAACGGGAGATGTAGGTCCAGAGATAACCAAATCAGAGGTTAGTCAGGCATTAAACTCAATGAAAACCAATAAATCTGCTGGTCCAGATGAATTACCAAGCGAACTACTAAAGTTGGTCAACGAGAAAAACCTGGACATAATAGTAGAACTGTTCAACGCTATCTATACTACGGGAATCATTCCTAGAGAAATGTTGACATCAGCATTTGTGTGTTTGCCAAAGAAAGTGAATGCCAAAGAGTGTAGTGACTATCGAACCATAAGCTTAATGTCACATACCTTGAAAATTCTCTTGAAAATTATCCACGCCAGAATACACTCTAAACTGGAGCTGGATATTAGTGACACTCAATATGGGTTCCGCAATGGTATGGGTACCAGAGAGGCATTATTCTCCTTCAATGTGCTGACACAGAGATGTTTGGATGTTAACCGTCCTCTTTACGTCTGTTTTATAGACTACAATAAAGCGTTTGATAAAGTAAAACATGATCGACTCCTGGAAATTCTAAAAAATAAAAACCTAGATGAAAGAGATTTAAGGCTAATAACACACCTTTATTACAATCAGCGAGCAATAGTAAGAATCGAAAAAGAAACATCTGAAGAAATGGAAATAAAGAGAGGAGTCAGGCAAGGCTGCATTCTATCACCTCTATTATTTAACGCCTATTCTGAAGAGGTAATTCGAGAAACTCTGGAAGATGAAACAGTCGGCATAAGAGTAAATGGAGTCTTAATTAACAACATCAGATATGCAGATGATACAGTAATAATAGCCGATAGTTTACAAGACCTGGAAAGACTCATGAGCAAAATAGTCATGTGTAGTAGGGAGTACGGACTCTCTCTTAATGTCAAAAAGACGAAGTTTATGAAAATTTGTAAAAACAACTATAATACTAACGAAATCTTGATAGTAGAGGGCCAGCAGATCGAAAGAGTAAAAAAGTACACTTACCTAGGAACACTTATAACAGAAAATAATGACTACACGGCAGAAATCAAAGTCAGAATCGAAAAAGCACGTTCTAATTTTATAAAAATGAAAAAGGTCCTATGTGGCAAAGATCTAACATTAGCTCTTAAAGTACGCCTAACAAAATGTTACGTATACAGTGTACTATATTATGGAGTGGAATCATGGACGTTAAATCTAGATACCATGAGACGACTTAACGCATTTGAAATGTGGACCTATAGAAGAATTATGAGGGTTTCCTGGGTAGATAGAGTTACAAACAATGAAATACTGAGAAGAATAGGCAAAGAGAAGGAAATTGAACTAACAATTAAAGAAAGAAAGCTACAGTATCTCGGACATGTGATGCGGGGCGATAAGTATGGCATCCTGCGACTCATAATGCAAGGAAAAATAGATGGCAGAAGAAGCATCGGAAGAAGACGAATTTCATGGCTGAAGAACCTGAGAGAATGGTTTGGATGCAGCTCAAAACAACTATTTAGAGCTACTGCCTCAAAAATTAAGATAGCTATGATGATTGCCAACCTCCGTAGCGGAGATGGCACCTGAAGAAGAAGAAGATCTATAAGTCCTCGTCCTCCTAAATACCGCGGTAATGTCGTTCTTTCTACTGCACTTCGAGGATGGTGTTTTTGTGCTTTTGTGAGGTGTGTTCGTACTTTTCTCTGAAGAGTTTCTATATCCGTTTTAGTCCACTTAATAATCCCAAATGAGTAGCTAAGCGCGGAAAATGCGTAGGTGTTTAATGCCTTAAACAAATTTTTACTATTAAGATGTGAGCGGAGTAGCTGTTTTACTCTTCGTATGAACTCTGATGTTAATTCGATTTTCATTTGTTTATGGTCAATTTTCCGCGCTTGCTTTACTCCTAGATATTTATACATATCATTTTCGCCCATAGCCTCGATGTTTTGGCCATTTTGCATATCGAATCCCCCGGGCTGGACCTTTCCCTTGACTATATTTAGTACACGACATTTGTCTAATCCAAAGTGCATACTGATATCATTTGAAAAAGTTTCTACAGTTTTTAGCATTTGATCTAAGTGATTTCGAGTGGAAGCCATTAGTTTCAAATCATCCATATACAACAGATGATTAAGCTTCGCCACTACAGTGTTGTTGTTTTTAATGCTAAAACCTGAGTCAGTGGAGTTCAATAGCTGGGATAGTGGGTTCATCGCTAGACAGAACCACAAGGGACTCAGCGAGTCTCCTTGGAATAGGCCGCGGTTAATTGCGATATTTTCCGTTTCGATATTGTTTTCACCAGGTATTTGGAGGTGAATTTTAGTCTTCCAATCTGTCATTATATGTCTTAAGAAGGTCACTATATTATCATCGACTTTATATATTCTTAATATATCTACAAGCCATTCATGTGGCACTGAGTCAAAGGCTTTCTTATAGTCAATAAAGGCAGTGAAGAGGTTCCTTTTTTTGGTGTATGCCTGGTTAGAAATGACTGAGTCGATAATAAGTTGTTCTTTGCAACCCATGGAGCCCTTAGCGCATCCTTTCTGTTGAGGTTCTATGATATTGTTTAGAGCGCAGTGTTGGTAGATACGCTGGGCTACACAGGATGTGACCAATTTATACAGAGTTGGAAGACACGTAATTGGGCGGTATTTGGCTGGATCTTGGGTATTATTTTGATCCTTCGGTATTAAATTAGTTGTTCCCTGAGTTAGGAATGATGGTATTTCCTGTGGATTAGAAATAACACGATTAATTAATGTTGACAGGCACTCATGAGCACTTCAGAACTTCTTAAGCCAGAAGTTTTGAACTCCGTCTGGTCCAGGAGATTTCCAATTGTGAAGCTCTTTGATGATATTAGAGACTTCTTCTGTGGTGAAGGGTTCATAAATAGTTGTGCGGTAGTGTTGACAGTTGTGCGTCGTATCTTCTATCCATCCAGCATTAGTGTTAAGAGCAGCTGGTGTGGAAAGTTGATTTCCCCAAA
>OU898284.1:66610215-66670197 GCA_918026665.1 Diabrotica balteata | reverse complement strand
AAGTAGAAAACAAGATGAAGGAGATACGAAATTGCCAAAAAAGGAATTAGAACAGTTAGAAGAAAAATTTGAAATAGCGTTACAAGAAGACAGGAAAGAAATGGAAAGGAAACTTAAGCAAAATGAGAAGCAAATGGCAGAAATTGAACTGAGAGGAATAGAGAGAAAAGAAGTTATCGTGCATGGAACAAGCGAGGCGGAAATACAATTTGGAGGGGATATTAGAAAAACACACCCAGTACCGTTTGCTAAAAATTTGAAAACCAAATTACAACATACTAGATATTTTGACGATTGCAAAGAAACTATTAGAAACCATCTGAAAGAAGGAGCAGCGTTATGGTATGAAAGCAAAGAAGATGAGTTTGAAAATTGGACAGATTTCGAGAATAAATTTCTCAACTATTTCTGGGGGAAAAATAAACAGAGAGAAATCAATCAAGAGCTACAGAATGGAAAATATCACGAAAAAATGGGAATATCTGAAGAAAGATATGCTTTGCAGATATATAATAACTCAAAATACCTGGAATACAAATATTCTACCGAACAGCTGGTAGAAATGATCAGCAGACATTTTGAGGAAACTTTGGAAGATCACGTGATTTTGAGAAACTATCAAGATATTGATAGTTTGTGCCAATTCCTTCAATTAAAAGAAGCGAAAAGAAAAGAAATGAGAAATAGAAGACAACATGACCAATATAATGGACCGGAAAGAAGGTATTCATCAAATTATGACCAGAGAAACCGACATCCCAGATCAACAAACGAATATAGGCCGAGAAATTACAATAATTACAATAGACAACAAAATTACGATAACAGGAATAACACACAAAATAGAACATATGAAAATCACATCAGGATTAGAGATGCACAAAATCCTCCGAATAGGAATACTAACGAACAAAGGGACGATAGAAATAACCAGAGCTTCCAACAACAAAATAGAAGGGAGATGAATCATGTAGCAATAGGAAACGAAAGACAAATTTCTAATTCTAATCTAATATTTTTAGATGCATTTATAAAACATAAAGCGATTAAAATTGTGATTGATTCTGGATCGGAGATATCGCTAATCAATAAAAGACTAGTAAAAGAATTAAATTTGGACAGATTTGTGTATAAGATTCCTAGGGTTGATTTAGTGGGTGCAAACAATAAAAATTTGACGACAGTAAACGAAGGTTTGGGAGTACAGATAAGAGTGGGAGACAAATTCCATATTATGAAATGTGTGGTGATTGAAGATTTAAATCATGATATGATAGCGGGAATTGATGAATTGAGAAAAAAAATATCACCATAAATTTTTCGGAAAATAAACTGGAAATCAGAGCAGAACCAGACAACACAGAAGAAGAAAAGCAAACAGATAGGAAAACAAATTCTGGAAGGATCAATGCACAGGAAAAACGCAAAGAAATCGATATGACTGTGGAGGATAAACCGAAAGTACAAGAACAAAATCTAACAGAAGAGAAAAAGAGAAGGAAGAAAAAGAAGAAGAGTTCGAAAAGAAAGCAGGAAAATAAGATGGAGACAAGAGAAAAACAGAAAATAGAAGGTACAGAAGAATTGTCGGCAACCGACGATAAAACAGAATGGAAGCAGGAAGAAAAAGAAGGTATCATCAGAGAAATGAAAGGAATAGAAACATGGTGCTCGGAATACCAAAGGGAATTAGAGGATAAAAAGAAAACAGAAGAAAAAATGGCACTGATGGACGAGAATCCAGAATTTTGTGAAGAAATACTATGGACAGTAAACACATGTGAACAAAGGGAGGATGAAAGAAAAATAAATTGTGGAGAAAACATGGGAAAGAAAATAGAGAAGATTTTTGGAAACCATGGAGATCTTGTTAATGAAGTAAACCGAGTGGCTAAAAATTATGAACTTTCTTTTAAGGGAAAATACTTGGAAAATTTTAAAACGAAAATATATCCAATCCCGTATAAAGACAGGCAATATACGGGGTATTTTAACATTCACGACATTTAGCAGTATCATGAGTAGATTTTAATAACATAGTGAAATAATTTAATCCTAGAAAACTTTTGTCATTTTTAAAAACTTAACAAAGAGTTTTCGGCAGATCAAATGGCGGGGATTTGTTATGATATGCAAAATCGAGAAAAATATTGGTGTGTTTAAAATATTTCAAAATTCAAAAACATTAAAATAATTCAGATAAGTAGGATAATAACCAACAAACATTTCGAAGAAGGAAAGTTTTTAAATTTTTGGATTACCTGTATTAAACAAAATGTAAGCTTTGCATAAATTATTTTCTTTGTTATACTATACTTGAGGAACCCGCATAATTTTAAGTGAAATCCAAAGAACAATTGAACCGGGTTTTCCAAATACATTAACGCAGTGATTAAAGACAATAGAAGAGATTTTAGAAAGAGGTTTTTGTTAGTTTTTAAGAATTGTAGAAAAATATTATTTGTAAATAAGTTTTAGGAAATTTTATAATTATAGGTAAAAATCTGTTTGTTATCGAAATGAAAAAATGGGGAAATTGTGACGAGTTTTGATTGGCGGAGATTGAAAAAGGTGGGATAGGTATGTAGGAATGAAAGTTTAGCTAGATTTAGGAGTGAAAAAAGATAGTTGGTTTCCAAGGGTGCAAGGCGAACGGCCGTTGTTCTCGGGTAGTTTCCCAGAGGTAGGAAGCAGTAGCAGTGAAAGTTTGTGAGTTTTCGTGTAGTTAGTGTATCTGACAGAAGCTGATCCAGTAAAATATTGTAAGTCATATTTTTCTGCTTATATTCCTAGAGTCACTGTTCAGGCCAACGAGAGATTCAGTTTATCGTAAAGAAAAGATATTCCAAGAGTCATTTTTCACTCAGGCCAACGAGAGATTCAGTTTATTGAGAGAAGAAGAAGCTAGCATAATTTGAACGATTCGTGCATTTGAAGGAGACCATTAAGGACGAGATACTTGCAATAATTTATTGTAAGATTGCTGATTACTTAGGGAGCGGCCACGAGTAAATAGTATAGTCTACAAATAACAAGGATTTGGACCACTCATCATCAGAGATAGTTTTGTTTTCTGCAGTTTTTCTTTCATTGATAACACAATTTTTACACTTAATTTAGAAAGGATATAAATATTTTGATTAGGAGATTTAGAGTAATACTTGGATTTTGAGATTTCAACTAATATTGTTTGTACCATTAATTTTGAAGGTTCACGTACGTAGAACAAAATTTTGAGAATCATTATATGAGATTTTGTTTATCGAAAACATTTGAGTGTAAATATTATTTCATTATTTTTATTTCAATATATAGTGTTATATCATATGTGTTTTTTATTATTCCGGTATTCTTTGGACCTTACCTTTCACATGTAATAGCATAGATATTGAAGCACGAATTTAACCCTGAGATAAGAGAATTAAAAAGTGTGATAGAGTCATAATCATATCATTTAAATAATATCACCAAGACTTTAAATATCACAATAATATATATATATATATATATATATATATATATATATCAATAACCCTTTTACCCTAAGGTGTTGGGTGTAAAGTCTCTTTAGGTTTCATGTACAAACTTCCTCCAATTCTTCTTGTTGCTTGCCAATTTCTTCGCTTGCTCCTTGGTGACTCCTCTCCTGTCTAGTATGGCGGCAATTTCATCGTCCTAGGTCTTCATCGGTCTGCCCTCGGACTTTTCAAGGTTCTTCTCGCTTCCCACACTTGTTTCTTACTTACTTACCATGTGGCCGTACCATCTCAGTTATGCTTCTTCGATTTTCTTCTGTATTGATTGGACTTTAAGGCGTTCTCTTATTTCATCGTTCCGTATCCTGTCCATTCTGGTTACCCCTAGTACTCTTCTTAGATACTTCATTGAAATACTTTGCAGTTTATTTTTTAGTCTGGTGGTAAGCGTCCAGCTCTCACATCCAAATGTTAAGATAGGTACAAAAACTGTGTTATAGATAGCTATCTTTGCTTTTTGGGATACTTCTTTTCTCGTTAGGAATGTGCTCTTAACTGCATGGTATATCCGGGAAGCATTTGCTATTCGATTGTTTATCTCTGCTTCTTGTTTACCCTTACTCTCTAGTTGCACTCCCAGGTATTTGAAGGTTTCGACTTGTTCTAAAGTAAAGTTATTAATTTTAATGTTTGTATGTTGGACTTTTCCCACATACCATGACCTTGGTTTTACTTTCATTAATTCTCATATTACGTTTTTCAAGTTTATCTCTCCATATTTGGAAGTTTCTCTTAAGTGCGTCCTCGTTTCTTCCAAATACGACGAGGTCATCTGCAAATGCGCATTCCGCTATCTGTATCATTTCCAGGTTTCTATGTCCAACAAATGTTGAATTTTCGATGTTTCCTCTCTAGTTTTCTTCATTACATCATCTAGTACAATATTGAACAGGATGGGGCCTAGTACACATCCTTGTCGTAAGCCATCATTGACTCTAAACTCTTCTGATTCCATATTATCTGTTCTTACTCTGTTTCTTGTGTTCTTGTATAGGCTCATAACAGCTTTTCTGAGTTTGCTGTCTACTTTTCTGTTTCTTAGGCTTTTGTCTATTTCGGTTCGCGGGGTTCTATCAAATGCTTTTTCGAGGTCTATGAAGGCTTGGTATAGTTCCGTGCTTGTATTTCGTGCATTTTGTATTAGATGCTTAAGTGTAAAAATATGGTCATGAATGCTTCTTCCCTTCCTGAAACTGCTCTGTGACTGCTCCAGCTTATGCTCTACTACTTGTATTAGCCTTTTCTCTAGTACTCGTTCGTAAACTTTGGAAGGGATACTCAGTAGAGTTATACCTCTGTAGTTGCTGCATTCTCGTCTGTCACGTTTTTTGAAAATGGGTAGAATAACGCCCACTTCCCAGTCTTTTGAGATCTTGTTCTCATTCCATGCTTTATTGCAAACTTTTCTAAGCATTTCATTTCCATTTTCTCCCATTTTTTTAGCATTTCCGCAGTTATCTTATCATAGCCAGCTGCCTTTCCTCTTTTGAGCCTGAGTATTATTTCTCTTATTTCTTCTATTGTTATTTTGTTTTGGTTTGGGTTCTCATATGGGTTTTCTTCAGTGTTGTTTATTTTATTGTTATAGTCTTTTTGAGTCAGAAGGTCTTTTCGAAATATTTCTCTCCACCTGTTCATAATACTTTCGTTCTCGCAGAGGATGTGGCCTTCTTTGTTTTTAATTTGTTTTGGTGTTTGTTGTCTCTTTTCTGTTCTTAAGCTTCTCAGAGTTTTGTAAAATAGTTTTTGGTTAGTGTGGTAGTCTTTCTCCAGTTATTCCCAAAATCCTCCCAGCTTTTCTTTTTTGCTTCCATCACCATGTCTTTTACTTTTGCCGTCTGTTGCTTATATTTTTTATAGCTTTCTGCATTCTGGTTCCCTAGATATTTTTTCCACGCTAACTTCTTGGATTTGACCTCTTCTTTTATTTAATTACTCCACCAATTCGTACATTGTCTGTTTTTATTGATTTTTGCTATTCCGCAGATTTGCTTACCCCCATCTAGGAGAGATTCTTTAAGTTTTTGCCAAGTTTCTTCTAAGCCATAGTTTTAGTTTAAGTGCTTTTGTAGACTATTGTTCACATAGCTTTTGTATTTCTGTGCTATTTTCTTATCTGCTAACTTGTATGACCTAATAACTGCGTTGGTGAGGTTTCTTGGAGTTCTGTCTCTTTTTCTTGGTACCTTCTGCGTGCGTTTTTGTTCCACACCAATACTAGTTCGGGATACTACCAGATAATGGTCGCTATATACTTCTGCTCCTCTTTTGACTCTTACATCTTTGATACATTGTCTTAAGGGTCTGTTTACCAATGCATAGTTAATAATGGACTTTTCTCCTCTACTCTTGACTTCTCTGGTATATTTGTACACATCTTTGTGTTGGAAAAATGAATTCATAATTATCAGGTCATTCTCTCTACAAAAGTCTATAATTCGTTGACCATTATTGTTTCTTACTTGTTCTCCGTGTTGTCCTAGTACATCCGAGGATTCTTGGTCTTTTACGCCTACTCTACCATTGAGATCGCCAATTATTATTATGTTACTTTCTCCGCTATCTATGATCTCTGTCGACTTTTCCCAAAAAATGTCCTTGGTGTTCGCTATTTCGGTATCGTTTGGTCCATATATAACAAAGATGTTGACTAGTTTCTTCTCTTCGGTTGACATTCTAATTTTTAGGATCCTTTCGGTAATACATTTCCAATCTTTCATGCTACTAGTCAAGTTTCTATAGATGAGACAACCAACTCCTTCACGTGCTCTTTCTGGCGGGGGTGCTCCACTGAGTATTAAAAAATGGCCATTTTCCAGAAACTGTGTACTCTTACCTTTTCTTTCGGTCTCTGTGATTCCTAGTATGTCTATTTTAGCCTTACTAAATTCTTCTACAAGTTCAGCCTCCTTGCCGTTGAGACCTCTTACGTTCCATGTTCCTATTGTCCATCCTTCAGGTATTCTACTTTTTTGAGTTTTTTTCACACTTTTGTTCATTGCCTTCGTTTTTCCATTTCCGTTTTTTATTAGTTTTTTGGTTTGTCTATCTTATTTTCTTTATTATTCCATTTCCATTCTTCCTTATTTACCCACAATTTATTTGTGCCAATCTTTACGTCGTTGCCTTTATCTCTCTCTTCTCGTGCAATCATTCTTATAGATTTTTGTATTTCTCTTTTTTTCATTGTGGTGTCATTGTTGATATATATTTTTTCTTCCTTATGGTTTTTTAGTTTGTATTTGTTCTTCATGACTTTGATTTTTTCTTCCTGATCTTCTAGTTCGATCAGACAGGTTTTTGTTCCCAACTTGTATGCATCTTTGATTTTGACCTCAACTCTTATATATGTTTTGAATATATTCAGCATCGCCTCTTTTATTACTCTTTGATCATATTAATATACCATTCAACACTACATTGTTTTTCCTCCTTTGTTTTTTCCATAACTTCCATATTCTCCTTGATTTCTTTTAATTCCTCTTTGATTTCTTTGTTTTCTTGTTTTAGGTCTTTGTTTTCCTTCTTTAACTTTTTATTATCTTCGATGAGCTGTTCTATTGCTTCTTTACTGCTCTTTTGGTCGTTCTTTATCTCTGTGACATCTTTTGCCAACTTGCCAATGAGAGCACTTGTTGAGAGCTTTCTATTCTTCGTATACTCTCCTCTTTCTTCATCTTCGATGTCATCCTCTCTCATTTTTCTTTTTATTCCGTCGTCCGTTACTGAGCTATCGCTTTCCCAATCTTTTCCTTTCTCCAGGAACGCAATATAGCGCCGATAGTGCGCCAGGCACTATCTTCCACCTCAACGGTTCAGAGAAAACAGTGTCTATCGTTTATTTATTACAACCAGCTAAAATATTGTCGCCTGGGATATTTTGCTCACAGTGGCAACTTCGCATAAAAATTGGTGAAGGCTTCAGTGGATATTTTGCTTTTTATCGCTCTTATCAGTCAACCTCTTCGGTGTATTTTGGTTACCTCTTTTGGTAACCTCTTTTGCTTATAATTATTTCACTGACTCACCTTTTAGAAGTCCACTTTTTATACTACTGATTAGTTTTTAACTTTGTTTAGCACTCTAAGTAATTTTGATTGTTTATTTCTCTTTGTAACTCTCGATAAATCGGGTTTATTACAGCCGAAACAACAAACGTATTTGTCTAATCAGTGGCAAGCACCCAGGTAAGACATAATATAAATATAATATATTATGATATAACAATTAATTTAAACTTCAACTTAACAAACAAAGTTTAATACAGATAAACATCACTGACACACATATAGGTATTACAAGACTAAAAAATGGAAAAAAAGAAAAACAAAATCAAGAAAAGATTTAGAAAACACCAGAATAAAAACTTGTTATTTCACCGCACTATCACACTATACTCTGTTTCTCCATGTTTACTAGAGGTCCAAAGGGTCTGGTCGTTTTAATCTTCTTTCGTGTGAAATGTTGAGCAAATCCGTGGCCAGCGGATTTGGATGGCAGGATAGTCTGGTCTTGTATACAGCGTTTACGGCAGATATTGCTTCGCTAACTGTTGGTAACTGTAAATCGTGGTGTAATCTGTGGTTCGTAATGTACCAAGGGGCATTGCAGATCTGGCGCAGTACTTTCGATTGGAATTGTTGAAGTTTTTGTATGTTGGTATTATTTGCTGTACCCCAGATTTGTGCTGCATATTGCCATACCGGTTTTAAAATACATTTATATATTAGAAGTTTGTTCTCCAGGCTTAGATTAGAGTTTCGACTCATGTACCAATACATTTTCCTGTAGATTAAGCTGAGTTGAAGGCGTTTCTTCCAGATGTGAATACCCCAATTAAGTTTGCTATCCAAACGAATTCCTAAGTATTTAACGACGGTATTAACTGGTAGTGAAGTGTTGTTTATAGAAACTGGTGGCGCGACATCTTTTTTTAAAGTAAACATTATTTGTGTTGATTTTAAACTGTTAACTTGGACTCGCCACAGTTTAAGCCAGCTCTCTAGTTTAACTAGGTGGTTTTGTAATAACTGGGATGCTTCAATTGCTGTAGAATTTAAAGCCATGAAAACTGTGTCATCAGCATATGTAGCGATTGTTGTATTGGTCGTCGTTGGGAGATCTGATGTGTATATTAAGTAGAGGGTGGGTCCTAGTATGCTTGCTTGTGGAACTCCGGAACAAATTGGAAACAGGTTAGTGATTTTCCCACCTCTTTTGACTTGAAAGAATCGATCTGTCAGGTAGGATCTTACAAGTGAACTTATAGGATGAGGAAATATGGATTTAATTTTAGAGATAAGACCTACATGCCGAAATTTGTCGAATGCTTGAGAGACATCTAGAAATGCAGCAGTACAGTAATTTTTTTGTTCGAGCGAATTTCTGATAGTCTTTACCACCCTATGAATTTGCTTGATAGTACCATGTTATTTCCTAAACTCAAATTGATAATTCGGTAAAACATTACTGTCATATAAAATAATCTCCAGTCTTCTCAGAAAAAGTCTTTCAAATACTTTGGATATAATAGGCAACAAGCTAATTGGGCGATATGAAGATACTTCCGTGTGATCTTTATTAGGTTTTGGAATAAGAATAATTTGAGCAACTTTCCATTGGAGTAGAAAATAACTTGTTTTTAATATTGAATTAAATATATAAGTAATTAAACTTACGCCTTCGTTGGGTAGATTTTTTAGTAGTAAACTAGATATTAAGTCATATCCAGGTGACTTTTTATTTTACAGATTATTAATTATTTATTTGATCTCTGATTTCCTAATAGATTTAATAGGTGGAGCCATTTGATATGGTGCATTTACGACTTCATGAATACCCTGCTCTTCTTCAACTGAGACTTTCCACTGATGCGGTTGAAATACCTCGCATAGATGATTTGCAAAAGTATATGCTTTATCTATGTCAGTTTTAGCCCAAGTGCCATTTTGTTTCCTGATTGGCATATTCATTTGATCGTTGTGTTTAAGTTTTTTTGTTAGTTTCCACAGCGAGTAGTTTGTATCATCTGCAGGTGAGAGGTTCTTTAAATATCTGTTGATTCCATTGTCTTTATGTTTGATCAGTTTTCTTTTGAGTAGTCTGCAAGCTCTATTAAGATTTGCTTTATCTTTTGGATGTCTAGTGAGCTGCCACTTCTTTCGCAGTTTTCTTTTTTCCAATATTAGTGAATTTATGTGAGCAGGATGGGACTCAGAGTTGTGTTTGTGAGTAAATTCTGGGGTAGACGTCCAAGCAGCTTGCTGAATAACTGTAGTTAGGTGAGCAACTGCATTTTCTATGTCGCTATCACTTTTAAGAGGCAAGTTTAGGTTAATGGTTGTTTTTATTTCTTCTCTATATCTGTTCCTGTTTGTTCTTTTATTAGAGAGTGTTAGGTATTTAGGACAGTTATGAATTTGGCTATGTAGATCTATGAAGAAAGGAGAATGATCTGATAAGAGGTCAAATGAAGGAGAAATTTTGAGATAGGTATGTGATCTTCCTTTTACTATAGCGAAATCAATAAGATCAGGAATTTTTTGTCTATCGGTGGGCCAATACGTAGGCTCTCCAGTAGAGAAAGGAATTAAATGATTCTCATTAATACTTTTTAATAATTCTCGTCCACGTGAGGTTATGATTCTGGAACTCCATTTATGATGTTTGGCATCAAAATGTCCAGCAGTAATGAACCGGTGTCCGAGCATCTTAAAGTATTCAGTAAAATGATCAGCTTTAATTATTTTATTCGGTGGACAGTAAACAGCAGATAGAGTAATCGGGCCTTGTGAATCTTCTACCGACACTGATGTGGCTTGGATGTTAACTTTACTAATTTTATTTATTTCATGATGCTTAATGTTGTTTCTTATAATAATTGCCGTACCTCCGTGGGCTTTACCTAATGGATGATGAGTTACATAGGTTAAATATTTGGGAATATAGAAATGGCTCTTATTAGTCATGTGTGCTTCGGAAATAAACATTACATCTAGATTATGGGAGTAAATAAATGCTTTAACTTCGTGAAAATTATTGGTTAAGCCATTGGCATTCCAACAGCACATCTTTAGTTTAGTGTTGAAGGTTAAGCTTAGATATCAGAGACATTATGAGATCAAACATCTTATCCATTCTTTCCATTAACTTATGTAATAGTAGTTCTAAATTATTTTGTATATGTTGAGGAGTTGTTGTTTCTATTGCATTAAAAGTCTCATTTATGTTAGATGTATTTGCTATTTTCTCTTCCTGCAGCAATTTTCGCATAGCTGATGGTTGGTTGAGTCATTGAAGGATTTACTGCACGAGGACTGGCGTTTTTTTATCGCAGTGTTGGAAATTTTTTTGTCTGCAGCTCTTTGTACACTGAACATCCCTTATAGCTGGCAGGATGATTTTCTAGACAATTTACACATTGAACATCTTTTATGTTTTTTTTTTGTTTTGGACATTGAGAAGATTGCCCACGCATTTTACACAGCGCGGACTCCTGTGGCAATAATTGTGCATATGGCCAAAATGCTGACATCTTTGACATTGGGGTAGTTCCCTTTTCGGGTGTGGTGGCTCAACTGTGACAATAGAGTTGAGTAATTTTGTCATATCATATATGTCTTTATTATTACTTTGAATGGCCAGTTCTATATTAAATAATGGCAGATCTTTTTTTGTGAGTCTTTGCTTAATGTTGGAGATGTTCAGTGCTGTATGCCCGTGCACCAACAGCGCTTTTTTAATATCATCTGGATCTGTTGAAGGATGTAAATTACGTATAACAACTCGGAATCCACGGTTTTGTTTTAGTTGATATGTATGGTACTGAGTATTTTTTCTGCTAAAGATTTTACAATTAATGAATAGTTTTTGGATGAGTCAGCTTGAACTTTAATTTGGTTGTTAGCAAGACATTTTAAAGTATATTTACCTGGAGTTATCTGCTGTAATAATTCCTGTAATGGTTTGATACACTCGACATTTTGTATAAATATAGGTGGTGGCTGTTCATCTTTTTGGTCTTCCAAGCTTTCAAGGTTTCATTTCAGCCTCTTTACTAGGTGTATTATTTTCAAGTGCCTCGTATCTGTTTAATGTAAGAACAGTTTTACTTAGCCAATAATCTTTGAGTGTAGTTTGTTTGGAGTTTTTCAATTCAGGACTATCATCGTTGCGTTGACGTTTCTTGTGGTGGACTGATACCCATTCACTATTACTTTTTACCTCATCTTCATCTGTGAGATTTTTTCCTGGTTTCTCTATTTGAAAGTTTAGTAAATTTGTATGTAGATCGTTGTTGCGTATTTTAATTTTTTTCTTTTGTTCATCTAGTGAGTTGTAACTGTCTTTTCTCAATTTCTTCCAGGTGGAGGAGTCCGGGATAGGCAGGTTTTTCTAATGGCTGGATTTATGTCCTCAATGCGTTGATAACTAGTTGGGTCTTGGTTATCTAGTTGGTGATCCATAGTTTTCCACTAATTGCAATTTGGAATCATTGAGACATTCCGGCATATTTTGTTAATCTACTGGACTATTTTATTTATATTTATGTTAATAAATGTTGTAATTAAATTTGTATAAGTTCCTAGTTGGATAATTATAACAACATTGAATACAAACACTTTTTTCGGTTATTGTTTTTAACTTTCTTGATAACGAATGGCTTATACTAATTATAGGTACTAATTACAAAAATATAAGATAATTATACACAAGTTCTTCTTCGATGTTTTCGACACGAAGTTTTGAACGAGACTATTATTATTAATAATAATAAAAGTTTTTGCTTATTTAATCAATATAATTCTAAAATTTCTAATATAATGATGATTATATTTTTCAGATTATTACACCATGTTGACGGCTATGAAAGATCGAGCAGTTCCGTATGGGTTTCGTATTATTATAGCTGTGTTAGGAAACACGGTTCAAATATACGGTTCAAATTTTCCATAGGAAAATTTGAACTATATATAAGGTTGATGTTCTGGAAATTCTAAATACAATTGACGTCACTTTATATAAATCGTGACGTGCAAGTGTTTTACTTTGAAAAATGGTATATTATATTATGATCAAATTGTGTAAGAAATCAACACATAAACAAAATTTCTATTCTAAAAAACCGGCAACATTTTATACACTTTTGCCACCCGCTGAACTGTCAATAATATTTGATATATTTTCGTATTAGTTGCGTACAATTATCTAATATATTTAATTAAAATTATTATTTTGTGGAATATTAGACTTCAAGAGTTATTTCATAAAATTTATATTATTAATAATAATAAATGTTTTTGGTTATTTAATCAATATAATTCTAAAATTTACAATATAATGATGATTATATTTTTCTGATTATTACACCATGTTGACGCCTATGAAAGATCGAGCAGTTCCGTATGGGTTTTGTATTATTAGCTGTGTTAGGAAAATTTGAACTATAAAGTTGATGTTCTGGAAATTTTAAATACAAGTGACGTCACTTTGTATAAATCGTGACGTGCAAGTGTTTTACTTTGAAAAATGGTATATATCATCTACTTGGAAATCGTACTCATCGGACAATCACTGAATTCTGTTTTTCCAGTCGTAGACTAGAGTGGTGAAAATTCACGAACTGCGAATTACGTCGGGGATCTACCTGGGCTGAAGTATATATTGGCCTCGGGCGATTTTTGGTTTCCAGTTTCTCTTTCTCTAACTGTTTATGTGATTCTCCGTCGGTGACTAGAGTGGTGGTATTTCACAAAGGGCGAATTACGTCGAGGATCCACTTGGACTAAAATATCTTAATACTTTGATATTCTTACCCCTTCTTACCATAAATACAACTATAAGACACTTGTGTAGAAGGGACAAAAATAATTATATTAAAAACATATGTATACAACTAGAGGGACATGCTGAACGCCAAGAATCTAGTGAACTTTTCTTAAAAGTCAAGTATCTAGCTAGGGGATTCAAACGACAAATACAGATCATCAAAGATAATAGTGCAAATATCATAACAAACCCAGACGGTCTCGCAGAGGTATGGAAACAATATTGCGAAATACTATTCTCTAACAGTGCTTACAATTTACAATGAGATTTGGAATACTCACGTTTATATATATATATATATATATATATATATATATATATATATATATATATATATATATATATATATATATAAGTTCACCGACATATTGCAGTAATTACCGCACGCGAGCAAAGTACTTCTAACCATCAATAATGAAAGACTAAAATCAATTCTCTTACTACAAATTCCCCAAGAACAATGAAATATAATGAAATACAATAGAAACATATTTATGCTTCGTTGACTAATCCAAAGCCTTCGATACCGTAAAATGGGATAAAATGTGGCATATACTCAGAGAAATAGGTACTCCAGAACATTTAATCTATTTATCACAAAAACTATATGTAAATACTACTGCTAATGTAAGAGTTAATATTATGGTTACGAAAAACTTCAAATTAAAATCTGGCCTTTGACAGGGATGCATAATATCCCCTATTCTATTCAATGTATCTAGTAAACATATTATGCGTCAAGTTTTTGAGGAATAGCAAGGTGGAGCAACGATAGGAGGAAGAAAAATAAAAAAACCTACGTTATGCTGATGACACTGTTATATTGGCGTCATCACAAGAAGAACTGGAACAAATTATAAATAGGCTAGGCACGGTGAGTACAGAATACGGTTTGAAAATAAATATGCAGAAAACCAAAGTGATGATCATCAATAGAATCAGAAACAACCAAGCAGAGATAAGAAACATGGCAGGTTACGAAATAGTCAGGCAATTTAATTACTTAGGCTCCGTTATTACTAACAGTGGTGGATGCGAAGACGAGATCAATCCAAAAAACACAAAATTACGCCTTGTTCGAGCATTAATATTTCCTATCGCTACCTATACTGCAGAAACTTGGACAATAAAAAAAGCCGATTCAAAGCGTATAATGGCATTTAAAATGTGGGTCTACTGTAGAATGTTGCGCATTCCATGGACCGCCCATCGCACAAATAACTCAATTCTAGCAGAACTTAACATAAAAACTAGACTCATCACAACTATCAAACAAAATATACTGAGATATTTTGGACATATAACTAGAAGAAGAGAAGGCATGGAGCGAATGATAGTTGAAGGTAACGTAATGGGTTAAAGATCCAGAGGAAAATCTGCAGTACGATGGTTGGACCAAATAAAGGAGATGACTGGTTACTCATTCTCCGAAGCAAAACAACACGCACAGTAGAGAGATAATTGGACAAAAATAGTTAAACAAATTACATGACGCGACTACATCCTTACGGAGGAGAAAAGATTGAGGAGGTTTCTTACCTCACAAATTCACGAACAACAAATAATACCAATCACACACAATGAATGTTCATAACCAAAAGTCCTTATTCATTATACAAACAATTAAAATACCAATATTTCCAACTTCTTATGGGACCAATACACGCAAATTAGAATTGTTTTAAAGGTTTTTAAAAACCCCGCTCATCTGACGTCCCACTTAGGTGGTCCATTCTAGGCTAAATCACCGAACAACGCTGAATATGGTTGTCAAGTTGTTAGGGAAATCTAGGGATATTTTGGCAAAAATTCTAGGGAATTAAAAAAAACATCTGGCTGATTCGTATTAATAAGTATCTACAGACCGAAAGTGTGTTATAAAATCCACGGCTTCGCGCAATCGTACAATATGTATAATATATTAAATTTTTTAATATTGCTAATTTTATTAAAGCTTTTAAAATTGTTTTTTAATATTAATAATAATATTAAGTAATTAAATATTGCACCTTGCTTAAAAAAAGTACGAGACAAATAACTCGTTTTTTATAACGCTGTATAATATATTCTATCGATAAAATTATAAAAAACACAACTTACGAGTGTGCTGATTGTGACAAAAAACCGCCGATTTGACTTTTTTTTTATTAACAAAATCGCATCAGGCAAATTGGCTATTAGCGAAACAATGATAGCTAACAATAATTTCTATTACATTTATAATATTAGTTTAGATAGCATTTAAAACGTTAATTGAAGTTAAGAAACTTTTTATGTTTGAAATATTGCACTGTAGACCTAAAATATCACTCAGTTTGTTGGGTATACTGTACAATATGCGCTTTGGAGTTAATTCTGGACATTTCTCCAATATATGTTTGATTGTTATTTTTTCATCACAGTTATCACATCTTGGTTCTTGTTTGTTGGAGAACACGTAGCTATTCTTTAGTCGCGTATGATCCAGTCGAAGTCGCGTTAATATTACCTGGTCTCTCCGACTAGTTGGTAATGTGGGCCAGGGTTTTATCAATTTTTTAACATCGCTTAGCTTTGCCGATGACACTTTCCACTTTTCTTCACACATATATCGCACTTTAAATTTAACCGTTGCTTTCACGTCCGCACTCGTAAATGTCTTAGTACATTCCGCACTATCACTACTTGCAGCTTCATTTGCAGCGTTGTCTGCCTCTTCATTTCCTGAAATTCCAATATGGGATGGTATCCAAAATAATATAACATTTTTTCCATTCAGTTGAGCGGTATGGATTTCTTCTTTTATCTTGATGACTAAAGGATTAGTTGGGTAGACATATTGGATTGACTGGACGGAACTTAGAGAGTTTGTGAGTATGATATAATTGGTGTTATTGGATGCATTGACAGCAAGGGTAGCCTGGTATAGAGCATACAGTTGAGCAGAGTAAATGGAGTACTCTGAAGGGAGTTTATATTTATTTGTCGATGTTGGGGTTATGATTGCAGCACCAGTACCTTCATTTGATTTAGATGCATCTGTGTATATATGTGTATAGTCCTTGTAGTGGTGAAGCATATCGTTGAAGGCGGATTTGATTAACTGTGGGTTTATTGAAAGTTTGTCGAAAGAAATAAGGCGGGTTAGGCACTGAGGATTGTTTATTTCCCATGGAGGAATTGAGGACAATTGGAAGGAAAAACATTCTGAGAACGTGTAGTTTAATTGATTTAAATAGCTTCTAATCCTTGCTTAAAAAGGTTTGGCAGTTCTTGGCTTATTTATGAAGAGATTTGGGAACTTTTCTGTAAAACAATTGTAAATGGTATGGTTTTTTAAAGTCTTCTGTCTTCTAAAGACGGTTCACCAACTTTACAATAAATACTTTCGATTGGTGTTGTGCGAAAAGCTCCAGATATTATACGTAAAGATAGGTTGTGAAGACTGTCAAGTTTTTTTAGCAGTGTCTTAGTGGCTGTAGAATACACAATACATCCATAATCTAATTTTGATCTGATTAATGTTCTGTATAACATTAAAAGTGTTTGGCGATCCGCACCCCATTCTTTATTGGACAGAGTTTTAAGAAGATTTAATCGCTTGTGACAAGATAAGATTAAATTTGTTATATGAAGTTTCCAGGTTAGATTTAGATTAGTCTTAGGTTAGATTAGTCTTAGGTTAGGGATGTTTGTGACATTTTTCTTAGAAAACAGGATGAAACGAGTTTTTTCAGTAGAAAAACAAAAACCTGTTTTTTGTGACCAGAGTTCTAAGTGTCTTATAAAGTTCTGTGTGTGACCAAATATGTTTTGTATATTTTTACCTTTGCAAAAAACTATAAGATCATCCGCGTAGATGCGTGCCTTTATAGGTGATTTTAGATTTTTGAGAATATCATTCATTGCCACTCATTATCACTCATTACCACCAAAAAATTGACAGCATACCTATGACGTCACATCCTGAATTTGATCAAATCCTCTAAAAATAGAGGATTTTCTATTTTCAAGTTCAGTTTCAAGGTCAAACTTTAATTTTGATTAGTCGAAAAATATCTAAAGTCAAATGACAATCCGCAGTTAGACATAATGAATTTAAATTAATTTTCTTTTTATCTTTTTATCTTTGGTGGACAGTGTGTGGTTTATTTGTCTTCCTATTTTGTTATAAAATAAAAATAAAATTTTTAAATATCTTGCAGCCAGGAACAAGTTTCTATATAATTGATTTATACCGAGAAAGAAGCTGTTTACAGGTCAAACATCCATATTATTATACAAATCCTTTGATCCTATTTATTTTCCTTGTGTATAAGCAAAATTAGAATCGTAAATGAAGCCCAAGCAACTAATAAAATAAACAAAAAAGACAATTAATTTCATTGACATTCGTTAATTTGATCAAATTTGAATGATCGTGTGACAGGTAGATTTTTAAAATTTGAACAAACTGTAATTATGACGTCATTACGTCAGTTTGCTCAAACTAGTTTGATCAAATATTTGACCGTCTGACACGGATGTGGTGTTATTCCTTAAATGTTAGAATTCACATATAAAATATTATAATTCATACTCGTGTAACATTTAGCATCTTGTTTTATAAATATATTTAGTAGTTTAAATCGAGGGCATTTATAAATAACATACTCTAATTAGAATTGTTAAATCAGCACTATTGCCGATCACCACATGCTTGGCGTAGGTCATGAACAAACTTGACATACTAATAAGTAAACATTTGCTGATATAGCAAGGACTACTATAAAAGTCCCAACAATCATTCTCTCAAAGATCTTAATTAATGTACCGTCAAAATGGCAAGTTAATGCCGCATATAGTCAGCGTCAATTAAGTACTGAAATATTTAGATTAAGTAACATTAAAGAGTGTACAGTAGTGTTAAATAAATGGTTAACTAAGTACAACAACAAGTTATTTACCACCCCACGACATTATTTATTACATGGCGATCCTGAAGTGGTAGAAACCAGGAATCTTCATCCAGAGATGTTGAGAAGAAAATCCCACTGGAAGTTTAGATGGAAAATAGCATACTAGATGTTATATGGAACCAATGCATTTCGAAATGGGAAAATGCATCAACAGATAAGGAAATTCCGGACCAGACCAGCCGAGAGCCCCGCGACAGCATTCCAGCTAGGACAATGGACAGTAAATGGAAAATGGATAAATGGAGAATGGACAAAGGTGAAGTGTTAAGGACCATATGTTAAATGTATTATGTAAGTAAATTTATTTTTTATCCCTTATATATAAATACAGTCTAACAAATTGAAATTATTAATTATTACTTGAGAAAGTTATTAGAAATATAAAGAATTTAACTAGTTCAGAATGTTGAATATACAATTTTTATTGCTTTGAAAGTAGAGTATATAATTTATTTTTAAGTTTTCACTAAATAACTATTTATATTGTTTTAACGAAACAAATGTGTCATACATTTTTATTTGCTTAAGGTATATTTTTAAGAATATTTATATTTGACCATGAAAATACACCGACAGATCGGAAATATTAGATATAACGATATACGATACGATATAAATTTGCTTGGATGACAAATTCTATATACACGAAGTGTATATAGAATTTGTATAATAATAAGTAATATACACGAAGAAATTGGATATGATTTTATTTAACTATTTAGATATAATAGGATATTTAGAATTATCATTACATTTATTAGAAAGGAAAAGAATTTAAAAGCACAATTGACCATGGCGTCAGAAAAATTTTCATTGCGTTGGAACAATTTCCACGAAAATATAAGTTCAGGAATAAATGCATTATGGAAGAGTCAAGATTTTGTAGACGTAACGCTTTCAGCACAAGGAAAATGCATAAAAGCGCATAAAACGGTTCTTTCGGTTTGTAGCCCATATTTTAAGGAAATTTTTAAGTCAAATCCCTGTCAACATCCGATAGTAATTTTGACAAACGTGACTTACGAAGCACTAATAGACTTACTACAATTTATATACCATGGAGAAGTACAAATTAGACAAGAAGATTTAAATACCTTTATTGAAACGGCTGAATCATTGCAAATACAAGGACTCACAGGAGAGAGAAAAGTTGTAAACGATAATAACATTATGGAAATTTCAGATAAAGAATATACACAAAATGTAGAAGATTTCAAGCCAGTTTCTTTACCTATGACAAAGAAACAACATATAAAGAAGGAAGAACATAGCGACATAGAGCAAGAAATAAGTATGGCTCTTACAATCAACGAATTTTTAAATATCGCAAGCAAGGTGTTACCCAGCGCGTTTGATGGAAAAGCAGGTAAACTGCAGTCATTTTTAGATGCACTAGAACTACTTGAGAAAATAGCGATAGGACACGAGGAAACAGCAATAACATTAATAAAGACAAGATTAACTAATAAGGCCAGAAACGTTATAACTACAGAAGATACAATCGCAAAAATAGCAGAAGCACTAAAGAGAGAACTGAGAGGCGACAATCCGAAGACGATAATAGCTAAATTGGCGAAGAAAAGACAAGGACATAAAGATGCAGAGGTCTATGCATCTGAAGTTGAAGAATTAGCGGAACAGCTAAAAGTTGCATACGTAGAGGAAGGAATGCCATTGGAACTAGCGAAAAAATACACAACAGAGGCAGTAGTAGCTACAATAAAACGTAATGCCAGCACAGACAAAGTCAAGATAATATTAGAGGCAGGCAACTTTACAACCCCACAAGAGGTAATGTACAAATTTTTATCGATCGACGAGACAGAAGATAGCACACAAGGAAGAGTGTTAAATTACAGGAAGAAATACGATTTTGATATGAGAAAAGAAAGTAAGAATGCAATATATGGATATTATAAAAATAAATTCGAAGAAAGAAAAGAATATAGAAACAGAAATTATAGAAATATATGTGAATATGAAAGACATGATACGAGGATATATCGTAATAGAAACAGAGGAGATTGGCAATCACAACGAAGAAGAAATAATAATCAATGGACACAGGTGAGATGTCACAGAAATAGAGGCATAGCGAGAGCATATTACGCACCGCATGCGAATACGAATACAGTGACAGAAGAAGATTTTTTTTAACAGAAATGTAGACAAACTGGATATGGTTCGACCTTAATGATTGGAATCTACGTCGAGCAGGAGGCTGCTAAGAGGATAAGCTAGGGTGGTACTTGAATCCCAACCCGCTAAGAGTCCTGCGGCTCCAGCACGACAATACAGTAACTACATAATGGATTAAAATGGAAAAACAAATTTGAAATTATGATTTTTTTAATGAAGTAAATGGAAAATTATTGAAAAAGAAGTTTGCCACAATAAAGAACTTAGAGGAAATTATATTACAACATAAAACCCACAAGCAAACAGTAAGAAAGGTACTAAATAATATGGAGGCGCATAGACTACCAATTTTGTCTTTTGAAGCAAACCGAGTCTCACCAAGACTGAGTATTCGGGTCAAAAACAAAATGAAATGGTTAGAAAAATGAGCAATAAGATATAGAGATATAATAGGAAAAAGGAAATAAGATATTGAAAAATGTAGAAATATACATATGCGAAGTACCAAAATCGTAGAGGATGAATATAGTATGAATGAATATAAATAATGAATATAATATATACAATTAGTGTATTTATATGCAAGAGAAGAAACGATATTAAATAAAATAAGTACGCACACATGCGGAAAAATGAAGAACAAATTATTTTGAAAAATATATGTCTATATTAGTACATATTAGGCGAAATTAATTTCGAGATCGAACCGATACAAAATACAAAATACAGAAGAAACAGTTATAGTAATATAGAAACCAGAAGTTGCGAAGGAATTTACAGAAGAATTAATAGATAAACCGATTAAGATTGTGTTACCTATAGGAATCATAAATGTAAATAATCGAGAAATATAAATTAGAAGTTTTATTCCGAAGATAGATAACCAGGAAAATTTTATATATTTTATATGGAAGAAACAAAACAAAAGAGAAAAAAGTCGAACAACTATTAAGCACAGTAAAAACCATCAATATTTAAAGAAAAAAGGCCCATAGAAAATTGCAAAATAGGCAGATATTTTTATTTTTTCGGAAAAAGACCCATATCTATACAAAGAAAATGTAACTTTGCAAAAAGATACGAAATCAAAGAAAAAGCGTACTCATAATATTTTATTATGATAACAAAACGCAGTATTCCTAGTATAAACATCACATAACGACATTAGGTCAATTTTATAGCCGACTTACTATTAGATATTTGATATAGTTGCATGGTAAGCAAGGTCATCAATAAAATTATGAAATGAGTACAATATAACTCAACAGGTTGATTATCTATTAATATGACCCGTATATTTAAAATTTTATTTACGATACAAGAAGAACTAACAAGTATGGATTTTATTTTTCGACATAGACGGAAAATCGATGAACAGAAATATGTCCATATTTTTGCTAGAAGAGGAACTCTTAGGACATAATATTTCGAATAAACAGACACCGCAGAATGCAAAAGAAGCAAAGCGATTGTTGCATTTGCAAATTGTTATAGAAAACATGTTATCAATTTTACAGAAAAGACATATCCCCGTTAGCTAATAAGCCCCGTTATATAATTCCCCGATTTATCGAAGAAAAACAAATTTAGGTTAAGAATTTATGCTTCAGGAATAGCATTAGGAGACAAATATGAATGCAGAAGATTATAAAGAAAATGATAATAATGGAAAATTAGAATAAGAAGAGATGAAAAATAAGAATCAGCCAATTCTAAATGAAATACGAAGAGAAAAATAATATTTTTTTTAAGAAAGTATAAAAGCTTGTATAGTACAAGATAAACATAATACAATCAATACATAATATAGTACAAGATAAGAAGACCAAGGAGAGTTATAAGTACCGACTTCCACATATTACAGGAAGGTTATGGAAAATAAATAGGATATATTATATTAAATACAGAAATATAAGGAAATACTATTTCTGGAACGAATTACGAAGAAATGTTGAGAAATATGTGAAATGTGAAGAGATTCGACGACTGCCAAAGGCATAAGCACGTAGAAGAATATGTAATAGAAAATGAAACAGTAGCCAAATCATTGGTAGAAAAATTTATCTTGAGGTATGTAGTACCCAGAAAATAATAGCAGACCAAGGCACAGATTTTATAGCTAGAATAATTAAGGAAGCAATACTTTGCTACAATTAGAGTCAATGAATATACTCGTAATATATACATGTACTTTTAAATGCAAATAATATATAGAAATATTTTTAAAAGAATATAATGTGTAAATATAGTTTAAGTTCGTACAATACATATGTTTAAATGTGTATAGCAAAAAGAAAAATGTTAGACTGTACAGCAGGTAAACAAAATAAATAGGGATAAATGAATAAATAGATAAAATGACAAAACTTTATTGTGGGATGTCAAAGTGACTAATCGTGTATATGTGAAAACAAAACAATTACTTGGTACCAAGAATCATTACAAGAATTAATGCAAGCATTAATATAAGAATTATTATAAGGTTTTATTATTATAAATTTATTTATTATGTAAAATATGTAAAGGTTATTGTAAAAATTATGTGCACATAAGAGGGGGTAATATAAGGTAATAATATAATCTAAATAATTTAACGTAAGGTAAGAGAAAACGTACGTAAAATATTGAACTAATATGCGAGTAAGGCATAATGAAGGATACCAGATAGCATATTACAAGGGAACAATTAGGGTAACCTTATAATATGCTGAGGTAAGGTTAGGTTACTAAATTTTTACTAAATGTAAGGAAATATATACCAACATTTGTATAAATATGTATACGGTAGCATAGGTAAACAGTACTTATTTGAGGTTGCAAAATTTCTCTTTTTCCAAAGGGAAAGAGAGAGGAATGAGACAGTTGCAAAAGAGAAATTTTTTCCGTAAGGGGGATGGTGTGGTGTTATTCCTTAAATGTTAGAATTCACATATAAAATATTATAATTCATACTCGTGTAACATTTAGCATCTTGTTTTATAAATATATTTAGTAGTTTAAATCGAGGACATTTATAAATAACATACTCTAATTAGAATTGTTAAATCAGCACTATTGCCGATCACCACATGCTTGGCGTAGGTCATGAACAAACTTGACATACTAATAAGTAAACATTTGCTGATATAGCAAGAACTACTATAAAAGTCCCAACAATCAATCTCTCAAAGATCTTAATTAATGTACCGTCAACATGGCAAGTTAATGCCGCATATAGTCAGCGTCAATTAAGTACTGAAATATTTAGATTAAGTAACATTAAAGAGTGTACAGTAGTGTTAAATAAATGGTTAACTAAGTACAACAACAAGTTATTTACCACCCCACAACATTACTTATTACACGGACTTCAAGTGGACATTTTGATTGTTTATTATTCTGTGACCGTAGTAAGTCTACGAACTGTGGGCTATCCCTGTTACCAATTTAAGTTTAATTTTTATCTATGTATTATCACAGTATATTGCTTAAAAAGAATCAGTAGGTGTTGGATATAGATGAATAAATTTAAATATTTTCTAGCAGTGTCATCTATTGGCTACTTTACTAGTTGAATAATGTATCACTTTCCTTTTTTAGAGTAATAGAAAAATTACAGTCATAGAGTAAACACGTGTTTCATTTTGTTCATCAAATCTCCATTTTTGTTCCAGAACTTTATAATTTCCAATAGGTTATGTGCCCAGACGATTACAATGACGTATAATATATAGACTCGGTGAACGCTTTAAAAAGTGTCCAAAACATGAATACCTTTGTTATTGTTTATTGTTTTGATACGAAGATGCACGAAGTTCATGATTTCTTACGAAGCATCACGAAGTTGATCTTGTGTTTGAAAACATCATGGACGTATGAAAACATTTTCTCCATTTTGTGTGACAAGCAAATTTTATTTTAAATTGTTGAGAGTTATTTACTTACTATTTTAGTAAAATGCCATACTATTTTATCAAAATAATTAGTTCTCTTATAGACGGGAACAAAAAGGAATTATAAATATTTAATTTTAATTTAAAAACTAATTATTGTCATTAACATATAAATGAGCACGCCGCTGTTCTGATAAACATACCTTCAACCTTGAGCCGAGATCTTTCGGACACTCGATTCTATAGCGAGAATAGGGGACTGCGTAGTCTATATATTATACGTCATTGGACGATTAAGTAGAAGATTTCCGATTAGTTAAAATAATGTAGTACGTGTTCATTCGGTAAAAAGTTAGTGGATTAACAGTATCGAAAATGGCTGTAAACTATCTTACAAGTGTACCGCGTTTAACCGGTAGGGATAATTACCAGGACTGGTCGTTTGCGGTTGAGAATGTGTTCGTTCTGGAAGGATTGTCCAAGTGTATCCAGGGAACTGAAGAAGACACAACACTTGTTGCCAAAGCTAAAGCTAAGTTAATATTGACATTAGATCCATCCCTATATTTGCATGTAAAAGATGCTTGCACGGCGAAAGATGTATGGGATACGCTGAAAAAATTATTCGAAGATTAAAGTTTTTCGAGGAAAATAGGATTGCTTCGAACGCTGATATCTTTACGGTTGGAAAACTGCAATTCCATGGAATCATACGTTAATCAAGTGATCGAAACGGCTCAGAAATTGAATAGGACCGGCTTCAAGATTGATGACACGTGGGTGGGGTCATTACTTTTGGCGGGACTTCCAGAAAGGTATATGCCAATGATTCTAGCTATCGAACATTTAGGAATCGCTATTAGCACTGACGAAATTAAATCGAAATTGCTTGATATGCAGATAGACGGCGCTGGCAGTGGAAAGTAGAAAGCTTTTGCTACAAAGTCGAGTGAAGTTAGCACTAATCATGTCAAGAACGTCAACAAGAAAGACAAGAGAAATATAACCTGTTTTCGTTGTAAACAGAAAGGTCATTTCATGAATAAGTGCCCTAATGCTAATAATAATGCGTTTAGTGCAGTGTTTTTAAGTAGAAAATTTAAATCTACAGATTTTTATATCGATTCTGGATGCAGCACGCATCTTACAGCTAGAAAAGATTGGTTGAGAAATATTCGAGATGGTAGTATGTCCAATATATCTGTGGCTAACAGTGAACTATTAACGGTAGAATGTGCTGGTGATATGATGATAACCACAATTGTTGATAATAAGAGATCTAAGGTAAGCATAAATAATATATCATATGTTCCTGATCTGACAACAAACCTTTTATCTGTTTCTCAACTGATAAAAAATGGAAATGATGTTATATTTAACAATGCAGGTTGCAAAATATACAATAAAAATGGATTGATTGCAACAGCTGATTTGATAGACAATGTATATCGTTTAAATTTTGAAGTGCCCAATAAGCAGAAAGCTTTTATGGCAACTACAATTAGTAGTGAAACATGGCACAGAAGATTTGGTCACATAAATTATAAAGACTTAAATCTAATGAAGAATGGTTTAGTAGACGGTATAAATTGCAACAGTAATATAACAAACAATGATGTATGCAAAGTATGTTGTGAAGAAAAGCAGACTAGACCCCCATTTAGTTACAGATGTAATAGAGCTAGTGCTTGCTTGGAGATTATCCATGCTGACCTGTGTGGACCGATGGAGATGACTTCATTAGGAGGTTCTAGATATTTCTTTATCCTTCAAGATGATTTTAGTAAGATGTCTTTTGTATATTTCCAAAAGGGTAAAGATGTAACTTTTTAAAATTTTCAAAATTTTAAATCTTTAGTAGAAAAACAGAAGGATACTAAAATAAAGATTTTGAGAACCGATGGAGGTGGTGAATTTTGTAGTAATATTTTTGAAAATTTTCTAACAAGTAATGGAATCATTCATCAAAAGTCAAATGCTTATTCTCCACAACAAAATGGTGCTGTAGAACGATTAAACAGATCGATAGTGGAGAAAGCAAGGTGTCTTTTGTTTGACTCTGGCCTCGAAAAGATATTTTGGACTGAAGCAGTCAACACTGCTGTTTATCTAAGAAACCGTTCAATTGTAACAGGTGTGACTAAAACTCCGATAGAAATTTGGACCAACAAAAAACCTGAAGTTGGTCATCTAAGAATCTTTGGATCTGAGGTAATGATGCTGATACCTAAAGAAAAAAGGTATAAATGAGACAAAAAATCAAAGAAAACTGTGCTTGTTGGTTATAGTGACAACATTAAAGGTTACAGATTATATGATCCCGAAATAAAAGATATTGTTATAAGTAGGGATGTAGTAGTAAATGAAAAATCAGTTGATGTTTCAATCACAGTTGATGAAGAGTTGTCAGGATTATCAGATTCAGTGGGAGATAATCATGAATCATGTCAGGAACAAAATCATCATAATGAAAAGGACACATCGGTTGATGAAATTGCTGAAGACAATGAGTCTGATTACTTATGTAACTTGCCAAACTTACCAGATGAAATCAGGAGATCAACCACAATACCTAAGCCAAAAAGGTTTGATGATTTTGTGAGTTAATTGTGTTCGGATAGTGACTGTGATCCAGTTAGTGTCGAGGATGCCATGTCAAGACCAGATAGTAATCTATGGTTAGCAGCTATGACAGAAGAACTGCAGTCTTTCCAGGATAACGCAGCATGGGAAGTGGTTGATGTTCCCGAAGATGGTTGTGTAGTGAAGTGTAAGTGGGTATACAAACGAAAGGTTAACAACTTAGGTAAAGTGAAATATCCTGCAAGACTGGTAGCAAAGGGTTACACTCAAATGTTTGGAGTTGATTATAATGAAACCTTTTCTCCAGTCATAAGGCATTCTACATTAAGACTTTTATTTGCTTTGTCAGCAAATTTGAATTTAGATATGTTTCATCTTGATGTAGCTACGGCTTTTCTAAATGGTGATCTAAAGGAAAATGTTTTCATGACTATACCTGAAGGTTTAGAAGTCGAAAATAACAAAATTTTAAGGCTGAAGAAAGCCATATACGGTTTAAAACAGTCAGCTAACTCTTGGTATGAAAAAGTCGATAACTTCTTAATTAATCTAGGTTATAAGAAATCTGATTATGAGCCATGTCTGTACACAAAGATGAAAAAACATTATCTCTGTTTATGTTGATGATTTTTTTATGTTTTCTAACGATTCAGATGAATCAGATAATTTAAAATTGAAATTAAATGAATAATTTAATTAAATTAAACTCGTAATAAAGAGAATGGTGTTATAACTCTAGATCAAAAATCTTATATTGAACAATTGTTAAAAAGGTTCAATATGGAGGATTCAAAAGAAGTTGCTACCCCAATGGAGATTAGTTTAAGTTTGAATAGAGAAGATAATGCATCTCCTCAAGTGCCTTATCAGAATTTAAAAGGTGGTCTTATGTATCTGTCAGTTTTGACAAGACCAGACATTTCATAATCTGTAAGTTATCTCCGTCAATTTAATAATTATCATTCAGAAACGCATTGGAAGCATGTAAAACGAATATTAAAATACTTAAAGGCTACAAAAGAGTATGGATTAAGTTTTTCAAAAAATGATAATTATTTAAAAGGTTATGTAGATGCGAGTTGGGGGAGTAATTCTCATGACAGAACATCTTATACTGGTTTCTATTTTCAGTTTTTTGGTGGACCTATTGTCTGGGAAAGCAGAAAACAGAATAGTGTTTCTCTGTCAAGCACGGAAGCTGAATATATAGCAGTATCGGAAGCTGCTAAAGAGGCTATTTTTTTAAAGAATTTGTTGTATGAAATGTTGGGTATTGATGAAATTTTTATACTATATAATGATAATATGGGAGCTCAGAAACTAGCAATAAATCCTGTATTGAATAGAAGAACAAAACACATTGATATCCGATATCATTTTGTCAAAGAAGCTGTAAAGAAGGGTTTGATAAAGCTGGAGTATTTAGACATAGCTAACATGCCAGCTGATCTCTTGACAAAAAGCTTGAGTCCTGTAAAACACAACAAATTTTTGAAAGAGATTGGTTTAGTTAATGTAGTGTCAAAAATATTTGTTAAATAATATCTTTTAAATTTGTTTAGTGGGAGTGTTGGATATAGATAAATAAATTTAAATATTTTCTAGCAGTGTCATCTATTGGCTACTTTACTAGTTGAATAATGTATCACTTTCCTTTTTTAGAGTACTAAAAAAATTACAGTCATAGAGTAAACACGTGTTTCATTTTGTTCATCAAATCTCCATTTTTGTTCCAGAACTTTATAATTTCTCAATAGTAGGTTCACTCTACCGCCAGTCTTTTGTTCTTCATGTTCCATTTTTTTCACGCGCTTAAGCCCCACGCGCAGATAAATTCCAGTTTTTGATACACTGCTCAACATAATTTTTAATATACTGCTCGAAAATAAATAGGAAAAGTGTGACTTGTGGCGACCTAAGATTTAATTAGATTTTCGGAATAATGAATACTTTCCTAAATTTAGCCTTTTCGACAATTATCAATAGTTTCCCAAATAATTATTACTGTTTGTCCTTCAAAATGTATTATGTTGAATCCATCAGTTTTGATTAATCGAATATTAAATTTTTTGTATTAATTAGAAAATCACGATGTATTCACTGTTACTGGTGAGAAATCTCATAAAACGAAGAACTAGTGAGGAAACTAATTTCTATGGATGAAAAATAATAATACTATAATGCTTTTATTATTCCTAATTTATTGTCTTTATTCTAATTTATTGTCTTTATTCTAATTTATTAAAAATCACGATAATTTATCAAAAGTCTTTATTTTATATTAATTTATTTTACACTTAATAGTTACAAATAACTTAAAATTAAAATTAAAGTAAAATTAAATTTACGTTCGTTACAAGTTCTTTTTGACTGCCTGCTCAATGAAAATCTTCCGTTATTTATATGAAACCAGCTGGTAAACAGAATGTTGTAGAAAATACGATGCCGTTCTCGACGTAGACACAGCGGCAAGATCTAAAAACTGGTATGTTTTTCATCGGCTCGTCCCCAAAAAGTTCGATTGTTGTTTGTTTAGCGAAGGGAACCCAAAGGGTGTCAGGTAGATTTTTGACCTAGAAATTACGAGAATCAATAAAAAAGAATTAGTCATAAAATATTTACAGTTCTATACGCCATAACATTTAAAATCGTAACATTGCCCCCCTCTTAAAAGATGGTTCCTCCTGGAACGTTGTCGGGACTGGAACTGGAATGACATGCTGAAATCGGCAACTGGGCCCTCTTTTACAACTTTCAGTTGTATAAAAATGACAAGGGACGGTTTTCTCTTCGCACCAGTAACTATGCGGATTGCAACAGACTAACACCTGGACTTCCGTGTCTTTAAAGATCTCTTCCACCATATTTCGGATAACCCTCCAATCTAACTGGCGGCACTCCAACTTTGGCATGGCTAACTTTTGCACGTCGAACTCTAGTAGGTGCTGCCTCAATTGAAGTAAGGCTTCCCATACATCTCGGTAGGTAGGTTGGTCACGGGCAGTGTCTTTTGTTACCAGGTAGAAAAGGTAACGTGATGCATCTTGGAGTTTCAAGGTTTTACCGGTAGCTGGCACTTGGCATTGAAGTTCTGCAACTCGACCGAACTTCCTTCGAAAGACGAATGCCAACCCTGGTGCGTCTTTGATACTGGCCGGGATGGTAAGGGCCAGTGAGTAGTCATCGGGAAGCGCGAGTAGATCTTGCCTTTCTTCAGTGGTAACACCATGTCTTGCTTTACCGGTACCTCCATAGACACATTTTGGACATGAATTCCTCAAACGTGAGGTCAGACACATCTTGGACTTGGTTTACTTCCACTTCTTTATCTATGTCGTGGTCACCTTCGAAAGACGCCAGCCGGTTATGGTGTACTATCATCGGCTTTCCCCTCGGAATCTTGCTTATTCGGTAAATGACATCATTGATCTTTTCCATAATGAGGTATGGACCTTCCCAAAACTGCTGCAACTTGGGGGAACAACCTTTTCGCTTTTTGGGATTATAAAGCCAGACTTTGTCGTCCTTCTTAAAACAGCCCTTTTCGGCTTGAGTATCGTACCATTTCTTCATTCGGTCACTAGCGATCTGGAGATGGGAACGGACCAACTCGTGTACATCGTCCATTCTTCCTCGTAATTCGATCACATAATCTTCACCTGCTACATCTTCTCCAGGTCGACACCCAAACTCTAGATCACAAGGTAATCGCATCTCGCGTCCGAATAGGACTCTGGCTGGTGTCTGGCCCGTCGATTCGTTAACAGCAGATCTGTAGGCCATTGTGAAGAACGGAAGATATTGGTCCCAGTCTCGCTGATGATCGGACACCATCTTTGTCAAATACTTGCCAACTGTCCTATTCATCTGTTCTACCATACCATACGATTGCGGATGATAAGTCGTAGTTCTTGTCTTCTTCATACCCAGTCTACCACAGATTCCTTGGAATAGATCGCTTTTGAAGTTCCTGCCTTGGTCACTATGGATCTCCAAAGGCACTCCAAATCGGCTGATATATTCTTGGATCAACTTATCTGCAACGGTGGCCGCCTTCTGGCCTGGAGTGCGTAAATCTCGACCCACTTAGTGAAGTAATCCATTACTACCAATATGTACTTGCCTCCATGATCACTTTCTGGAAATGGCCCAGCAATGTCCAAAGCTATTCTTTCAAACGGGCTTCCAACATTATATTGTCTCATAGGAGCTCTCCTTTTTCGATAAGGTCCGTTACTCGTAGCACAAATAGTACATTTCTTACACCAGTCTTTTACATCGTCGGAACTGTTCATCCAATAAAACCGTTCCCGAATTCGCTGAAGGGTCTTCTTCACACCAACATGCCCTCCTGACGGACTGTCATGTAACTGACGAAGTACTTCGGCTATTCTGCTCTTTGGAATCACCAACTGTCTTCTCTTCTCTGAACCGTCATCATTTTCCAGGACTCGTTTGAGCAAGCCATCTTCCATGATAAATGAGTCCCACTGGGCCCAATACGTCTTAACTACTGAGCCTAGGTTCTATATTTCTTGCCAAGATGGTCGACGGTTTTCCTCTTTCCATTTTCGGATTTTCTGTATAACTGGATCTCTCTCTTGTTCTTCCCTGATCTTAGTAGGCATCCAGTCGTCGTTGATCACCGTCGTTCTTAGCACTGCTGCTTCCTTGGATTCCGTTTTGTTGCAGTGGGAACACTCTGCTGGGCATGGCCTTCTGGAAAGAGAATCAGCGTTTCGGTGGCTAACTCCGGCCCGGTGCTCAATCTTGAAATCGTATTCTTGGAGTCGTTCGATCCACCTGGCTATCTGACCCTCTGGATTCTTAAACTGCATCAACCACTTAAGGGCGGCATGGTCGGTTCGGATTAAAAACCTCCTTCCATAGAGGTATTGATAAAAGTGCTCTAATGATTTTACTACTGCCAGAAGTTCTCTTCTCGTGACGCAATAATTCCGCTCAGGTTTTGAGAGAACTTTACTAATATATCCAAGGACTCTTTCCTCTCCTCCTTGAATCTGAGACAGCACTCCTCCAATTCCCACATTACTTGCAACTGTATCTAAGATGAACTCTCCTTCTGGCAGTGGATACCCTAAAATTGGTGCTGTGATTAAATGCTTTTTAAGGTCTCAAAGGCATTTTGGCAGTCTACATCCCAGCGGTATTCTCTTGCTTCCTCTGTAAGTCGCGTTAATGGTTTAGCGATATCTCCAAACTTCTTAATTAACCTCCGGTAATAAGTACATAGTCCAAGAAAACTTCTCACTTGATGTTTGTCAGTTGGTTTTGGCCATTCCTTAATGGAATCGATTTTTCCCTTATCCACGGCCACTCCTTCATTACTGACTATATGACCCAGATAATTGACTTTACCTTGAAATAGCTGGCACTTCTTGGGGTTTAACATCAATTGTGCAGCAAGACGATTATGTCATCTAGATAAACTAGGCATGTTTTCCAAGATAACCCTCTCAACACATTTTCCATAAGCCTCTCCAATGTCGCAGGAGCATTACAGAGTCCAAATGGCATAACGTTGAATTGCCATAATCCCGATCCTGTAGTGAAGGCTGTCTTTTCTTTATCTACCGGGTCCATTTCTACCTGCCAGTATCCAGACTTCAAATCCAAAGTAGAAAATAATTTACTTCCAGCCAATGTGTCCAATGTGTCATCGATCCGAGGCAGAGGATAACTATCTTTCTTGGTAACGTTGTTCAGCATACGGTAATCCATACAGAACCTCGTTGTTCCGTCTTTCTTTTTAACCAGGACCACCGGAGAGACCCATGGGCTTGTAGAAGGTTCTATTACCTCATCTTTCTTCATCTCCTGAACAATCGTTTTAGCTTCCTCTCTTTTCGCCTGTGGTAATCGTCGAGCTGTTTGACGAATTGGCTTAGCATTACCAGTATCAATTTTATGCTTAACAACGGTAGTTCTTTTCGTCTTTCCTCCTTTCGGTACGAAAATATCACGATACTGCCGAAGAAATTCCCTTAATTTCCTTTTCTCAATCTGATTCAGAGACTGCCCAGTAACTGCAACCATTTGGTCGAATTTGTCGTTGGAATTATCAGATGTTGTCGTCTGACGGATTATGGATGTCACAGGTACACAAGTTCCTACTTTTGTCTCTTTCTTGATGGTGACTGGATAGTCATTGACATTGATAAGTCTCACAGGTATTTCTTTAGCCGAAGTCACCAATTCCTTTCCAATTATGATTCCTCGGCCAACCTCGTCGTCATGGTTCCAAGGCTCCATTATAACAGGTGTTCCTTCGTCCACAATTCCCTGTAGCCGCGCTACTATCTCTCTCTTGTCGTTTCCTCATTGCTGAGGATCGTGATTCCCTACAATGCGGGCTGTCAATTCTCTCCATCTCTTGCGATTTTGGGCTGCTCTCATGGACTCGGAAAACGTCTCTCCAGTGGCTTTCTGTACTTGATCTGACCATCGGATAGGTGAACGTCCTCGGCCTCTACGTCCTTCTACGTTTCCGCACACAATTAGTCTTTCTAAGTTGTCATTGTCTCTTCTCGAAATGTGGCCAAAAAACTTTAAAACATTTGCAAGACACTGAGAGGAGAGTCTGGTCTGAATGTTTAGCTCTTCGAGAATCGACTGATTGGATCTGTGCTCCGTCCACGAGACGCGTAGCATTCGTCTCCAGCACCACATTTCGAATGCGTCAATCCTTTTCCTATCCTCTGATTTTATTGTCCATGTTTCGGCACCGTAACTAAAGATTGAAAAAACGAGTGTCCGTACCAGTCTCATTTTGAGTTTTTTGGACAAAGAGCGGTCCTTCCATATTTTTGACAGTCGACTCATTGCGTTCTTGGCCATTCCTATTCTTCTGCGAATTTCCGTATGGCAGGAGGCTGCATTGCTTAAGGAAGATCCTAGATACGTGAACTCGTCTACTTTCTCGAATTGATTTAGGGCGCCTGTTGTTTGGAGGATATTCGCGTGGTCCACAATCATGATTTTTGTTTTCTGATTATTAATCTTGAGCCCACACTTGTTGCTTTCGGTTTCTACTCTCTTTATCAGTCTCGACATCTCCTCTTCAGATGTTGCTATCAGTGTTGTATCGTCTGCGAATCTTAAGTTTGAGATCTTTTTCCCTGCAATGGAGATGCCGCCTCTCCATCCATCGAGTGCGTTCCTCATTATGTATTCTCCATATAAATTGAACAGGTCTAGAGATAGTATGCAGCCTTGTCGTACACCTCTGCTGGTTTTGAAGGTATCAGATTGCTGGTTTTCAATTCTTATTTTAACTGGGACTCCCATCTCATGAAGAACCGTCCAGAGAACTTCCCACTTTACACAATCAAATGCCTTTTGGTAGTCTAGAAAACAGATTATTATTGGAATTTTAAATTCGCGGGCCTTTTCTATGAGCTGCCGCATATTAAGGATTTGCTCTCTCGTACCCTTCCCTTTGACAAAGCCTGCTTGTTCTTGGGGAATTTGGTTGTCTAAGTACTGTTGCAAACGGCGTTTAATGATTCTTAGTAATATTTTGCTTGGATGGGAAATCAGTGAGATGGTACGGTAATTACTACACTTTGTAGTTGTTCCTTTTTTATGGATTGGTATGCACAATGATGTGCGCCATTCTCTGGGCCACTTTCCGCATCTCCAAATTTTATTACAAACTTTCCACATTATTTAACATCCTTTGTCTCCCATGTTCTGAAGGAGCTCTCCCGTGATATCATCGCAGCCAGGGGATTTATTCTTCTTGAGGTGAGTTACAGCTTCTTCAATCTCGGACAGCAGAATTTCAGGTTCAGGGTTGTATTCAGTGTTTTCGAGGGCTGAAGTGTGGCCTAGATTTACGTGTTCTTCCCTGTAGAGCTCTGAACAATAGTTTTTCCATGTTTCCAACACTCTGTCGATATCACTTATGATAATACCATGTTTGTATACGCTACTATAATCGTTTCACTTCTCGCAGGCACGACTGTATCTTCTTTAACGGCTGCTTGTATAGTGTTGTCATCATGTGGATGGAGAAATACCTCCTCGTTACCAACTTTGATTACTTTATTCTTAAAATCCAATTGGAATCCATGCGTATTCATTACGTCCATTCCTAATATAACATCCTCTTCGATGTCAGCGACTATAACAGTATGGACGAATTTTTCTGCTCCAATTCCTAATTGTAGCTGGATTTCTCCATGAATGTTGGCATTTTCACCTGTAGCGGTCCGCAGTCGCAATCTCGTTGGTAACTGTTTCTTACGGCTGTTTATAACTGTCGGGCGAATAATGCTTCTGATCGCTCCCGTATCCACCAGCAACGTATGCTTTTTACGATTTATTTCTCCATCTACATATACACTATCTTCACGACATTTCAAAGAAGCTATTAGTATGAGAGGGTCTTTGGAAAAGTTCTGGGTCGAAGCTGCCCCCCTAAGGACGACCCGTTCTAGTTTTCCTGATAATGAGTTTCTTGATTTGCATCGTACCTAGGATGCTTACAGGAACTTCGTACGTGTCCTATTTCACCAAAATTCCAGCATCTTATGGTCTTCGGTTTTTTGTATGTTATGCTTTTTATCATATTAACGAGCTGGTTTATCTTCGTCTCCTTCCTCTTTTACAGTTCTGATTTTACTGTACCCGCCAGAGGCCTGCGTAGCTGACTCGTATTCGAGGGCGGCGGATAGGACATCAACCATCGTCTTATGACGAACTAATCGTAGTGTTTTCTGCATTTCATGATCACGAAGACCATCAATAAACGTTTGAACGGCCAACTTTTCCATCATGTCTTCGGGAGCTGTTGGATAAGCATATCGTACTAATCTGGCAATATCTACCTCATATTCTTGAAGGGCCTCATCTTTCTTTTGTCTTCGATTTTTAAGCTGCGACTGATATACATGCTCCAAGTGTTCGTGGCCATATCGCATATTTAACCTATTCTTGAGTTGTTCGAAATCATCCGTCTCCTCTACGGCTGTGGTCTGGAGCACATCTAAGGCATCTCCTCGAAGAGCGATAGTCAGGTTTACAGCCTTTTCTTTTTCAGACCATCCATTCGCTCTTGCAGCTGATTCGAACTGTTTCATGTAGTTGTTCCATGATGATTTTCCGTCGAAAGTTGGGACTTTGACATGAACAGAACCTCCACTTCCTTTAAATTTCGGCCGTATTTCCAACTTACATTTCGTCTCGTCTTCTTTTGTCTCTATGGTAATTGGATTGTTTACTCTCTCTGCTGTTCCTGTTCCCTCAATCTTCCTTTCCAACTCTTTCCATATCTTCTCTTCGAAGGCCATCATATCGGCAGCAACTTGATTTTTTAATGAAGACACTCTATCGTCGAGGGCAGACATCTCAGAAGTGACTTTAGAGATTTCCAAGGAGATGTTAGCTGAAACTTTGCTTTCTAGGGAAGAGATCTCGTTAGACACTTTGTCATCTAAGGAAGCGATGTCGCCGGAAACTTTATTCTCTAATGATGCGATGTCGCCGGAAACTTTGGCTACATCAGAGGAAACTTTTGAAATATCGTCAGATACTTTGTTCTCTAATGATACGATATTACCAGAAACTTTTGAAATCGACGAGATGACAGCAGCATGCTTGTATTCAAATATATAAGTTTCCGGATCTAAACCTTCTTTTTTTAAAGCGTTCTTTAGTCGTTGGACTAACTCAGCCTTTTTTTCCGGTAGAAGCTAATTCTCTGTCTTCAAGATGCCTTCTTAAATCCGTAACTGTGAGCTCGTAAATCGTAGCCATGTTCACCAATTTATTTAAAATCCCGCTTTTTTTATTTAAAGTATCTTACTTCTGCACCACTATAATGCTTTTATTAGTCCTAATTTATTGTCGTTAGTCTAATTTATTGCCTTTATTCTAATTTATTAAAACTCTTTATTTTATACTAAAAACAAAAATCTTTATTTTATACTAATTTATTTTACACTTAATAATTACAAATAACTTATCTGCGTTCGTTACAATTTAACGCGAGATCGCGACCTTCTTTTTGACTGCCTGCTCAATGAAAATCTTTCGTTATTTATATGAAACCAGCTGGTAAACAGAATGTTGTAGAAAATACGATGCCGTTCTCGACGTAGACACAGCGGCAATGATCTAAAAACTGGTATGTTTTTCATCGGCTCGTCCCCAGAAAGTTCGATTGTTCTTTGTTTAAAGGGAACCCAAAGGGTGTCAGGTAGATTTTTGACCTAGAAATTAAAAGAATCAATAAAAAAGAATTAGTCATAAAATATTTACAGTTCTATACGCCATAACATTTAAAATCGTAACAATACATTCGAATTATAAATTATGTTTTGAGGATTTGAATTTTACAATACCATTTTACAAAAATGGGATTATAGAAACACAAGTAGTGAACTATGAATACAAATTAGAATAGAATATATATACTTTGACTATCACAACTTATTAATAACAAAATAATGAAATGAAAAAATGTCATATTAAGATCCCACTGTAGGATCACTACGTTCATAACGTAGTACGTCAAACTCATATTTTTACGTACATTTAAAATTGGAAGAATCTATCTATATAAAAGGCTAGGATGACAAGTCACACTGTTTGTTCAGTAAGGTAACATGTCTCCTAAATTATTTACAACTTTGCTAGAATATGCTTGTAAAACAATAGATTAGAACGAAAAGGGCATCAATGTAGATGGAAAATGTTTAAATAACCTTAAATTTGCAGATGATATCGTTCTTATTGCAGACAGCTTTGATCAGGAACAGATAATGCTCCAAGAACTCCATACTGCCATAAAAAGAGTTGGTCTTAAAATAAATTTTTCAAAAACACAATTCATGACAAATTTGTCCACAACAAAAACATCTCAGTAGAAGACAAAGATATTGAGCCAGTTGACTCCTATAAATAATTGGGCCATGAGATCAGAATAAGTCGAGACAACCAAACAATCGAGCTGAAAGGAAGAATAAACCTCGCTTGGGCTGCATTTGGAAAGACGAAGGATGTTTTTAGGTCTAAGATTCCAATATGTCCGAAAAGAAAAGTATTTAATCAGTGTATTTTGCCAGTGATGACCTACGGCCATCGAGCAATAAGACAAAAGAGGGAATCTAATCGTTATAAAAAGGAGACCAAAAAAGTGGCCTCTGATGGCGGACACATCCGGAAATGCAAAGGCGCTAAATTTAAATTTTCCAACATTTGTTAACAATAGCTATAAAATATTTTTCAGACTAGAAAGTTTTAATTAAATATTAACGATAATAGTCTAAAAAGTGACATAATTGGTAAAAAACTTCAATATAAATAAAATTTCATGTGACAGTTGGGACAAACAATAACATAACCAAACTAAATTTGACTTCTTAAACAAGGAAAGAGACTGTCTATCCTTGTCTAAAGTGGCCTCTCAAGATGGCACTTCCTGTCTATCAATATGTTTACCCCTTCTACCTTTACATTCCCTCTTTTGTCTTATTGCTCGATGCCTACGGCGCAGAAACCCTAACAATCACAAGAACAACAGTAAGTAAACTTCAAGTTGCGGAAAGGGCAATGGAAAGAATAATGTTAGGGATTTCTCTACGTGATAGAATACCCAATGCTACCATACGCAAAAGATTAGGAGTAGTAGACGTTATTGAAAGGATAACAACACTAAAGTGGAACTGGGCAGGTCATGTAGCAAGATCAGTTGATGACCAGTGGACAAAAAGAATTTTGGAATGGAGACCCCGAATACAAGCTAACAGAAATAGAGGTCGACCCCCAACGAGATTGACAGATGACATAAAAAGAGTGACTACAAATTGGATTCAGATGGCGCAAAATCGGACTAAGTGGAAAAGCATGCGAGAAGCCTATGTTCAGCTGTGGACGTTAGAGGCTAGTTGATGATGATGATATGATGATGTTCTTATATTTAATATTGTAGCAAACAGTAATTTATTATATGTATATTGTGGCTGAAATCAAGCAATCCAATCAAAGCAATTAAATCTGGATCAAGCAATCCAAAGCCAATAGGACTTTTCTCTATTCTAATTTGTTTCGAGTTTCTGTCATATGCTATATAATCTGTGTATAATATTAATATACACGGATTATATAACATATGAAGGAATATCGAAACAAGTTAGAATAGATGAAAAGTCCTATAAAAAAATTATTCTATGCATAAAACATATTATATAACATATAACCAACTTGCAAAATGTAATAATAAATATTTTAAAATTGTTGGGAAAAGTTCCCAACACCTTGAAATTATATAAGAAATTAAAATTTTGAACCTCTAGCGCCATTTTCGTGCGTTCCCAATGTCACATTTTTTATGACTTAAGTTCCAATCTGTTACACTTAGAAAGCCTTCTCGTCATGAGAGGGCGTTGAATGCCTTTAGGTCGCACATGTTAATAAATAAAATAATATAATATGTAATATCAAATAAAAAACACATAAATGCAGGAAATCACTCTCAGATAATTGTAAACTTATATATTCACTCTAAAATAAATTTATTGTGAAAGGGGACGTATCCACCTAGTGACAGTTTTCAAAAACTGAAAAATGACAATCAGCAAGGAGAGAAGTTGGCGGTGTCATAGAAAAAATATATGCGGCGTTGTGTCTTCGCAATTAGTCATTTTTGTTCGAGTTTTTGACAATTATATGATAAAACGATCTTAAGAACGTGAACTTGATGGAGTCATAGGTGCAACGAAGGGAAAGTGTAATGATAAAAGTGTTCCTGCTACCAGTTGCCGTTGGAAGCATCTTCTGAAGGGCGTCAAGTACTCTGCAAAGTTATTGTAAGGTAATATTCTCTATTAATGAAGTCCTCCATGGCCAGAGACACAATTTAAAACGAAATTTGTATACACACACTCTATTCGCGAATGAAACTATATCTCGTGTGCTTAATATAAGTTAATGTTAAAATTTAGAAGGCCGAATAAGTATGTGCACATTTCTCTGATAAATATGAATTCATATCCATTTGTATTGTAACCCCTTTTATATAAAAATTACGAGAGAGTAAAACTTTAGTTATTTGTTAGTTTTCAATACACTTATAGTACTGTTTATTTATTTTATTTCACTTATACCTAATAAAGTCAATTTTGGAGATTCTGAACCAGCCCCTAACTGGAAATACAATATTAACTCTAGGAGTTTTTATATAGTCGGAGACACGTTTGTCGGTCCTCCACGCTCGAGTGGTTGTAAGGCAGACCAAAGTAGTTTGCTGAGCGACCAAAAATTTTGTGGGATTTTTTTGTTTAAAATGTCATTTTTGGGGGAATTTGTAGTTCAGGTTGGGGGAATTTTATAAATAGAAATAGGTCTGGCAACTCTGGGCTGGGCATATTTAGGGATGAATCGATACCACTCGGCATTCGATACCAAGTATTAAGGTCGGTATCGAATCAAAGTATCGATACCTCATTCGATGCCGGGTTCTGGTATCGATACTTGTGAGTACTTGTTACTCATATATGACGTAATGTAACATAAGCACAGAATACCACTTGTATGACGTAACAGCACTCACAAGTATAGGTAACAGGACTGAGTGACAGGTGACGGAAAAATAAACAATGAAATTTGTGGAATTAGAATAAACTTTATTTTAATTATACATTATGATCATAGTACCTAACAGTATATAAAGGATAAAATGAAGAAACATACTTTTAGTAACAAAACAATATACAAACTACAAGTCTACATAAATGGAAAAATAAGGTTTATTCTTACAAATTGTCTATTGTCTAATCTTACACACCATGCTTCTACATCAAAATACCAAAACAATCATAAATATTATTTAACTTACACTACACCAAGAACGGTTGACTACATAGGATAGTTCCATCGCCCAAAATTGTCTGTCACTGCAACACGCGGCTGTGACGTAGGCGTGGGGATGACGAGCAATTATCGACCTTATTGTTACTATTAATTTTTTACGGAAGATGAGCCTAATTTGAGATTAAAAAGTTTAAAACGAAAAAATTACGTTTTGTTTTTGTAAATAAATGGGAGATAATAATATTTTGAACAGTACCTAAGACATTCAGACCTATAAATTTTTAATGATCTGTTTTACATGGCAAATAAAATTTATTTTCGAAATGAATGCATTTGCTAGTGTTATAATTAAATTAATAAATGCCAGTTTACTCTCAAAGTAAATATTTCTGGTAAATAAAATCTATAAATCCGTGTTTTACTTATGTAGTCAGAGCACAAATTAATATCCAAAAATATTTGATGATAAATAAAACTATTCAATACTGAACTATTTATTTCATAAACATACATAGGTAAAACTAAACAGTATAGAATACTAGGAAACTTTAAAAACATTCCCAATGGAACAATTTTATTTAATTTTCTAATTTTTGACCTAGCTGAATCCAATATGGATAAGTTTTTTTGCTTCAAATTTTCAGCTTCCTTGGATTTTAAATTTCTATAATTTATTCTAATTATTGTTATAAGTTTACAAAAGTTTTTAATAAGCGCATATTATGGCAACACTTTTTCTTTTTTTTTTTTTTATTATTTTTGAAATGTTTCAAACAACTCCATTATTTTTCCTATATAGGTTTTAATATATTTTTCATAATATTTATTTCATAATTTTATTTTTATGAATCACTCATTTGTAGGCTTGATAAGACCTCCATAAGAGAGTTGCTGCACCCATGATGGTAAACTATAACTAACTTTGTATGTGAACCTAACTTTTATACTTGTTTAATAATTCGTTGTATTTTGCTTCAAAATCTATTCCAGGCTTTAAATCTATATTGTCACCAGCTTGTTCAAAAATTATTTCAGATTCAGTAATAGTATGTTCATGTTGATAAGATGCAATATTCAAAATATGTGACCCAACCTTTTTAATTTCGGCTACAAGTTGCTTTCTGTTTATAACATCTAATCTACCTTCACGAGTAGAGACAGGTGTGTCAAAGGTATGTTTATACGAACAAAGTGTTGGAACCGCAGTTTTCTTTAACAGGTGTTTAGTAGGTAAACCTAAAATAAGTTACGTTAAAAAATTTTTATAGGCATTTTATTTCTTAATCATTTTACCTAATAATTAATTTTAAAGATCTCTTTCATAGTCATTGTTTGTAAAATGAACAGAGCATATTCTACTAGAATCGGGATTAAAATTATCAGCTCTTCTGGCATCGGTTAATCCCTTAAGCCCTTATAGGTTTCGACACTAATCCTTTCCTTTTGGAAAACTCTGAAAAATAACTGGCATATTCTTGGTTTTCACACTCTTAAAATTATTGTCACAGCCATATATGGCACATATATTACCACCCATTTTGTTTATACAAGTAAATTTATATAGAAACAATAATTAAATAGTCTTATATGCCCCTACGGCCGATAAACCCATAGAAGAGCTAGAGGCGTGGTATGCTGACGTAGAAAAACTTATAAAGATGACCAAAAAACGAGACCCAACATTTATCTTAGGTGACTTTAATGCTAAGTTAGGTAGAGGAAAAGTTTCTGGATTGATCGGAGACTTCGGACTTAGAGCAAGGAATGACAGGGGAGAGAGAATGACCGAATTCTGTCAACAATACAACATGGTAGTGACAAATACATGGTTTAAATTACACCCTCGCAGATTGTACACTTGGACTTCACCACAACACAATGAAAACAGAGTAATCCGTAACCAAATAGATTACATATTGGTCAACAAAAGATATCACAATGCAATCATCAGTGCAAAAACATATCCTGGAACTGACATCAATTCCGATCATAATCCTGTTGTTGCAAAAGTTCGCGCAAGATGGAAACTAATAAAGAAACAAAAACCTCAACACCAACTATTAGACATCCAATTATTGAAAAACGACACCATACATCAGACAGTAAATAAAGAATTAAACAAAAATTTAGGAAATATCGACCACAATAGAATTAGCGAGTACGATGACATATACGTTCTGTGGAAAACTATTAAAGAACAAATGAACAATGTAATGGAAAAACATCTAAAAGTAACACCTAGAAATAACAAACAGGAATGGATGGCAGAAGAGATTTTACAATTAATGAACAAACGAAGAGAACCTAAAGGAAAAAATGACAAGAACAGAGAATACAAAAGACTAAATAGAATAATTCGAAAACAAATAACCGAAGCAAAAGAGAAATAGCTGGAAACAAAATGCGTTGAAATAGAAGAACTGCAACAAAGGCACGATTTTTTTAATTTACATAAAAAGGTAAAAGAGTTTACATCGACTACTAAGAGAACGACTTTTCACACCATGCTGAACACGGATGACAAACTGCTAGAATCAACGCAAGATAAACTGAAAGAATGGGAAAATTATATTAAAATTCTTTTTCACGACATACGAGAAGAACCAAGATTGGAAAATAACAACGAAGGGCCAACAATTCTGAAATCTGAAATCATAAATGCAATTAATCATCTCAAAACAAATAAAAGCCCAGGTCCAGACGGAATATACAGGTAAAATACCCCAAGATTGGCTGGAGTCAATATTCATCCCACTACCAAAAAAGCCAAACCCACAACACTGCAATAAGTTCCGTCTGATACGCCTTATGAGTCATGCAGTAAAAGTCCTACTAAAAATCGTACATAATCGTATCTATAGAAAGTGCGAAACAATCATCGGAGACGATCAGTTTGGATTCAGAGCCGGCATGGGAACGAGAGAAGCCCTGTTCAGTTTACTAGTTGTCGCCCAAAAATGCTGCGACCAACAGAAAGATATATTTATATGCTTTATAGACTTCGAAAAAGCATTTGATAGAGTAAGACGCGACCTACTATTAGAACGTTTGCAAGAAGTCGGTTTAGATGGAAAAGATATCAAATTCTTAAAAAACTTGTACTGGAACTAACACGCAGACACAACAGAGTTAGGATCGAAGGTTCCACATCCGCAGAAGTAGACATTAGTAGGGGAGTTAGACAAGGATGTGTTCTGTCGCCTCTGCTGTTTAATCTTTACTCCGAGTTTCTATTTAAAGAAGCATTGGAGGATTCCAAGGATGGAGTCAAGGTGAATGGCGTAAATATCAACAGTATCAGATACGCCGATGATACAGTGTTAATTGCGGATTTCGACTCAGGTCTACAACGACTCATTGACAAGACCAACTCGACCTGTGAGCAATTTGGTATGAAAATAAACATTAAAAAAACCAAAGTGATCCAAAAGTGAAGTCAATCCGAAAAAACCAAAACGTACCTCAACCTTGCACAATAAATGGGCACATCTTAAAACAGGTCAATAGATTTAAGTACCTGGGATGTTGGATCGATAGCAGCCTAAATCCTGATCAAGAAATAAGATCGAGAATAGAACAGACCAGAAAATCTTTCGAAAAAATAAAAAAACTGCTTTGTGATTCTCGAATAAAACTCGAAATTCGACTACGTTTATCAAAATGCTACGTCTGGTCGACTCTTCTATATGCAGTTGAAACGTGGACCCTTAAAACATAAACCGTAAATAAATTGGAGGCCTTTGAAATGTGGATCTACCGGAGAATACTCAAAATTTCATGGACATCGCATACCTCAAACGAAGAAGTGCTGCATAGAATAGGCAAGGAAAGAGAACTTTTTAACACAGTAAAAGTTAGAAAAACATCATACCTAGGACACATACTGAGAAATAATAAGTACCAATATGCCCAACTTATAGTGAAAGGAAAAATCGAGGGAAAGACAGGTCTAGGAAGGAAAAGACTATCGTGGCTCAGAAACATCCGACAATGGACAGGGCTAAATTTTGAACAGCTAATAAGAACAGCTGAAGATAGAGAAAAGTTTAAAATTGTAGTAGCCAACCTCCATTGAGGAGAGGGAACTTTAAGAAGAATAAGGCCGTTAAATCGCTAGTACATCAAAAAATTGGCAGCAGGCAGAACTATTCTATATAAAACAATACGAAATGTCAACCACGAATCCCCACGCCTACGTCACACTCAACACAACGCAATTCTTATATTAGAGCATAGGACAAAATCAATCCTATCTGTGTTTAGTGTCCTTGATACTACACTATGTAAATTGACAATGACAGTTGACAATGATACAATCAATGAAAGAATTTTAATAAACATTATCCAATATTTTCATCATTATGTCTTTATAATTGTATGTAGAACCTAGCTTTCCATATCTATCACCTTCCTCAACCTATCATGCACAAAGATGTCCATGTTCTATGATTAAAAACAATTTGAACATCACCAAAAAGAAAGCATTTATTATTTCAATTCTAAAATTTTAGGATATTTATGTAATGTAATTGTAATGTAATGGCAGGGATAACCAGACTCATGAACTTAAGAGAAGAATCGGCCTTGGGTGGGCAGCATTTGGAAAACTGAGAGAAACTTTTAAAAGTGAGCTGCCCATATGCCTAAGGAGAAAGGTATTTGATCAGTACGTCCTCCCAGTCTTGACGTACGGAACAGAGACACTTACCTTAACAAAAGCCGCAGCCACCAAACTGAGAGTCACGCAGAGAAGAATGGAGCGGTCCATGTTAGGAATAACTCTGCGAGACAGAATAACCAACGAAGACATCAGGAGAAGAACCGGAGTGACTGACATCATCGAGAAGATAGCCAGACTAAAATGGAGATGGGCAGGACACATAGCCAGAATGACAGATGGGCGATGGACAAAGAGGTTATTGGAATGGAGGCCAAGGGAAGACAAGAGAAGCGTCGGTCGACTACCTACAAGATGGACTGACGATTTGAGAAGACTCAATAAAAACTGGATAAGAGCGGCACAAGATAGACGGGGTTGGAAACGCGAGGAAGAGGCCTATGTTCAGCAGTGGACTCTTGAGGCTGGATGATGATGAAACACTTCTTTAACTAAAATTATGTATTTTGTAATCCAATATTTATACTTGTTTAAAATTTGGAGTACCTATATATATTTACATAATTTTGGTTATTATATTACAACACAAATCTCTGTTGATGATAATAAAAAATTTAAGAGGGAAATCTTGCTAAGAGAAATGATTCTATATATAATATTCCAAAAATTTTGCTACTTTAGCTCATAAAGAAATAGTAAAATATACAATGATGTACATGGATGTCAAAATAGTATCACAAAAAGCCTGTCCAAATCAGGGTGTTGAAAGTAAGAGTGTAAATAAATAATGTAATAAGAGCAAAAAGCTCAAGGAAAAAAGTAATAAATAATGTCATATAAAAAGGGTAAAACCAAGGAGTTCATAAAAGGTTTTTGATTTTCACTACAACCCTGAAATAAAAATTGAGAAACCATGGGTTACGAAATAACTTAAGTACAGAAACAGTTGCAATATATTTAATTGAGCTACAATAAAATGTTACAATATATTACTATTTTATTGATTCAATGCTAGAAGGCAACTTATCTGCTATCTCCTTCAGCACAGCAGTTTGTGCATTTATTGCAGCAATCTTTTCTTGCTCATATTTATTTCTTTGGTCATACCTCTTCTTTAAAAGAAACAATTTTCGTCTCCTATAACCTCTCAGATCCTCCTTTATTTCTTCCATAGCAGTCATCTTTCTACTCTTTTTGGATCCTAAGTTCTTCTTGGGTTTTGTAGCCCTTACATTTTCTATATTTGTATTTATAGATTCGGGTTGGCTAATGGCAGGTTCAGAGGGTCTAATCATGGTTGATCCAGGTTCACTATTTACACTTACTGGCACAATCTTTTGTGTAGCAGTTAATAATATTTTTGGGAATACACTCCTTTTGTTGCCATATAATTCATTCATCTCTTCAAAGTACTCGAAAACCCGTCTTCCCCGTCCAGTTTTGTTTTGGTTGTCCACAATTTTTTTATAATTTCTTTCGAGTACTTTGAAGCGGTTTTCGCAATTCAGGCTAGAGTTATTCAACCCATCGTCAGGAGCTCTTGTTGAAATTCAATCGAAATGAAATGCAGTCTAGTATTTGGCCATCATAACTACAATAATAGCCAGGGTACGCTAGCAGCGACATCTATATGAAATAACGAGAAGTCGAGAGACCTCTCTGATAGCAAATTAGGTGAACCGCAAATTCAAAGCCTCTTGCTAGAGGCTTTCAACGACGCTAGAAGTACATTTTTACTTCGACATGCATCTACGATTCACCTTTGAAAATTACTATCTTTTTTCACTCTTTACGTAGAGAAAGACGTTTAAATGAAAGTAAAAGATTGCATTTCATTTCGATAGGAACTCCACCATAGCCCGACACGTGTTTCGAGTTATTCAACCCATCGTCAGGAGCTCTTGTGGAAGTTCAAAGGTGAATCGTAGATGCATGTCGAAGTAAAAATGTACTTCTAGCGTCGTTGAAAGCCTCTAGCAAGAGGCTTTGAATTTGCGGTTCACCTAATTTGCTATCAGAGAGGTCTCCCGACTTCTCGTTATTTCATATAGATGTCACTGCTAGCGTACCCTGGCTATTATTGTAGTTATAATGGCCAAATACTAGACTGCATTTCATTTCGATTGAACTTCCACAAGAGCTCCTGACGATGGGTTGAATAACTCGAAACACGTGTCGGGCTATGGTGGAGTTCCTATCGAAATGAAATGCAATCTTTTACTTTCATTTAAACGTCTTTCTCTACGTAAAGAGTGAAAAAAGATAATAATTTTCAAAGGTGAATCGTAGATGCATGTCGAAGTAAAAATGTACTTCTAGCGTCGTTGAAAGCCTCTAGCAAGAGGCTTTGAATTTGCGGTTCACCTAATTTGCTATCAGAGAGGTCTCTCGACTTCTCGTTATTTCATATAGATGTCGCTGCTAGCGTACCCTGGCTATTATTGTAGTTATAATGGCCAAATACTAGACTGCATTTTATTTCGATTGAACTTCCACAAGAGCTCCTGACGATATGTTGAATAACTAGAAACACGTGTCGGGCTATGGTGGAGTTCCTATCGAAATGAAATGCAATCTTTTACTTTCATTTAAACGTCTTTCTCTACGTAAAGAGTAAAAAAAGATAGTAATTTTCAAAGGTGAATCGTAGATGCATGTCGAAGTAAAAATGTACTTCTAGCGTCGTTGAAAGCCTCTAGCAAGAGGTTTTGAATTTGCGGTTCACCTAATTTGCTATCAGAGAGGTCTCCCGACTTCTCGTTATTTCATATAGATGTCGCTGCTAGCGTACCCTGGCTATTATTGTAGTTATAATGGCCAAATACTAGACTGCATTTCATTTCGATTGAACTTCCACAAGAGCTCCTGACGATGGGTTGAATAACTCGAAACACGTGTCGGGCTATGGTGGAGTTCCTATCGAAATGAAATCTTTTACTTTCATATATATATATATATATATATATATATATATATATATATATATATATTAGACCATTGAACATTAGTGTATTCACGATCATCTCTGGAATATCCTGCAGTACTTGCAGTAGCATAATCATGATCACCAGCATTTGGTGTGGGTGGTAAAACTATAATTTCTTCTATGAAATTACCTACAAATAGAAATAATAAATGCTTTGATTTGAGACTTCGCTAATGTCTTACTGACCACTATCCATTTTAAAAATTGTTATTTTTTTGAAAATATGTATAATAATCTAGATAAATCCTTATAGTGTTATGGGTTTAACTCTTTAACTAACAACTTCCCGCCAAAGATCAAACACCTGATAATAACGATTTGCCAATATCATATGTCACCTATCAAATGCCAATTTTAATTTTATAAATGCGTTCCAGCAAGTGCCAAAACATGAACCAGTTCTGAATTAACTCAGAATTGACATGCGCACTCAATAGTTCAGTATCATTTCAGAATTAGTTCTGAAAATGTTTGCTGGAACAATCCTAATGAAAAATGAAACTATGTTGTTTTGATACAAGGTTAGTAGATATTTAAGTAGGTTGTCTCGTAACTATAGACCAATCAAATGCTCGCTTTTTAAAGGCGGGAATACGTCACCCAAACGACACTTTTAAAATTGCCATAAGCTTCAATGCTAATAAAAGTTTCAAAAACTTAGGTTTTGCAATATATTTTGGGATTTTCTTGGGTATAGGGATGTTAAGTGGTTCTTATATTAGTAATTACATCAATTTTCTTTTTAAAATCAATAGTCTGATGACAAAAAATAGAATTGATTATATTGATAATATTGTGCGTTTTAAATGGAGATAACAGTTTATTTCGCATAAAAACCCAAAAAAACAGTAGATAGAGTTCAAAAGCAAAAATACTAAATATGTAGGAACTTACTTATTATGTTTTTCCTGGAATTTGCAGCATTCTTATCATATCTAGTGGTAGGCAAAAAAAAACAAATATGTAATATAAATAATTTATTATTAGATTAAAATACAAAAAATGATTAGTCCTTCAAGCACAAATCTTCAGGCTATAGGTTTGTTAGTTCATGACCGTGAATTTTTAGACAAACTACATGAAATGATCAAGCAAAACCTAGGATATAAGGTTTTAATCAACATAAAATTGTACACATAATATTAACAAAACAATAAAATTAGCATTGCAGTGACAGTGACTTCTGTCAAACACTGACAGCATAAAGTTGTCTACAATATTAGAAGTCTACAGCCAGGCAATACCAAGGAGGTTAATATCACATCATTCTCCCACACTATAATCTTCCAGATACCGTGGTAAATGACGAATTCTTTCAGATCTTCTAGGTAGTGCTGAAGAAGGCGATAAGCTCTGTTCAGAACTCATTGGGGGTTCTTCAAGAAGTACTGAATCCAGTGGAGGGGGAGATGTAGATGTATCTGCCAGGGGCTGCATGTTTTGCGTGGTTGTATTGGATGAGGAATCATTAAGATTCGAATGTAACTCACGTGGGTCTTCTACGAACACTGATTCTTGACCTGGTATATCTAGTATTTACCCTTCACCTCGTCCACTCGGAGCCAGATGACGATTAGACACTGGTTTCCCGTCCGTCTTTCAGTTTAACAAATGAGTATTCAGGATTTGCTTCTATTACCTCCACTTCCTCTACGATAGGCTGGTACTTGTTTTTCCGATCGAGCCTTTTCATCAAGACATGCCCAGATTTTGCTAGCCATGACGGTATTGTATTCCCATTTGGAGATCGACGTGTGTGCACGAACATCCTTTCATGCGGCGTACAGTTAGTTACGGTACACAACAGTGAACGAATGGAATGCAGCACGACAGGTAGGTATTGTTCCCAAGTCTCAATAGGTGCTTCATGTGATTCACAGGCCAGTTGAATAGCTTTCCAGACAGTAGAATTCAACTTTTCCACTTGACCATTTCCTTGAGGATTATAAGCAGTGGTTCTACTTGTTGCGATTCCTCTGGAGTTGAGAAACTCTTTGACTTCAGCTGATAGAAATTGAGTCCCTCTATCCGAATGAATGTATGCAGGTTTTCCAAACATCATGAATAAGTTATTTAAATTCTTGATTACTGTTTTGGCACTAATGTCACTGCATGGGAAAGCAAATGGGAATCTGTAATACTCATCTATTACCGTAAGAATATAACGATTATTGGTATTTGAAGGCACTGGTCCTTTAAAGTCAATACTAAGGCGTTCGAAGGGAGATGTGGCTTTTATAAGCTTTGGAAAAAATCCCTCATTCTTAAAGTACCTCGGCTTGATTTTAGCACATACTCCACAGTCACGAGTCATAGTCTTGACTTCATTGAGAGAGAAAGGCAAATTCTTCGATTTTATCCAATGAAACATACGTGTTACCCCTGGATGACAAAGTGCATTGTGAAGTGACTTGAGTTTTGATGCACCTGCCGCCGTGGTAGTAGCACAAGAACAGATGCGCGATAAAGCATCCGCTGCTTGGTTGTCTTTTCCTGGTCGATACACAATGTCATATTTATAAGGTGCCAATTCAAGTCGCCATCTTTGTATTTTCTCATTTTTAATCTTGCTGGAATGCTTCGTGTTAAACATAAATGTTACAGACTTTTGATCAGTAATAATTGTGAAAGGCTTTCCTATAAGAAAATGGCGCCACTTCTTTAGAGATTCAACAATAGCGTATGCTTCTTTCTCCACAGCAGAATGGTTCAGCTCACTAGAGTTAAGTGATCTTGAAAAGAAAGCAACGGGTCTGGAATCCTGACTCAAGGTAGCAGCAATTGAGTGTTCTGAAGCATCAGTTTCAACAACAAATGGCATATTTTCGTTGATAGCGTGAACAGATGACTTTGCAACTATAGATTTCAGATTTTCAAAACAAGATAAAGCATCTTCGTTCAACGGAAAATTGTTGACATGAGCTAATGTGTGGACCCTTTCGGAAAATTTGGGAATCCATTTTAAATAATGGACAAACATACCTAATACCCTTCTGAGAGATGCAGTGTCGTTCGGTGGAGGCATTTTTAATAAGGGTTGTAGTCTGCTAGCATCGGGCTTTATGACATGGTTTGGTCCTATAGTATAACCAAGTAAGTTTATTATTGTTTGATTGAATTTGCTCTTGGTTTTGTTTAGTGTCAAGCCATATTTGTCTGTGGCCTTCAGAAAGTTCTCAAGATTTTTGTCATGTTCTACCTTCGTCTTACCACAAACAGTTATGTCATCAAGGTAGGCATATATACCTTCAAGGTTTTCTGTACGTATGAGCCAATCGATTGTTCTTTGGAAACTGGCTACACCATTGGTAATACCAAACGGAATGCGACAAAATTGTTACAGTTTCCCAGTGGCTTCAAAAGCTGTGTACATCTTTTCATGGGGAAGTATTGGAACCTGATGGTTTGCACTTTGGAAATCTATTGCACTAAAGACAGTGAATTGTGATACATTGGACACCATTTCCTCGATATTTGGCAGTGGATAGGCAACAAGTTGAGTGAATCGATTAATTGTTTGAGAATAATCAATGACAAGTCGCTTCTTGTGAGTTTCGTTTTTGGTGATAAGCACCTGTGCTCTCCAAGGGGACTGACTTTCTTCAATAATTCCATCATTTAAAAGCTTCTTTATCTCATTTTTAATAAAAATCTGATCTTCAGCACTATACCTGCGCGATTTTACTGCGATAGGTTTACAATTTGAAGTCAGGTTACAAAATAAAGGAACTGCAGGTACTGAGGCTTCAACTACACTACATACCTTGAATACTTCTTTAGGTCCTCCAAATTCAAATTCTAGACTTGAGTGGTTAGATAGAATATCATGACCAATTATTATATCAGCACAGAGATTTTTAACTATAAGTAAATTAATGTTGTCGTACGAGTGGTCACCAATTGTAATATTTTGAGTAGTCACACCTTTAACTTCAGAGGTGTGTGATAATGAGGCCATAGAAACAGTCTGAGTACAAGGCTTCCTAGGGAGTTTGCACAGATTAGCAAAGTCTTCATTAATAAAACTGACAGAGCTACCAGTATCTATAAGAGCATCAGCACGAAGGCCTTTTATAGATGCAGGCACTATAGCTTTCTTCAATGAAGCAGGAGTAGCAGCAATAATGCAGGCTGTGCAGTTATCATAGCCTTCAAATATGTTGGCAGATGCACTAGTGCTCTTGGAGCGGCAAACCTTTGCAAAGTGTCCCTTTTTATTACAGGATTTGCAGATGGATTCTCGAGCAGGACAGTTCTTTCTTGAATGTATTGGCCCACCACAGAAAAAACATTTGTGTCCTGACCTAGAAGAGTTTGGTAGAGTTGGTAGCAGCTGTCACAGTGACACATTCAGAATTTGTTGGAGAGCTCTGTGACTCAAATTGATAGGTACCAGGTAGAGTGTTGAATGTTGATTTGAATAAACCTGAGAGTTGAGTTCTGCCATTTCCATTGAAATAGCTATATTGTAAGTTTCTTCTAAAGTTAGTGTTAAACTCTCTAACAATCTCGATCGTATCTTTGTGGATGACATTCCAGCGATAAAAGCTCCACGGATTGTATCATTTTTATTAGTATCAGCATCCACAGCAGTAAAATTGCAGTCTTTTGCTAACTGTTTTAAAGATTGCATGTAAGAATCGATAGACTCATCTGTCTGTTGTGGTCTAGTGGTTAGTATGTGACGAGCATGAATAGTATTGTTTGGTTTGATGTATATTTTGTCAAGAGTTTGAATGGATTCGTTGTAAGTGTTACAATCGCTTATATATGTATAAACTCGTGGAGAAATATGATTTATTAATAGTTGCAGCTTAGTATCATTAATATCTAGGGGTGGTACAGCAGCACCATCAGCAGAAACAGCGGGAGTGACAATATGGGCAGCTAAAAAGTTCTTTTCCAATGGTCCCATTCCTTTGCTGTTGATTTCACAGATGGATCCCCGTCGAACCTCTCGGGTCTTAGATACTTCTCCATTTATGTTGATTAAATTGAAATGATCAAGCAAAACCTAGGATATAAGGTTTTAATCAACATAAAATTGTGCACATAATATTAACAAAACAATAAAATTAGCATTGCAGTGACAGTGACTTCTGTCAAACACTGACAGCATAAAGTTGTCTACAATATTAGAAGTCTACAGCCAGGCAATATCAAGGAGGTTAATATCACATCACTACATATAATTGTTAGACAAACCTTGATATCACAGCTACGACAACACACTTTACAACTGTTTATGTACACAAATAACTAAATAATAAGTCTCTATAAATAATATTGTCCTTATAACTATACTTAAAAATAAAAACTAAACAAATAAACGAACTAATGATACTATAGGAAAATTCTACAAAAAAATATACGAATACAAACGTGAACTTAAACTCAGACGTGCAGACAACTGTTAAATTTGACGTTGTCGTATGAGTGACGTAACCATTCTGCCTTCCCTCGCTTCGCCCACATAGTTACGAGACAACCTACTTAAATATCTACTTACCTTGGTTTTGATACTAGTATTTTTATTCGATACTAGCACTCGGTATCGAGTGCGGTTTCATTCGATACCGCGTACTCAGTATCGAATGAAGGTATCGATACCATATGAGTATTTCATCGAGCAATAAGACAAAAGAGGGAATCTAATCGTTATGAAAAGGAGACCAAAAAAGTGGCCTCTGATGGCGGACATATCCGGAAATGCAAATGCGCCAAATTTAAATTTCATGACACTTGACAATAATCATATAGTGGTGTAGGGGTTCTAATTTATCTATTTATTTATTTTATATTACATAATATTTTATATTATATATTTATCTATTTTTTTATTAAAATTATTTATTAAAATACTTTTTTTAACACTATTGGATGAAACTTGATATGCACTTCGCGTGTGCCGCTGGTAAATAATCAAACTCCGTGTGAAAAAACTGACTTTATTGAATTAACAATACATAAATAAAACGCTAATACGTATTGTTTCGCTCGCTGGTGTCCACCGGCCTCGACTTCTCATATTTGAATGCTGTTGTCCCTGGAGTGCTTTTAGGGGCTCGCCTTATCTTCACATATGGCATAATATATCTTCCTACGCTACTATGTTGCCGGATTGTAAAATGCATAAAAAACTTAAATTAGATAGAGGCGTGAACATGGCCCCCGCCTTGGCAAACACTGCCAACAAAATCGTCTGCTAATGCTAAATGTTCAAAAGTTTAAACTACACTTAGTCCGAACCGGGCAACGGACACACCTTGGAAAAAGAACGAGTTATGATACCATTGTCTGTCTTTATCTTAAAAACTCTGGCTACACCATCACTGCCGCGTATAAGTTCGATCACGCGACCTAACTTCCACCTTAATGGAGGTAAATTGTCCTCTTTTATGAGTACTAACGTGTTTTCAGCAACTTCACCGTTAGCAGTAGTCCATTTCGTACGTTTTTGTAGTTCGGAGATGTATTCTTTGTTCCATCGTTCCCATATATGCTGAGAAAGCTGCTGAATATGCTGGAATTTTGAGAGCCGATTAACTGGAATATGACGCAAATCTGGATCTGGATTGGTAATAAGTGGTCTTCCGATGAGAAAATGTGCAGGAGTTAATGGGGAGAGATCATTTGGATCACAGGATAAAGGATAAATCGGTCGGGAATTTATTATAGCTTCAATCTGCACAAGCAACGAATAAAATTCCTCGAACGTTAAGTGCGCGTTTCCCAAAACTCTATGTAAATGATGTTTAACTGTTCTTACTCCGCTTTCCCACAGTCCACCAAAATGTGGAGAATATGGAGGTATAAAAGACCACGAAATATTATCCTTTAGCAAGGATTCTCTTATCGCGGGAGTGTGCTGCTCTAAAAATTCTCTTAATGATTTTAACTCCGAACTAGCTGCTATAAAATTGGTTCCATTATCAGAAACCATCCTTTGAGGCTTGCCTCTTCGTGCAATAAATCTTTTAAAGGCCAACAGAAATGATTCCTTAGACAGTTCTGTAACTAATTCTAAATGTATGGCCTTCGTACAAAAACAAATAAAAAGACACATGTAACTCTTTATTAGTTTACAACCTCGACCCTTTCTATCTCGAATTAAGAAAGGGCCCGCATAATCTACACCTGTTACAATAAACGGTGGGCCACCTGCGAGACGCTGAGCAGGTAGATCACCCATTATTGGCTGAATAGATTTAGATTTTAATCTAAAGCATTTTACACATTTGTGTACAGTACGTCGCGCTAAATTTCTTCCTGATAACGGCCAGAAAGTTTCTCTTATCGTTGCGAGTAAAAGCTGAGGACCAGCATGCATAAGATCCTTGTGAAAATGATCAAATATTAAAGATGTAACTATATGATCTGCCGCTAAAATGATGGGATGTTTTTTGTCATACGCAAACTCGGAATGCTTTAAACGCCCGCCTACTCTCATTATGCCTTGCTCATCAAGAAATGGAGATAAATTTATGAGTTTGCTCTTTTTATCTAGAGATCCCTTTTGGTTCAAACGCTTTATTTCACTAGAAAATGACTGTGCTTGACACAGTTTTAGAATACGGTTAAATGCAGAATGTATTTCATCCAAAGAAAGGGATTCAGAAGTTCTCTTCTTAGTTTTACATATGCGGATGAATCTGAACACATATGCAGCGGTTCTTTTTAAACGTAAAATATTAGAAAAGCGCTCAAATGAAAATACTTCCGTATTCTGTGTTTCATCAAGTTTATTCGTAAAAACTTTTATGTTTTTCCTCGTTTCGCTTGTTTCTGTAGGAACAACTTGTAAATTTGGCCATTTATCTGAATCTTGCATGAGCCACTCCGGTCCATGCCACCATAAGTTGCATTCCATTATTTTATCTGGTTCCACGCCTCTGGACACTAGATCTGCAGGATTATCCTTGCCTGGCACATGACGCCACTGCGCAAACGAAGTGGTTTCCTGGATCTCTGCTACGCGGTTACTAACAAACGTCTTCAATACATTGGCTGATGTTTTCAACCAACTAAGTACTATTGATGAATCTGTCCAGAGGTAACACGTATTAAATTGCACATTTAATGAATTTTTGACCTTACTGGTCAAACGCGATAAAATGACTGCTCCACAGAGCTCTAAACGCGGCAAGGTAACTGGCTTTAAAGGCGCAACCTTGCTTTTCGCACATAATAAAAATGAATACGATCTACCTAACGAATCGGTAGATTTAATGAATATGCAAGCACCGTACGCTTTTTCTGAGGAGTCGCAAAAGCCATGAAGTTCTAGTTTGACCTCACGATAACATATAATATGTCGAGGTATTTTTAAATTGTTTAAGATTTTTAATTTATTCCTAAACTGTAAATAATTATTTGCTAAATGTTGAGGTATGGGATCATCCCACGAAAGACGCTCTAGCCATAGTTGTTGCAACGTAATTTTCGCTATGATTGTACACGCACTTAATAGACCCAAGGGATCAAAAATTTGAGCTATGTCTGACAATAAATTTCGCTTTGTGATTATATGGCCTAGGGATGAATTTATGCTATAAAACAGAGTATCTGAATGAGGTGAGTACAATAATCCCAAAGTTTTCGCCTTCTCGTTTTCACCGAATTGAATAACTGAACCCGTAGTTGAATTATCCGGTATATCTCTTAATATTTCAGGATCATTTGAATAGAATTTACGCAATGTAAATCCTCCGCCTTTGAGGACCTCAAAAAGTTGTTTACATGCTTCGCGCGCTTTCTGTTTTGACTCAAAACCTGTCAAAAGGTCGTCAACATAAAAATCAGATTTAATAATGCTAGCAATGTTAGGATTTTTATCTTCTTGCTCCTCCGCTAATGTCATTAAACATTTAATCGCTAAGTAAGAAGAGCATTTCATACCGTATGTAACTGTTTGTAACTGAAATATTTCAAGCGGTTCTTCCGGATTATTTCGCCATAAGATACATTGTAAGGATTTTTGATCATCTGCAACCGATACCTGACGGTACATCTTTTCTATATTCGCACTAACTACATATAAGTGCGTTCTAAAACGCAATAAAATGGAGAGTAAATCATTTTGTAAGGTTGGTCCGGCCATTTGAATGCTATTTAATGAAATGCCGTTTGTAGTTGGCGCACTACAATCGAACACAACGCGCAAACGTGTCGTCAAAGAAGTTTCTTTTAATACTGGATGATGTGGCATAAAATAAAATGTAGTATTTCCACTAAAATCTATTGCCGCTTCCGTAAGTCTGCATAGACTTTTCATATGACCTAACTCTTTATATTCCCGGATGAATTCGCTATAAAGAGTTTTAAGATTGGCATCTTTATTCAACTTGCGCTCAAGATTTAAAAACCTATTTTTTGCTTGACGAAATGAATCACCGAGTGAACTTATCGGTTCCTTGAATGGCAATGCCGAGAGTGCAGGTTTTTCATTAAAAACCTCTTCAAGTTCCCAGAACTTACTTAGCTGTTCTGTAACTTCGATTGTGTTTGTGAAATTACACTTAGTTATTCGCCTTTCTGATGCTTTGTTTTGGCTGATATACGGCCCTGCTATGATCCAGCCAAACATTGTTTCCAGCATAAATGGTTTATTTTTACCTAAACTAATTCTGTTTGCACCAAGTATCTGCCAAAATAGGTCACTTCCTATCAATAAGTCGATTTTTTGTGGTTTATGAAAGTGACTATCCGCTAATTTTAAATGTTTAGGTATCTGCAACTCGCTAATGTTTATTTCAGATGCCGGTACGCACCCCGTAATTTCTGGTATTACGAAACAACTTAGAATTGTATGAAAACTTATATCGCTACGCGATTGTATATTTACTTCGCATTTGTATCGAACGGGAGATGCAATATTATTTATGCCCATGACTGATATGTTCGCGCTTGTCGTTTTTAATCTAAGTCTATCGCATAAATTTTCGGTTATGAATGAGCTTTGTGAACCGCAATCTAACAAAGCTCGCACTATGTATGCCTTGCCTTGGCCGTCAAAAATATTAACTAATACTGTGGACAGTATAGTTTGATCTGTAGCGCTAACTGCCGAAACTGACAAATTGGTAGTGTTTAAAATACCTTGTATATTATCTACAGATCGTATATCGCTCGCGTTTTCTACCGGTTGATGAACTAAAGCTGTGTTCTGTTTGCTTGACCTATCTGGATGCAATAACGTATGGTGTTTTGAAGTGCATTTCTTGCATGTTGATTGTCTACACCGCTTATAGAAATGTCCAGGTTTAAGACAATTCGTGCAAAGATTGACCTGTCTTACTTTATCAAACCTGTCCCTAGATGAAAGTTTTAAAAATTCGCCGCATTGATAAATGGTGTGTTCCCTTTTGCAAATAGGGCAACACTGTGTATTATCCGCTTTGTTTAAAGTTCCCTGTGCTGAATGTAGACCGCGAATGTTTTGTGAATATTTCGTATTCCGTGAATATGCACCCGCCTGAGAAATATTCCGTATATTTTGCTTTTCAGCTTGATTTACCTCAAGTGATTCTAAGAGGTCCGCCCTTGATTTTAAAAACGTTTTAAAATCCTCAAAACTAGGAATTTCATTATGTGTTTTGCTATTCTCCCACGCGCGTAAAGTCGATGTATCGAACTTACAAGAAATAATGTGAATAAGTAATATGTCCCATGAATCAGTAGGTAGCCCTAGCTGCTTTAACGCGTATAAATGCTTCGAAAAAATATCAACTAATTGCCGCAATCTATTAGATGACTCTTTATGTATAGGCTCTATATTAAATAATGCGTTAACATGATTGGAAATTAATAATCTCTTATTATCGTACCTTTCCCTAATTAATTTCCACGCAACTGCATAGTTTTCGGCGGTAAACTCTAATGTTCGTACTACCTGCGCCGCACCGCCCTGTAATGAACTTCGTAAATAATGAAAACGCCTTATATTGTCTAAGTACTCATTTCTGTTAACTAAAGATTCAAAAAGATCTGCAAAATCTAACCAATTATTATAATTACCATCAAATTTTGGTAACTCGATAGGTTTAAGCTCAATACAATGCCCTGTATATGAATTCTTAGAGCGCTCACTTGCTTTATCGTCTTCTATACACGCTACTTGTTGATTATCGCGAATGATTTTTCGCGCTACCGCTAATTGTGAATAATATTTGTTGTAAAATTCTTCGCGCTCCGTATATTCATCCTCTAATAATTCAAATTGAACCGTATTTTCTATTTGACCCTGAACCTCATCGAATTCGCCCTGTAAATGTCCTATATTATTTACCATTTCTATAGCTTGTAATACTTCTAAATCTGAAATTGTTTCACCCTTAGTTACCTTATCATTCAATGCTAATATATATTTCGAAAATATTGTGAGTTTGCATTTAAAACCGCCCCTTTTTCGCTTTAAATTCTCCATAGTTTTATAATGAATTAAACAGTAAACATAAACAGATTATAAATCGCTTGATATTCGACCCTAACGTTCTAAGAATTACCACATGTGCAGAATAAAGATACAAAAAACTGATAAATAAGGGAATGTACTGAAATGGGTATGCTCACCAAAGTATTTTTATGTTTATTCTAACAGCTGGCCTTGCGTGGCGCCACAAATCTTCGCATCAACTCGTAGAGCAGT
>OU898284.1:66554715-66609715 GCA_918026665.1 Diabrotica balteata | reverse complement strand
CAAATTTTTGGAACAAATTTCATAGTCTTTAATACGTTGAGTGCCACGTGTATCCAACATGGATACATGCGTCACACTGATTTAGTGGCCGCGTGTATCCAATGTGGATGCCCATGTATTTTTATATTTTGAGCCGTGTACATCCGCATCAGATACACACCGTCTAAATATCTTTATGGGTGCTTGTAAGTAGTGGCCTACGAAACCCAAAACTGTGGTTGGCCTGCAGGTACTGCGACGATTTTTGTCTAAACATATTTTTAAACAAAATAAAGGGAAATAAAACAATTTATTTTTAAACAAAATAAAGGGAAATGAAACAATTTATTTATTTTATAGGTACAGAAAAAATATATATAATAAAACATTGTGGGTTAAAAAAAAAAACAAATTAAAAAATAGTATTTTTCGATAAAATGAACGAAATGAAACTGTTTCCAGATACATAAAAATATAACTACAAAACGTTTATGGCTTTCAAAACACTAAACTAAATAATGTTCTATTTTATAAAACATACAAAACCGAAATATTTAATCCTCTATATAGATAAAGAATCTTTTAGAAAAAATATCAGTTTATAGAGCATTTGTGGGTCTCGAAAAAACACGCTAAAAAATAATATTTTTCGCATGGGACACATCTAAATTTACTTTGGGTGGCTTGAGATTTTGCAGCTTTTGTATATTTTCTTATAACAGTTTACACATCGGCCTCTTTTTCTACCAGCCCCTTGACTTTCTTCTAAATAATGTTGGACTGTGTTGGACACCTCTGGTTCTGTAGGCTGTAGATCGATCTGAGAATGTAATAATTCCATTATAAGATTTTCTTTGAATTTTGTGATAGACATTTTCTCATTTGCTACCTCTTGGTGTAATAGGTATGCGTTTACCAGTGCCGTACCCATAAGGAGCTCAATTGCCAATTTACGGTACCATTTTAGGCCTTTCCTGAGGGATGATGAATAGGCTTTCATTTGATCAGAAAGATCAATGAAAGCTTTAGATTTATTATAATCGACAATTATTTTGGGCTTTTGTACTTCACCTCCTCTTTGTTTCACTGTTTCAAGTTGATCGCTGTGTTTAGTACTAAGAACTAGAACGTCCCTCTTATCTTTCCATTTCAGAACAACAACACCTGTATTACTCTCGGCTGCGACAACTTCGTGCTTCTTTAACTTTTTCGATAGAATATCTTTGGGGTTGAGCTTTCTATTTGTACGCAGTGTTCCTACTAAGTGCGTCTTTCGGTCTATTAGTGTATGAGCTAGTGCAACACTCGTATAGTAATTGTCAGTATAGAGTGTTCTCCCCTGGTCAAGCAGATTTTGTAAGAGTGTAAGTACTACTCCACTTGTCACCGATTGACCTTCAATTTTCTCAGTACCACAATATACGCTAAGGTTATATGTGTATCCTTTATCGAGACAAAATTTGAAAAGCTTGATACCGAACTTATGCCGTTTGTTTTTTATGTACTGCTTAAAAGATAAGCGCCCTCTAAAGGGCACAAGCGTCTCATCTATGCAAAGCTCTTCTTGAGGAATAATAGGGACTTGAAAAGTCAACAAGAGTTTATCGATAAGCGGTTTTATCTTATGAAGCCGATGTACTGCGACGATGTACTTGCTTGCACTGGTCGGCATAACGATTTGTTTCAATAACAATATGGTTTATGATGTCATCGGATACCATGAGTTTATAAAAGTCATATGGTGATTTATTATAAAATTGTTCGTATACTTCCGCTTTTACGCCAGTATTTGGTTCAGAAAATGGAGACTTTTTTAGATATTTACCTTGGACGTGTTTCCATGTCAGCTCATCCACTGAATTTGGAATATCCACTTCACTTGAAGATGTAGACGTATTCAGTTCAAACTGTGAAATAACATCCTCCATTGTTTGTGAAATAGTACTGGTACTGGCACAGTTATTGCCTAAGGTATTAGCACAATCTTCTTTCAAAGTCGATGCTCTACTCGTACTTGGCAGAGAAATATCTGTAACAATTATTTGTCATTAGAATGAGTAAATCATATGTTAGTTTTAAAATAATATTTTGAAAATGTGTAGTAGCCACTACCAAAATTCGCAACATAAGGAATATTGGTCGCGTTTGTAACTAAAATCAGTAAAGCATTCACACTTACCTTCATCTAGTATCCTGCCAACTCTAACTCTCTTGCGTTTGGGTTTTTTCACATTTTTAAAAGACGAGTCACTGTGACTGCTTTCAGATCCTTCCATAGAATAGTGGTCCGATAAGTATACATCTCCAGAAAGCGAATTTTCGTCGTCAGACAACATTTCTTGCATCAGTTTTTGTAATATTTCTTGTTGTTTCTCGTACGCCATTTTTTATCACAGAAGCAGTAATTTATCGAGCAAACTATACTTTTTACGAAAACAACACACCGCACGTAACGATAATATACAAGCCAAAATTTTCAAGCTGTGACTAGTTCCAGCCTGAAACAAATGCCGGACACGTGATCTACCGTTTGCTTACAGTGTTGCCAGGGATGAATCCGCGCTAAATACACGCGGCCACAATAATAAAATAGGCTTATTGTGGCCGCGTGTATCCATTGCAGATACATACTAAAAATGACGTCATATAACAACAAAATCATGTTTAGACAGGATTTTCTTAAACTGGCATAATAAGACCATGTTTTATATCTGTTTTATTCATTTTGACAACTTCGGCCTGTGGAACCCTATTTTTGTGTTCCCATGGTGGCACTCAATGTGTTAAAATCGTTATCTTTTAATTGCAAAATAACATAAGGATGTGTTTTATTCACAGACTTCAAATTGCGTATAAATTAAAGTGGTGAATAAAATTCTACTTTTTTTATAAATCTTTTAATGTTACTATGCACATTATCCACTCATTCAATTGCTCCATGACCTGGTGTAGAAAAATTCATGGTAAGATGTTCTAATTCCGGATGCTGTCTTAGTGCTTCCATAACAGAAAATTAAATAAATGAGTTACTATTCTGCGATATAAAAGAATCACTCCATGCGACTAGATTAGTGATATTATTATCTTCCAAAACTCTATCCAAAATTTTATGAAGAGCACTAGCCAGCACGTTGCCTCTCCTTCCTTGTTTTTCTTCTGTCTATATGGCATAATAAACAGTTTTTGTTACAGAGTAATATACAGTCAAGTTATAGATGTTTAATTTTTGCAAATAAAAAAAATGGCCAACTTCCGATCTTGGACACGTTATCACATTCTGTAAATCAAAACTAAGAACAGGTGTTTCGTTTTCCCTATCAGTATTTCTTTCTAGCCTCATACTATTTTTTATTTCAATGTGTTTTTCAAAATTTCGGTGTTCCTCTTCTGTCAAAAGTTTTTCATAATTTTTAAGTTTGTAGTCTTCGCACTTTCCACAACGGTCCTTTTTAGGGATATGAAAACCATAATTGAACTCATTGTTGAACACAAAGCGGTAATATGATAATTTACCTCGATCTTTTCCTAGTTCTTCACACCACTTCAAGTACAAGTCGTATAATTTTGCTACACTTAAACTGGCTTCCAAATACTTCCGTTTAGTCGTTTGTCGACAATAATGCGATTCAATTATTGGAAATAAGTTAATATGAGTTTTAACGTTTATCATCCCTTTATCATCCCTTTTATCATCAGATGTCGATTTACTACTTGTTATTCCTCTCCTATCTTTCTTAGGCATAAATCCTTCTTCATGGGCTGTGTATATTGGTTTTTGTGAAATACCTAATGTTCCCAAAAAAGGTACAAAGTGCGTATATATATATATATATATATATATATATATATATATATATATATATATGTATATATATATATATATATATATATATATATATATATATATATATATATATATATATATATATATATTATATATATATATATATATATGACAAAACTAAGTCTCAACCACAGCTGTGTGAAATGATTTAAAACATATTTTTGGGCATAAAGCTACTTGACAATAACTAAATATAATGTTAATTCGTTTTTCTTCTTTTTTTGTTGAGCAAAATCTGCATCTTCTATAATTTTGTTGAACATCTGGTAAAGCCTACATTTCTCAGTCGAATTTCGTCTGGAACACCAAAGTTTCCCGTTTTTTAAAATCACATGTCGGGATGACTTTACTATAAAGTAAAGCTCTATGTGTTTTTTCCTCATGAAATCAGGTAAATCTTTGCGATTAGGTCTGACAGTACTTATAGCATACAGCTGTTTAGCATGTCAATCTTCCAACTGTTTGCAACTCGTAAAAAAGTTATCAAAAACAACCAAAAATTGTGTGGTATATCTTGGCATAATTCAGTTACAACCTTACGTCCCAAGCCATCATTTTCACTGCCTTCAGTTTTTCCAGTGTAGATAATAAACTGGTACAGATACCCAGTAAGAGCGTCACACTTTGCCCAAATTTTATAACCACGCTTAATTGGCTTCTTGGGCATATACTGTTTGATAGAACTACGTCCTTTAAATTTCACCATACATTCATCAATAGAAAATCTACTTCCAGGATTAGCTTGTTCTTTGAAAATTTCATTTAGTCTATAAATGGTCTCATCTTATACGTCAAAGTTAGGTGAGCCTCTCTCTGCAGCTGCTAAATTATCATTTAGATGGATATTTTCTATTAACTTTTTGAACCTGGTTATTGTAAAAGCTTTAGAGATAACAGGGTTATTATAAAAAGGATCACTTGATCAATATAAATCCTTGTCTGGTAAAGGGTGCAGTCCCATTAAAACACCTAGCAATGTCCTTATTTCTTCTTAGCTAGTGTTTTTTTGTCATTTTTGCTGTCTTTTTGTAGAGCATAGCATTCTCAAAATAAAATATTGGTTGGCTTTTATGGATGAATTGATCATTTGACTGTAAAATAGACTCAAATTTAGGTATTTCCGGAACATCTGTTTCAGAGGTTCATTGTCTATTTGATATTTGAATTCGTTGCTCAGCAGTAAAATTAGTTAGGGGAACCGCTGGACTCTGTTCTACCAAGACACATTGATTTTCCTGAGAGTCCTGATTGAAGCAGTTGACTGGTTTGACCGATATAGACACCTTCACAGTTTGTACATGGTATCTCGTAAACAACATGTGATTTTTTATGTTTTGGAGTTTGTGTTTTTAGTTTTGTGAAATATTTATTTAGGAGATTGTTGCCTTTGTGGGCCACTGTTATGTGGCCCATAACAATCCAGAATTTGTTCTCACAAATACGACAAGAACAACGTCACTGCGCTCACAAAACATGAAAGCGGGAAGAAGCATAAATTTGATTTTGAAAACATCAGAATTTTAAAAACAGAAAAAAACAAAAAGAAGAGGGAGATATACGAATCAATAGAAATAAAAAGAAACACCAACGCAATAAATGACAAAAAAGATACACAAAATCTAAATAAAATATATTTCAATCTGATTTAAACAATAATAATATAACAGCATAAAAAGCTCTTAAAGTCATAACATATTTCCACCTTACCTTTTTCGAAAACATCAACGATACGCTCATATAAAAATAATTATATACTAATGACAGTAAACAATGAGATATCAGATATCAACTTTTATATGTCAGTTCGTTAATGTCTGTGTCACGTTTTACGTTTTGGTAAGTCATATATATATATATATATATATATATATATATATATATATATATATATATATATATACATATTTTAAAATATCTGTTTGTCCTTATATATATATACACATTTTAGAATCTTGACAAAGGCAAGGGTTTCCTGCCGAAACGTTGATTGATTGCAATGGAAAATAAAATCTAGTTCCACATGTAACATATCTTTATCGAACCTAAACCCAAGAAACATTAATTTTATATTAAATATAATACGGTTCAAGAAACTCAAAACTACAATATATATATATATATATATATATATATATATATATTATATATATATATTATATATATATATATATATATATATATATATATATATATATATATATTTATATATATATATATATATATATTATATATATATATCAAAAATACAATCACTTTAGACTTACCACAATTTTTGGAGCAGATTCACCATATAATTTGCGAAATTGTAATAAAAAACAACTTATCAATTGTCAACTAAACATCAGATCCGTCTAGTAACTGTCAGAATAGTTGGTGAATTTATCCATGAAACGAATACTTACTATCACATCACAAACTTCAACATTCTGTGTATTTACAGCGATAATTGAAATTTGGCGGCAAAGTAAAGTGGGAAATTTGTTCCTGTTGTCTTATTAAGGGTTAACTAAAAATGTATGAATAGATGGTAGTACTACTTTTTAAAATAAATTCCTAAATATTAGAAATAAATAAAAATCTTAATATTTCAAGTGTACGGGTTTGACAAGTTTATCAAAATGTTACATCATTCCCCTAACAAATTATGATCATTAACCTATATGCATCCACTGCTGGATATAGGTCTGTCTCAGCTCTTTCCATCTGTCTCTGTTTTCCGCAACGTACATCCAGTTATCGTTAATACGCTTCAGGTCGTCAGTCCATCTAGTTGGTTCCGTATTGCTTCTTGCCTTGGTCTCCACTCTAAAATACGTTTTGTCCATCGGTTGTCTGATAATCTGGCGACGTGTCCTGCCCAATTCCATTTTAACGATGTGGTTTTTTCGGTAGCGTCTGTTGTTTTTGTTCTACGACGTATTTCTCCGTTTGGGATTCGGTCTCTCAGAGAGACACCCAACATCTGGCGCTCTATCTGAGTCACGCGAATTCAAACTTTTTAACTAAAGGGAATTAACTACCTTTTTTGAGTATTGATACTTAGGCTCCCTTCATAAGTGAGTACAGGTAACACACATTGGTCAACGATATTCCTTTTGAGGCATATGTGTAGATCCCATTTAAATACTTAGTTTAATTTACCAAACACTGAAAGGCTAATCCCTTAACAAATACCTACTTCTTATTTACAATAACCGATTTGAACAAACCATCAACAGTGTACAATGCAAAAATAAAGGAATATGTACATAAAATAATTGATCATAAATTAATAAATATTTAAGGGCTACGTAATCAACTCGCAATATTACAATTTTCGTAAATATTACGCGAGGAAAAAGTTAAGGAAACGACGTAATGTCGACAACAACCGAATGCGATGAATTGTTTGTATTATACTTCATAGACTGAGAAATAAATTTATAGAACGCTTAAAGTTTGAAGTTTATATAAATATCTGACAGCAGCACTATTTAAATTTAAAAATAAAAAAGTATTAATTGAAATAATCATAAAACCACGTATCTGTAAAATGAAGAAAACTCACAACTTTATTTTAACAAAAAATAATAAATACATCAGTAATGTTGCAAAATTGACAATTTTGTATTTTTTTAATGAGTCTTTTTTCACCTGTATTATCTGCAGTAGTGTCAAGACTTTCTTTTTTGAGCTCTTTTGTTTATAGTTCCGGACCTAGAACGATTTTTGCAATATTTGAAAATTTGTACTTTAATTAGTAAGTTTAAGATAAACTGTCTATGAGATTTACTTGCATCGCTGCAACTATACCACTCTGATAATGCTGTGGCAAGTTTTTCCTCTATAAACGTGCGTGTATTAAATAACACGTGTTATACAGCATTTATCAAATATGGTAGAAAAGATTTAAAGGCATATTTTTGTGAATGTGCCCTTCAAATCGCTTCTTCGTCTTTGAATGCCTCTCCTATTGGAGATTGGATATCATTAGGGCGATTCTAATTTTATGTACTACTGTTTTGGATAAATCGTTAGTGGTACAGCCAAACCACTCTCTTAAATTTCTCATCCAGGACATTCTTCTACGGCCCGGATTTCTGCGTCCTTGGATTTTTCCTTGCATTATTATTATTATTGTTGTTATATATATTTATTTATATATATATATATATATATATATATATATATATATATATATATATATATATATATATTTTGTAGGAATGTATACTTTTGCCCCTCATCAGATAGCCTAAATATTCAAGTTTTCTCTTTTTTATATTCAGTATAACTTCTGGATCGTTACTTATTCTGTGTATTACCTCTTCATTAGTAATTTTATCCACCTAACTTATTTTTAGTATACGGCGGTAGCACCACATCTGAAAGCTTTCGAGATTTTTAACGTTCCTCTGTTTAAGAGTGCTTGCCTCAACATCGTAAAGCAAAGTACTGAAGACATAGCATTTTAACATTCTAGTTCGTAGATGAATACTAATATCACGATTACAAAATAATTTTTTCATTCTTATGAAGGTAGACCTGGCAATTTCAAAACGTCTTTTTATCTCGTGATTTTGGCCACCTGTTTCATTGATGAGTGTTCCCAAGTATTTGTGTTCGCTTACTTTTTCGAGTTTGGTACCGTTTATTGCGATATTAGTGTCATGTATTGGATTCTTACTGAAGGTCATATATTTGGTTTTTTTGACGTTCATCCTTATGCCGTAGTTATAGTTATACTTTTAACTAGATGTTGTAGATCTTCCGCTGTTCTTGCCATTATCACAGTATCGTCAGCATATCGAATGTTATTGATAGCTTTTCCATTGACTATTATCCCTTCGTTTGCATCAAATCGCTAACATATTTTAATTGACAAGTTGTGTCACTTATTGCATATTCTTTATAAAAAAGTAATATCTGTTACTTATTTTCTATATCTTTTGTGTCCTCTAATTTGTTTTTACAATTTTCACAATTAAATGTTTCAAAACATTTTTTAAATAAGTACCCTGCAAAATAATAAACTGAATATTTTTCTAAACTTGAATCCAATGAATCTGAATCTAAATTTATTTGTATTAATGAGTTATTTTGAGAAACATTTTCTGCAGATAATAATATACTGTCATCGAATGCGTTATCACTTATATATTAACATATTCTTCGCCACAATTTAAATTATTAAAAATATCAGAATTTATATAAGCCGATACCAAAATATTTGTAACGTCATCACAGTTGGTCCCAGAGTTTGCTGTCATAGGCGGTTTCATAATATGGTGTGCAATGTTTATTTTAAACGCAGCTTTAAAGTTTCTTACAGTTGGAATTCTACTGTAACCACCTTTATGTCTGTAAATAGAAAATTGATTTTGTAAGGGGTTTGGGAGTAATATCTTCCGTTTAATATATAACAAGAGTTTAATGTTATCAAATCACTATAAAATTGTCTTACCGCGTTTATGGTGAAAAGAAAGCAGTCGAAAGAATGAGGTCTTTTTAAACCCTTACTTGTCTGTTATTTGTTAGTAATTCGTATCCTTCGTTAACAACACTAATTACACCATTGTGTTGATTACAGTAGGCAGGATTACAAGGCTTAGGAGTCTAGTTACTTTTACTGTTCAGGGCATCAAACAAATTGTTCATAGTTTCGACAAAATAATCCGTGTTTTCAGCAGTTGTTGAAGCAATTCTTGCGTTTGTACTGCAGTTTGAATAGCTGCAGCTACATAATGACCAAGTAATTGAGTGGCAAGTTTAACATTCATTTTTTGAAATGAGTTTGGATTTCAATGTTTATCTGTTGATTTTAAAAGAGCTCTCCCGGTTTTACTTCTTTGGCCAATATCATACACTTTTTTAATATCAAATCTTATAAATTTGACATTAAAAATAAAATCGTTGGTAATAAAATTATTTCTTATACATTTTATCATCATAAAACGCAAAATACTTGTGCGTGTCTGCAACAAAGTAGGGCTTTTCAATTGTTATATTTAATAATATATATATATATATATATATATATATATATATATATATATATATAATTTTTTGATTTATCACCGATAAATTGCAAACGATTCCTAAAGGTTCTAAACCGGAATCTCTTAATCATTTGGGGCCATCAATAATTATTCCTTGGAGTATTGTAGCTCCTATGCCATTTTCTGTTAAGAAATATAAGCTATAGGTATTTTCCAATTGCTAAAAATACCTCGAACCATTAGCACCAAAGCCTGTCCGGCCAAAACTGATTTTTTTTTCTATTTTTACCAATATCCTCAAAAACTTCAATAATATCAAGTTTTCTATTATACTCTATCGTTCTCTTAATCGTCTCTCTTTAGGAGACTTGCTCTCTTCTTCAATTTTTATATCATCAATTTTTTTATTGAAACCGGGGTTACAGGTAAAGTTTGAAATCCATTTTTACTGTTGAAACCGCTGGTAAAGCAGCTCCTTTTGGACGAAGAAATTTATACGTGCTAGGTCCTTTATAAATAAGCTCAAGACCAGTTTTTTTTCTATTGGGGCCACTGTTGGTTTTTCTTATGCAACTGCATTCTCAGTAACGTAGCAGAAAACTGAGTTTTTAGGCTTTGGTGCAATTGTACAGATTTTGTCCTAGTCCTAACCAGTCTCTTTTTTAGTGCTATTATACGAGTTTTCAGAAGATTAATCCTTATTCGAGATGAATGTAATCTCCTTTGAAGTGTATAATAATTATGAAATCTTGTTTTCTTGACTGTGCGATCACTGCGCGAAACAGTATTGGCACTGGTTGATGGTTGTTTTGCTGTCGAATATGTATGCAAAACGCGTGGTGTCGTTAACGAACCTTCCTCTTCTACCTCACTATAATTTTTTGGTATAGCAGTAGCGGGTAAATATTTTGCATTTAGATATATTTGGTCAAAATGCTTACTGCATAGCAATTTTTTTTAATCGGGTAGCTCCAGACTTTTCAATGTAGCATTACCTACAACAATATTATTATTAACACAACTGAAAAAAAGCAACTTTCAGCACAATAAAGTAAAAAAATAATTTAAATTCTGTATCTTCAAAATATAAATTACTTCAAAATAACTTCAGTTATGCCAATATATGTTTATATATATATATATATATATATATATATATATATATATATATATTATATATATATATATATATATATTGTTATGATATGTGAATGCGAAGCAAGAAAACTACAAGTTGCTCTTATTTACCGGCTAGCTTTATGAAGATAAGAATATTTTTTTTTAAGTTGATTAATTTGTAATATTGATAAATTTAGAAATGCTTTTAATAAAATTTATTAAACGCCTGAAAATATAAAAAAAATTTGACAAACATTTATTCTACTCACCTTGTATTCTCTAAATCTCACAGGATACTGCTTTTTTATGCAAAGTGAATCTTTTCTATTATTGATAAAAGAAAATTTCGTTTGTTTATCTAAAGTATAGAAAGAAACGTACTGTATTTTGAATTTGAATTTTTACTTATTTTTCTTAGAACATGCAGACTCTTAACTCAAGCGAGTTCTGTGACCTGTAGTGCTTGATAAAGAAATACAAAATTATATAAAGCAAAAATCACCACACAAGAAGTTTTATTTTTAATGTACTGTGCAATTATTCACAAGTGATCAATTAAATATTACTCAACGATATCTTGTATAATATATAAAAAAAATTATTTAAGATTCTTCCAATAAATAAGCCAATACTTAACCGTTTAATACTAATATAAATGGATTTAGATTTATGACGTAATACAATATTGAAGTAAGTATATGAAATGAGGGAACTCAAAACTGAACTAGCAGAACTAAAACAAGAGAATAGTAAAATCTGGAAAGAAAATGAACAAATCAAAAAGGATCTGAATGAGACAAAAGGACGCCTTGAAAGGCTGGATAGAATAAGAAAAGAAAATAATGTGATAATACAGGGAATGAGAATAGAAACTGGAGATAGAAGAGTACTAAAAGAAGTGATAGAAAATTTTATGACAAAAGAGCTAAATATTACTGTAAATATAGATGAAGCAGTGAAACTAGGAGATAAAACATGTTTAGTCAGATTGCCAAACAAAGAAGAAAAAACAAAAATTATGGAAAACAAAAGTAAACTTAAAGAAGTGAAAAAAGAAAAAATATATATAAACAATGATCTAACGACAGAGGAATTACAAATACAGAGGGAAATACGAAGAATAGCAAAAGATGAAATAAAGAAAGGTAAACGTGTCCAAATTAAAGCCAACAAACTTATAATAGATGGTCTAGAAAGGAAATGGAATAGAAACACCAACCAGCTGGAGGACCATCATCGAGGTGGTTCAAAAAACTAGCAAGGGATGAGAGGATACATTATTCGTTGACGGACGAGGCAAAGAAACAGGAAATAACTGCAGATAAACCCGGGCACAACAAAAGTGAAATAAAGAAAAATGGACAAGAAAACAAATATAAAGGACGAAGACAACAGAACAAAAAAAATAAAGAGTTGAAAATAAGCACATGGAACATAAGAACTATGCTAGCTCCAGGAAAAATGCTAGAAATAGGAAAGGAACTCAAAAAGTATAAAATAGATATTGCAGCACTGCAAGAATTACGCTGGGAGGGACAGGGACAGATTGACAAACAAGACTTTACAATGTTATATTCAGGAGGAAAGAAGCAAGGGCAAAAAGGCGTGGGATTCATGATACTTAGTCACCTAAGAGAGAAAATTATAAGTTTCAAGCCAATATGCGAAAGGATGGCCTATGTTAGAGTCAACAGCAAACCATTTAATATATCAGTCTTGAATTTATACGCCCCCACAGAAACAAGCAATGCAGACGAAAAAGAAATCTTTTATGATAAGGTCGAAGAGGAGATAGAAAAAATACCCAAAGAAGATGTCATATTTGTACTGGGAGACCTCAACGCCCAAATTGGAAAAGAGGACTTTTTACAGCAAATTGCAGGAAAGCATACAATACACGAAAACACGAATGACAATGGGCAAAGACTATGTAACCTAGCAACAAGAACAAATTTGTTAATAAGCTCGACAAAATTTGAACACCCTAAAATACATAAGGTAACATGGAGGTCACCGGATCAGAAAACATATAGTCAAATTGATCACATAATGATTAATAAACGAAAACAATCGTCAATAAAAGATGTAAGAACGTTCAGAGGTGCGTGTGCAGATTCAGACCACTACATGGTCACAGCCATTTTAAGACAAAAAGTTAAAATTGAAACAAAACAAAAAACCAACATAAAAAGTGGAATGTCAATAAATTGAGTAATGAAGAAGTAAGAAAAAAATATGAACAGGCAGTAACAGTTCAAATAAAAGAGAAATATAAAGTAGAAGATATAAGCACAGAATGGGAGACGATCAAAAAATCAATAGAAGAAGGTGCAAATATACAGATAGGTAAAAGTCAGGCTAAAACAAGAAACGAATGGTATAACCAAGAATGTAGAGAAATAACAGAAAAAAAGTGCAAGCCAGAAATAAATGGCTAAGAACAGATAAAGAGGAAGACAGAGAAGAATATGAAAAATTAAGAAGGTATGCTAAGAAAGTGATAAGGCAAAATAAAAGAAGATGGGTAGACAAAAAAATGCAGGAAATAGAGCAGGAAAGAACAAACAGAAATACGAAAAGTTTTTACAAAAAGATTAAAGAACAAAACAAAAAATACAAGGGCAAAACAAACGGAATAAAAAATAGAGAGGGAATAGTAATAATAGAGGACCAAGAATACAAGCAAGTATGGAGAGATTACTACAGAGAGCTCTTGACGGAGGAAACAACAGAAGAAGAAATGCATGACGAGGAGGAAACAGTACACGAAGAAGAAGCAAATGAAGTAGACATCGAAATTTCAAAAGAACCAACATTAGAGGAATTGGATGAAGTAATACAGAGAAGCAAAAATGGAAAAGCCCCAGGTAAAGATGGAATTAATATGGAACTAATAAAATACGGGGGAAGGGAACTAAGAGGAAAAATACTGGCACTATTGAAAAATATATGGAAAGAAGAGAAAATGCCAGGTGACTGGGAGGTAGGACAGATCATAACAGTACATAAAAAGGGAGACCAACAAATCTGTGAAAATTATAGAGGAATAACATTACTAAATACAACATATAAAATATTGACATCAATAATAAAAAAGAGGTTATCAAAGATCACAAAGAAGACAGTAGGACAGTACCAATGTGGATTCACAGAAGGAAGATCTACAATAGATGCAATACACACAATAAAACAAATAATGGAAAAAGCAAACGAGTATAAATTAGAATTGGAAATGTTATTCATAGACTTCAAACAGGCATTTGATTCAATTAAAAGGAATGTATTAATGACAGCACTTAAAAAATTAAAAATTCCACATAAACTCAGAAAATTAATAGAAATGACAATGAGAACTACAAAAATAAGCATAAAGACACAAAGAGGAGAGACAGAGGAATTCAGTATAAATAAAGGGATGAAACAAGGAGATGCCTTATCAACGACGCTATTTAATCTAGCATTAGAATATGTACTGCGAAATATAAATAAAGGAAATCTTAGAACAAGAGGTGGTCAAATAATTGCATATGCAGATGATATTGCTATTATTGCAAAGAACAGAAAAATAATGAAAGAAATGCTTGAAGAAATAAGAGAGAAGGGGGAGGTAATGGGGCTAAGATTAAATCAAGAAAAGACAAAAATATTAAGATTAGGGAAAAAACCAATGAAGGAAAAAATCAAAATAGGGAGTTCTGAGTTTGAAGAAGTAGAATACTTCAAATACCTAGGAGTTACAATAAGTAAATCCGGAGAAAGGAAATCCGAAATAAAAGAAAAAATATTAGCAGCGAATAAAGCTTATTTTGCAAACAAAAGATTACTTAAAAGCAAAACACTGACTAAAAAAAGCAAGATGAGCATTTATAACACCATAATTAGACCAATATTATTATATGCAGGGGAAACAATGACGATGGTTAAAAAAGATGAAGAAGACTTAAGAATTGCAGAGAGAAAGATTATGAGAACCATACTAGGACCAATCAGAACAGAGCAAAATGAATATAGAAGCAGAACAAATGCAGAAATTAAGGAAGAACTTAAGGAAGACATTGTAACTAAAATAAAGCAATGCAGAGTTAGATGGTTAGGTCACATCTGGCGAGCAGGCGATGAGGCAGTGACATACGCAATGATAGAATGGAATCCAGGAGGAAGAAAGAGAAGGGGAAGACCGAGATCAAAGTGGCTGCAAGAAGTTGAAGAAGACCTCCAAAGGGCAGGAGTCAGTGAATGGAGAGGAAGAACTAGAGACAGGAAAAAATGGAGAGATATTGTCAAGAAGATAAGATAAACAAAAAAAAAAAAGACTGATCCACTTAAGAAATAGGATCTAGAAAGCATTTGCGGTTTAACCCCACGTTGGGGTGTATAGCCATTATATATATATATATATGAAATTAGTGATTTGTGAAGTTGCAACAAGAAATACTTGTTCTAATACGTGTTTGTTTGTCAAAGTATTTATAACCTCACTCACTATCTTTTTAGAGCGAAAACAAAGGTTTATAATCCTTCAATTTTTAGTTTAATATCGATTAACTGTTTTATTTAATGATTTTAGGAAGCAAAAGAAACGGTGAATTATATTTGGTTAATATTACAAAAGCGATAATAAAATTTTTTGTGAATTTGACTTTAAATTATTTTTTTTAACACAAAGATGATTTAGAATGATATAGGCTGTTTAAAAAGGTAAGATTATTTCTAAAGAAATTTTAAAACTTGCGTTTAACTTTATTAAAGTTCACTTTCGTCTTTCAGATAATCCCTTCTCTGAAAATTTTATGGAAATCTTCAATAACAAAGATTGCATCTTTCAGTGACGTCTTCTAATGGATTAGGGCCGCAAAATTGTGATATAAAATAATGTTCTCTGTGCAAACTATCAGAATTATCTCTCCAATGGTTGAGAAATATTTATAAGTACCCAAAATGAATTTTAAATGATCTTCAGTCAAAAATAAGCACCAAACGGTCTCTTTATTCAGCGAGAATTCAAATGAGTGTAAAAAACTCACCTTTCTGGTAACTGTTGACCTCTTTATGATGGCTGCTAACAATTCCCTTATCGGAAAATGTACTGTTAATCTGCAGGCTCTGCTGAAAGTTGATCAGAAACGATGTTTTTCTTATCGGCAAGGTAATTTGAATATACTTTGTTATAATTCAGGACTTTTTCAAGGTTTTTAAAATAATTTTGAAAAATTGTGACTGCTAAAAAATCAAAAATTTCTGGACCCCCTTCGTAACTATTGATTTTCTTTTTTCCTATTTTTTATTGCTTACCAGATCTCCAAGCATTTTGACAATCTTTTTAAAGATCTGACAGGATTTTTGTATATTTTTGACATTTATGATTAAAATAAAAAATATTTAAAATTTTAATAAATTGTTAAATCTTGAGAACTATATTGACTTTTGAAATGAATTGAAACAAATACTAGAGAATTTAAGCTTTCTTTTGACATATAATTTCTACAACAAATGATAATTTAAATATTAAAATTTTTACAACAAATTTGACATACACCAATTTTAACATGAATTAGTTGCTTTTATTTTGCTTTTATTTAATTTTAAAGCTATCTGAAAGCACTTTTGATATTGAATCACTGAGAATTGTCTTCAGATTACCTGTCTATTAAAGATTATATCATTCTGAACTCTTATTTATGAGCTATATCCGATTTCACTTCCTAACACGTTTTATTTTCCGAGCTCTACCCATGCTAACTGTATGTTTACTAACAAATTGAAACTTCTTACTTTGTGAATAAATGACTTAAATATTTTATCTGTTTTAGGACTGTTGAAGATTCTATTGACTTGTATATATTAGAATTTGGATTATAATAAAAAATGAAATTAATTAATAAATACAAATTTATGGTTTTTATTTCCACTCGATCCGAAGCGGTTTGATATTTGCTTTTTGTATCTTTATGTTGTGGCTATATTGGCTTATTCTGTAAGTATCTCTTACATAAATAATATAATATATATAACGAACAATAACTTAAGTTTAAATAATAATCAATTTCATGATCAACAATTGTTTTTGGTTTAATTTTATATATATATATATATATATATATATATATATATATATATATATATATATATATGTATATTTTTTTTTAATTGAAAAGTATTTATCAACCAACTATAACTCAGTGGCTATAATAACTCACGTATTAAAAGAATCTTATTTCTATTATGCTAAATTTGTTTATAATAAACCAACTGGTTTTAATTATAATAATAAAATAAAATTATTTTAAAAACATTATTTAAATCTGGTGATACAATATAGTCGTTATTGGTTTGTTACATGTCTGTGAATTCTGCTTATTTTTGCTTTTAGTTTCTTTCTTATTGTTGAATCTAGTTTCAACTATTAAATTAACAACAATAATACAATTGTTTGAGTTAAATATATATGTGGTACATTCAATATTGTCATTTTGTTTTATGTTCATACTATTCATATAAAAAAAACTGTTTAGGAGCTTTAATTTCATAACAATTCCCCAAAAATTAATATTTCATATTTGTCAAGTTTCTTGGCAAATATCAAATATTCATTTTTCTTTGACTGGTTTGTGCAATTTGTGTGATTGTTTCTCTGAACGTCGACACAAGTGTATGTTTCAGTGATTTTATGAATGTGTGATGGTTGAAAACAATTAAATTTTTGATTCAGTTGCATATATATGTGGTATACAATTATGCTGCAGATAGTTTGAATGCTCTCTTTGAAAAAAAAAAAAAATTAGTTTTGTTCTTTTAATTTTGCATGTGTAAGCTTAGGTCGCTTTAGTTTGTTTTATTAATGCATGTTTTATTATGAATATATACAAAAAATATAGAGTTTAAGTTTTATTTGAGCACGTGTGAGCTGAATTTTGTGGTTAGAGTGTAAGCTAGTTTGAATGTGACTTTATTATCATTCGGTTATTTTTAATAAGTTTTCGTTGAGGGTTGAGTTTATATTCTACTTTTGAATCCATTTTATAGTTTTTCTTCCTTGGTTTCTTAGAGTTCTGCCATCTTCGTTTCAAATTTTTCCTCTCCAATCCTTCTTCTGTAATTCCATTCCAAGTTTTATTATTATACTGCATAATTATATCATTATAATCTTTCATAATTCCTAATCATAATATCCACAATAATTCATATTTCATCATATTTCATAAATAGCCGCATTATTATTATTATTTCATTTTCTGTATCCCATTCATGTCCTTTACTTAATATAAAAATTAATTGTTTCATTTTATAAATATTATTATTTCTTCACTTATTGTTCATATTTGTAAATGTCTTTTATGTTAAAAACTCCTCTAAGATACCCACTCTCAGGATATTTCAATAAATAACTATTTTCTCCATCTTCGGTTTCAACTTCATAAGGTCCCTCCAATGGTGGTAAAAGTTTGTTACAAATGTTATCTCTATAATTGCTTACCCTATGTGCTCTAATTAATACTAGTTCTCCTTTTTGAAATTTTCGGTTTGTTCTCATATTCCTTTTGTTTCGTCTTTTGAAATATTTCTCTCCATTCTTGATGATTCTTAGTTTTACATCTTGACAAATTTGGTCATATTCAGGTTCTATTTCTATAATCCAAGGTCTTTTTGGTCTTATCCTTTTCATTAGTAATAGTGGTATTTCATTGGTCACAGTGTTTGGTAACTGATTTATGTATTGTTCTATCCTTAATAAATGTTGATCCCATACAGTGTGTTTGTTTTCTATTGATATTCTTAAAAAATTTATCACTTCTTGAATATATCTTTCCGAAGGATTTGATTGAGGATGTCTGATGCTTGTAAAACTTAATTTGGTTCCGTTTCTTGTCATAAAATTTTTGAATCGGTTGTTTTGGAAATATGTGGCATTATTCAGTATGCATTGTTTAGGTTTTCCTATTTCTTCAAAATAATTTTTTAAATTATTTATGATAGTGTTGACTTTTGTATTTTTACTGGAATAGAGTTTGATGAATTTTGAAAATAAATCTACGATTACCATATGTTTATATCCATTTCCTTCCGTTTGTATCAAGTCACTCAAAAAATCTATAGCTATTATATCTAAGGGCTCTTGTGCTATTATATTTTTGGGAGTATTCCAATTTGAAAAATTCTTCGATTTTTGTCTTTGACAAGTATGACATCTTCTAGTCAAGTTTTTGATTATGCTTGTATCCTTCTTGGTGATATAGTTTTCTCGAAACATTAGCCATCTTTTCTTACTACCCGCGTGTCCATTCTTTTCATGTAAATCCTTCAGTATTTCTTCGGCTAAATTTTTGCTGATGTAATATAACTCTTGCTCTCCAATTCTTTTAATGTAAATTTGATCTTTCAGTATACATCTTTCCTTTTCTTTCTGTGTTAAATTTTGCTGATCTTCTCTAATGGCTTGTTTTGAGTACATTCCCTCCTGTTCTTTTAATATATTTAATCCGATTTGAATTTTTCTCTCTTCTCTTGTTCCTTCCTCTTCGTTCCTTGTCAAGGCATCTGCAATGACATTATCTCTTCCTTTTATATGTCTAATTTCGAAGTTATAATCTTGAAGTAGTAAAGTCCTACGATGTATTCTATTATTAAGCAATTTGTTATTCATGATATTTATTAACGATAAATGGTCAGTTTCAATATAAAATTTTGATCCTAATAAATAATACCGAAGTTTTGTTACACAAAATAGTATGCTAGCAAATTCCAATTCGGTGACACTATACCTCTTCTCGTAATTTCTGGTTACACGTGACACAAATGAAATAGGAACTTCTTCATTGTCCTGGACTTGTAACAACACTCCTGCAAATTTGTGCATGGAAGCATCTGTCTGTAGAATGAATGGCAAATCGTACCTGGGGTGATAAATTCTTAGATTAGTCCGAAATATGTCCTTTAAATTTTGAAAAGCCTGGTTTTGTTCTTCTTTCCATTTCCATTTTTGATCCTTCTTCAATAGTTGAATTAATGGTAATTGTTTTTCATTCAAGTTGAAACCACAATACTCTGGGAGTATTGGATTTTAGGATTTGTAGAACTTCCAAATTTCAGAAGAACTGAAAGAGAAGTGATGAAAAAAAAAATACTAAAAATAGGGCTAAGCTCAGAGGAACAAATTTAAATGGCCAAAGAGACACTAAATCTCAAGTGAGTGTTCGGGCTAGCTTCAATGCACTGGATTGTGGCTTTAAAGATATAAACAACAATAACAAGAGATAATGAGCTAATGAGACAAGAAAGAAATGAGACCTGGTAATATCAAACGTGATACAACTGAAGAAGGTCACTGGAAATAAATTTATAGAAAAAGAACAATAAGAAGAGAAAAGAAGGGCGCCAACTCAACGATAGTTGAGATTTTGAAGTAACAAATGAATCTGGAGATAATACTCTGAAATACAAAATACTAAATAATAATCTTGTTTTGCTATGTTATATACTGGTTAGTAGAACTGAAATAAAACTCAAAATAGCAACAATAAATATATTTATAAAAAATGTATATAGGTATATGATGTGTATAAACAATTTACATATAATGCAAAGCCAAATAACAGTGGTAGTGGATGGTGTACAGATACAATGGGACCTAATAGCCCCTCAATAAACGAATAGTCACTACCACTGGCCAAATAAAATATGAAATATTAGTATAAACTAAGAATAGTCCGTAGGGTAGCCTAAGTCTTAACACTAAGGTTAGTAATTTAGATTTAAATAGTTCTACTAAAATGAGAAATAATTACCGTATTGTACAGATATCAACAATGATAACTCTGTTACAATGATTATATTATATCCAAAAAGTGAGTCTTTAATACTCTTAATATAATGTTAAAAAAAAACATATGAAATTTATTTCCTTTCCCAAAATCAAATTGTATTATATCAAAAAAAAATATTATATCAAAAAAAATGAGTTTGGTCAAACCCTTTACATCCTTAGTAAAAAAAAACCTAATAAAAACATGAAAGGTATTTTCTTCTTCCCAATATTTTAGAATTAGATTATATCAAAACTTAAATTATCACAAAGGTATTCATCTTATCATATGCATATGATGAGTTAACAGTAAATAGATAGTAATACAAAAAGTAAAATAGTTAAACAACTTATCTTTACAGCACTATAAGTCCATAGGAAAAACTCCTCTTGGCACGGCTACATCAGTTTATGGCTGTAAAGACGAATCCTGGGCACAAAAGCCACAACCAGTCACTGGTCTCTGGGTGACAGCAAAATCCACGGGTTACATACACAAATTGCTAACTATCTAAGGATTCAAAGTTACTTCAATGAACTTAAATTAATATTTTCACGTGACGGAATCTAAAATGATTATTTAATTTAATAAATACAATTCAATAGGTGTAGCAGCATGGATTGACTGCACCAAAACAAAACATCAAAACATTAGGTTATGTCAACATGTCAGAACTTCCGAAGTTACTTTGTAGACATGACAGGCTTGCGCCATGAAAAGAACATGCGCAGAATATAGAAGGCTGTCCAATATTTGTCGAACCTTTTTATATTCCACCAAAAAAAGTTAGATACAAAATGGGAACCAAAAAAAACTTAATGATAACGACATGGACTAAAATAGAATTTAAGTTTAACTATATAAAAAAATGACCTTCTGTTCTTTGCAAGTAAATCAGGGAAATTTTATATTTAGATTATTTCGGAACTCAAAAAATAAATCTCTAAAGAAATACTAAATACAATGATAAATTTGATTATATGATAAAGAGATAATACGTATGAAATGATTTACTTACATGGAGCCGCAACACGCCAAAAAAAAATCTTCCTTTTTATATGGAACTCTTATAAATTAATACTTGATATTTAAAATTAATTATTACTATTATTATTATTATTAATATTTCTATTTTATTATTCCCCAAATTATCTTCCTTGCTCCAATTCCGTCACTTTGAAGGTGAAAAATTTCACCGGTTGACGTGGCTGCGTTAACGAGTTCTGACCAAAACTGACCGCTTCGCTTCCGCACAAAATCGATCAATCTTCCTTTTTAAGCGACTACTGCGCGTGTGGGGAAAAATGTCGATTTAAAATCGATCGTAGGCGGGTAATAAAAATTTCTTGAGGGGTTTAAATTGGACTAGTCAGTAGCGTAAACGCTACAAAGTCTGGAATTAATCGTTTAAAGTAGTTGATTAGGCCTATAAATCCTCGTAAATTTTTCAAATTTTTTGGTGCTGGATAGATCATTCTTTTCTCAATTCTTTCTTCGTCCATAGAAATACCACTTCTGTCTAATTTATATCCTAAATACGTGACCTCTTGTAGATAAAACTGGCATTTGCTTAAGTTAATTTTTAATCCTGCGTCATTCAATGCATTCAACAAAATATTTATGTGTGTTAAATGTTCGTGTGATGTGTGAGAATAAATGAGAATATCGTCAATGTAGTGTATAATAAAGTCTTCGTATTGATCCAAAATTTGATGTAAAGCACGTACAAGAGCTGAACATGCACTTTGCAAACCGTATGGAACTACTTTAAATCTATATATTACCCCATCTATCGAAAAGGCTGTAAAATCCCTACTATCTTTATGCAATGGTATCAACCAAAAGCTATGCTTCAGGTCAATTTTTGTAAAATAATTTGATTTAGTTATTTTTCCAAAGATTGCATCTACACTTTGTGGTGCTTCATATTGTGGTGTTGAATATTTGTTGATGTTCCTGGCAACGAGGCATAATCTTAACTCACCATTGCTCTTCTTCACTACCACTATAGGGTTTATGTACTTTGAATTGCTGTTTTCAATTATTCCGTTTTGTAACATCTTCTCTATCTCCTTTGAAACTTCTTTCCGGTATTTATAAGGAATTGGATATGTCTTCGATTTAAAATTTTCTATTCCTTTTACCTCAATTTTATGCATGTACTTTTCAGCCACTCGGTTTTCGGATTTTATCAAACCATCATATTTTTGCAACAATCTTCCTACATCTTCTTTCCATTCTTCTGCACATACTAAATTTTCTTCAAATTCCATTTTACTTTCTTCTGGTTCATTATTTATAAAATTGTAGTTTGTATGATTTTGAATATTGTTAATTTCCTTTATCTTTAATTCCTCTTGTTTTGATTCCTCGTCTTCTGTATTTCCAAATTTCAGTACTTCTTCTTGAATTTGTAAAGTTTTGTTTACATAATCGATGCCCATTCCATTTCTGTCCATTTCGTCTGTCCCAATCAAAATATCATGTCTCATGTTTTCTACTATTATGAATTGCATACTATATTCGGTTGTATCAAATAATACTTTTCCCATTATTCCCTTCTTTGCTTCATATAGTTTTTTGTTGTTTGCACCGACTAGATTAACCTTTGGAATTGAATAACAATATTTTTGAAAATTTAATTCATTAATAACTTTATTGTCAATTAGTGAAACTTCAGAACCCGTGTCTATTAAAATTTTAACTTGTTTTTGAAAGAATTTACCCTGAATTAAAATTAACCCTTGCAAATTTTGATTTTTCTTTTCTTCCCCAAATTTTATGAACTCCCTTGGATGCTCATAGTGACATACGGCCGCATTTAGCAGGTGCTTTATTGAAAATTTGGTGATTGTGAATCGGTTGTGTATTGTGTGTCAAAGGGTTGTGATGGTGATGATGTGTTGAGTGTTTCAATTGGTGACTCTTGTTGACTGACGTCGGTGTATGATTGATGGTGACTTAGAAAATTCACTTGTCTTTTTTGGTTATTTCTATTTATATCTTCTAGACTTCTAGTGTTATGGTTTCGATTGTTTGTGTAGTTTTGATTTGACTGTTGTTTTGAATTGTTTGTCTGATTCTGTTGAATGGCACTGTTTGAAAATGTGTGATTCATATTGCCAGTGGAATTAAAGTTTCTGTTGTTATTATTGTAATTATTTCTGTTAAAATTTCCGTTGTTTTGATTATTGTAATTACCGTTTTGATACCGTCCATTATTTCCATAGTTATTGTTGTTAGTTTGATGGTTACGATTATAGTTTTGGCGATTAAAGTTCTGATTATTTTGGTTGCGGTAGTTATTATTATTATTCCTAAAGTTCGAGTTATTATAGTTGTTGTTACCATTATTTTGTCTATAGTTATTGTTAAAATTACGATGATTATTGAAATTATTGCCGTTCTGATTATTGTTTCTGCTGTAGTTATTGTTCCCAATAAAGTTGTTATTATTATTATTATTTGCTTGGTCATTGTTTTGATACATGGGGTTTCGTTGCTCATGCATCATCAAAAATTGGCACAGTTTGTCTATTTCTTTAAAGTTGTATAAGATCATGATATTGTTACGATTTTAAATGTTATGGCATATAGAACTGTAAATATTTTATGACTAATTCTTTTTTATTGATTCTCGTAATTTGTAGGTCAAAATATACCTGAGCTTCGCTACCAGTTGTTTACAGAAATCTCTAGACACTAATTTTAGTGAGTCATCCACGTCTCGAGGTTGACAAACGAGTCGAGCGCCTTCACCAAAATACGAGATTATTCAGGAAGTTTGCCGAAAGTTCCAGATGACAACAGTTGTGTATATAAATGAAAGATTTTTGTATTTGAGTCAGTCATAAGAAGATCGGTAAACGCGATATTTAAATGTAACGAAACGTGAAATAAATACATTTGTAAAGTTATTTAATAAATTAGTAATTAGCTATCGTGAGTTTTAATAAATTAGATTATAGACAATAAATTAGAATAAAGACAAATAAATTAGAACAATATAAATAAACCTAACAGTGGTGCAGAAGTGGGGTTGTAGATAAATTTAATTTGAATTTTTGAAAAGAAGTGAAATTGGTGAACGATGGCTACGATTTACGAGCTCACAGTTACGAATCTAAGAAGGCATCTTGAGGATAGAGAATTAGCTTCTACCGGAAAAAAGGCTGAGTTAGTCCAACGACTAAAGAATGCTTTGGAGGAAGAGGGTTTAGATCCGGAAACTTATATATTTGAAGATGCTGTCATCGCGTCAATTTCAAAATTAGAGAATAAAGTTTCTGGTGACATCGCATCATTAGAGAACAGAGTTCATGGCGATATTTCGAAAGTTTCCTCTGATGTAGCCAAAGTTTGCGGCGACATCGCCTCTTTAGAAGACAAAGTGTCTAACGAGATTTCTTCTCTAGAAAGCAAAGTCTCTGCTAACATCTCCTTGGAAATCTCTAAAGTCACTTCGGAGATGTCTGCTCTCGACGATAGAGTGTCTTCATTAAAAAACCAAGTTGCTGCCGATATGATGGCCTTCGAAGAGAAGATATGGAAAGAGTTGGAAAGGAAGATTGAGGGAACAGGAACAACAGAGAGAGTAAACAATCCAATTACCATAGAGACAAAAGAAGACGAGACGAAATGTAAGTTGGAAACACGGCCGAAATGTGAAGGAAGTGGAAGTTCCGTTCATGTCAAAGTCCCAACTTTCGACGGAAAATCATCATGGAACAACTACATGAAACAGTTCGAATCAGCTGCAAGAGCGAATGGATGGTCTGAAAAAGAAAAGGCTGTAAACCTGACTATCGCTCTTCGAGGAGACGCCTTAGATGTGCTCCAGACCATAGCCGTAGAGGAGACGGATGATTTCGAACAACTCAAGAAGAGGTTAAATATGCGAGATGGCCACGAACACTTGGAGCATGTATATCAGTCGCAGCTTAAAAATCGAAGACAAAAGAAAGATGAGGCTCTTCAAGAATATGAAGTAGATATCGCCAGATTAGTGCGATATGCTTATCCAACAGCTCCCGAAGACATGATGGAAAAGTTGGCCGTTCAAACGTTTATTGATGGTCTTCGTGATCATGAGATGCAAAGAACACTACGATTAGCTCGTCACAAGACGCTGATGGATGTCTTATCTGCCGCCCTCGAATACGAGTCAGCTACGCAGGCCTCTGGCGGGTATAGCAAAGTTAGGACTGTAAAAGAGGAAGGAGATGAAGATAAACTTGACCAGCTCTTTAATATGATAAAAAGCATGACACACAAGAAAACGAAGACCATAAGACCGAAGACAAAACCAGATCGCGTCGGCCTTAGGGGAGCAGCTTCGACCCAGAACTTTACCAAAGACCCTCTGATACTAATAGCTTCTTTGAAATGTCGTGAAGATAGTGTATATGTAGATGGAGAAATAAATGGTAAAAAGCATACGTTGTTGGTGGATACTGGAGCGACCAGAACCATTATACGCCCGACAGTTATAAACAGCCGAAAGAAACTGTTACCAACGAGGTTGCGACTTCGGACCGCCACAGGTGAAAATGCCAACATTCATGGAGAAATCCAGGTACAATTAGGAATTGGAGCAGAAAAGTTCGTCCATACTGTTATAGTTGCTGACATCGAAGAGGATGTTATATTAGGAATGGACGTAATGAATACGCATGGATTCCAATTGGATTTTAAGAATAAGGTAATCAAAGTTGGTAACGAGGAGGTATTTCTCCATCCACATGATGACAACACTATGCAAGCAGCCGTTAAAGAAGATACAGTCGTGCCTGCGAGAAGTGAAACGATAATAGTAGCGCGGCTACAGGGAATTGTGGACGAAGGAACACCTGTTATGATGGAGCCTTGGAATCATGACGACGAAGTTGGCCGTGGAATCATAATTGGAAAAGAATTAGTGACTTCGGCTAAAGAAATTCCTGTGAGACTTATTAATGTCAATGACTACCCAGTGACCATCAAGAAAGAGACAAAAGTAGGAACTTGTGTACCTGTCACATCCATAATCCGTCAGACGACAACGTCTGATAATTCCAACGATAAATTTGATCAAATGGTTGCGGTTGCTGGACAGTCACTGAATCAGATTGAGAAAAGGAAATTAAGGGAATTTCTTCGGCAGTATCGTGATATTTTCGTACCGAAAGGAGGAAAGACGGGAAGAACTACCGTTGTTAAGCATAAAATTGATACTGGTAATGCTAAGCCAATTCGTCAAACAGCTCGACGATTACCACAGGCGAAAAGAGAGGAAGCTGAAACGATTGTTCAGGAAATGAAGAAAGACGGGGTGATAGAACCTTCTACGAGCCCATGGGTCTCTCCGGTGGTCCTGGTTAAGAAGAAAGACGGAACAACGAGGTTCTGTGTGGATTACCGTTTGCTGAACAACGTTACCAAGAAAGATAGTTATCCTCTGCCTCGGATCGATGACACATTAGACACATTGGCTGGAAGTAAATTATTTTCTACTTTGGACTTGAAGTCTGGATACTGGCAGGTAGAAATGGACCCGGTAGATAAAGAAAAGACAGCCTTCACCACAGGATCTGGATTATGGCAATTCAACGTTATGCCATTTGGACTTTGTAACGCTCCTGCGACATTTGAGAGGCTTATGGAAAATGTGTTGAGAGGGTTATCTTGGAAAACATGCCTAGTTTATCTAGACGACATAATTGTCTTGGGGGAGACATTTGAAGACCATCTGAAGAATTTAGAAAACGTTTTTAATCGACTTAAAGCTGCCCAATTGATGTTAAACCCCAAGAAGTGCCAGCTATTTCAAGGTAAAGTCAATTATCTGGGTCATATAGTCAGTAAAGAAGGAGTGGCCGTGGATAAGGGAAAAATCGATTCTATTAAGGAATGGCCAAAACCAACTGACAAACACCAAGTGAGAAGTTTTCTGGGACTGTGTACTTACTACCGGAGGTTTATTAAGAAGTTTGCAGATATCGCTAAACCAATAACGCGACTTACAGAGGAAGCAAGAGAATACCGCTGGGACGTAGACTGCCAGAATGCCTTTGAAACCTTAAAAAAGCATTTAATCACAGCACCAATTTTAGGGTATCCACTGCCAGAAGGAGAGTTCATCTTAGATACAGATGCAAGTAATGTGGGAATTGGAGGAGTGCTGTCTCAGATTCAAGGAGGACAGGAAAGAGTCCTTGGATATTTTAGTAAAGTTCTCTCAAAACCTGAGCGAAATTATTGCGTCACGAGAAGAGAACTTCTGGCAGTAGTGAAATCAGTAGAGCACTTCTATCAATATCTCTATGGAAGGAAGTTTTTAATCCGAACCGACCATGCCGCCCTTAAGTGGTTGATGCAGTTTAAGAATCCAGAGGGTCAGATAGCCAGGTGGATCGAACGACTCCAAGAATATGATTTTAAGATTGAGCACCGGGCCGGAGTTAGCCACCGAAACGCTGATTCTCTTTTCAGAAGGCCATGCCCGGCAGAGTGTTCTCACTGCAACAAAACGGAATCCAAGGAAGCAGCAGTGCTAAGAACGACGGTGGTCCACGACGACTGGACGCCTACCAAGATCAGGGAAGAACAAGAGAGAGATCCAGTTATACAGAAAATCCGAAAATGGAAAGAGGAAAACCGTCGACCACCTTGGCAAGAAATATCGAACCTAGGCTCAATAGTTAAGACGTATTGGGCCCAGTGGGACTCATTTATCATGGAAGATGGCTTGCTCAAACGAGTCCTGGAAAATGATGACGGTTCAGAGAAGAGAAGACAGTTGGTGATTCCAAAGAGCAGAATAGCCGAAGTACTTCGTCAGTTACACGACAGTCCATCAGGAGGGCATTTTGGTGTGAAAAAGACCCTTCAGCGAATTCGGGAACGGTTTTATTGGATGAACAGTTCCGACGATGTAAAAGACTGGTGTAAGAAATGTACTATTTGTGCTACGAGTAACGGGCCTTATCGAAAAAGGAGAGCTCCTATGAGACAATATAATGTTGGAAGCCCGTTTGAAAGAATAGCTTTGGACATTGCTGGGCCGTTTCCAGAAAGTGATAATGGAGGCAAGTACATGTTGGTAGTAATGGATTACTTCACTAAGTGGGTCGAGATTTACGCACTTCCAGACCAGAAGGCGGCCACCGTTGCAGATAAGTTGATCCAAGAATATATCAGCCGATTTGGAGTGCCTTTGGAGATCCATAGTGACCAAGGCAGGAACTTCGAAAGCGATTTATTCCAAGGAATATGTGATAGACTAGGTATGAAGAAAACAAGGACTACGGCTTATCATCCGCAATCGGATGGTATGGTAGAACGAATGAATAGAACAGTTGGCAAGTATTTGACAAAGATGGTGTCCGATCATCAGCGAGACTGGGACCAATATCTCCCGTTCTTCACAATGGCCTACAGATCTGCTGTTAATGAATCAACAGGCCAGACACCAGCCAAAGTCCTATTCGGACGCGAGATGCGACTACCTTGTGATCTAGAGTTTGGGTGTCGACCTGGAGAAGATGTAGCAGGTGAAGATTATGTGATCGAATTACGAAGAAGAATGGACGATGTACACGAGTTGGTCCGTTCCCATCTCCAGATCGCTAGTGACCGAATGAAGAAACGGTACGATACGCAAGCCGAAAAGGGGTGTTTTAAGAAGAACGATAAAGTCTGGCTTTATAACCCCAAAAAGCGAAAAGGTTGTTCTCCCAAATTGCAGCAGTTTTGGGAAGGTCCATACCTCATTATGGAGAAGATCAATGATGTTATTTACCGAATAAGCAAGATTCCGAGAGGAAAGCCGATGATAGTACACCATAACCGGCTGGCGTCTTTCGAGGGTGACCACGACGTAGATGAAGAAGTGGAAGTAAACCAAGTCCAAGATTTGTCTGACCTCACGTTTGAGGAATTCATGGGTGCCTATGGAGGTACCGGTAAAGCAAGACATGGTGTTACCACTGAAGAAAGGCAAGATCTACTCGCGCTTCCCGATGACTACTCACTGGCCCTTACCATCCCGGCCAGTATCAAAGACGCACCAGGGTTGGCATCCGTCTTTCGAAGGAAGTTTGGTCGAGTTGCAGAACTTCAATGCCAAGTGCCAGCTCCTGGTAAAACCTTGAAACTCCAAGATGCATCACGTTACCTTTTCTACCTGGTAACAAAAGACACTGCCCGTGACCAACCTACCTACCGAGATGTATGGGAAGCCTTACTTCAGTTGAGAGAGCACGTACTAGAGTCCGACGTGCAAAAGTTAGCCATGCCAAAGTTGGAGTGCCGCCAATTAGATTGGAGGGTTATACGAAACATGGTGGAGGAAATCTTTAAAGACACCGAAGTCCAGGTGTTAGTCTGTTGCAATCCGCATAGTTACTGCTGCGGAGAGAAAACCGTCCCTTGTCATTTCTATACAACTGGAAGTTGTAAAAGAGGGTCCAGTTGCCGATATCAGCATGTCGTTCCAGTTACAGTCCCGACAACGTTCCAGGAGGAACCATCTTTTAAGAGGGGGGCAATGTTACGATTTTAAATGTTATGGCATATAGAACTGTAAATATTTTATGACTAATTCTTTTTTATTGATTCTCGTAATTTGTAGGTCAAAATATACCTGAGATTATTCAGGAAGTTTGCCGAAAGTTCCAGATGACAATAGTTTGTGTATATAAATGAAAGATTTTTGTATTTGAGTCAGTCATAAGAAGATCGGTAAACGCGATATTTAAATGTAACGAAACGTGAAATAAATACATTTGTAAAGTTATTTAATAAATTAGTAATTAGCTATCGTGAGTTTTAATAAATTAGATTATAGACAATAAATTAGAATAAAGACAAATAAATTAGAACAATATAAATAAACCTAACAATATCTTCCAATGTCCGATCAAAGTGTTGCACGATACAACCCACAATGTATTCTTCGTTAAAACCACAGTCTAAGTATTGAGCTGTGCTGTAAATTTGCATGGCGTACCGGTGGTATGACATGCTACGATTTGGGTTGTATTTGCCACTTAACATCTCGTTTTTGATTGAACGCTGTTGTGCTCGACCCCAGAAATATTCACTGAATTTGGTCGCAAAGTCTTCCAGATCCACCAACTCATTTTCTTTGTTCGAAAACCATAGTAACGCCTCAGCCGTCATCTGGTTTCTGATGAATTCTTTAAAGTCTTTGAAATTTCTGTAAGATGCATATCTGTGCCTAAGGAATTTCATGAAAGGTACTGGATGCTGCTGTTTTATTCTTCCACTAAAATAGATTTTACAATCTCTTTCGACCGTTTGTACAACCGGCCTTGCATCCAATTCCTTCTGTGTCACTTCTTTAAGAGACTCTTGTACTCTCCCAATTTCTTTCTCCATTATCTCTTTGGTCTTATTCATATTTTCATCTATTTCATCTTCTTTTTTCTTCCACTGTTCATTAATGTCTCGTCGAAATATCTCTTCCTTCTGCTCAATATGATGTCCCAGCTGTACTGCCAACACTCCCATTTGTTCGTCAACATCTTCGAACTTTTTTTGGTTATTTTGTTGTTCGAGCTTTAAATTTTGTTCCATTAATTCAATCTTTTTATGTTGAGTTTCATTATTCTTTTTCAGCTGTGCCGATAACACTTCCATTTTTTCTTTGCACTGCTCTTCCCTCTTGGCCATTTCTAGGGTGAACTCTTCTTTTACATCTTCTATCTTCTTTCCCAACTTATCCTCAACCTGTTGTGCCATCTGTTGTATGTTGTCGTCAAAACTTTTTGTTATTTCCCGTTTTATTTCTTCTTTCGTATCTTCAAGTTCTTTTGTCAACTTCTGAGTCATATCTTGTTTATTTTCTTCTGCTTTCTGGTTTATATTTTGCTCAGTTTTTTTTATTTCCTGTAACAAAATTGCCATCATCTTGTGAAAGTCTGATTCATCCTTCTTTACGGGCTGAGCTCTACTTGCCATTTGCCTTTCCATTTGTGCTTCTTCTGGCTGTCTTTTCTCCTCCATCGTCTCCTGTACTTCTTCAGTCTCTTTAATTTGTTCTTCGGTTCTGTCTGTCACTTCCTGTTCTTCTTCTACGTTCTTATGTGATCTAGTCTTCCTTGTGTCCATGTTTATTTTTATTTAATTTCAATTTACTCAATAAACTTATTATCTACACAAATTATATTCTTCACACCCTGTATATTATGTTATTAAATGTTGTAAATAATTTTTTTTAAGGTACACCACTGGTTAATACTTTTTATAATGCACTACCTGTCACCGTCCAAAGACACAGCCACGCGTTGGGCTCGCCAAATTGTTATGATATGTGAATGCGATGCAAGAAAACTACAAGTTGCTCTTATTTACCGGCTAACTTTATGAAGATAAAAATAATTTTTTTTAAGTTGAATAATTTGTAATATTGATAAATTTAGAAATGCTTTTAATAAAATTTATTGAACGCCTGAAAATATAAAAAAAAAATTGACAAACATTTATTCTACTCACCTTGTATTCTCTAAATCTCACAGGATACTGCTTTTTTTATGCAAAGTGAATCTTTTCTATTATTGATAAAAGAAAATTTCGTTTGTTTATCTAAGTATAGAAAGAAACGTGCTGTATTTTGAATTTGAATTTTTACTTATTTTTCTTAGAACATGCAGACTCTTAACTCAAGCGAGTTCTGTGACCTGTAGTGCTTGATAAAGAAATACAAAATTATATAAAGCAAAAATCACCACACAAGAAGTTTTATTTTTAATGTAGTGTGCAATTATTCACAAGTGATCAATTAAATATTACTCAACGATATCTTGTATAATATATAAAAAAAAAATTATTTAAGATTCTTCCAATAAATAAGCCAATACTTAACCGTTTAATACTAATATAAATGGATTTAGATTTATGACGTAATACAATATTGAAGTAAGTATATGAAATTAGTGCTTTGTGAAGTTGCAACAAGAAATACTTGTTCTAATACGTGTTTGTTTGTCAAAGTATTTATAACCTCACTCACTATCTTTTTAGAGCGAAAACAAAGGTTTATAATCCTTCAATTTTTAGTTTAATATCGATTAACTGTTTTGTTTAATGATTTTAGGAAGCAAAAGAAACGGTGAATTATATTTGGTTAATATTACAAAAGCGATAATAAAATTTTTTGTGAACTTGACTTCAAATTATTTTTTTTAACACAAAGATGATTTAGAATGATATAGGCTGTTTAAAAAGGTAAGATTATTTCTAAAGAAATTTCAAAACTTGCGTTTAACTTTATTAAAGTTCACTTTCGTCTTTCAGATAATCCCTTCTCTGAAAATTTTATGGAAATCTTCAATAACAAAGATTGCATCTTTCAGTGACGTCTTCTAATGGATTAGGGCCGCAAAATTGTGATATAAAATAATGTTCTCTGTGCAAACTACCAGAATTATCTCTCCAATGGTTGAGAAATATTTATAAGTACCCAAAATGAATTTTAAATGATCTTCAGTCAAAAATAAACACCAAACGGTCTCTTTATTCAGCGAGAATTCAAATGAGTGGAAAAAACTCACCTTTCTGGTAACTGTTGACCTCTTTATGATGGCTGCTAACAATTCCCTTATCGGAAAATGTACTGTTAATCTGCAGGCTCTGCTGAAATTTGATCAGAAACGATGTTTTTCTTATCGGCAAGGTAATTTGAATATACTTTGTTATAATTCAGGACTTTTTCAAGGTTTTTAAAATACTTTTGAAAAATTATGACTGCTAAAAAATCAAAAATTTCTGGACCCCCTTCGTAACTATTGATTTTCTTTTTCCTATTTTTTATTGCTTACCAGATCTCCAAGCATTTTGACAATCTTTTTAAAGATCTGACAGGATTTTTGTATATTTTTGACATTTATGATTAAAATAAAAAATATTTAAAATTTTAATAAATTGTTAAATCTTGAGAACTATATTGACTTTTGAAATGAATTGAAACAAATACTAGAGAATTTAAGCTTTCTTGTGACATATAATTTCTACAACAAATGATAATTTAAATATTAAAATTTTTACAACAAATTTGACATACACCAATTTTAACATGAATTAGTTGCTTTTATTTTGCTTTTATTTAATTTTAAAGCTATCTGAAAGCACTTTTGATATTGAATCACTGAGAATTGTCTTCAGATTACCTGTCTATTAAAGATTATATCATTCTGAACTCTTATTTATGAGCTATATCCGATTTCACTTCCTAACACGTTTTATTTTCCGAGCTCTACCCATGCTAACTGTATGTTTACTAACAAATTGAAACTTCTTACTTTGTGAATAAATGACTTAAATATTTTATCTGTTTTAGGACTGTTGAAGATTCTATTGACTTGTATATATTAGAATTTGGATTATAATAAAAAATGAAATTAATTAATAAATACAAATTTATGGTTTTTATTTCCACTCGATCCGAAGTGGTTTGATATTTGCTTTTTGTATCTTTATGTCGTGGCTATATTGGCTTATTTTGTAAGTATCTCTTACATAAATAATATAATATATATAACGAACAATAACTTAAGTTTAAATAATAATCAATTTCATGATCAACAATTGTTTTTGGTTTAATTTTATATATATATATATATATATATATATATATATATATATATATATATATATATTTAATTGAAAAGTGTTTATCAACCAACTATAACTCAGTGGCTATAATAACTCACGTATTAAAAGAATCTTATTTCTATTATGCTAAATTTGATTATAATAAACCAACTGGTTTTAATTATAATAATAATAAAATTATTTTGAAAACATTAATTAAATCTGGTGATACAATATAGTCGTTATTGGTTTGTTACATGTCTGTGAATTCTGCTTATTTTTGCTTTTAGTTTCTTTCTTATTGTTGAATCTAGTTTCAACTATTAAATTAACAACAATAATACAATTGTTTGAGTTAAATATATATGTGGTACATTCAATATTGTCATTTTGTCTTATGTTCATACTATTCATATAAAAAAAAACTGTTTAGGAGCTTTAATTTCATAACAATATATATATATATATATATATATATATATATATATATATATATATATATATATATATATATATTATAAGAATCACTCAGACGAGTGGTAGGTTCTTATATCGGTCTCAAGGTGGAGAAATAAAAGACAAAGTTGATAGGCTACATTATCTATTTTGAAGACGTTTCGCTTTCGTATTCTGAAAGCACCATCAGTTCATCTAAAAAGTACAACATGAGAACCACACAATCATGGTGAAGATGTTATAAGTGTTACCTTAAAAAGACATGTGGCAGTCAATGATATTAACAGATTTGATAGTAAAATTCAAGTAAATGGACATTATACGGTAATATTGTATAAGCAATCAATTAACTAACAAAATTTAGCAACTTATTAAAAAATTAGCACAGCAACAGAACATGTGGTCTAAAGTATAAGTAATATTTTATTTTATATTAAACAGTAAAAAAGAACTAAGAATATCATGGATTCACTTCCAACTATTTGATAATTATTTAAGCTTTTATTTTGACTTTAGGTAGCATTATTAAAGCGATTTGAATAAAAAATTCTTTAACAAATGTAGTGTAAATGAAGTTACCGATCAAAGCCTCACAGCTGCCGCCGAGAAAATGGCGTTAATTGAAACAGACGGAACTAAACCGTGAAAAGACAGCCAACCTTAAGGTCAAAAATTTGGCAGAACAGCAAGGTAGAAGTACCACCCCAAATAATTGGGCGGTGTATTTAAAAGTTCAAATGAGTTTGGATGACAACCTGCTTGTAAGAGACAAACCAATGAAAGAAATTGGTATTATAACAGCAATTCCTCGCATTAACCAGTCTAGAACGAACAAACAGGCGAAATTCATTCAACCTTATATATAATTAATAAACGTCAAACATTATGGCTGGATAATCCGCCACAGGTGATCAACGAAAAAATAATTTCCACAGTCCAAGGTTCAACCACTTGGAAGTGTAATTTGTAAAGGATTCTATGAATCAATTACATTATTTGTATTATAGTATTTAAGGACAGTTCACACTAATCTAAGTATGAGAATTACTGTAAGTATATGCAATGTAAGTTGCATATGTTTAAATGAGTTAAGTGAAAATATTGAATTATTTTATTTAATTATTGATTTATTTCTATTTTATATATATTTTAATTATTTAATAAACAAATGTGTTAAATTGATACCTTATATGACACTTATATAGTGAGTAGATCATAAAGCCTAATTCTGCAAAATTAACGCATGATATATTTGGCTCAAGTTACTTATGTCAGTTCTCTTATTTAGAGCATTCGGGTGTTTAAGAATTGAACACATTTCCAAAAACTCTCTTTTAACGAGATTGCGTTTAGTGTCAAGAATCTTCATTAAAATCCACTTTATGTTTAGTATTGATCACGTGTTGCGCCAGAGCACAAGTGTGTTTTGATAAATTAATGTCACTACGATGTGAAGTGAATAATGGGTGGTAGGATTCTCAAGGTCAATATCAGGCAGAACAATGCTATTAATTGAATTATTTGATATAGTTCTAAGTTGGTCACCATTGGGTATGTCATCAAACTAGGATCCATAGCTTTGTGAGTAAAGGTATTTATTTATGATAGAGGAAGGATATGAATTCTCTATTAGAATATTTCTTAATAACTTAAGGGATTCCCTTCGATTAATTGGATGTATCAATTTATTTAATAGGCAGCTTAAAGCTTTAATAAAGTTTAATTTGTATTTCATAGGATGACAGGAGTGGTAGTTAAGGAACCTATTAGAGGCCATCGGTTTTCTATACCAACTTGTGGTTAGGGTGTTATCTCCCATTCTGATGACACGCATGTCTAAAAAGGGAATAATATTGGTGACAGTGTCCTCAAGTTCAACAGTGAACTGTAAATGAGGATCAAACTCATTAAAAAAGGATAAGGTACCCTGAACCTTGTCAGGTGGTAAGGCTAATAATAAATCATTCACATACCTCTTAATAAAAGGAATTTGAAAATCCAAACGACCTAAACGGTCATAAACCAAATCATCCAATACATAGTTAACTAGGATGGGAGAGATTGAGGAACCCATAGGTGTGCCAAATATTTGAAGGTAAAATTTGTCATCAAAGATCAAGAAATTACTGTCGAAAACTAGTTGCAAAAGCTCTGCAAATACGTCCCAAGAAACAGGGCAGTTAGGTTTGATAGAATTCCAATGATTTTTTAAGGGGTGATAACACTGGAGAAAGTTAAATTAGTGAAGAGAGACACCACATCAAAATGTAGCCTTGTGGTAGTTTAAAATTGTTAATAAATTCACTAAAGTTAAAGGAATCAACAATATTGAAATCATTATTGTAATTACATGATTTAGATAAGATGTCTGTTAGAAATTTAGCGATATTAATATTAGGTGAATTAATAGATGATACAATAGGTCTCATGCTCAGTGTAGGTTTATGTATTTTTGGTAGACAATAGAATCTGGGAGCATATCCATCATAATTGTGTAAGTATTTAACTAAAGGTTGATCTATGATCTTTATATTTTTTAAGTGTGTTATAAATTTATTTATTTTATTTGTGAATTTAGAACAAGGGTTGGTAGAAAGTGGTTGATAGTATCTATCATCATCTAACAGTGATTTACTCAAACTGAAATATTGATCTCTATCCGTGAGGACAGTAGCATTACCTTTGTCGCTCGTAAGAACAAGAAGATTATGGTGGGTTTTTAAAAACGATACCGTCTCCCTGTAAATCTTATCTAACTCCGATAAGGGTTGCCTAGGGCGTTTGGTGAAATTCAACAAGATGTTGTTGGAAGACGGCCTAAGAGATAGAAGGTCAGAATTGTCAGCATGTGACAAAGTATTCTGAACATCTGCTAAGATTCTACTAATCGAGTAGTCTTTGAAAGTTGGATGAAGACCAAATTTAGGAGCCAAAGATAACAACTTAAGTATGTCAGGAGGAACCTCAATGTTAGATAAATTTTTAATCCATTTAGGATTGAATGAAATTTTTTTTAATTCAGGAGTATCTAAATTATTAAGTTTATTTCTAAGATGTGCTATGGATTTATTATATGTGTAATTAAATTTTTTATGTAAAGAAGCCTCAAAAGTGTCCAACAACTTGTCAGGTAGGTGATTGTCCAAAAACGAAGTAACATTATTAATTTGAAAAGTTAAAGATTTTATATCTGTGTGAACCTTAGAAATATGGAAATTAAGTAATCGTACCCTCACCTGTCTATTTAAAGCTTGGCTTCTAGGTATAATCTGTTGTCTGTGGAACATGATGTAGATGCAAGTATGTTGGAAGTGGTGTCAATGATGAATCGTGGGACGTGGGGATGAACCACCCTTCTTGAGTGTAGGTCTCTTACACTCAAGAAGGGTGGTTCTACAGGCTTCAGCTGTTGCTAATTTTTCGGTGAGGTTTGTCCATCTCTTCAGGTTCTTCACTGCTAGGTCTCCATGAGTGCGCCTGGTGGTGGCATAGAATCCCTCTGTAACAGAAAGCATCGGAAAAGGAGATCGACCGTCAATCCAATGTATTATAAGGATCACTCAGACGAGTAGTGGGTTCTTATATCGGTCTCAAGGTGGAGAAATAATAAGCTTATTTCTTGGCTCAAGACCTTCGAATCAGAATGCTTGCGATGTGAGGTGGCTGCTGATGAAGACAAGATTTTGATTCTACGTTTGTTTCTTGATGGAATAGCAAAAGAATGGTTTGAATCAAAAATGATAACATTAGGCTTAGATAACAGTTTTGAGGTATGGAAAATTAATTTTTTTATATAGTTTTTGTGAAACAGGTTGGCATAATCATAGGCAAGCTTATTCTTTTAGGTATATAGGTGGTAGTATTGTTGATTATGCGTTTCGTAAAGACAATTTATTGCTAAATATAAAGAATGATTTTCCCATTGATATACTAATTGATTTAATTGTAATAAATTTGCCAATTTATATACAAGATAATATTAATAGAGCTGACGTTACAACAATGGAAAAATTGGTAGGTGAATTACGAAAATTGGAAAGTTTAGTTTTAAAAAAGAAGAATAAATTGGAGACAAAACCAAATTTTTATCAAAAAACTACTATAACACCAAAAGAACAGAAAACTACTTGTCAATATTGGGATAAAAAAGGATTCCCTGGGAGGTTTCATCCAGAGGCAATATGCCGTTTAAAGCAAAAAGATAAAAAGGTAACAAAAGAAAACAAATCAAATGATATTAAATATATTAATAATATTGCTATACAGGAGACATTCAATGAAACAGTAACTGACCAAAAAAACTAGATTTGCTGCCATTGATCAAATTACAAGTATTCCTAAATAATAAAGAATTATGTGGAGTTTATGACCTAGGCTCAAATGTTACTCTTCTGAATTCGAAGGTGGCAAGAAAGTTAGAATTAGATATTCAAGAAGATAGGAATATGTTTAAAACGATAAATGGCAGAACAAATTTTACAGGAAAACTAATTGCAAAACTGAAAATTAATAAAATTGAGAAAAATATTAATCTTTTTGTAATTAATGATGAATATTTTGAGTACGATATTCTACTCGGATTAGATTCGATTTTAAATTTTCAAATGAAACAAGATTTTGGTTTAGAAATTTATCAAAGATTATTCGGAAAAATTGAAGAAAAAATCGAAAAATTTAATTATAATATTAATATTACAGAATACTCCATAAACTTTAATGAGGAAATTCCCACAGAACTTTTTGAAGCAATATTAGAACATATACTCCCATATCAGAAAAATAAAATAGAAATATTACTAAATAAATATGATAATATTTTTGCAAAACATAAATTTGACATTGGTTAGGTTCAAAATAATGAAGCTCAAATTAAACTTTTAGAACATAAATTTGTTGCAAAAAGGCCCTATAGATGCTCGATAGAAGACCAAAAAGAGATAGAATTTCAAATAGCACAATTATTAAAAGCAAATTTAATAGAAGAATCATCTTCACCTTTTGCAGCACCTATTACATTGGCTTTAAAAAAGATGAAGGATCTAAAACAAGATTGTGCATTGACTTTCTTGAATTAAACAAATTAATTATTCCTGAACCCCAACCTTTTCCTTTAATTGACGAGATTTTGACCAAAACAAGGAATGCTAGGTTCTTTACTACTTTAGATATACATTCTGCTTTTTGGTGTATTCCAGTTCGGATAAAAGATAAATACAAGACAGCCTTCGTTACCCAAAGTGGTCATTGGCAATGGAAATGTTTACCTTTTGGGCTTAAAACATCTCCCGCAATATTTCAAAAAATTTTAAGTAATATCAGGAAGCATAATTTAAATTCATTTTGTATAAACTACATAGATGACATTTTAATATTCTCATTATCATTTGAAGAACACTTAGACCATACAGAAAGACAGAAAGCAATTATTGAAGAGGGACTTAGGCTCAAGTCTGTAGAAGCAGACTGCCTTTCTAGAAGCCCAGCTTTGGAAAATATGAAAAATTCAGAAACATTCATAATAACAGTAAACCTAGTCACTGAGAGGAATAATTTTTGAACCAAGATATATTTTATAAATTAAGGAATAATGAAAAAACAATTATCCAAAGATTTTGGAAAAGAGTTAATAACAAAAGTTCAGAAATTTTATGGTCATATTTGTGCTGGTAAAGTAACAAACAAAATTAGAAATTTTTACTACATTAAGAATATATATTCACTAGCAAAGGATATCCGTCAAAAATGCGAGATCTGCTGTAAAAATAAAACAACAATCGGTCCAAAATATAGTCTTTTGTCATAATTGGGTCCAGCAACAGAACCTTGTCAGATAATGTCCTTAGATACAATAGGAGGATTTTGTGGCAATCGTTCGACAAAAAAATACCTTCACTTACTTGTAGATCACGTCACCAGATATGCGTTTGCAGTTACTTCTAAAAATCAGACCACAGTGATTTCATAAAATTAATCGCCAAAATTCATGATAAACACCCCATAAAAACATTATTAACAGATCAGTATCCAGGAATTAATTCCAAAATATTTAGAAATCATATGAAACATTTAAATATTCAATTAATTTTTACAGCAGTAGACTGTCCATTCTCGAATTGATTAAATGAAAGACTTAATCAGACATTAGTTAACAGAATAAGATGCAAACAAAATGAAACTAGAATTCGAGCATGGACAAAAATAGCTGAAGAATGTATAGAGGAATACAATAAAACAGATCATTCTGTAACCGGATATAGCCCAGAATATTTGCTTTTTGAAAAGTAGATCCGATTGTTCCCGAGGAACTGTGTGAGACAACAAATGTATCAAAAGCTAAATAAATAGCCTATAAAAATTCGCTACATCATGAATATAATAAAAAACTTAGTGACAAAAATAGAAGATCCTATGAATTCAAGAGGGAGATTGGCATATGTAGAAAATAAATCAAAACTAAATAGAAAAAAACTTGACGAAGTAAGTCCATTTCAAATAAAAAAACAAATTTCAAATACATTATATGATGTAGATATTGGATACAAAAAGAATGATATGAATTATTTCCATATTTCAAAATTGATGCCTTGTGATAAACCATATATTTAGATGGTTTATCATACCTTTTTGGTAGGGGGATATAAAAGTAAACCTGTGTTTATTTTAACTGAAACAGCAGGGTTTAGTTATTTTTAGTTATTTAAAGTTTCAGGTTGTATGACTGTTTAAGTTCTTAATTCTCTTTTTAGGTTTGTATATTTGTTGTTAATAATTTATATTGTAAATTTTAACGATAATAAACTCTTTTTAGATGAATTCAAACTGCTATCTCTTCACATGAATAAGGGTATGATATTACACTTATAGATACATATATATATATATATATATATATATATATATATATATATATATATATATACATATATATATATACATATATATATATATATATATATATATATATATATATATATATATATATATATATATATATATATATGTCGAAATTTAATTTTGGTGCGTTTATCATCATTGGTTGTCCTGATGTGACATATTGAAAGGTTAACTCTTTGTTTTGGAATATAATTTTACATGGTGTGTTCTCTATTAGATAAATTCCGTTTAAGATTTTTATCTGCGCCTCATCTGCACATTTAATAAGTATTTTTTCTTCTTTAGGAAACAGCTAAATATTGGTTAATTTCTGGAATAATTTCGATATGGTTAAATGGAATTTTTGCTTTTAAGTATTGGCAGTCCGTGGAGATGCCATGAAATAGAATTTCATATTCACATGAGTGCTCGTGGTTGATTTGGAGATAACCAGGACATTGAAAGATCTTACCATAAGTACACATGTCATTTAGAGGAATTGTTATTTTTTCATTTTTTAATAAATATCTTGAGTTTGGTAACATGATAACAAATTCTGACTTACTTTTTGTTGGGATTGGTAATAATTTATAAAGGTCGAAATTAGATTCATAATTAATAGGAATTGATAGAAAATATTGTATTTGGTTCTTTTCTATTTTACATGTTATTTGTAAAATAGCTTCCAAATCTAAAATGTTTTCATATTTTACTTCAAAGGGCAGTTGTGTTTTATAATGTGATGAAATTTTTTGGAGTTCGTTATATAATTCACTAGATTTAATAATGCTAGGATGTAGTGTTTTTAGTTTGCAAAATGTAATAGAATTCTGGACATTTTCCATTGTATTGAGTATTAGGTTGTATGTTATTATAATTTCGTTAAACATGTCTTTCAAATAGTTGACGTTTTCAAAATTTGTTTGGAAGTCTACTATATTTTTTATTGCCAAAATTTTTGATTTTAAATTAATTTCGTTTTCTTGTATATTTTGAATTGTTTCATTAAAATTATTGATAATTTTATGACTTAGCGAATACTGGTTATTGATTTGGCTTTGCAAGTTTGCTTCATTCGTCTTTAAGTGTTCTAGTATTGAGTTAATTTTTTCGCCATCTAAATTTCCTGTTACAGCTTTAATAATTGAACCGAACCCATTGATTATACCTCTTTTATTTCTTTGCAATTTTGTATGTATGTTTAGATTTTCAAAACTTTCTTCAATGTTATTTTTGACATACTGTGCTAGATTCACATAATTTTTTGTTTCGTTATTGAAAAATTTACAATTAGAAAGATTATTTTTGAGATGATCATATTGTATATTTAAGCTATCATATTCTTCTAAAAGCGGATTTAAATTGTAGTAATGGACAAATGTGTAGCTAGATTTTTGAAGCTTGGCAGGTCCCAATTTGATTGGTAGTATGCCTATATTATGGGTAACATCTTTTATTTGGATTGCTGCGCATCCGATTGCGAGGAACCTGAAAATTTGTAAGGTTTTCTTTTAGGTCGTTTGACATTAGAAAAGTGGATATTTTCAGCAGTATTTTTATGTCTAGTAACTATTTTCGCGGTTTTTCTTTCTTTATTAATTTTGCTTATTTCTTCAGCATTGTATTTATTTTTTGTTTTACCTTGAAATTGTCTGTTACGCACAAATATTTTATTGGGGATTGTTTTGGGCAATTCTTCTCGTTTTTCGTTAGCTTTTGAGATTACTTTTTCTTTTACGTTTTGTAAGGTTTTGTTAATATTAGAATAAAGTATTTTCATCTTTTCTTTATGGTTGGAAATATAATGATTTAAAACTTGTTGCTCGATATCGATATTAAAAGGAGAATTATTATCTATATGTCCTGTAATCAGCTTGTACGGTTTCATTTTTTTACTGAATGGATGCTATTATTGTAGGCTAGTAAGGCGTAATTTATTTTATGTTCAATATGGTCATTTTTATATTCTTTTTGGTTATTTAGTAGTCTAACGTGTTCGATGATCGTAGAATGAAATCTCTCAGCAATTCCATTAGACTCTGGATGTTGAGAGCTTATAAAATGTACTTTAACCTTATGTAATTCTAGCAGTTCTTTGACGACTGAGTTTTTTAATTCGGTTCCATTATCAGAAATTATTTGTTCTGGTATGCAGGGATGAGTAAAATATCGAATTAATGCGTTCGCTACTTCAATGCCTTGAGCTGAATTTATTTTGTATAGTTGGCCATATTTAGAAAAAGAATCTATTATAGTTAAAAAATTTGTATTTTCCAACGTAATAGAATCTAAGTGTACAATTTGAAAGGGTTTAGTTGCAGTAGGTGTTATATTAAACATAGGTTTGACAGGTTTTCTGTCGTACTTTGTTAATTGACAAATTTCACAATCATTTATGAAGGTTTGGATAGATGCTCTTTGATTTGGCCAATAATATAAGGTCTTTATTCTGCTTTCTGTTTCATCTAATCCTCTGTGGTTTTGTTTTCCTTCGTGAATGCTTTTATTATTTCCTCAATTTCATTTGGAGGTATATCGATTAGCTTCTTGGTGCATTTAATAAGAGATAATTGCGAAGATTTGAAGTATTTTTGGATAACGTTACTAAATATTTCATATATAGGATCTTCGAAGTACAAATGATATTTAACTTTAGGTGCTATATATTCTTTGACAAATCTAACTATGTCGCGTTCAGTGTCATTTTTTGAGAATTGTACAAGAATTCTTTGTTTTTATCAAAAAGTTTTATAATAGATGGTGCTGCTGGTTCGTAATTAACTTGAGAAATGATAATTTGATTCATTCCAGTGTTAACCGAGCTTTCTAATATAGGTATACCTGTAATCGGATTTTCTCTGTTTGTGTGCATTGTAACACCATCGCTATCTTGGGCATCTTCATCATTGACATCTTGGTCATTTATTATTTCATCGGGTTCAACAATCAAAGACTCTGAGTCTAAATTATTTGGGGTTCCTAATAATGTTTCATCAAAATTTTCTATATAGTCGAAGAAATTTGGAGGTGTTTCGGGTTCGATGTCATGAGTTTCATTTGCATTTAATCGTATTCTTGATAGACAATCACTATTTGTGTTTAAAGCACCTTTTTTATAAACAATCTCATAGTCATAATCTTCGAGCTTTAATCTCCAGCGAACTAAATTTGAGCTAGGATCTTTTAATGAAAATAGCCATTGAAGAGGCTTGTGATCTGTCACTAGAGTCACGCGACGACCAAAAATGTATGGGCGGAAATACTTGACAGTCCAAACTATAGCGAGGAGTTCCTTTTCTATCGTAGAGTAGTTTATTTCTGAATCGTTCAATGTTCTACTCGCATAAGCAATTGGGAGATCAGATCCTATTTTTTCTTGACTTAAAACTGCACCTATTGCAAAGTTACTCGCATCTGTTGTTAGATTAAATGGTTTCGTAAAGTCAGGATATTGTAGTATAGGTTCATTTGTAAGAAGTTCTTTACAAATATTAAAGCATTCAACATAATCTGCGTCTTTTAATATTTATTTCGTTATTCTTCTTTAGTCGCATTGTTAAGGGTTTCGTGATTTTTGAAAAATCTTTAATAAATTTCCGATAATATCCTAATAGTCCTAGGAATCCTTTTAATTGTTTAGTTGTAGCAGGTATTGGGAATTGTTTTATAGCCTTTATTTTGTCTGGATTTGGCTTTACTCCGTCTGGAGTGACAATATGACCTAAGTAGGCCACTTCTTTTTTTAAAAATTCGGATTTGTCCAACTGTATCTTAAAGTTGGATTCACGTAGTCTCTGGAATACTTCTCTTAAATTTATGAGATGTTCTTGGAGGCTAGTGCTAAATATTATGATGTCATCTAGGTAGACAAGGCATTTTTCGTTTTGTATTCATCTCAGTATGTTATCCATTACTCTCTGGAATGTTTTTCGAAGGGGCATTTCTAAGTACAAATGGCATTCTTAAGAATTCATAATGACCGTTTTCGGTGTTAAAAGCGGTTTTTGGGATGTCTCCTGCCATTTCTATCTGGTGAAACCCGGATGCTAAGTCTAGCGTGGTAAAGTACTGACAAAGCCCTAATTTGTCCAAGAGATCAGTAATGTTTGAGAGTGGATATCTATCTCCTAAAGTGATAACGTTTAAACGTCGGTAGCCAACTACAACGCGAAATTTTGGTTTTGTTAGAGGCATCGAGTTTTTTGGGAACCGCCCAAATTGGTGAGGACCATGGAGAATTAGACGGTCTAATGATATTTTGGTCTAACATGCCTTGAATTTGGTTTTGGACTTCTTTACGATATATTTTCGGATATCTATACGATTTAGAATATATTGGAATCTCGTTAGAAGTTTTTATATTATGTTTGATTTTATTAGTGAAAGACAATTGGTTGCCCTCAATATGAAAAATGTCCGAATATTCTCTTACTAGTTTTAAAATAGAATTCCGCTCTTCGGTATTCATATGATCAGTACGGATTTTAGAAATATCAAATTTGAATTTTTTGGTATATATAGAATTAAGATTGGGATGATTTATTTGTTCGTATTCATCGAACTTTTCTACTTCTATTTGCGAAGTTAAATCAACTTTAAAATGGGACTCTGATGAGTTCGTAATAGTGCATAAGGCTACATTATTAATAACTCTAGTAATATATTGGGGAATTTCTAATTTTCCTAATTTTGTATAAGGTACAATTACGTCACCATTTTCTATATTTTTTATGTTTAACTTAATTACTTGTTCGGAACGTGGAGACACTACTATACAATTCGTGCTGCCAGCGGCCGGTCTATAATAGTTAATTTTAATTGAGCAAGTAGGTGTTTTTAGTAAATTATTTACTAAATCAATATTTGCTTGTAATAATTTTAAATTATCTAGTCCCAATAAGCAATCGAAATAATCGTGAAACTTAAATATGTGATAATTTAATTTTATCGGCTTTTTATGCCTAAATATAGACGAAGAAGGAATTACGGTACAGAATTTTCCTTGGTAGTTCCAAGAGCAGTAGAAATTTGAAATGGTTTTTTAAATATTGAATTTTTAAAATATTTTTCACTTATTTTTGGTGTAATAAAAGATTTAGTGCTCCCGGTATCTATTAGAACTTTTAAATTTTGTTCAGGAAAAATTATGTACGGCAATTCGCATTCTTTGTTAGTTAAGTTTAATAATTCTACATGCTGTGGTTTTCTTCCGAGGCTAGCTCCTCTAAACAATGGTCTTGGGATGAACTTTCAGGACAATCTATATTATAAAGTTCTTCCGCGATAATATTTTTATTTTGGCTTGCGAAATTATTGCGGTTACGGAAATGGGTCCTATTTTGGAAGTTTTGCGTTGGTCTGTATGTATTATTAGTTGTCGTACTGATTGGAGTAGGGTTTGGGAATTTTCTATTCGGATTTGGCTTGAAAGCACCATTATTTCCATTAAAACTTGAACTTTTGCTTGTACTAGGATTATTTTGGAAAGAAGATTGTCTCATATATTGAGAATTCTGAGGATATATAGTGTTTTTCTGTGTTGAAAATTGATTCCTTTGTGTGTATTGAATTTGGGTTTGATGTATAATTTGTTGGTTTTGTCGGAAATTGGATTTTGGCCTAGGTGAATAATTATTATTTTGATAATGTTTGGGATATTTACTGTGAGAAGAATTATTTAACGCAACAGTACTCTTAATGCTAAATTTCGGAAAAAGCTACTGAGAATATTAATCTCAACCATATGTTCGGTTTTTGTAGACAAAACAAATATTTGAAGATTTAATAGGTGTTGAATTCGGTTATAAAAATCGAAAGGGGATTCATTGCCTTGTTTTAAATCTGAAATTTCTATGCTTAAAATATAAATATCTCTTTTATCTGAATACGAATTTATTAAAGCATCTTTTAAATCCTGCCAAGTTCTAAGAATACAAGAAGAAATATTAATTACGGCTTCGCCTTTTATTTTTGCTATTATGCTTGACATCAGATATTCATTTTGAAAATCATTTATATCCGCAGCATTATAAAATTTATTTATAATTTTTTCGCAAATTTCTAAAAATCTAGGAAGTAATGTATGATTTCCATCAAAATCTGGAATCATATCTAAGTATTCTTTCTTTAATTGTGGAACTGCCATGTTAAATTTATTATTTAGTTATATTTTTGGAATTAATTTAGTATTAATATTAAAATTTAAATCAGTTAAAATTGAGTCGGAATCTGTATCTGAGTTACTAATCTCTGAATAATCAGAATCTAGTATTAAATTAGGCTCTCTATATGACATTAATTCACTTACAGTAATGTAGCGATCTTGTCCATGGAATGCCTGGCTTTGGAATTGGATCTAGAGACACTCACAATATTCACTTGAAAGTCTCTCCCGTATAGAAGTACGAATCTTCTCGTCAGGTTACTCAATTCGCCCAACTGGAATTCACTTCGCGAATATGGCTTAAATGGTCAAAAATTTGTAGAAACGAACCGAGAGTTATATTCATTAACGCCCGTTTGACCATCCAATCTGACTGCGCCAAATATATTAGAGTGTTCCAAAACTATATTTTTAAAAAATATTTATTTAACACAAAAATAGTACACTACGTTTTGATACAATAAAAGCAGAATCTAGACTAACTAACAATATGATTTTAATACAGAATCAATATAATAATGAAAATGCAATGTATAATGTTCGTTGTCGTATGTTGTCTTAATCAGCGTTCTTCAGTTCACTGGACTTGGGTCATTACCTTATTCAAGCTTAGTTCGTAATTTATAGGTCGATAACTTGTATATACAGATTGAACCAAATTAAAACGGAACATACAATTTAATACATGTCTGTTTGAACTGCATTTAAAATAGTGGACCAATATAAAACTTGGACAAAAATAAATCCATACCTGGGTATAGACATTGTATAAAATATCGTTCAACTATCTGTCTCGCAACTAAGTTGTTTGCGTAAGACGGGTTTGTCTAAGGAGGCGATAATAGTTCAGGAAATGAAGCTCGAAAAAAGTTAAAACCTCGCAATTTTTTCGTCCTGCATTTATCCAGTTGAAATTTTAGCAGAAGGTAGGTAATAGCCCGAGGATCAAAATCTATATCGAACCGAAGTGCGCTGAAGGTTTTAGGGGCGAAAACTACCCTAATTGTCAAAAATTATAAAATAACATATTAAACCTGAATATGGGTAAGATTTGGTTTTGAATTAGTTAAATAATGATTATTTTATACTTTTGAATAGAGTTCCATCATATTTCAACCCTTAAAAAGCAACCCTTGTTAGAGATTAATGTAAAAAATTACTAATTCTAAAAAAATGATTTCGCCTTGGACCGATTTGGATAAAAATTTGGATTTAAGCTCAATTCACCCGCTGCTTTATAGTTTATGTCATGTCGACGAACCCTGATTGTTCTTAGGGGTAAGGACTACCCCTAATTATCAAAAATTATAAAATAACATTAAACCTGAATATGGGTAAAATTTGGTTTGAATTAATTAAATAATGATAGTTTCGTGCTTTTGAATAAAGTTCCATCATATTTCAACACTTAAAAAGCGACCCTTATTAGAGATTAATATAAAAAAATTAGTAATGCGAAGAAAATGATTTCACCTTGGAACGATTTGCATAAAAATTTGGAATTAAGCTCAACTCACCCTCTGCTTTATAGTTTATGTCATGCCGATGAACCCTGATTGTTCTTAGGGGTGAAAACTACCCTTAATTTTAAAAAATTGTAAAATAATATTACAAATCTTAAGATGAGTGAAATTTGGTTTGGATTAGTTAAATAGTGAGTTTTTTATACTTTAAAATACAAATTCATATATTTTGAACCCTTAAAAATCAATTGTTATGAGTGCTATAGATGAAAACAATTTTTTGCCAAAATTTTGCAACTTTTCAACTTTTGAAAATCACCCTTTACAACATTGCAGTTTTTATAAACAATTTATAAGATATAAATCGAAAAAAGTAGAATTAAATACAAAAAAAATTATCAACATAAAAAGGCATCATTATATTCTTATACATTTACATAAATAGTTGAAAATATTTACATTTATAGGTAAAACAATTATAATATTAATTTTATTCGTCATCAATTACATCTTCATCGTGATCTATGTCATCCTCATCTTCTTCAATTATTGGTGGACTGTTATTGCACCTTCACCTGAGCACCCAGAACAAGTAGAGTTACAGTATAAACCAAGTTTTCTGCACCCATATGAAACGCCGCATCTTTTTTTGCATTGGCAAAAAATAATTTTCAAAAATTTATCGGGTGCAGGTTGTTTGTTCATGCGTACGGGTAATAACAAACCATCTTTGGAATACCATCCCCAATCTGTTGCTCTGATATTTTCATTGCCATGCCATAGACATATGAGCAGATGTTTTATTCTGTTGTATGGGATTTCAAAATAAGAACGCTTAATATTTCGAATGTATAACGCCCCACTACCTAATATACCGGTTTTGTAGATTATTATGCTCCGAAATGTACTGTACTATACTAATGGAATTTTCCGGAAAAAATTATCTGTTTTTTTTTAACGTATTTCCTTTAATTTTTAACGGTAGAGTGTTTCTTCAAAAACGATTTGTAGAGGTTTTTAATAGCTACAAGGATCTGTAAATTAAATCTTTTCGGAACCCTTGGTTTTTAAATCGGGTGAGTTTAAAGGGCTCGAAAAAGATGGTGCTTGATCGTAAATCGATGCTTTAAACGGCTATATCTCGCCAAATATTGTACAACAAATCTAAATAAAGGATAATTTTAGTCATTAAAAAAGCTACAATTTGGTAATTTTTATTTTTTTCATATATATTCAGTATTTTCGGCATATTTAAAAAAAGAAGGGTAAAAAATATGAAATTGTAAATCGTTTCTCGCTTTAAGCTGTACTTTTTCCAAAACTAAGCATTTTAAATGGGTCAAACTTCTTGGACCTATTAACAATACATCTACAAAGGGAATTGCAGAAGGGTGAAGATCGATTTTAATTATGGGGGGGTTAGGGTGTTGTTGTCCTCGATTTTTTCGTAAAAAATGAGGTATTGACCTTATTTTTTATGATAGGTCTATTTATGCTCTTTAAAAAAGGTTTTGTGATTTTTCTTCCAAAAATGCATCATTTTCCCGATATTTGATTTTAAATCTTTAAAATTTGGCATTTGAAGAAAACCGCTGAACATTGATATTGTATTTGTAATTGTATTTGTCTTTTTAAAAGCTACATTTTCGAGTTATTCGCGAAAAATCGATTAAAAACGTGGATTTTTTTCGTCTAAAAGTTGTTACTTTCAATCGCGAATAACTTGAAAATATCATTTTATAAAAAAAATGTATAGCACATTTTTGTTTAGAATCACTTTTCTAATCGAAACCTGTAGTTAAAACGTAAAAAAAAATTTCACCCCGGAGATGGGGTGGCAACCACCCCCTAGGCTTTGGCGCACTTTGGTTTCATATAGATTTTGATCCTTAGGCTATTACCTACCTTCTGTTAAATTTCAAGTCAATCCAGGGAGCACGAAAAAATTGCGAGCTGAAATGCTACATTTCCTGGACTATAACTGGTTTGACAGCATAATAAAATCGTAGATTTATGTGTAGCTTTCAATTTTTATGAGTTCAGAATCCAGCAGCCCGGTGAAGTATGGGATTTTTTATAATATAATTATTTGACAATCTTTTGTTGGCCAACCAGCTACAGCAGAATTGAGCCGAAATACATTATATTCCTATGTTCCGAATTTATTTCGTTCAATCTGTATACAGAGGTTATACAGACTGAACCAAATTAAAACGGAACATACAATTTAATACATGTCTGTTTGAACTGCATTTGAAATAGTGGACCAATATAAAACTTGGACAAAAATAAATCCATACCTGGGTATAGACATTGTATAAAATATTGTTCAGCTATCTGTCTCGTAACAATGTTGTTTGCGTAAAACGGGTTTGTCTAAGGCAGCGATAATAGTTCAGGAAGTGAAGCTCAAAAAAAGTTAAAACTTCGCAATTTTTTAGACCTGCATGTATCAAGTTGAAATTTGAACAGAATGTAGGTGATAGCCCAAGGATCAAAATATATGTCGAACCGAAGTGCGCTGAAGGGTTTTAGGGGTGAAATCTACCCCTAATTGTCAAAAATTATAAAATAACATATTAAACCTAAATATGGGTAAGATTTGGTTTGAATTATTTAAATTATGATTATTTCATACTTTTTAAATAGAGTTCCATCTTATTTCAACCCTTAAAAAGCAACCCTTGTTAGAGATTAATGTAAAAAAATTACTAATTCTAAAAAAATGTTTTATTATTGGATCGATTTGGATAAAAATTTGGATTTAAGCTTAATTCACCGGCTGCTTTATAGTTTATGTCATGTCGACGAACCCTGATTGTACTTAGGGTGAAAACTACCCCTAATAGTCAAAAATTATAAAATAACATATTAAACCTGAATATGGGTAAAATTTGGTTTGAATTAATTAAATAATGATAGTTTTCGTGCTTTTGAATAAAGTTCCATCATATTTCAACCCTTAAAAAGCGACCCTTATTAGAGATTAATATAAAAAAATTAGTAATGCGAAGAAAACGATTTTACCTTGGAACGATTTGCATAAAAATTTGGAATTAAGTTCAACTCACCCTCTGCTTTATAGTTTATGTCATGCCGATGAACCCTGATTGTTCTTAGGGCTGAAAACTACCCCTAATTTTCAAAAATTGTAAAATAATATTACAAATCTTAAGATGAGTGAAATTTGGTTTGGATTAGTTAAATAGTGATTTTTTTATACTTTAAAATACAAATTCATACATTTTCAACCCTTAAAAATCAATTGTTATGAGTGCTATTGGTGAAAACAATTTTTTGCCAAAATTTTGCATTTTTTCAAGTTTTGAAAATTACCCTTTACAACATTGCAGTTTTTATAAACTAATTTATAAGATATAAATTGAAAAAAGTAGAATTAAATACAAAAAAATTTATCAACATAAAAAGGCGCCATAATTATATTCTTATACATTTACATAAATAGTTGAAAATATTTACATTTATAGGTAAAACAATTATAATATTAATTTTATTCGTCATCAATTACATCTTCATCGTGATCTATGTCATCCTCATCTTCTTCAATTGTTGGTGGACTGTTATTGCACCCTTCACCTGAGCACCCAGAGTTACAGTATAAACCAACTTTTCTGCACCCACATAAAACGCCGCATCCTTTATTGCATTGGCAAAAAATAATTTTCAAAAGTTCATCGGGTGCAGGTTGTTTGTTCATGCGTACGGGTAATAATATACCCATCTTTGGAATACCATCCCCAATCTGTTGCTCTGATATTTTCATTGCCAAGCCATAGACATAAATGAGCAGATGTTTTATTGCGTTGTATGGGATTTCAAAATAAGAACGCTTAAAATTTCAAATGTATAACGCCTTACTAGCTAATTTACCGGTTTTGTAGATTATTATGCTCCGAAATGTACTGTACTATACTAATGGAATTTTCCGGAAAAAAATTAACTGGTTTTTTAACGTATTTCTTTTAATTTTTAACGATAGAGTGTTTCTTCAAAAACGATTTGTAGAGTGTTTTAAGAGCTACAAGGATCTGTGAATTAAATCTTTTTGGGACCCTTGGTTTTTAAATGGGGTTAGTTTAAAGGGCTTGAAAAAGATGGTGCTTGATCGTAAATCGATCCTTTAAACGGCTATATCTCGCCAAATATTCATTGTACAACAAATCTAAATAAAGGATAATTTTAGCCATTAAAAAAGCTACAATTTGGTAATTTTTATTTTTTTTTCATATATTTAGTATTTTCGGGAATATTTAAAAAAAGGAGGGTAAAAAATATGAAATTGTAAATCGTTTCTCGCTTTAAGCTGTACTTTTTCTAAAACTAAGCATTTTAAATGGGTCAAACTTTTTAGACGTATTAACAATACATGTACAAAGGGAATTGCAGAAGGGTGAAGATCGATTTTAATTATGGGGGTGGTTAGGGGGTTGTTTTCATCGATTTTTTTCGTAAAAAATGAGGTATTGACCTTATTTTTATCATAACTCACTCAATTTTTGAGCTAAAGTCTTTTTTTGTGATAGGTCTATTTATGCTTTAAAAGAGGTTTTGTGAGTTGTCTTCCAAAAATGCATCATTTTCCCGATATCTGACTTTGAATCTTTCAAATTTGGCATTTGAAGAAAACCGCTGAACATTGATAGGCCGAATTTCGGTTCCTATTATATCGCAAAACATTTTAAAAAATAAATTGTATTTGTCTTTTTAAAAGCTACAAATTTGTTCTCTACAATTTTTTTGATAAAATGCACCATTTTCGAGTTATTCGCGAAAAATCGATTAAAAACGTGGATTTTTTCGTCTAAAAGTTGTTACTTTCAATCGCGAATAACTTGAAAAATATCATTTTATAAAAAAAATGTATAGCACATTTTTTGTCTAAAATCACTTTTTTAATCGAAACCTGTAGTTAAAACGTAAAAAAAATTTTCACCCCGGAGATGGGGTGGCAACCACCCCCTAGGCTTTGGCGCACTTTGGTTCGATATAGATTTTGATCCTTAGGCTATTACCTACCTTCTGCTAAATTTCAAGTCAACCCACGCAGCACGAAAAAATTGCGAGGTGAAATACTTCATTTCCTGGACTATAACTGGTTTGACAGCATAATAAAATCGTAGATTTATGTGTAGCTTTCAATTTTTATGAGTTCAGAATCCAGCAGCCCGCAGAAGTATTGGGTTTTTATAATATAATTATTTGACAACCTTTTGTTGGCCAACCTCCTACAGCAGAATTGAGCCGAAATACATTATATTCCTATGTTCCGAATGTATTTCGTTCAATCTGTATATCTGTCACTCCAGTTGAATAAGTGGTTAAGTCAATTTTGCATAGTTTTCAGGAGATGAGTTACAAGTTTTGACAAGTCAAGTTTTTTATACGGTAGAATGCTAAAACATTTACAAAAAAATTAGATAGAATACAAATGTATTATTGGTCTCATTCTGTAACTACTAAGGATAATGAGATATGAGACTTAACCATTTATTCACCGTCGACTTACCCAATTATTCACATTAATATATTAATAAAAATAAGCCAATCTGTGTATTTTATTTTTTGGTTTAATGACTTAAAACATAAAAAAGGATATCTCTTTATTTTAAATTTAACAAAAACAGTTAACATTTTAAAAAACATTTATTATGAATTATTTGGTGTATCTTCGTCAGGATCCAATTCTTCCAGGTCAGGATCATTGGCGACAT
>OU898284.1:66535215-66554215 GCA_918026665.1 Diabrotica balteata | reverse complement strand
ACACTGGTCCAAAAAAGGTCAACTCGACTTAACCTGTTAAGCACAGAAAACGATTATTGGTCATAACTGGGCAGGTCAATTTAACCATTTATTTCCTAAGACATTATTTTATATGTTATTAGGTAAGTCGAGTTAATCTAAATAGTACATAAATTTTAAAGTGGCTAAAATACATACATAAACTTTGCTAGAGCTTACAACTAAACTACTTGTTCACAACATCGGAGAAGTCATTCTTTCCTCATTTGTGCACTTAACCTATTTTGGCAAAAATTCGACTTAACCACTTAGTCACTGGACCAACAGATATATATATATATATATATATATATATATATATATATATATATATATATATATATATATATATATATTATATCGTTTCCATGATTGTGTGGTTCTCATATTGTACTTTTTAGATGAACTGATCATGCTTTCAGAATACGAAAGCGAAACGTCTTCAAAATAGATAAAGTAGCCTATCAACTTTGTCTTTTATTTCTCCACCTTGAGACCGATATAAGAACCCACCACTCGTCTGAGTCTGAGGAGTGATCCTTATATATATATATATATATATATATATATATATATATATATATATATATATATATATATATATATATATATATACCAATGTGTATGTATCTATATATTATAAAAGTTTATAAAAGTAATAAATTAAATATTTATTAAGGATTTTTATTACAGAATTATCTTTTGACGCCATATTTGCATCCCAGGAATGAAGCACAAGTACGATATAATCGTAGCCACATTCGTACAAGAAATATTGTTGAAAAGCAATATGGGGTATTAAAAAAGTTAGAAAGATCTACAAATGGAATAATAGCATGTGCTATTTTACACAATATTTGTATTGAAGCCAAAGAAGATCAGCCCCCAGATGATATGGAAAACATTGGTCAGTTAATTAAAGCTGGACAAATCAATCAACCGCTTGATGATCAAAATCTACATGGCATTGCAAGAGATGTTATTGTCCAAAATTTTTTTCAATAACAGTGAATCCAATAGACTACTTTTTATAATATGTATTAATGTAATAGCACTTTCGTACATTCGTCAATTTAATACAGCAAAACCATTTAAATCTAAAAAAAAAACAAAGTTAAATTATAGTTCTAACCTCGAAAGTAAATAAAAAAAATTATATATTCTAACAAACTGGTATTTTCTTTCAAAAACCCATTCATGATTTCATTAAATCAATTGTATTATTAAAAATATAGAAATAAAAAACAATTTTCAAGATATTTTTTATTTTAAAATTATTTCAATAATGACAATAGAGCTGTTGGCACTTCTTCATTATCTAAAATTAAAATTAGATTAAAAATAAATTATACTGTATAATATAATATTTTAATCAAACCACTTTTAGTTTTATTTAATATGCTCTTCCGAATTTCATTTTCTAGAGCTGCCTTTTTCAATTGATACTGATGCAACTCATTAGCACGTTTTTCTGCTGCCATTAGTCTATTTTTTTCATCATCCAGAAGTTTTGCTTTTTTTCTTTCATTTTCAATTTTTAGTTCATTTAATATATCTTTATTACACTTTAATACTTTTGGACGTCTTTTACTATGCAGAGGAGTTTGATTTAAAATGTTGAGTGGCCCAGGTGTGATAGTAGCTGCCGATTGTTCCTCAATAATAACATCGATATCTGAAACCACCATTTCTTCTATTTCGAAGTCTTCCATATCTGAAACCACAGTTTGCAATATTACACTGTCATTGACGTCAGGAATAGCATCACAATCATTTACATTTTCTATTCCCATAGCAGCACGTCCAATTAAATTTGCTATTAGATCTAACAGGGGATCTGCTTTTATATCTGTGGTTCGTTTTGGCTATATTTATTCGTAATTTCGCCTTATACACTTTACACTCTGACTTCATTCTGTTCCACATTTTTTTAAGACTGCTGATTGACCTAAAATATTTTAGATATTAATGAAAACTGTTTATATTATATAATGGCATATTCCTTACCTCTTAACCCAGATATTACTGAAACTTTTATTGTTAACATTTTGAATTAATTTCGAATTTTTATGGAAATTATAGCCAACGGAACCAAAAAACACAATCATATATTTTTTTTATGACGATACCTGTCAAGTTTTGACATGTTCTTTTAAAAGGACGGTACCAGATATCATATATATTTTATTAGTATCAATTTACAAAGAATGAAAGGATTTAAAACAAAATTTTGGATGTGACAATATCCACATCTCGATTGCTTTTCTTGATAAAGAACCAAGTGGGTAATACCGTCATATCTTGAATTGGCTACCGAATTCGAATTCCGCTTAGAAGGTCCGCGTTTTGTTTCTTTTTTAAAAGTTTCCAAAATATTAGTTGCAATAGATCTTCTAAATTCAAGTTGATCCAGTTTACCGTCTTGAGTTTTGTGAATCTGCCACTCATTTTTAATAGCCATATCAACGCAATGAGCAAAAAGGGGAAAATACCATTTCTTTCCTCTTATGGACACTCGATATAAACATATGTTCTGGTCACTGCGATCAACGCCACCCATGAAGTTATTGTATATTCTAACAATATTTGGTTGAGGAACTTGAATATGTTTTTTCTCTGCTTGTGAAAATCTCTTCACATAGAAACAAGGCATTAGTGGTACAAAATTGGAAGCAATAGAAACAATAACGATATTAATAAAACTAGACGTTCCTCAGAAACGGATATGGGTTTTTAGGTAAAAAAACAGGAATATTGGATTAAAACTCGGACACATTAGTATATAGATATTAAAACATTTTTTTTTGTTTACTTAGCCTGTCAGTATACTGGTAGTCAGGATATAGATGTACGTTTTTAACTATATACTAAATACCAGTATACTGGCAGGCTAATCTAGACAAAATAAACAAAAATAATCGCTGTATAATTGGGAAAAAAATTTCTCTTATCAATTTTATCATTTTTTTATTACAAAAGAAACATAATTATCATTCTAAACTTAAAACTATAAGAAATAAATTTATTGTTTGACTTGTGTATGGAACAATTTGTAGCAAGGAACTATACATAGTCCTGGTGAGTCGGGGCAGCTGGGACTATAATAACGGGACCTTTTTCGAGCATTTTGCTTAGTGCAATATTGGCATCGTAACATACCACTTTTATTTTTTTCCGTGACAGGAACTTGTTCTGGGTAATGCATATTGTTTGCAGTTGTTTGTACCTGAATAGCCTTGTTATTGTCGATAAGGTCCGTTACTGTGCTCTCACGAAATTGCAAAAAAGAAGTTTTCTTATTCGATGCTCTCTTGTAGATGTAAAAGCTGTTCCAAATGCATATGTCTAATAGATGGAAAAACAATTTTCTATACCACCGAAGTGTTTTTCTTGGTACCGAGTAATATGACAACATCTGGTCTGCTCGATCTATCCCAGACATGTGCTTATTATAGTCAAGCACACAATCGGGTTTAATTTTCGTAGCACCTCGTTTACAAACAACGTCAGTCATAACGTGCTTATGCTTTGTGCTGATCATTCAGACATTACGCTTATCTTTCCATTTAGTAACCAATACGGGCCCTTTACGTTTCCATACAGCATCTCCTTTCTTTAGCTTCTTTTTTAACATGTCCTTGGGGCTTTCAGTTCTGTCTTCTCATAGAGTTCCAACAACGTGTGTCTTTTCCTTGAATAGGCCTTCCGCCAATCCTACACTGTTGTAGAAATTATCCATGTATAAAACATGACCTTTTCCGAAATAATCCTTCGTCAACTCTTTGACAATATCCGCTGTTTTCAAGGTACCTCTTCCGGTATATACAATAATATTTAATATATATCCATCGTGTGTAGTGAGTTCGTATAGTTTAATCCCATACTTGTGACGTTTACTAGCTATGTATTGTCGAAAGATGAGACGACCACGCCACAAGATCATGGACTCATCAATAGAGAGCTCTCTATTAGGGTATAGACAATTTTGTATATTTTTTAGAACTGCGTCCAAAATAGTCCGAATCTTGTAAAGACGGTCCTCAGTATTAACATCAGTATGGTCTATGAATCGTAGCATTTTTAAAATCCCTAGAAATCTATCGTGGGCCATAGTTTTTCCAAAAACAGGGTGGTAGTAAATACTTTCCCTGCTCCAGTGTTTGACAAGGGAAGGAAATTTTACGATGCCTCCCAAAACACACAAACCTAGGAATTTTTTGATTTCCTCATTAGAAACTTCTTTCCATACACTTCTTTTTCGTTGAAGTGTTGTAGATGTGGATACAGTGGGTCGTCTATTAGTTTCACATACAATTGTGTTGATTATATCGTTGTCGAAAAGCACATTAAAATAATCTATGGGTTTTGCATTGGCCGGAAGATTTACATTGATAGACGGTATTCCAGTAAAATCAAATTCTGTTACATCTTCTTCTACTTCGCCCCAGCCATAATGTCCATCTGAAATGTATTTTGTAGATTTTTTCTGTGTCATAGGGGTATTTGTTGTCTTATTATGGCAAATATTTGGTTCATCTATTAGATCAAAATGTTGTTCATCCCCAAATTCACTTTGATCGGACTCTGTATCTTCAGAACTATTTACACTAGTTTCGCTAAGATAAGTTTTATCAACTACAGAATCATCGTCAGAAAAATCGTCTTCGGACTCATTAAGATTTTCTGGGAGACTATCGAAACATTCTGCCTCTATTTTATTTGCTTCAATCTGTAATTCTTGTTCTGTTAACGGGCGATTGCTAGCATACTTTGAAAGTCTAGGTTTTTTCATACAACTTTTGCTAAAACCAAAAGAAAACAATTAATAATGCACAAACTATTGAACCACTCTGTACATAACTTTATTTTTCATCTAAATTTTATAATACTTTTAAGAACAATTAAAACATTTCAATATTATTTATTCGTCCAAGAAACATTCAAGTGTTTATAATGGGGCAATAAAACAAATCTTGTAACTAAATAAAGTGAACAAAATTTAAGAATGCTAAATTTAACATAAGAGTGAGAGGTTTAAGTTCATACAATCAACTACATTTAAAGTAAAATCATCTAAAAAAATAATAAAAAAATTATCAAAAGTGGAATTAGTTGCACAAGTACTTTTAATTAATCAGGATCTAAATAACACTAAAATATTAGACCAAAATTATTTTGTTTTATTACTAGCACTATTATGACTTATTCTATAAATGATATTTAATATTTCTTATCCTGGAATATTTGTATTATCCATATTCCATCAATAAAATTCACCAATATCACCATATAACCTTAAAATTATCACGTGCTCTAAATGTGTCAATAAAATTGTTTAGGAACGAACTACCAGTATACTGGCAAAGATTACAATATTAGAGACTACATACATATACGGCGTCTACATCTCGTTCCTTTACTTCTGGTCTGTGTGAATATATAAAGCATTGAAATTAGTAGAGCTGTGAGCCAGTAAAGTGGTAGTCAGTATATTACGGAAAACTCGAAATACCAGTATAGTGGTAGTCAGGTGCGAACGTGTTAAACAATAAATCATTAAATTAAAATTTTGGCAATTCAAATAATGTCAAATATTAGAAACATAAATATGACCAAACGCAACATGTCATACACATTCTTCTACCTTGTGTGGCATGACTTTAACGGGTGGCCTAAAAAATGTATATTTTTACAAAATTTTGGGATACATTTAATTCGTAGAACAATTTTAACATTTGTTTTTAATACATTTTTTAGTTCTTACAAATAGTTTCCTATAAATTTTGATGTAAAATAATTAGGAAAGCAGGAATTCAACAATTTAGAATATCCCATTGAATTTCCTATGGCCCGTTTGACGATTCACCTCCTTATATATTATCTCGTAAATTACTAGTTATAATTAAACAAAATTTAAGGTACACCTATTTTGGGATACGAAGATTCCATATTTAATATTTGCAATGTTGCCAGATTTGTCGTTTCTCTTATATTATTAGTAACTTTGGTTTTTCAAATTTATCACCCTGTATATTTAGTCATTATTGAAATCTCTTATTCAATACGAGTTCAAACATATGTAACACTTATGATTTTATGTAGTTAGGAAGATCTTAAATACATAAAACATAAAGTCTGGCAACGCCTAATTGTCTCAATAAATTTTTGCTATGCCCAAAACTATCTTTAACTACATTAAAATGTAATAATTGATAGATTTCAACATTTTTTAACATAATGGTTACTTTATCAAGTGTTCAAATGTGTTCCATGTGAGTTAACTGTACCCAAATCGATGGTAGAATACGTCTACCACATGTTTCCATGATTGTTTAGAAATTATTTGAGATTCATTGATATTTCGTTGCCTTAGTTGTGCAAGACTTGCTGGTTTAGTTTTGTATCCCCAATAAAAATAATCTTTAGGAATAAAATCAGGTAAACGTGGAGGCCATTCAATTCTACCTCGTCTACCAATCCATCGTCCGGGAAATACCTCCTCTAAATAACGCCAAACATTTACACCAAATTTTGTAAAATTATGACAAGCAATTTACGAATTACGAATTTACTAGATAGATACCGATCAGTTATACCGAAAAGAGTTATGAATGACAACAAAACTAGATATAATGCAAAGTTTTGTTGAAGATCCACATACATCGTCACGCAGGGTTGCTCAAGTACATGATGTAGGTCGTTCTTCAGTCTTACGTGTATTATATAAAAATATTTTTAAACGATACAAAATTAACTTATTGCAAGAATTAAGTGAAGATGACTTCGATCGTAGATTAGAGTTTACTGAGGTAATGATGGATAAAATGGAAAAGGACAAAAATTTCGTTAACAGAATATGTTTTTCCGATGAGCAACCTTTAAACTGTGTGGAAGTGTAAATCGACACAATTTAAGGTACTAAAGTGACGTAAATCCACACTGGATGCATTAAAACCAAACTCAAAGACCACAAAAATTAAATGTATGATCAGGTATAGTCGGTACTCAATTAATTGGGCCACTTTTTATCGAAGGAAATTTAACTTCAGATAGTTATGAAATGTTACTTAGAAATGAAATTGTACCTACACTGATATAAATTTTTTGGTGTCAATTTTAATTAGATATGGGTAAGATGGAGCTCCAGCTCATTTTGGGGTAAATGCTCGGGGTTATTTAGAAGAGATATTTCCAGGACGATGGATCGGTAGACGAGGTAGAATTAAATAGTCTCCACGTTCACCTGATTTCAATCCTAAAGATTATTTTTATTGGGGATACTTGAATAATTCAGTTTCCAAAACTAAACCAGCAAGTCTTGCTGGTTTCTAAGGCAACGAAAAATCGATGAATCTCAAATAAATTCTAGACAATCATGGAAAAATGTAGTAGACGCATTCTACCATCGATTAGGCTACTGTCAACTTCCAAATGGAACACATTTTAAACACTTGATAAAGTATTTTATTTATTTAGCGTATGGCAATTTGATACACAACATTATCACATATATGTTACAATCTAACATCTAACGTATTAATATATTCAATCGACGCTGGTGTTGCAGAGGCGAAGTCTAGAGGATCTCCATAATACTTTCTCCGAGGGCATTCGGCAATCACATACTGGATGGTCTGTTTCTCGGCGCCGCAGTCGCACTCAGTAGAGGTTCTCATCCTCCATTTATAAAGGGTATCTGCGCAGACTCCATGACCCGTTCTTATCCTGTTAAGAGTTGACCATGATTTTCGGGGGAGGTCAAAACCTGGTGGAGTTTCTGTGATGCATGCTGTGTTTCTCATTATTAGGTTCGGTCTGTCGCTCTCCATGTTCTTCCACTGGGAGTTCATTTGGAAATTGTTGGAACTCAAGTTTATTGCATCTCTAGTCGGAGGTTTTCTGGAGCGCAATCGATGTGAATTAGCGTCGGCGACATATGTATGTATAGGTAATTGCGGGTTGTTAAGCAGCTTTTGGAATTCTCTAAGCAGAGCATGCTGACGACGAAGATTAGGTGGAGGTATATGGCTCAGTAGTGGAAGCCACTCCACAGGTGTAGACTTGATCGTTCCAGATATGAGACGCATGGCGACATTGAGCTGGGTATCTATAATTTTTGTGTGGACGCTATTCAGCCAAACAGGAGAGCAGTATTCAGCTGCGGAGTATACGAGTCCAAGGGCTGAACACCGGAGTGTACCTGCTGATGAGCCCCATGTAGTCCCGCAAAGCTTCTGTATGATGTTGTTACGGGTTCTCAGCTTTGCTGCGGTGTTCTCAAGATGTTTCTTAAAGGAGAGTGTTCTGTCCAGGGTGACGCCGAGGTACTTGGGATTATGGTTGTGCGTGAGCAGTTGGTTATCAATGTATACTTTAAGTTTTGTGTGGGCCATTTTGTTGTTCAGGTGAAAACAGCTAACCTCGGTTTTTTTGGGGTTAGGTTTAAGTCTCCATTGTTTAAAGTACTTAACCAGGCGTTCCAGATCTTCCGTTAGGATTACCTCGGAGTTTTGTAATAAGGAGCTTTGAGTTGCAAGTGCTCAGTCGTCTGCATATCCAAATTTTTTATATCTGGTAGGGGGCATATCAGCTATGTACATATTAAATAGCAGGGGTGCAAGTACGGAGCCCTGGGGGAGGCCATTATTAAGCGTTCTCTGTTTGCTCACTGTAGTTCCCATGGTTACACGAATGTGTCTACTGCTCAGCATAGTATTTATGAGTCGGGCGGTTGTTTTGCAGGGGATTATTTTAAGGAGCTTATAGATGAGGCCATCTTTCCAAACCGTATCATAGGCAGCCGATAAATCGATGAATGCCACAGACGTCTTCAGTTTTCTTTGGTAACCTGCTTCTATGTAGGTAGTTATAGAGAGCACTTGGTCAGTGGTGCTTCGTTGAGGCCTGAATCCTGCTTGTTCAATTGGTATTTTTTGAAGTAGCTTTGGACCGATTCTGTTCAGGACCAGTCTTTCGAGGAGCTTGTAAGCTGAACTGAGTAAAGCGATGGGGCGGTAACTCGCTGGGTTGTCTGTTGGTTTTCCAGGTTTCAGGATGGCTATGATTTTTGTTTGTTTAAAGAGGTTTGGTAGGTTACCTGTTTTGAGTATATCTGTATAGAATTTAGACAACCAGGTTTTTTCAGATTTCCCACAATGGATCAGAAATTCGGGAGGTATACCGTCTGTACCAGGAGCTTTGTTGGGTTTAATGTCTTTGATGGCGTTTGAGACTTCTTCTGGAGTGAACGGTGCGGAGTACTCTGTATCTGATGGACAGGCAGCTTTTAGATGTTTAAGCTCCCTTTTTATAGTAGTGGTAAACTTTTTATCACATGCTCCTCTGGAGGTGGCAACTATATGTGATGCAATTTTATTAGGGTTGAAGTCGTGGATTTGTCGTGTTGCCAGTTTGTCACTTCCGAGTTTTCTTAGGAGCGACCACGCTTTACGGCTAGACTTTTTGAAATCTAACGATTCGACTTCATTTGTCCATTTCTTCCTTCTTGCTACATCAAGGCTCAGGAGAAGTTCGTCCGCAAGGTCACTTTCACCGGTTTCAAGATATTCTTCGTAGAGGTTTTGGCTTTCCTCACTCCATCCTGGTATGTATTGCTTACGATGGCCCCTGGGAATGTGTTTCTTTGCTGTAGCAATTATTGCCCCTCTAAACCTTTCATAATTTTTGTATGTTGGTGGAATCCATCGTAAGATTTTATCGAGTTCATTGGTAAAGGCGGGCCAGTTACCTTTGTTAAAGTTCCAGCGTGGTCGTGGAATAGTTGTAACTAGTGGGATTTGGATACCAATCTCAATAATGATCGGCCTGTGCTGGCTATGCGGGAAGTCATGAAGTACTCTTCTCTTGGTTGGTAAGGGGTAGCTCTTCTGGTTTTTGCTCACAAAACATAAATCTGGATTGTACTCTTGTTTCCATGTCGCCGATTTAAAAGTGCCCCGGTCTTTGGCATCGAAGACGTGATGCAGGTGGTTACTCTCTGTCCAGTCTAACAGTGTCTCCCCGTTTTCATCGTTGTTTCTGTATTTCCATTCTTGATGATGGCTGTTAAAATCACCTAAATAGATGGCTGGATGGGGCCTTATGTCTATGACGTGGCTTGGCCATGTAATACTTGGGGGTTTATAAACATTTGTCACTTCGATTTCACCTATTTTGGTAACGGTCAAATGTATATTATCTTGCGTGGTGGAAGATACGAAGTGATCGTTTTCTACGGAGTTTTTTACGTAGTTGGCGGTACCATAAGCATGGTGATAGGTTGCTCCCAGAAGATCATAGCCTGGAATTTTGCCTCTACTTGCGAGTTGTTGTTCGTTCGCAGCATGGGTTTCCTGTATAACTACCAAGTCGATGTCGTTAGAAAGTAGTATGTTTGACAGCAGTTCGCTTTTGGATCGGCTAATGCCTTCAATATTTATCTGACAAATCCGGACAATGGGTCCAAGAGTTCTAGTCATTTGGTTCTCATAAGAACCGTTTCCTGGTTGGGCGTTCATGTTAGCAGTTGTGTATTGGCCAGGAGATCGTTGGATAGTTTGGCCGCCTCTTCGTTCTAGTAACTCTCTCTAGTAACCTCTCCGTACTTGATAAAGTAACCATTGTGTTAAAAAATATTGTAATCTATCAATTGTTACATTTTAATGTAGTTAAAAATAGTTAGTATTAAAAAATTTATTGAGACAATTAGGCGTTGCCAGACTTCTGTTTTATGTATTTAAGACCTTTTAGACTACATAAAATTATAAGTATTACATATGGTTGAACTCTTATTGAAAAGGATATTCCAATAATGAGTGAATATACAGGGTGATAAATTTGAAAAACTAAAGTTACTTATAATATAGGAGAAACGGCAAATCTGGCAACATTGTAAATATAAAATATGGAATCTCCGTATCCCAAAATAGGTGTACCTATATATACCTATATATAATAAATTTGGGAATTAAATTTTGTATAATTATTTCTAGTAATTTACGAGATAATTGGCCGTTTCCAGACTTTTGGGCCACTCTGTATATATATATATATATATATATATATATATATATATATATATACAGGTGCAAAATAATTGATCCATGGGTATTATTTGCTGTAAAAAGAAAACGTTTGAAGATATTTGTTTCAAATCAGGTATATATATATATATATATATATAATATATATATATATATATATATATATATATATATATATATATATATATGTATATATATATATGTATATATATATGTTATATATGTATATATATATATATATATATATATATATAATATATATATATATATATATCGCTACTTCAATACAAAAGAGCCACAAACCAAAATTACAGTTTTTACAGGAGAGCTATGCAAAGTTTTAGCCTTTATTTTTTGTTAATTTCTCTTTTACTTTATATCATTTATATGCAAGTTAAGTATTGTTAGAAAGGTAAATTTAAATTGTATTTGATATTGTATTCAGATGTAACGTAAGTATTTTCCTGAAAGAGATATTAGCAGATGTGTCTCTTTTGTATAAAAAATATTTGTGATATCATTATAAGTATTGAAAATAAAAGGACACATACCAAAGAAACAAAGATTTTAATTGATGTTTTTGTCATTTTTTTATGTAGATTTTAGTACAATTATTACAAAAAAAAGATGACAATGTCAGGCTATCAAAAAAAAAAACAAAAGTTAGTTATAAAGCTAAATAAGTCTTGGTTTCGGAAACATAATAAAAGTCTGTATCTTAAATTACAACTATGTAGTTACTCTCAAGTTACATAGATAGGTAGTGATAACTTATTAAAGACACTTAAAAAATGACCTATTATTTTTACACGCTACAATTATTATTTATACCTAGCTAATAAAAACACTGTCACATTTTGATCATAATTTGTACTTATTGAGTATTAGTTGCATAAACAAGTAGAAATATTAAGAAATCGCGACAAAAATGAATCAACTGTTTATAAGAATCTGTGTAACTCTATACTTGAACATCCGTCTTAAAGATTGGAAAAGAATCCTTCATGTATTTACGGCATACTTTGGTATGATATTTTTAGTTATCAGGTCAAGAATACCCTGTTTATTTGGTTCTGCAATTTTTAGCTTCTGAGAATATAATCTCTTTGGTGTAATGTCAGAATTACTAGAATTTTGTTGCCTTTTTTTAATGTCATCACAGATTTGAACGCTTTATCTTGATAAGAAGTCTTATATGAAAATGTGTTAATTTTTTGGTGTTCAATGTGAATTATCTTTATTTCACACCATTTCAACCTATCTCCATCTTCGTTAGTGGTGTAGTTTCCACAAGCAAGTTGTTTGAGATTAAAGAAACTTTCATGGGTCAGTTCTTTCACTGAATAAGGCGACCCTTTTTTCTTTGCAGTTTTTATTAATGTTATATATTGGTCAGGCACATAAATTTTAGAAGACTTCAAAGCTCTGGACACATTTCTTTGAATTGTAGAGTGAACCGCATTGCCCTCATTTTGAGTGTGTCCTTTAATTAGAAATTTGTGAGTAACACTCTTCAGTTTTGGGAATGTATTTACGGCATATTGATACATTGCCACCATATATTTATTTTTTTGCTGACCACAGCAATTGTCGCTATAAAACACAACGTCGAAATCATCAGTTGCTTTGTTTTGTAAATATTAGAAATACATAAACACGCACGAACCAATTTCATTTACTCCTCGTGCTCCTTCTCCTTCATGCCATACAAAACACGTTGTAGCTTTAGAACCCAGTTCCGTAATTGTAAAATTAAGTACATTTACTTTATAAATATAATAAAAACTAGAAACTTCGCCCCGTGGACAAGGCATTACAGCCTGCAAATCATATACTGCAACTATAAAATTCTCAGTAACTTTTTGTTTGTCTTTTTCTTTTTCGGATCTTCGGAAAGGATTTTCTCTCTCAGGTGGTTTTCATGTTTCGCTTGTAAACTTGTTTTATCCTCAGCATTATTAAAGGATGTACATTCTTCACACTGGTCTTTCTTGGGCTGCCAGGAGGAGATATTAAAGTCTGTCATAAAAATATGATAATACATTTGGTATGGAACATATTGTTTATCCTCAGAAACACAATTTTCAACATAATTTAGGTGTAAAGCAGCAATGTTAAGACCGCCTTCTATATATTCACGTTTAGAACGAGATCTACAATAATGGCTCTCGATTCTCGGAATGGAGTTAATATGATTCTGACGTCCTTTAGAGATGGATTAATCTGGTGATGATTATTGTGTCTTCCTCTAAGGTCTTCATCCTGAATACCTTTGACAGTACAGTTGTTCTTTCTCACAACAGTTCTGATGGTTTTCTCGGAAATAGCTAGGGTATTCATAAAGAATATTTTGCATACTCTCTTACGTTCAGTACCTAAAGGCAAATAGTATGCGTTGTTAAAATTTTTGCGAGTACTGTCAACGCGTATATAACGATACTTTGGTACAATTTCAGCCATATTGGAGTAAATAAATTGTCTTTGTACTTTTAAATCGGCAGTTTTCCAAAACTCATTAAAAATTGTTAGTCTTTCTTGGGCTGTAAATTTTGTAAAACATTGTAACTTACACTTATCAGCACAAACCGGTCCCATTTTTTTTCTTCAATCTTTTTCTTAGATTTTGACAAGGATGTATATGCCTTACCACTATTTCTTAATAACTTGGTAACGTTTCTTTTCCATAGATTTGGATTTGCCTTCCTTTTGCGACCTTTTTTTTTCATTGTTTTCATTTTCAGATGTATCGACACTACTTGATAAGCTATCGTTAAAGACCTCAGTATTGGTAGGCAGCATATCAACATTGGGTGGTTGAACATCTATTGATATAGACTGGATGTTGACAGGGGAACATTCTACAGTCAATTTATTAGTATGTACAATTTTTTTGATTTTGCTATTAAAACCAGAAGATCCAGGTTGTGAAAATAATTGTTGCTCTTCAGTTAAATGCCTTAAATAAACATTATTTTCATCCGAATAAGTGTCACTCTTTAGTGAATCGTCCTTGCTTGTAAAGTCGGGATCCTCAACACTGTCGTCTGAAGAGAAATCAGCCCTGGAGCTGCTTGAAAACGAAGACGAACTACTTGAAGACGAAGACGAGCTGCTTGAAGATGAAGACGCAGAGTCGCTGTCATATTCAGTTCCCTGAACTATTACCTTTGGCCTGATGTCTAGGGTATTAGCTTGGTAGTTTGTACCATCGCCACTAAAAAGATTTAAATTGTGTTGGCTACCAGGTATGGCATTAATGTATGGTTTTGTTGAATCGTAAAGTAGTGGATCAACATTTTGTGGTTGGGTTTCCAAGTTTACTAACATAGGCAGAGTGTCATAAGTGTTGGCTTGCTCCTTGAATCCGATTTCTTGAATTTTCTCAGGTTTATTAGTACTGGTTTTACACCCAACCATGTCGAGGATTCTATGCACTCTTCTACTCATTCTGCAACAAATAAATTGTTGATGTACAATTAACAATATCAGATTTCTCTTTTTATTAGAATTGCACAAGTAAAATATTTTGGTTTTATATAAATACATAAATATAGACTTCAGATATCAGAGCTGGGAACAAATTAATTACAATTAAAAATTATGTACTTTACTTAAAAGTAAAAGTAATTTATTTCCCTATACAGCTGTGATGTGATCGTTATACATATTTTCTTTTTCGAGATAAGAATGTGATTACTTTTCACTATGGTATTACGAAGCCTAAACAAAATTAAAATAAAAGACAATCAGTCCCATTAATAATAACTTGATATCCACGGGAAGCGACTCAAAAAGGATATTTTGTTTACGTACGATAAATTCAAGTACCTAAATGATTGCTTGTTACTTACATTATGAACTAATTTGCGGAGTAGCAAAATACATATTCATATCATACAATGTCCAAAACAAAATACGATACACGGTATTTTTTACGCTCTCAATTAAAATTGGAAATAAACACGTTGTGTAATATGATATTCAAACTTCTGAATTATATTAAAATAAGATGTTAGACTATCACAATGAATACAATATACAAGTAAATGAAAAAAACTGCATTTTACTTTATAATAACATTTTACTGTCATAAAAAATGCAAAAGAGTCGTACCTATCACACTATATGGCCCTTTTTAATTTAAATGATATAACAGCTCCGAGAATATCATAAGCAAAATGAACATATTCCGTAATACATCCTTTTTGATTAAAAATAAAAATATATATATGCCAATATTTTGTATTAAATGGCCGTATTTCATTACACATCCCTTTTGTTTAAGAAATAATAATATACTTACGTGAATCTTCTGTGCAAAACGGACGTACTTCGGAATGTGGCACTTTTGTTTATAAAAACGATAACAACGACTAGGGTTTTTTGAAATGTGGCTGTTTAACACAAAAAAAACGTGCGATCACTTCGACTGTCAGGACGCAACTAACAAACTGGCGGTTTTGTCCATATTTGTTCTCTCAAATATAAAAATGCAAAAAGGGCGCTAGTGTCATTTCGATATTAAACAACGTAAAATATGTAGGGGTTTCAGTGGTATATCAAAATATGACTGCTTAACGTTAGATTTTTTGAATAAACGCTATTTTCGATTTTTTTGATTTGTGGCCCTTTTGTATTGAAGTAGCGATATATATATATATATATATATATATATATAATATATAATATATATATATATATATATATATATATATATATATATATATATATCTACGGCATAAAGTGAACTCCGCCCATGTTAAAATTCAGGTTCAAATGAGCTCCGTGGTCAAGTGGACACCGATATACGGAGCCCACTTGTCCATTCCATAATATTGGCTCTGTCGATTCGTTAAGATGTATAGTTTCATAATTCTTAAAAAAATTTTGGAGCTCATAAGTACCCCTGTATCATAAATGTATTTCGCTTAGTTCACGTGTATATATTATAGGGGTCGTTCAGATCTTTTTCACTGTATATTGGAACCATAAGTATATCGGTGCAAAAATATATATTTTTATGTAAAAATTGGTAGTAGTGCACAAAAGAGAGAAGAATGTTTAATTTGTATAAGAAAAATATACCAGTTTACCAATATTACATACTTCTGAATATTTTATCTTCTATTTATCTTTATAATATCTCTATGATATCTTACGTAGCTGTCTGCGCTATATTGGGTAAGATATAGTATTTGTGACGTACATGATATTCGCGTATTAACATTTCAATTTGAGTTCTTCCTCTATTAACGGTAATATTATATAAAGGACCATTTGTAAGTATTTTGAATAGCTGACAAAATAAAGATATTGCCGACAGTTTTTGTGTTAATTGGAGATTTTGGCAAATTTAAGCAAGGCAACAACTTAGGCTTTTCTGTACACTTTGGTTATCTGCATAGTTTGAATCTCCAATCTAACACAAAAACTGTCGGCAATATCTTTATTTTGTCAGCTATTCAAAATACTTACAAATGGTCCTTTATATAATATTACCGTTAATAGAGGAAGAACTCAAATTGAAATGTTAAGACGCGAATATCATGTACGTCACAAATACTATATCTTACCCAATATAGCGCAGACAGCTACGTAAGATATCATAGAGATATTATAAAGATAAATAGAAGATAAAATATTCAGAAGTATGTAATATTGGTAAACTGGTATATTCTTCTTATACAAATTAAACATTCTTCTCTCTTTTGTGCCGACGATACCTTAGTCCTTGCCAATTGCGGAGAAGACCTTCAAAATCTAATGAACAAAATAAAACAGACTTGTTATCAGTGTGGATTAAAACTCAACGTTAAGAAAACTAAGTATATGATAGTTAGCAAACAAAATTATATACATTGTACGAATAAGGAGCTCGCCTTAGCGAACTTTGCTGGTTCGGAGAAAGATTTTTCTTATCGCACAAAGCTTCTGAGATACTCTTTAACTTCGAAGGACCAGCTGGAGAATCCAGCACCTGAAAGGTTGTTCCCTTGACAAGGGATAGGTGTAAATATTAAATATGTAAAGCCTTAACGTATCTTTATTGCAAGAAGAAAATAGCCTACATTACTGTAGAAAATAGCATTTGATAGTTTATGGATCAAAAGTAAAGATTTAACTTGTATAACATGTAAATTAAAATCGTTGTTAAAATGTTAAAATTGTTGGATCACAAATCGTTTATGCACTCGCGGCACGATATGGCAACACCGCGACTTGGAACAATTGCAAAGTTGAGATTAAATATAAGTTTTCTACTTACAATAAGGCACAGCATCTAACTCGTTACCATGCACTCACTGCCAACAATACTGGCCACAAAAACTAGATAATTGGAAAATAAGGAAATAATGAATAAATGAAGAAATGAATTTTACGGGTCGCAAGCGCTTGCTTGTTCGACCTTTTTTAAGACGGTTGCTTGGCGACTATATGGTTTTTAGAAACTCGTTGGTCTTGCTAACAGTTCAGGACCGAGAAATGGACTGGCCAATTCATAGGGGGACGGTCTTCAGCTCTCACTAATACAAGCTGATTAAGTTGAAGGTTATTAGATGATTTACACCACTTAGGTCTATGCTGAAGTCGATGCAGATAGTCGGTGCTCCATCTTTTCCAGAATTCGTCTTTTATTTTGGTACAACGATTCCAGAAGGTTAACCTATTCTCTGGGATAGAAGAGATATCACGATCAGGATAAGCCGTCAAGGGGCATCCGATCAAAAAATGACCTGGAGTCAACGAAGTCAGATCGTTAGGGTCATTGGACAGTGGGTATAATGGTCTACTGTTCAACACAGCTTCAATTTGATTGAGAGCAGTGGAGAGCTCCTCAAACGTAAGAGCAGTAGAACCAATGGATTTAATGAGATGGGATTTGGCACTTTTTACAGCCGCTTCCCATAATCCGCCCCAGTGCGGCGAACGGGGTGGAATAAACTTCCAAGAAATTTCCGTAGCAGATATAAAAGATTGAATTTTGTCCATTTTCTCAGAGGATTTAAGAAAAGAGGAAAGTTCTCGTAGCTGATTACGAGCACCTATAAAATTGGACCCATTATCTGAATATATCGTATGAGGGTTACCTCTACGACTAATAAACCGTTTTAGAGTGGCTATAAAAGCTTCTGTAGAAAGATCGCTAACTAATTCAATATGAATCGCTTTTGTTACCATACATATAAATATAGCAATATAAGCCTTTTGAATGGGGCTTTCTTTAACTGGGAAGCCTTAATTAGTATAGGTCCCGCAAAGTCTATGCCGACCTTGGCAAATGGACGAGATTCTTGTACTCGGTCCAGCGGTAAGGGGGCCATTATTTGGGATGCGAATTGTGCATTGAACCTGAAACAGGTTACACAAGATTTGATTAATTTTTTGACAAGACGAGTGCCGTTCAGCGGCCAGTATTGAAGACGTAAATTGCCTAATACACTTTGAGCGCCGCTATGGCCTAGACGTCGATGTTCACGTATAATTAATAAATTAACAACGTGATCATTCTGAGGTAATAATAAGGGAAATTTTTGATTAAAAGGTAAAGTAGAAAATTGCAGACGGCCACCCACTCTAAGTAGGCCGTCAATATCTATAAAAATATTCAAAGGGACCAGTTGTTTATTTACAATGGGAGAGTTTATCTTTAAACAATGTATTTCTTTAGCAAAGTGTTTCTGCTGAATTTGTTTGATTATAAAATCATGGGCAATTCTGAGATTTTCAACAGATAAGTGTCGTTGATTATTAGATTTTTTCCTAACTAACATTGTGAATCGGAATATTTGAGCTAAAACTCGCTGCAGTGTATTAAAGTTGGAAAAGCGGGAGAATACATTTTCCCAAATATAGTCTGATTTGACTATAGCAAGATTGACTTTTTTAGTTTCAGGCAAATCGTCAATAACCTTGAAAGAATCTAAGGAGTCAAAATCTGT
>OU898284.1:66189715-66534715 GCA_918026665.1 Diabrotica balteata | reverse complement strand
TTAATAATATATAGAATGATCAAAATTAGAATAACTGCTATGACTGAGGTGGTCACCAATGGAGTGGTATGTGAAGGAATATTTGTGTCTCTAATTGGTACTAACTGTTTGGCCATATTATTAATTGCATAAAGATTTTCAAAGTCAATTTTGGTAATGTTATGGCTCTGGAATTTTTGTATGTTTTCTGTAGAAAAATATTTTATTTTTGGTAAAATTAGAGCTTTTCCTCTATGAATTTTGATATTGTTATTGAATTTCAATTGGTTGATTATCACTTCACAATTTTCTGGTATACTGATGAGAGATGGACTGTGTACTTCAAAAATTTGGTCTCTCTTGCACTTTGATTGGACTCGTTCTGATGTCGATGGCATTATCAATACTTCATTATTAGTCACTTGTTCGATAATGGATTCTTGAAGAGTGACTTCTGTGGTAAAACATTGGGATGAACTTTGACCATTGAGGAAACGCAAGGTGCAATTGTCTTGTAGTATGGTATCTTTTTTACAATAATATGTTTCTTCTAAAATGGGACATTCTTCTTTTTGTAGGTGCGTCTCGTCAGAGATTCGTGCCAAATAAGGGTATGTGGGAGTGAACATCTTGTTCTTGTGAATTAATGGGTAAATATGATAAAAATCAAAGACATTTGGTTTTAGGATAGGAATGTGAGTAGCAAAGATCAATTTTGAATTCGAAAAAGTTACTTGTGTCCCTAATAGCATGTAATATGTTAAAATATTTATAAATTTTGGAATTTAGAAGGTTGGTAAATACTATGCAAATATTTGATCATATCTTGAATTTCTTGACTCGAAATAATTGAACTATGTAATGTGTTTAATTTTGAAAACATAATTCCATTTGCTATATTTTCAATAAAATCTATCATATTTTGACAATCTAAATTTATCTGACTTATGGTACCTTGAAAAGTAATATAATTTCCCAAACTGTTTATAGTGCTTTGAATTTCTAATTGAAACTTTTGTAAGTTATGTTGTAGTTTTTCTTGGTTTTGCCAAAGTATTTCTAGAGATTTGTTATAATGATCAATTAGTTTTTTATATAAAGATATTTGTAAGTTCGTCTCATGAATAATTTGTTTCTGATTATTTTCTAGTACTTCTATTGCTTTATCATATCTATCTCCGTCTTCTGAATCTAAATTTCCAAATAAGTATTTATTTACTTTACCTAGGCCATCAATTAGGCCTCTTTTTGATCGAATATGGGGATAGATGTTTTCTAATTTTTTCTCTAATGTATTAATTAAAATTTCTGTTCTTTCTAACATATTTTCTGCCAATCCATGATATGAAATAGGATTTGAGGCATTAACTTTCACTACAGTAGTTTTTATTATTTGAAAATTAACTTTAAGAGATTCTACTTGTCTAACTATTTCTTTTAAGTTTATATAATGGATAAATGTATGTTTACTATAAATTAATCTACATGTGCCTAATTTAATCGGGAGTAAAAGGTTTTCAAGAGGTGTTATATTAATATCGGTGTCACCTCTAATCTGGGACGTCTGGTATATTATCATCTGTATCAGGGTCAAGAAGATTATTGTCTTCATTTTGTTGAACCTGCAAAGAATTTCTTTTATTAGATCTGGGTTTGCGAACTGTGCTTTTATGATACAATCCCTTATCTGTTTCCAACAACAACCCACAATCGTTGATAATAGTTGTTTGTTTAAACTTAGGAAGTGCTTTATTGCGATTTCCACTTTTAATATAAGCTTTGTTCTCATTTGTATAGTCGTGTGGATCTGACCTTGTTAAATTGCTTTTTTCGATCTGTTTATGTTTTACGTCGGCATTTCGTTCTTGTATTTTTCCGTATAATATTTTGCAAGATTCTTTATGGTTCTGCACGTATTGTGATAAAATTAAATGATCATTATTGTCGAATGGGTCTGGATTATTTATATGCCCTTTAATAATTTCAAATGGCGTAAATTTAGTAACAGAATGAATTGAATTATTATATGATAATATGCAATGCTTCATTAATTGTTCTACTGACATATCTTTATTTGTTTCCCTCAGGCATCTAAAATGTTCTATTAAGGAAGAATGAAAACGTTCTACCGGAGAATTCGAATTGCTGTTCTTAGGAGTAGTAAAATGTAATTCTATTTTATGTAATTTACAAAAATCTTCTAGGTCATAGTTTTTGAATTCAGTACCGGAGTCAGTTGTTATTTTATAGGGTAATCCATGATGTGTGATATAGTTTAGCAAACCATCGACTATTGAAATTCCACTAATACTAGGAATTTGATATGCTTGTCCGTATCGAGAAAATGCATCAATTATTGTAAGAAATGGTGTATTGGATATTCTAAATACATCCATGTGAATATGATCAAATGGCTTAGAAGCTGTTGGTGTAAGATTAAATTTAATGACTGGTGGGTCTCTATCATATTTATTTTTTAAACAAACTTCACAATTGTTGACATACTGTTCTATATCTTCTGACATATTGGGCCAGTAGTATTGTGAACTCATTGACATTTTTAGCTCATTTATACCACGATGTCCTTTTTTGTAAACATGATAATAGTTAAGTTTTTCTTTTTGTTCGTCGGTAGTCTCAATATCATCTAATATTTTTGTACAGTGCACAAATTTGAATGCAGAATTTTTGAAATAATTTTGCAATGCAACTACAAATGTTTCAGGTGATAGTGGTGGTCTAAAATACAAGGCATATAATTTTCTTGGGTCTATATAATCTTTAACAAAATTTATGATTCCTTTTTGCAGATCTCTTTGAGGTAAGATAACAAAAAGTCTTGTGTTGTCAAATATCTTTTGTGTTTTAGTTTTTATTTCATTAATTTCTCCATAAGTTAATAATATTTGATTTTTATACAAATTCAAGGCTCGATCTGTGATTGGTATACTAAGAATTGGATTTTCAGCTGAAGTATGTACTGTGTTTCCATCAGTATCTTCATTTCCACTTGTATTAACATTTGGGGGTCTAATCTGTATATCTGATATTATGTTTATTCTTTTTTCTTGTTCATTCTTGTCATCTAATGTTTCAGAAATTTCTTCATTGCTTAACTCAGGAAGATAAAAGTCATTTGGATCAAACAATTGATCTGTAATTTCTTGATTTGGATCTAATAAGTTTTCTATTTCTTTTTGTATTACTTCATCTATGTCATCAAGATTTACACATAAAGATTCAGATTCTAGTACATTTATTTCATTATCGGTGTCTATTCGATAGGCTGTTCAATAGAATTTATGATACTGGTTACATTCCGCGAGAATGGCTGCAGTCATCCTTTGTGATGATCCCAAAAACAGCTAATGCCACAAAATGCAATGAACACTGCTTAATCAGTTTAATGAGTCATTTGTTGAAACTCTTCCTTAGGATATTACACTCAAGAATGTACAAAATACTAGAAGAACTTAGCGGGTCAACACAATTCGGTTTTAAGGGAGGACTAGGAACAAGAGAGGCAATTTTATGTTTGAACACCTTAATACAAAACTACTTAGATCAACGAAAACATGTCTACCTCACCTTCATCGACTACGAGAAGGCATTTGACAATGTTAAACATGATATCATGACGAAACTACTACATAGGGCCAACATTGACCAGAAGGAGATCAGAATTATTCAGAATCTATACTGGAACCAAATGGCAAAGGTGAGGATTGATCGAGACCAATATACGGATGAATTTGAAATCCGGAAAGGTGTCCGCCAAGGCTGCATACTCTCTCCGATGCTTTTTAATTTATATGTTGAAAATATATTTGCGGAAGCATTAGAAGATACGGAATTAGGCATTAAGGTGAACGGCATACCAATTAGCAACCTACGCTATGCGGACGACACAGTGATTATAACTGATAATTTGGAAGATCAGCAGTTATTACTTGATAGGGTGAATGGCATAGGTAAAAAATATGGCCTCAAAATCAACATTTTGAAAACGAAATATATGGTCATTAGCAGAAAACACGATAATATGCATAGGTGACAATCGTATAAATCGCGTGAAAACTTTTAAATATCTTGGCACCACAATCAATGACCAATCGGATCCACAACACGAGATAAAAACCCGAATACAAATGGCAAGACAAGCTTTTGTGAAATTCAGACCGCTCCTATGTAATCAACACCTAAACTTCGAAATACGCTATAGAATGGTCAAGTGCTACATATGGTCCATCTTGCTTTATGGTATGGAAACGTGGACTTTGAAAAAAACATCTATCAACAAACTTGAAGCATTTGAAATGTGGTCATTGAGAAGAATGATGCGCATACCTTGGGTGGATAGAGTTCGAAACGATGACGTCCTTAATAGAGCCGGCGTGGAAAGAGAACTCTTTGAATTAATTAAAAAACGCAAGATTGGTTACCTTGGGCACATATTGAGAGGAGCAAAATATGAAATACCACAGTTAATCCTACAAGGGAAGATCGAAGGTAGGAGAGGAGCCGGCCGCAAACAATTATCCTGGTTAAGGAATATTAAAGAATGGACAGGAATACACAATACAGGTGAGCTGTGTCACGCCGCCAAGAACAGAATTCTAGTAATGAGATAGTCGCCTACGCACTTTGGAGTATGGCATGTTAAGAAGAAGAAGTCTATTCGTGAAAGACAATCCGCAACTTTATTAAGGGTTCCTTTTTGGTATTTAATTTTATAATCAAATTCTTCGAGTTGTAACCGCCATCTCACTAGTCGTGAATTAGGTTCTTTTAACGGAAACAACCATTGTAGTGGTTTATGATCTGTAAAAATTATAAATTCTCTTCCGAATAAGTATGGTCTAAAGTATTTGCAACTCCATACTATAGCTAATAACTCTTTTTCTATAGTAGAATAGTTTATCTCTGCTGAATTTAATGTCCTTGACGCAAATGAAATAGGATGTCCATCCTGTGATAATACTGCTCCAATGGCGTATTTGGATGCGTCTGTCATTATTTCAAATTTTTTGTTAAAATTTGGATAGGCCAGAATTGGTTCTGATATTAACAAATTTTTACAAGCATTAAAGCAATCGATAAATTCTTTGGTATGTTCTATTTTATGGTCTTTCTTCAGGCAAACTGTTAACGGTTTTGTTATTTTAGCGAAGTTCTTTATAAATTTGCGATAATATCCTAAAAGACCTAAAAATGATTTAATTTGTTTTTGTGTTCTTGGAATTGGAAAATTCTGTATGGCTAGTATTTTGTTTTTATTGGGTTTAATTCCTTCTGGTGTAACAACGTGACCAAGAAATTCAACTTCTTTCTGAAGAAACTCACATTTATCTAGTTGAATTTTTAAACGTGCTTCTCGTAGTTTATGAAATACTAGTTTTAAGTTTTGAATATGTTCTTGGAGGCTAGTACTGAATATAATTATTATATCATCCATGTAGACCATGCATATTTTGTTTTGCAAATCTTTTAGTACTTCGTCCATTACCGTTGGAATGTTGACGGCGAATTTTTGAGACCAAAAGGCATTCTTAGAAATTCATAGTGACCGTTGTCTACGTTGAATGCTGTTTTCTCTATAGATTTTGGATCCATTTCGATTTGGTGAAATCCGCTGGCCAAATCTAATGTGCTAAAATATTGGGCTCTTCCTAACTTATCCAAAATTTCTGTAATATGTGGAATTGGATATCTATCAGAAATTGTTTTCTCATTAAGCTTTCGATAATCTATAACTAGACGGTATTTTTTCTTGCCTGATGCATCTAATTTCTTATTCACTATCCATATGGGTGAACTCCAAGGTGAACAAGATGACCTTATGATTCCTTTATCTAACATTTCTTGAATTTGCCTTCGAACTTCTTCTTTGTGGCAGTAAGGATATCTATAAGATCTACAATGTATAGGAACTTCGTCTGTAGTTTTTATGGTGTGTCTGACATTGGAAGTAAATGTCAAGGGATCTCCTGTTTTTAGGAATATATCTGAAAATTCTCTACATAGCTTAATTATGTTTTCTCTTTCTTCTGAATTCATGTGGTCTGTTCTTATAAGGTTTCCTAAGTCTATTTTATTTTTCTTATTACATTTCTCATTAGGTTTTTTATTAAAATAATTGAAATTGAATAGTTCATAATTTGCGTTTTCAAAGGGGTATACGTTTATTGGTCTTAGTAAAGTTATCTTTAAAGCTTTGTCTGTCGTGTTTATTATTTCCATTATAGCATAGCCATTTTTTGCTAATGTTAATGTTTCAGGTATTTAAACTTCTTCTAAATATGTTTCTTCGATTATTATTTCTCCATTAGGTATACTGACAGGAAGAGGATAAAGCATTCTTCCCTGTGCACCTATAGTAAATTCAAATTTAATATCCATTGGTCCTCTAAATTTAATTGGTATCGTTACATTGTTATTATACAGTTGTTTATTAGTAAAATCTATAACTAAGTTCATTCTTATCATATCTTCTAATCCTAAGATTCCATCGAAATATTCGTGAAAATCATATAAGATATAATGAATATAAAAGTCACTTCCAAATTCTGGAAATGCTGGTATTTCGGCTTGATATTTAATAGTCTTAGTATAAAGAGCAGTTATAATATCTACATTTGACTGGTATATGCAATTAGGAAAATATTTTTCGGCGATACTTGGTAGTAGCAAAGACCTGACACTACCGGTATCAATCAGCAATTTTATTTTTGAATTTCCTACTTCAATATATGGTAGGGGATTATTTGAATTTATTTCTATATTGACTGTTTCCTTTCCGAGGCTTCTATCTGAAAATTTTGGTCGCCTTGACCGTTTTGTGGTAAATCATACTAAGAATTTCTAAAATAGCTATTGACTTGTTCATGTTGTGGTTCTCTTGGATTATTATTTTCGTTTTGATAATTATTTGTATATAGCTCTTCGGCTATAGTATCAGGAATTCGTCTAGGGAAATCATGTCTCCAATAACTATTGTATTTATTGGAATTTGATCTAGCGTTTGAATTTAATGTGTTTCTAGATGTTATTGACATAGGTTGTGGCCTGGGTAACCGATCATTAGGAATTCGTTTGGGCCTGAATACATTACTTTCTGGTCGGAAGTTTGCGGAACGATTCTGAGATGTAAAATGGTTCTGAGAATGTTGGGTAGCTAAAGAATTTTGGGTTTGATAACCTTGATTTCGATATGTAAAATTAGGATTGAAAGGGTTTTGATTTCGATATGTAAAATTAGGATTTGTTTGATATTGATGTGTGGGATTAAAATTTTGGGGACGATAATTGTTGCTAGGCTGAGTTGGCCTATTAGATGGATTAAAGGAATTGTATGACTTAAAATTATGATTATTTTTTGGAAAATTATTACTAGAATGTCCATATAATTTTCAAAATTTTGAAACTCGTCGACATATGCAATGGCATCTTCAAGAGAACTGGGTTTCTTAAGGTGCATATTATTTTTAAGAACACCTGTACATCCTGCAATAAAAGTGTTCAGTGCTATTTTATCACAATGGTTAATTTGGCATAATTTATTTGCATGCTCTATACTAGTATCATTACTTATTCTTTGGGCTACATTGCTTCTTAATAGTTGTATTCTTGTTCCAAAATTATGGAGTGTTTCATTTTTAAATGGTTTTGTTCGTGTTAGTTCTTGCATTAAGCAGTCTAAATCACGTCTATCTGCGAAACATTGTTCTAATGCTCTCTTTATACTATTCCAAGTCGTTAGTTTCATGCGGTTTCCTACTAGTGCTTCTGATTTTCCAACTAGTTTGTCTTGTATGCACTCCAAAATGTGTTTATTTAAATCTGCATCATTATATACAGAATATGTTTGTATCAGTTCGTTGCATCTTAAAATAAATTTGTTAAGAGTATTGGAATCTCTGTCATAGGGTTTAATATTTTTTAGTTTTGATTGGAGAAAATCCCAGTTAAGGGGAGTTTGAGTTTGTGTTTGAGTTTGAGTTTGAGTTGCAGTAGCCATATTTTCAAATAAAATTATTTGTCAAAATATCTCACAAAATTATATAGAAATATGTTTTATAAAAAAATATATAAGCAATATAAATGTTTTTCAAAGATTTAAAATAAATTATTCAATAAAAATAAATATTTTCAATAACATAAATATGTATTAAAATAGATAAAGATTCTTATTCAGTTATAAAGTATTCTTATTAAAAAAAAATTTAAAAATTAATCTATCTATCCTCACAAATATATGAAAGGAAAGGCGAAAAGGAAAGGCACTTACAGTTATCTGGAGCACCTGCTTCTCTTCTCCGAACTTCTGCTTCCTCTGGAACTCTGCTTCTTCACGTTAATACCACTGTAGGGTAGAGGTTCGATTTGGATACGCACTACGATGTTGAAACACCAAAAACCGAAAAAGTTCTATCACTTGATGTGTAAAATGTTCTTTTCCGATCCGCACGTATCCTACTGACTGCGCCAATTATAACTGAGTTTCGGAAACGAGTTTTTAAAAATTATTTTATTTCGAAAATACAAATTTACACATTATGTAACAAAAGTAAAGCAAAAGTTACCAGACAAAAGTTGAACAAAAGTTGAAATGTTCCTCTATTTATAATATAGTATTGCGTAGTTTCTATTATCCTACAATGTGCAGATTCTGTGGAATCCAGTGGCGTAACTCACGTACACACAGGGTGACTAATTAGAATAAACTGAAAGAAACTTACTCATGCATAAACTGAAAGAGTTACTGCAATTTTAATAGTTTACCAGACCAAGAAATGAACGCTTACTGCTTTCTAACTTTGTTTGGTATATTAATAATTGTATAAGAACCCATCTAAAAGAGCAAACTCGAAAATTGTAAAAATTGGGGATACTGCCTTCCTGCTTAGGACGGCAGTATAGTTAATGAGCGAACCATTTTTAAGAAACATAAATAAGATGCTTTTCATTTGAAGCAATATAATTATCCTTTAAAAACTGCACATAAGTGTTATAACTTTCTCTAAAAGCACTTCTTACTTGTCAGCAGTAATGTGAATCATTCATTTTTGGTACACATTTTATTAACTTCAAAGTGCTCTAATTTTTTTTAAGTGCAGATTTATACCAAGGTAAGTTAGATTCAATTGAACTATTTTTGGTCCCAGAATATGTGATTTAATTTATGACCTGTATTTTGTACACACTGTATATTAATTATTACAATAGTAGATTATCTACACGGATTGGTCACTGGAAGTGAGATAAAGATATTCTAAACTCTAGATTCTCTAAATATTCTATATTTAGTTAAGGAATATCTATTTATCGAATGTGAGCGGATTTATAACTGGAAGTGAGATAAGCGATGGTCTTGTGTGAGATCCACATGGTCTTGTGTGAGATCCACCTACGTGCCGTTTATTTATTAGATCCTCCAACATGCTGTCTATTCGTATATATTCTATATTTGGATAAGCCGTATATATTTATGGAATGTTAATCCTATGTAAAACTAGTTTAAAAAGAGGTGCGTAGATATTCATAGACGCTATCTGTGTTAGCATAAGAAGTTCTATACTTCGACCCTTCATTTACTTATTCTAGATTAGTAATTAACTTATGTGCTGTCTATTATAAGATCCTAGTACATGCTCTCAATTATTAAATGTTCTATATGTAGATAAGCAGTGTCTATGTATGGAACATACACCAATAAAAAAGTGCTTTGAGTAAATACAAAAAGACACAAGAGAAAATAAAAGCACTAGAAACAATTATTTATCAGTAACTGCAGAAAAAAACAAATAGAAATAAGTTGTGTTTGTATTTAAACTAAAAATGTAGAAAAGTTGGTAAAGAAAATAATCGCTATCTGTGTTAGCATAAGAAGTTCTATACTTAGACCCTTCATTTACTTATTTTAGATTAGTAATTAATTTATGTGCTTCCTATTATAAGATCCTAGTACATGCTCTCAATTATTAAATGTTCTATATGTAGATAAGCAGTGTCTATTTATAGAACATACACCACCAAACAAGTGTTTTGAGTGAAAACAAAAAGACACAAGAGAAACTGAAAGCACTAGAAACAATTATTTATCAGTAACTACAGAAAAAAAAACAAATCGAAATAAGTTGTATTTGTATTTAAACTAAAAATGTAAAAAAGTTGGTAAAGAAAATAATAAGACACAAAAAATATCTATTTAGAAATTTATTTATCTATTAACTATTTGTAAAAGTAAACCTATGTTTATTTTAAATGAAACAGCAGGGTTTAGTTATTTAAAGTTTTAGGTTCTATGACTGTTTGAAGTTTTCTTGACATTGACATATTGTAAATTGTATTGTCAAATTACTTAATGGCATAAGAAATAGCATTGTTCTTGATTGTCTTTTTAGGTTTGTATATTTGTTAAGTTATGTTAGTTATGATATTATTGTTAATAATTTATATTGTAGAATTTTAACGATAATAAACGCTTTCTAGACGAATTCAAATTGCTATCTCTACATAAATAAGGGTATGATATTACACTTATAAATCAAGAACTTAAGTTGATAAAAAAAATATAGTGATAACTATAAATTTCCAAGCCGTTATTTGGACAAAACGATATTTAAGAATGAATTTTACATCAATGAGAATTTGCGTGGCTATAGAAGCAAACAGTAGTGATAGTAAGAAAAATGTATATAAATTTAAGTGGCTGCAGCCAACAGGGTCCCGTTTTTATTATGAAATCCCCTTTGAAAAGTAACTTCAAATTGATCATTCTGAACTATTTCATCTGAAAAAAGTGAAGAATATGTTAGCATCGATGAAAACAAGAGGATCCTTTAGAACAGGTACTATAGCATTAGAAGACAATTTGAAGGAGATTTATTTTGATTCAGATGGTGATGTGGTTTATCAAAGTGAGTACTTACAACAGACCTTATTACCAGTGTATGAGAAGATAATTTGCTGAGTTGCTCCAGAAATTTAATGACACAAATTTACCTAAATTTGAAAAGAAAAATTAAAAAAAATAAAAGATGATTTTGTACTTCGAAATTTTGATGGAAATAATGTTCCAATGAATTCATGGCTCAAGACCTTCGAATCAGAATGTTTGCGATGTGAGGTGGTTGCTGATGAAGACAAGATTTTGATTCTACGTTTGTTTCTTGATGGAATAGCAAAAGAATGGTTTGAATCAAAAATAATAACATTAGGCTTAGATAACAGTTTTGAGGTATGGAAAATTAATTTTTTAGATAGTTTTTGTGAAACAGGTTGGCATAATCATAGGCAACCTTATTCTTTTAGGTATATAGGTGGTAGTATTGTTGATTATGCGTTTCGTAGAGAAAATTTATTGCTAAATATAAAGAATGATTTTCCCATTGATATACTAATTGATTTAATTGTAACAAATTTGCCAATTTATATACAAGATAATATTAATAGAGCTGACGTTACAACAATGGAAAAATTGGTAGGTGAATTACGAAAATTGGAAAGTTTAGTTATAAAAAAGAAGAATAAATTGGAGACAAAACCAAATTTTTATCAAAAAACTACTATAACACTAGAAGAACAGAAAACTACTTGTCAATATTGTAATAAAAAAGGATTCCATTTTAAATTTTCAAATGAAACAAGATTTTGATTTAGAAATTTATCAAAGATTATAAGGAAAAATTGAAGAAAAAATCGAAAAATTTAATTATAATATTAATATTACAGAATACTCCATAACCTTTAATGAGGGAATTCCCACAGAACTTTTTGAAGCAATATTAGAACATTTATTCCCATATCAGAAAAATAAAATAGAAATATTACTAAATAAATATGACAATATTTTTGCAAAACATAAATTTGACATTGGGCAGGTTCAAAATAATGAAGCTCAAATTAAACTTTTAGAACATAAATTTGTTGCAAAAAGGCAATATAGATGCTCGATAGAAAACCAAAAAGAGATAGAATTTCAAATAGGGCAATTATTAAAAGCAAATTTAATAGAAGAATCATCTTCACCTTTTGCCGCACCTATTACATTGGCTTTTAAAAAAGATGAAGGATCTAAAACAAGATTGTGCATTGACTTTCGTGAGTTAAACAAATTAATTATTTCTGAACCCCAACCTTTTCCTTTAATTGACGAGATTTTGACCAAAACAAGGAATGCTAGGTTCTTTACTACTTTAGATATACATTCTGCTTTTTGGTGTATTCCAGTTCGGATAAAAGATAAATACAAGACAGCCTTCGTTACCCAAAGTGGTCATTGGCAATGGAAATGCTTACCTTTTGGGCTTAAAACATCTCCCGCAATATTTCAAAGAATTTCAAGTTATATTATCAGGAAGCGTAATTTAAATTTATTTTATATAAACTACATAGATGACATTTTAATATTCTCATTATCATTTGAAGAACACTTACACCATATAGAAAGACTTATGAAAGCAATTATTGAAGAGGGATTTAGGATCAAACTTCAAAAATGTAATTTTGCAAGAGAAGAGGTTAAATATTTGGGACACATTGTGCGAAACAATTCAGTTCGTCCGTTACATGATAATTTAATATCGATCAGAGATTTTCCAGCACCAGACACGAGAAAAAAAGTACGACAGTTTTTGGGAAAAGTAAATTTGTACTACAAATATATAAAAGATTCAGCTAGGTTATTAGAGCCACTACATAATTTACTTAGAAAAGATATCAAATTCCACTGGTCTTTAACTATATATACAGATGCTAGTGTTCTAGGAATTGGTGCGGTTCTGAAACAAAAACAAAGAGATGGAGAAATGAAACCCGTAGCATACTTTTCAAAAAAATTTAACAAATATAAAAAAGGCTATTTTTTTAGAATGCCTGGCAATTAAAGAAGCAATAAAATTTTGGCAATACTGGCTAATGGGAAGAAAATTTCTCGTTATTACTGATCATAAACCCCTTGAGGGAAGAGAACTTCGTACAAGACCAGATGAAGAATTAGGAGATATGACATTTTCTTTCACAATTTGACTTCGACATTAAATATGAACCTGGAAAAGAAAATGTAGAAGTAGACTGCCTTTCTAGAAACAAAGTTTTGGAAAATATGAAAAATGCAGAAACATTCATAAAAACAGTAAACCGAGTCACATTAACTGAGATAAAACAAGACCAAAATAATAATCGACAAGTTATAGATACAATGAGAGGAACAATTTTGAACCAAGATATATTTTATAAATTAAGGAAGAATAAAAAAAAATTATCCAAAGATTTTGGAAAAGAGTTAATAAAAAAAGTTCACAAATTTTATGGTCATATTTGTGCTGGTAAAGTAACAAACAAAATTAGAAATTTTTACTAAATTAAGAATATAGATTCATTAGCAAAGGATATCTGTAAAAAATGCCAGATCTGCTGTAAAAATAGAACAAGAATCGGTCCAAAATATGGTCTTTTGTCACAATTAGGTCCAGCAAAAAAACCTTTTCAAATAATGTCCTTAGATACAATAGGAGGATTTGGTGGCAATCGTTCGACAAAAAAATACCTATACTTACTTGTACATCACTTCACCAGATATGCGTTTGCATTTACTTCTAAAAATCAGACCACAGATGATTTCATAAAATTAATCGCCAAAATTCAAGATAAACACCTTATAAAAACATTATTAACAGATCAGGATTCAGGAATTAATTCCAAAATATTTAGAAATCATATGAAACATTTAAATATTCAAATAATTTTTACAGCAGTAGACTGTCCATTCTCGAATGGATTAAATGAAAGACTTAGGACCGGTTCGACAATCAAAGTATAAATTAGAGAATAGTTATTCTGAGTATAACTTATACTTGAGTTTATTCCAAGTATAACCTTTCGAGGGTTCTACATTATGAAATCGACAGCGGAATAGTTATTCTGGGTATAACCACAGAACACTAAGGTAAAACCAAATGGTAGATCTGATATCCTCAAAATTAGTTCAAATTGTTATTGACAGTGACGTTTGACAGTGTCACAACTGTAAAATTTGTTTACGATTAAAAGTATTTTATCTACTTTATCTTTATGTAGTATTTTTTATCTACGTTTATATTATTATACTTTACAAAATTAATATAAAAGGGATAAAAAAAGATGTAATAATTTTACATAACAGAAATTGAATTCAAATGCTACATAAATATATATATATATAATTATATATATATATAATATATATATATATTATATATATATATAATATCATACCGTTTATATAAGAGTTTTTGGATGCCTTAGCCTAGGTATTCCTTCTTCAAAATCTTCATCATCAGATTCAAAAATATTAATATTAACTGGATCCATATCAAAAATTTTATTTTATATATAAAAACAAACAAAACCACAGTTCAAAGATCGAATGGCATAAAGTGAGGTTAAAATATCACAGATTTCATGATACTATGATAAGAAGATAAGATATTGCGCATAAGTCGTGACGTCATTGGAGAGTTACACGTTCGAAATGTCAGTTTTTTGTATGTGTCAATAAACAATCTTTAATAAATAGTTTGGAGATATCCTTATGTGTACAATTGTTGTAATTATTGAACTTCTTAACTTGTTTTCGTCCAGTAATTTCATCACAGAATGCATACAAATCCCATTTAACTTTAACAAGAATTCAAATTCTACTCTCCAATGACGGCATGCGCGAAGACGACCGATTTTGGGCTACGGGAAGATACTATCTTGTTATTCATAGTATCATGACAGATTTGACAACCCCTCGCCGACCAATAGAAATGCAGTATAAATTTATACTGAGTATATCTTCTCAACTTTGGAGGGATAAAGTTATTCTATAGATATACTCCGATTATTGTATTCCTAGTTTATTCTTTGTTTGTAGAACAACATTAATGAAGTTATTCCAAGTATAACTTTATTCTCAGTATATACTAGTATTGTAGAACCGGCCCTAAATCAGACATTAGTTAACAGAATAAGATGCAAACAAAATGAAACTAGAATTCGAGCATGGACAAAAATAGCTGAAGAATGTATAGAGGAATACAATAAAACAGATCATTCTGTAACCGGATATAGCCCAGAATATTTGCTTTTTGGAAAAGCAGATCCGATTGTTCCCCAGGAACTGTGTGAAACAACAAATGTATCAAAAGATAAAGAAATAGCCTATAAAAATTCGGTACGACATCATGGATATAATAAAAAACTGTATGACACAAATAGAAAATCCTATGAGTTCAAAGAGGGAGATTGGGCATATGTAGAAAATAAATCAAAACTAAATAGAAAAATACTTGACGAAGTAAGAGTAGGTCCATTTCAAATAAAAAACAAATTTCAAATACATTATATGAAGTAGATATTGGATACACAAAGAATGATATGAATTATTTCCATATTTCAAAATGGATGCCTTGTGATAAACCATATACTTAGATGGTTTATCATACCTTTTTGGTAGGGGGATGTAAAAGTAAACCTATGTTTATTTTAAGTGAAACAGCAGGGTTTAGTTATTTTTAGTTATTTAAAGTTTTAGGTTGTATGACTGTTTAAGTTTTATTGACGTTGACATATTGTAAATTGTATTGTCAAATTACTTAATGGCGTAAGAAATAGCATTGTTCTTGATTCTCTTGTTAGGTTTGTATATTTGTTAAGTTATGTTAGTTATGATATTATTGTTAATAATTTATTTTGTAGAATTTTATCGATAATAAACTCTTTTTAGACGAATTCAAACTGCTGTCTCTTCACATAAATAAGAGTATGATATTACACTTATATATTTATAAAATGAATTGTACAGTTTTATCATTTCTGTCCTAACTGAGCTGAGTTGTTCTCTCAGCTCCTCTTGCCTTTTATTTACCTTCTGAAGCTCCAGCTTCTTCTCTTGGATTCCGTTGTCGTTAAACTCTTTCTCGACTGCCTGACATTTGTCGGTCAAAACTGACCATGCCTGTATTTTGGCATCGAAAAACCCGTACTGCATTTCCAAATACTTGGTAAACATTTGGATATGCTCCGGTGTTAATTCTGCAGGTCTTTGGTCGGTTTTAGCCGGTACAAGTGTCATGGTAGGTGCAGCAGTATCCTGAGTTGTACAACTGGAGCTGGAAGACGTCGAACATAGTAGGGCAGTGGTAGCTGGAATTTCAATCTCTCTTAAGAGATTGTCTAATAATTCGTCGTTTTTTTCAGGTCAATCTAAAACAAAGAAAAAAAGTGTTAAACACACTATATAAATATGAAAAATATACTATGTACTTGAATACTTTTGGTATTAAAATATAAAAACTGTTAAAGAAGATACATACGTATCTCATCAAATACATACTATAAAAATGTATGTAGAAATTTTAGTTATTTCTATAGTCAAATATATAAACTACACTAGAAACTGTGGTAAAAAACTAGGAATCTAATAAAGAAAGTAAAACATTATTACAGTATAAGTGTATAAGGAGCTAGTACTTAAAAAGCATGAATATATTATTTCTTGTGTGCCATTATTAAAAAACAATAATTAAATAAACGTGATACCTACTGTTTTTTGTTTGAAGGAGGATGCTGGGAGATCTCTATTAAATCAGGTGCTTTTGTACGTTTTTTACTTGAAAGTTCTGGTGTATTTTAATGTTCTTGGACATCTTAACTTTGAAGAAAAATCTAAAACAAATTTGTAAAACCTGCGGTGCATTTATATATAATACAAATCAGGATATCGATATATTGATAATCAAAAATAAATGAATAATCAAAGTACGATAAAACGTAAAGGTCTCTTGTGCGACATTGAATCTGCAAATAACCCATATTTGCGTCTTATAAAATATTTAATTATAATATATATTTTCACCTTACAAAATGTACATAAACTATAAGTTTCCTTGACCACATGACATCATAATATATAGATATATATATATAAATATATATTATATATTGTAATAGTTTTGTTTTATTATTTTTATGTTTTATTGTTAATAAATATAATTTTAATTGAATTGAAGTGAATTTAAAAGTATGTAGTTCGTTGTTAATATAACTATACCTCGGCTAGCTCAATTATTTGTTTCTAAGCAATCTGTCCTGTGTGACGTCAACTCTGTAGTCTCTGGTAGAGTTCAAAAAGAAATTAAACCAAAATTTACTTTATTTTTTGATAAATTAACCAAATGAACACGTTATTTATTAATATTGAACAGAATTTAATATAAACAATAAAATTCGTCTGCAACTTGAGTTGCCTTTAAAAATTTACAAAAATAGGATCGTGTAAACCTTAATGTGTCGTGAAAATAGAATTGATTACAAATGTGGAAACTCTCTACAATTACCTTAAATCTAAATGACTATTGCAACTTTATAAAGTGTTTAAATGAAATATAAAGAAAAGAAAACTGAACACTTTATGCCGCTGACTTATAACTAGCATTAAAATATAATCAAAATTTCAAATGATCCCCAAAATTATTATCCAAACTCACTTTCAAACAGTTCTGATTTTTTTTTTAAAGAAATACATAACTACTCGCAAAATAATCATTGATACTGGAATATCTATCCTCTCTTCGGAAGTTAAAGGTACGTACTATTATATTTTTATTTTAATGATCATTATATTTCTATTTTTAAGGCCTATCGCAATAGTTAATTCATGAATTTTTACTTTTTCAATCTAAATGACATTTCTGCACTCCCAATTATAATTTATAAGTCAAATTTCTCTTACTCTCTGAACAAATTCGGATATCTCTATTTAAAATGTGGAAAAACTAAATTATAATTAAACGATTTTAAAGCACTCCCGGACTATTCCACCTTTTTTAGGGCTCTTCCTCCAAAATTTTCGTCGCCTCCAACAACCTATTCTTCCTTGTTAACCGCCATCGCTAGCACCAACCACCCAAAATTATTCGTTGCTAACAGCAACCCCCTTTCTTTTTTCATTCCGTCTTCTATTTTATTCAACCATAAAACTGTCCTGTTTTTGACATATTTGTCAAACCACATTAATTTCTCATAAGCACTTTAATCACATCTAATTGGGAATTTAAAAAAAAAAATTCAAGATATAAAACTTAACAAGACTATAATAAATTTATTCTTTTTCATCTCCACATCTTTGTAATTTATTATACAAAACCCCTATTAATTTAGTTCCCACAGACTTTTGACAGTTTATTTTTCTGACGTTTATTTATTAAAATTTCTATGTTTAAATAATTTTTAAGAATTCTTCTTTTTTATTCCTTTTAAGGTTTAGACGATTCACCTATACACTAGGCAACTATACTATCAGAAATTATTACACTATACCAGGTAAGTCAAAATTAATTTTTTAGCAATTTACTAAATCTTTTCTCCCTTTATTTCAGAGTCGACCCCACATTGTGATGGCTTCATGAAATTCATGAACAACAAACTCATATAAAAACTCCTTTAAGTTATATCCTCTTTGACATATTGAAATCATTTTCAACTTCCCCCCCAATTTGGATTTTGTTCAGTGCTAACTATCAGCACTTACTAAATCTAAATTCTAACGATAAACTTAAACATTTTATTAATATTAACATAACAATAAACTGATTTTATTAATAAGCATATCTCTTGAATATTTTTTTTTTAATAATTTACTCTATGAAAAATACAGACTTCTCCAAACAAAATCTACATATCTTCACTAATTATATCAACGTTAAGAATCAAATTTCAAGTACTTTCCCAATTTCATTACTTCTTTTCCGTACTATTTATGTTCTCGTACTAATTCGTGAAAATTCATTATAATTGTTCCCCTCTTTATTTTATATCTTTATTCATTTATTTCCGCATATACTATTTCAGTATCTTTATTCATTGCCGCATTATTATTTATTCTTTTTGGTATCCGCATATAATATCCATTTCATCATCTCTACATATAACTCTCTATATTCATATTTCAATATTTCCTATAATTCTATTTTCATCTTATTTCCACATATTTTCACATATACTATTTATCATTATAATATTCCCTATTCCCAATTCTACAAAATATCGATTTGTCCATAGTACTTTGCTCATTTTATTATATACTTGTAACTCTATAAATTTACTGAAAATAAATCACCTCTTTTTTTTTTATATATAAATTCATCATTATTCTGTACATCTGTTCCCAATAAATTATTTGAGTCATGTTATTATCAAATTTATCTCAAGATATGCTTATGTATTAATTATCCTTCTATTTACAAAACTTATATCTAATAATATAAATATTCGTGTCATAATATTGCATTATTTAAATTATTTACAATGTTTTTTGTTGATTAGAGTTACTTCTGAACCTGGTATCTATAATAATAACTTGTATACTGAATCTTTGTATGTACCCTTCAATAAACTTTAAAGTATTAGTGTTATTGTTTTTATTTAATTCCCCAGATCTCTAATAAACTCCCTGGATGTTCATACTTTGATAAGTAGACAATATTATGCACATAGGAGCGGTCTAAGCAAAATTTCTCCCTTCTGCATCAAACACTTGCTTCCCCCCAATTCTCCTCTGTTCTAACTACATTCACCAGGCTCTTCCTCCTCATTTTCCCCCCTATTATATCTTGGATTCCCTTCTCTGGTAAACTTCCCTATTTCTCGTCTCCTGTGGATAATTTCCCTGGTTCTGTCTCCAATTATTGCCTCTGGTCATTCCCTTGTCTCCAGTTATTCTCTCTATTATCATGTTGGATTCCCTTGTCTACGTTCCCAGTTATATCGTCCGATATCTCTCCTGACATTGTTCAAATTCTCTCCCCTATTTGTAAAATCCCTGCTTTCTATTTTGTCTCTCAAATTCTCTTTCCCTATAATTATTCCTCGATTCACATATCCCTGTCTATTTGGCTGTGTTTATTCCTAATGTCACTTGCTCTTGTCCATTTCGATTCTGCGTCCCTAACACTCCCTCTCAATCCTCTGAAGATATCCTGTCAAACTTTCCATCGTCTTTATATTGTGGAGAGCTATTGTTTCTGCATGTTATGGTTATATTGCCTGGCAATGTATAGGACAATCTCCTCTTCGCGCATAGCCGGTTCTAAATATTGTGCTGTCTGGAATTAACTGCATTGCGTACAGATTGTAGTTGGTACTTTTTCTTAATTGAATTTCCCAAAATACAACCGCTCCCTGAAACTAGCCTGTTGGTTTTCTCCCCAAAAATAGTTAATAAATCTTGGCCTCAAATTCCTGCACATTATTTATGAATTTTCATTATTGCAAAACCATAAGAATGGCATGCCCACTAACATGTTTCATATTCATTTTCATTTCTTTTGGATCCCTACATTCTTACCTTATTTTGATGATATCTACAAATATTCTAGGATGTAAGTGATTCAGGTTTCCATCAAACTTTATTCCCCCAGCATGTATAACTCGGCACCACAGTACTCACTACTCTTGTTTGTCCTAGATATTGATTCCCAAACGCTGAATCTCCTCACTTGCATTTTAAATTTCCTCTCTCAATTCCTCAACTTGTCCCTGTAATACTCTATCTCCCTTTTCCGCCTGATTTGCATGCATACCCATTTCCAGTTCCAAATTCTGCAATCCCTTCTTTATATTATTTTTTATAATGGTAATTTTTTTCCTCCATAATCCTGAGTTTGCCTTTTAACACTTTCTACTCCCCAACAATCTCTTTATTCTGCTTATTAACTTCTTTGTTTATTTCCATTGGTAAATTCTCTTTAATGGCTGTTCCCAACTCTACAAATCTGCTCCCAATTTTCCTGTCCTATTTCCGCTCTAATTTATGGCCTTTTCTCTGGATATCTCCTCCTGTTACATTACCTCTTAAAATTCTCACTTTCTCCTCTGACCTGTTCTACTTTCTCTTCTAAACCTTGGTAATTTGTAGCATCTCGTCCCTGACTATCTTCACTCTTCTTTGATTTCTTCCCTCATTTTAATTAACTCTTCCCTAAGTTCTCCTTTAATATTATTTTCCATTTTGTTCATATCCCCCCTAATATTGTTAATATTTACTATCCATTTTGTGGCATATCTCCCTAATATTATGATCCATCTGTTGTAACATCCGCAATATTTTGCCTCATACCATCTGTGTCATCCCTGACTCTCCAACATCTCCTTCCCTACGTCTCTCCTCCTGCACTCTACATTCATTCACACTTTCATCACGTCTATCTCTCACTGTCGCATCCCAACTCCTCTCTCAAACTATCTGTTAGACTTCCCTCTCTATCACCTTGTCCTGCTTCTTGTCTGCCCTTGCTCTAAATATGTACGACAAATTCTCCTGATCCTCCTCTGCTTTCTTCATCTACCTGTATACCCTGATTCCTGTTCTAACACCTGTTCTCCTTCACTCTCTTTCGTACGATTTCTTTCCATTTCTTAAAGTCATTCGGTCTGCCATTTTATCCTAAGCTCTATTTATTCTCAAATTTAACTTTAACTACCCCAGAATCTCTACAATCTCTAATCACACCAATTGTTTTTATTTTAATCTGTGTATTATAATAAATCTGCTTAAAAAAAAAACACCCTTATTTCTGTTTTCCCAGAGGCTCCACGTTGTTAGCGCCAATTGTAAGAGTTTTGTTTTTTTTATTTTTATGTTTTATTGTTAATAAATATAATTTTAATTGAATTGAAGTGAATTTTTAAAAGGTATGTAGTTCGTTGTTAATATACTATACCTCGGCTAGCTCAATTATTTGTTCTAACAATCTGTCACTGTGTGACGTCAACTCTGTAGTCTCCTGGTAGAGTTCAAAAAGAAATTAAACCAAAATTTACTTTATATTTTTGATAAATTTAACCCAAATGAAGCACGTATATTTATTAATATTGAACAAATTTAATATAAACAATAAAATTCGTCTGCAACTTGAGTTGCCTTTAAAAATTACAAAAATAGGAATCGTGTAAACCTTAATGTGTCGTGAAAATAGATTTGATTACAAAATGTGAAACTCTCTACAATTACTTAAATCTAAATGACTATTGCAACTTTATAAAGTGTTTAAATGAAATTATAAAGAAAAGAAAACTGAAACACTTTATGCCGCTGACTTATAAACTAGCATTAAAATATAATCAAAATTTCAAATGATCCCAAAATTATTATCCAAACTCACTTTCAAAACAGTTTCTGATTTTTTTTTTTTAAAGAAAACTAAACTACTCGCAAAATAATCTGTGATACTGAATATCTATCCTCTCTTCGGAAGTAAAGGTACGTACTATTATATTTTTATTTTAATGATCATTAATATTTCTATTTTTAAGGCCTATCGCAATTAGTTAATTCATGAATTTTTACTTTTTCAATCTAAATGACATTTCCTGCACTCCAATTATAATTTATAAGTCAAAATTCTCTTACTCTCTGGAACAAATTCTGGATATCTCTATTTGAAAATGTGGAAAACTAAATTAAAATTAAACGATTTAAAGCACTCCCTGGACTATTCCACCTTTTTAGGGCTTCTTCCTCCAAAATTTTCGTCGCCTCCAACAACCTATTCTTCCTTGTTAACCGCCATCGCTAGCACCAACCACCAAAATATTCTTGCTAACAGCAACCCCCTTTCTTTTTTCATTCCGGCTTCTATTTTATTCAACCATAAAACTGTCCTGTTTTGACATATTTGTCAACCACATTAATTTCTCATAAGCACTTTAATCACATCTAATTGGGAATTTATAAAAAAAATTCAGATATAAAACTTAACAATACTAATATAATTTATTCTTTTCATCTCCACATCATTGTAATTTATTTAACAAAACCCCTATTAATTTAGTTCCCACAGACTTTTGACAGTTTATTTTTCTGACGGTTTATTTTTAAAATTTCTATGTTTAAATAATTTTTTAAAATTCTTCTTTTTTTATTCCTTTTAAGGTTTAGACGATTCACCTATACACTAGGCAACTATACTATTCAGAAATTATTAACACTATACCAGGTAAGTCAAAATTAATTTTTTTAGCAATTTACTAATCTTTTCTCCCTTTTATTTCAGAGTCGACCCCACATTGTGATGGCTTCATTGAAATTCCATGGAACAACAAATCTCATTATAAAAATCCACTTTAAGTTATATCCTCTTTGACATAGTGAAAGCATTTCATTATATATATATATTTTATACTAGATATTTATAGATATAGTTATGATGTGTTGTTTGTGTATGACGATATGAGTAAAGTTGAAATGATATATGTAAGTATAGGGTTTTTATCGCGGTTCTCAAAGAATTAGTTTGTAAGTACTTTTTTAAATTATCTTTATTATAACTATTATGAAACAAACATATCTATCTAATATAAGCAATATCAATTTAAAACAATCTATCTAAAATTTGAAATTCTTACAATTATTAAATTATTAACAAAATTTGGTACCTTTCTATCACTGAACGCCTAAAGTCTTCCACAATCAAAGTTATTATCACCACTCGATATCTTCTTACTCAGCCTTGGTTATCCAACAATTTTAATATGTTTCTTCTTAATTATCTCCACTCACCATATAAATATATAAATTTAAATCCTTGTAATTTCCATATAATGTACTTTCAAATATACTGGATCTTGTGGTTGTACTATTGAATGCTTACTTCAATGAATTAACTTCATACTGTCACTATATTACTGTAGTAATAATTAATCTCCAACTGTATTTGACTTAATTAATTCATTTAACTTAATCAATGCCTTCTTCTAGTTAATAATCTCTTCATAACCTCATAAATTCTTCTTAATTCTTCTTTGTAATTAATAATCACATGTAACTGACTTAATAATCCTTGAATTCTTAAATTCTTCAAACTAATTCACTTAATAATTCACTGTAACTTCTTGTAACTTAACTCGCTTTACGAATCAACTCTAACTTACTTAATAATAATCTGTATTTGAATTAATAATTCCGTGTAACTTAATGCCTTGAATTCTTCTAACTAACTCTCCCTGCTCCAAATTACATGGTTTATATATCTTTTTCATGGTTCCAGAATAATCTAGCAATAAATAAGGTTCGAATCGTTCTATTTTTTCTATCTGAACATTCTGGAATAAATGGAATGGTTTTTGTTGATGTAATGGACTATGCAAATAGTCCTATTGGCATTTCGTCGTAAGCATTACGCCCTCTAGCGGCTATTGCAGTAACTGAGCTAAGAGCCAATATTTATTTACTTTCACGTTGGAAGGCATATTGTGTTTTGGTGTCATTGGAGATTTTGTTTGTTTATTGATAGTGTGTGTACTGTATTTTAACTTTTGTTGTTTCGCGTTGAAGCTAAATTTTTTTTTCGTGTTTTTTCGAGTTTTTTAGTAGTTTATTTTGACTCTAAAAATGAATTACTATTGTTGGGTTCCCGGTTGTAATTCTTGGGTTAAAAGGAACCCAGAATTAAGTTTTCCATCTCTTCCCAAAACCAAAGAAAACAAATGTTATTATTGAAACCAAATTGGGTAGTAAGGAGCTTGTCGACAGAAGGAAAGTTTGGATTCAGAGGCTCAAAATTGGGAAGAAAGTTTCAGACTATATGAGAGTATGTTCTTTGCACTTTAAAGCAACCGATTTTCTTCAAAAAGGTATGTTTTCTAATATTAATATGATTGGCCCGTAATTTTTTTTCTGATTTTAGACAGAGTAAAACGCAGGACTTTAAAGTGTCAAGCAGTACCTAGTCAGAAGCTTCCATTGGAGGCACACAATACAGAGCCAGGACCATACTCTAGATATATACGGACAGCTGCTAAACAAAGAATGACCACAACTGTTGCTCCAAGTTTAATTGCGTGTGAAGATTGTGAGGATGAAGATGATCAAGAGGTAGCAGAAATCTTAATTGGTTTAAGAAATACTGTTCAGAATAGCACTATTTCATCAAAAGATGCAGCTGTGCAAGTGAATATTCCAAAAGTGCTTACATTGTATGAAATCATAGATAATGATATTAAATTGAAAAACTTTACTGGTGTACATAACTTCTCTATGTTTAATTCTATAGTAAATATGATTAAAATTCTATTAAGGACAAACGAGTTCATAGGTTAAACATTCGACAGCGGATAATGTTAGTTCTTACAAAGCTTAAGTTAAATTTGACTTATGCCACTTTGGGTTCTTTGTTTGGCATTTCAGCTGACTTAACAAAAACTTATATTTATGAATTAATATCTATCTTGAACGACAATTTACGGTCTTTGGTGTTTTTTCCCACCAAAGAAGAAATTCTTATTAACATGCCAGTGTGTTTTGCTGATTTTCAAAATGTTAGGCTAATTTTAGACTGTACTGAAATTTATGTACAGACTCCAAAGTGTTTGTGTTGCAGAATAAGATTTTATTCTCAATATAAATCCCATTTAACAATTAAGTTTATGACTGGTGTTTCACCTGGTGGATTAATAACTTACGTCAGTAAAGCATATGGAGGAAGAATATCAAAGTGATATTTGAAGAGAGCAATGTGATCTCTTTATTAGATTCTGGCAGAGATGCAGTTATGATAGATAAAGGTTTTCCTATTGATGATAGTTGTAGGTTATATAATGTACAATTAATTAGACCTCCCTTTTTAAGAAAAAAATCCCAATTAACCACCGAGGAAGCTATCTTAAATGCCAAAATTGCATCAGCTAGAGTTCACATTGAACGAGTTAATCAAAGATTAAAAATCTTTAAAGTTCTTAGTGGAAAGTTAAGTTTTGCTTATGTTCCATTAGTTAATGATATATTTACAATCATATGTGCAATAACAAATATATCAGCTCCAATTTTATCTGATGGAAAAATTTTGGAGACATTTATATTTATTTTATAATTCTCTTCCACTTCTGTTGACTCTCTTCTCGATATTTTCTTCTATATTCTTTCCATCATATTTGATTTTAAATTTGTTTATTTGGCCAATGCCCGCTTCAGTACATGTTTCTTGAATTAATATATATTCTTCAAAACCATCTTTTAAATTTTCTGGTTACTAATTTTTATGAATTTCGTTTAAATGCAAATAATTTTTGTAAATCCCATTTCGGGTACAGTATGACTTCATGTATGGTTGAACCAAGGTAATTACATGGAATTAGGTATGACCAAACAGTTCACTGTCCTGAATATTCAATTAAAAGAAGATATAGGAATTGTAGTGGTGCACAAATATGTCTGGAAAATGGAGAGTATAGAATAGAAATGTGCTTTATTATCACTAAAAATTGTACAATTTTACGGACAAAGCTTACAAAAAGTCAAAAAATAATGAACAATTAAAATTTACTAAAATTACATAAATCGTCAATATTCCAATATACAATCAATATATATATATATATATATATAATATAAATATATATATATATATATATATATATATATATATATATTATAGTATACTAGTAAGGTTTATTGGGTTAGCAGCTGAATAATGAAAGCCAAAGTGTGCTCTTTTCAACGATTTCGTTATATTTCGTTAAATTTCTTTAACATCTTCAGACGAATGCTACAATATGTTACAAAATGGTGAAATTGTGTATTTTACATAAGATGTAGTGAACACTTACTTGTGTGAGGTTGCAGGCAAAAGTGGTATTTACAAGTTCCATGTTGAAAAACTTTTTTGAAGATTTTTTATAGCAAAAAAAGGAATAAGTTATATGTGTTATATGGTGGCTTGAAAACTCAAACAATACAAGTGCATTTTTGTTTGTTTCCTCCAGTGTGCAAGTACAATACAAATATTAAAAAACGTTGAACATTTAAGAAACAAGCAGTTAAAACACAACTACATATCACATTGTCATTTTTTTGGCAGAATGCACAAGGAGGCGGAAATCTAGTATGTACCTCAAGGTTGATGTGTCTTGTCAGCTATCAAATTAGGAGATGTCAGCCAGAGAACTAAAGCTGTGTTCAGTTTAGGTGTAAAGTTACACTTAATTGTAAATTATGTTATGTTAATTTAAGACAATTAAATTATGTTATTAATAAATACATATAGAATTTATTAATTTCTTTGTGATTATTTCTTTTAAAGTTATTTTAATTATTGTTATTACTCTTAAAAATTTTATTTCCTGGAAAAATGCACAATTGCAGTAATAATGATTAAGTTTCTACTTCAATTGGATGGTCAGAAGAGTTTTAATAGACAATATTATACTATTCAGAATATTACAATTGGTTGACTAGATTATTTTTTGTTTCCAACTGCAGCAGAAAGGAATAAATTTCACTAAGGTGTTGTATATCTGATTTTGTGTTGATTATATTATCTGTTGTTGCAATGTGGGTCATTTCTAAAAAAAGTCTTCTCTTATATGCTGTTTCTTTTTCGAGGATTTTGACATCTGCAAAATTCATTCTGTCGTTATGGGTGTGAACGTGGTTGGCTAGGGTGCATCTATCTGGGTAAAGTCTACAGTCACTTTTGTGTGTGGTAACACGGTCTTTAAGACGTCTAGAGGTTTGGCCGATGTACTTGCCATTACAGTCCATACAAGGGATGCTGTAAACCACATTAGATATTTGGTCATGAGGTGTACGATCTTTCATTTTTGAGAAAATAGAGTTTACTCTTAAAACTGTTTTATTGGCTATTTTGATGTTATCATATGATTTAAATATTCTAGTTAGTTTTGGTGTTAGTTCCCGTATGTAAGGCAGCACACAATATGTTGGAAGGGTTTGGCTGGTAACAGTATTCTGTGAACTAGTACTTGCTATGTTCGAATGTTCGGAGGTAGTTAGATTGATAGATGTTACTGATGTAGTATTATATAAAAGTGTTTTTAAAAGTAGAGGTGAATAGGAATTGTCTATAAAGAGATCATAAAGTATTTTGAGATTCTTTTGATGGAATGATATATCTGAAATTTGTAGAACCCTATTTTTCATTTGTTTTACTAAGTTTATTTTGGTGGAGTGTTTATGATAGGACATGTAGTTAATGTATCTGCCTGAACTCATTGATTTTGTGTACCAATCAACTATAATGATGTTATCATTTGAACGGATTAATTTAGTGTCTAAGAAAGGAATAGATTGATTTTCATCTTCGATTTCCATGGTAAACTGTATGTAAGGATCGTAGCTATTGAATATAAATAGTAGTTCATCTATCGTATTGTTGGGTACAGCTAAGACCATGTCATCTACATATTTCTTTAAAAAGAAAAGGTTGAAAGGTAGTACTGGAATGATTGTGTTTAACAGGTCATCCATTACATATGCAGCAAGAATGGGGCTGATTTTCCCCCGTCTTGAACGATTACAACAGTTAATCTCAGATCACGTCCCTGATTTTCTCTGCTTACAAGAGACTAACTTTAACACAACACACAATCCGTATCTTAGAAACTATTCTAGCTATAATTTTATTAGGACAACGCATTTAAGGGCCAGCGGTGGATCCTCCATTTTTATCTCAAATGATGTCTTTCACCGAGAATTTTTGTTAAATACAACGCTGGAAGCTGTAGCAGTAACTGCATGGTGCCCTAACAAAATTGTCATTTGCAATGTTTACATTCCTCCTAACTATAATCTTGTCAGTGCTGAACTTTTAAATCTCATTAACCAACTTCCAGCTCCATTTATTCTTGTTGGAGATTTTAATGCTCATAGTGTTATATGGGGATCCAGAAATACGTTTGGTAGAGGTAAGATTATTGAGGATATTATCATTATTCATGATGTTAGTCTATGTATAGTAGTATACACAGGAAGTAGCACGTATTTTCATATACAGTCTGTCTCCTTCTCTTCAATTGACCTGAGCATTAGTGATCCCAAAACAGCTCCTCATCTTACCTGGTACAACGCTTGATAGTCTCTTATGATAGCAACCACTTCCCAATTTTCATCACTAATAATGAAAGCTAAACCGTCTTATGTTAAGAGCAAATGGAATATCTCAAAAGCTAATTGGGAGCTTTTCAGCGCATCTGTTAAGGATCGAGTTAACGAAATTGTTTATCAAAACAATGCTGATACTGATGTTGTGGAATTTAATAGATGTATACTGCAAGCAGCAGAGGAACACATAGGAAAGTGCTCCATTAATCCATCCCAAAAATCGGTACCATGGTGGAACCTATCTTGCAAGCTAGCAGTTAAAGCTAGCAAAAAGGCCTTAAACAAATATCGCAGAACACGATCAGAAAAGGACTTAATTAATTTCATGAGACTAAAGGCCAACTCTAAACGAGTAATAAAAGAAAGTAAACGTGAATCTTGGATTAAATTCTCCAGTACTATAACCGCTGACACATCTCCAACGCAAGTATGGAACAAAATAAAACAAATTAATGGACGCAACACAACGTATAAAATACCCGCCCTTATCCATGAAAATAATATTATTACAGACGACCAGAAAATCTCTGATACCTTGGCACAATATTTTTTAGACAAATCCAAAAACAGAATTAACCATTTATTGACACGAGACGAACAGCTCCCTCCTCAGTCCTCCTCATCGAACCCTAATCCACTTAACCTACCGTTTACTCTGAACGAACTCTATGATGTTGTTAGTTCTCTAAAAATTCTGCTGCCGGACCAGATGATATTCCCTCAATATTTATTAAAAAACTACATTCAGATACATTAAGAAAATTATTAGATCTGTACAATATTTTATGGACATATCAACGGTTTCCCAGGCTATGGAGAAAATCCATTATGATTCCAATTAAAAAGAATGACTGCCTTTCAGCATTACCCAGTTCATTTCGACCCATCTCTTTAACTTGCTCATTATGTAAACTCTTAGAAAAAATGATAAATAATCGTCTAAACTGGTATTTAGAACGACATAAGTTACTAAATCCATTTCAGTCAGGGTTTAGATCTAATAGATGCACTATGGACAATTTGGTTTCACTTCAGTCTGAAATTGCATACGCCATGCAAAACAAGAATGAGGTAATTGCCGTTGTTCTAGACATAGAGAGTGTTCTAGACCACTTCAAAATCAATAATTCTTGCAAAACTTAGTGACCTCAAATTAGAAGGTAATATAACAACATTTATTAATAATTTTTTAACGGATAGAACGTTTCAAGTGTCTGCAAATGGTAAAACGTCTGCACCACAAGCTATAGAGAATGGACTACCTCAAGGTTGTATACTTAGCACCACACTATTCTTAATCTGTATTAACGACATATGCTCTACGATAAAAGCACCAGTTCAACACGCTATTTACGCTGATGATATCATTCTATTTTGTCAAGGTAGGACCACATCCAGTACATGCGCGTTACTCCAAAACACCCTAGAGTCTATAACCAATTGGTCAGAAACTACAGGATTCAAATTTTCACCACCTAAATCTGTAGTAATCCAGTTTAGTAAAAAATACAGGTCTCCTCAACCTAATTTACAACTGCATGGAACTCCGCTTCGTGTAGTAGATAACCATAAAATCTTAGGTATGCAGTTTGATAAAAGACTGTCTTGGAGAAATCATATACGAACCACTAAAGCTAATTGTTTAAAAAGAATAAACATAATTAAATCTCTTGCTCACTATCACTGGGGCTCTGAAGAGGAAGTATTACTCAGAATTTACCAAGCCCTAATTAGGTCCAAACTTGATTACGGTAGCATACTCTATATGTCTGCATGCAAGTCTCTCTTAAATTCTCTTAACGTCGTTTAGAAAACACATCTCTTCGTATTTGTCTTGGTGCTTTTAGATCTAGCCCATCTGAAAGCATTCATGTTGAAGCCTATGAACCTCCACTGACCTATAGGAGACAAAGACTACTTCTGAATTACTTTGCAAAGGTCTCTGCCAACCCCTCAAATCCAGCTGCCAAGCTTGTTGCCAGACACACAGTAATAAAGCCAACAGAAAAACTTAGGTCTGTATACCCAATTGACCGCAAATGACACCAGTTAACAACGCAGATTTTTCACATATGACCCCGATCTGTATCCCTCATACCCCGCCCTGGACCAGAAAGCAGCCTAGTTTTAACATTAGTCTATGTAGATACGACAAAAAGGAAACTCCTATTAGTATGTTTAGACAAGAGTTCAACAAAATGATTGACATGAAAAAGTTTGATACAATCTTATACACAGACGCCAGTAAAAATGAACATGGTACAAGCTGTGCTGTTACTACAACAAATGAAACAATAGCATCATTTCGCCTCCCTACTATCTGCAGTATACATACAGCGGAATTATATGGAATAAACAAGGCGTTAGAAGTCACACCAAAAAGCAGCAAACGTATAGCCATATGCACCGACTCTCTTTCATCGATACATTCACTAAAAACCCTAAGATCACAACACCCAATAGTCAATAAGGTACACGCTCACTGTCATCAGCTGTTAACTTCGGGCACCTCAGTCTCCATAATCTGGGTTCCTTCGCACGTAGGTGTTATTGGTAACGAGAAAGCGGACCAAGCGGCGAAAGAAGCTAATTGCCCTGATCATCCAGTCGAAAGGATACAGCTCCATCAGGACCTAAAATATCTCTTCAGGCAATCAGTTTTGGAAATCAATGGAGTAGAAGCACATCCAAATTACATCAAATACAACCAATAATTCGACCACTGCAAATTCCCATACAAAAAGGAAGAGACAAAGCCATAATCAGACGAATAAGAATAGGACACACTCGTCTCACGCATGGTTACCTCATGAGTTCTGGAAATCCACCAGTCTGCGAACGCTGCAACAACACGCGGCTTTCCATACAGCATATCCTACTTGAATGCAGTACTTTCAGCTCCACCCGACGACGGCATAACATTAGTGGTACCTTAGTGATATACTTAGTTCACCTGGTTCAATGAACTCTTTTATTATTTTTTTAAGAGACTCTAAATTATATAATTTTAATATAAAATATTTACGAATTTTGTAAAAGTACCAAAACTGTAGCTTAATCATATATTGTAAATACCGTTTTTGTTTGTTCCCGTGTCAATGACCATAGTTGTCGAGACACGTAAATTTAAATAAAAAAAAATAATAATTCAAGTCAAACAATAAACTACAAACATTTCGAAGAATGAAAATCTTTTAATTTTGGATTACCTGTATTGAACAAAACGTAAGATATGCATAAATTATTTTCTTTGTTAAAATATATTTGAGTGACCCGCATAAGCTTAAGTGAAATCCTAGACAATGGAAGCGGTTTTTCCAAATAAATTTGTGCAGTAATTAGGACAATAGAATAGATTTTAGAAATATATGTTTTTGTTAGTTCATAAAAATTTGTAGAAAAAGATTAGTTGTAAATAAGTTTTAGGAAATTTTATAATTGTAGGTAAAAATTTGTTTGTGTGATCGAAATGAAGAAATGGGAGATGTATGACGCGTTTTGATTGGATGAGATTGAAAAAGGTGGGATGGTTGGTTTGAGAATCAGACTTTAGTTAGTTTTTGAAGAAAAAAAAGATAGTCAGTTGGTTTTCAAGTGTGCAAGGCGAACAGTCATTGTTCTCTGGTGGTTCCCGAGAGATAGCAAGCAGTAGTGTTGAATGTTAGTGAGTTTTTGTGGAGTTAAGTGTATCTGACAGAAGCTGAAGCAGCAAAATATTGTAAGTCATATTTTTCTACTTATATTCCAAAGTCACTGTTCAGGCCAACGAGAGATTCAGTTTATCGTAAAAAGAAGATATACAAAGAGTCATTTTTTACTCGGGCCAACGAGAGATTCAGTTTATCGAGAGGAGAGGAGGCTATCATAATTTGAATGATTCGTGCATTTGAAGGAGATCATTAAGGACGATAAACTTGCAACAATTTGTTGTAAGATTGCTGATTACCTAGGAACTGCTAAGAATAGATAGTATAGGCTACAAGGAACAAGGATTTGGACCACTCATTATCAGAGAGAGATCGTTTTGTTTTTCTGCAGTTTTTCTTTTATTGATAACACAATTTTTACAATTTAGAAAAGATATAAATATTTTGATTAATAGATTTAGAATAATAATTGGGATTTTGAGATTTTAACTAATATTTTTTGTACCATTAATTTTGAAGGTTGACGTACGTAGAACAAAATTTTAACAATCATTATATGAGATATTGTTTATTGAAAACATTTGAGTGTGAATTTTATTTCATTATTTTTATTTCAATATATAGTGTTATATCATATGTTTTTTATTATTCCGGTATTCTTTGGACCTTACCTTTCACATGTGAAGCATAGATATTGAAGCACGAGTATAACCCTGAGATAAGAGAATTAAAAAGTGTGATAGAATCGTAATCATATAATTTAAATAATTTTAATTAATCTATTAATTAATTGCTTGCCGCACTGAGACTTTGAATATCACAATAATATATATATATATATATATATATATTATATATATATATATATATATATATATATATATATATATATATATATTGAAATGATTTTCAATTATGTTAAAATATATACAACTTTAATGGATTTTTATATGAGGTTTGTTGTTTATGAATTTCATGAAACCATCACAATGTGGGGTTCGACTCTTAAATAAAAGAGAGAAAAAGATTAGTAAATTGTTAAATAAATTAATTTTGACTTACCTGGTATTAGTGTTAATAATTTCTGAATAGTATAGTTGCCTAGTGTATAGGTGAATCGTCTAAACCTTAAAAAGAACAAAAAAAGAAGAATTTTAAAAAAATATTTTAAAACATAGAAATTTTAATAAAACGTCAGAAAATAAACTGCCTTGACATTTTATTTGACAGTCTGTGGGAGCTAAATTAATAGTGGTTTTGGTTAAATAAGAAATTACAATGATGTGGAGATGAAAGAATAAATTAGTATTGTAATAGAATAAGTTTTATATCTAAACATTTTTTTTTGTAAATTCCAAATTATATGTGATTAAAGTGATTATGAGAAAGTAATGTGGCTTGACAAATATGTCAAACAGGACAGTTTTATGGTTTTAAAATATTTAAATAGAAGACGAGAAAAAAAGAACGTTGGTGCTGTTAGCAACGGATAATAAGAGGAATTGGTTTTTGGAGAGGACGCCGACGAGGTTTTTTTTTGGACGAAGGAGAGCCCTGAAACTGTGGAATAGGTCGGGAGTGTGTTTTTTAACTCGTCTAATTAGAATTTAGTTTTTTCACAGTTTCCACAGCAGAGATATCCAGAAATTTGTTCCAGAGAGTAGAGAAACAATTTCACTTATAAATTATATTGGAGTATAGAAATGTCATTTAAATTGAGAAAATTTAAAATTCATGAATTAACATAATTGCGATAGGCCTTAAAAAATTGAAATTATTAATGATCATTAAATTAAAAATTGAATAGTACGCTACCTTAACTTCCGAAGAGAGGATTGATATTCCAGTTTTTCACCAGATTATTTTTGAGTAGTTAGTTTCCTTTAAAGAAATCAGAACTGTTTTAAAGTGAGGTTGGACAATAATTTTGGGGATCATTTGAAATTTTGATTATATTTGAATAGTCAGCGGAATAAAGTGTTCATTTTCTTTTTCTTTATAGTTCATTTAAACACTTTATAAAGTTGCAATATTTATTTAGTTTTTAGGTACTTGTAGAGAGTCTCCACATTTTGTAATACATTTTTATTGTCACGTCACTAAACCACGTTAAGACTTAAACGATTCCTATTTTTGTAAATTTTTAAAGGCAACCGAAGTTGCAGACGAATTTTATTGTTTATATTAAATTTGTTCAATATTAATAAATAACGTGCTTCATTTGGGTTAATTTATCAAAGGTCTAAAGTAAATTTTGGTTTAATTTCTTTTTGAACTCTACCAGGAGACTACAGAGTCGACGTCACACAGTGACAGATTGCTTAGAACATATAATTGAGCTAGCTGAGGTATATAATAAATTAAACAACGAACCACATATTTTAAAAATTACATTTATTATATATAAAAAAAAATAAAATTAATAAAATACAACTTTATCAATTGACGCTAAACAACGTGGGGCCTCTGGGAAACAGAAATAAGGGTGTTTTTTAAGCAGATTTTATTAATATTACACAGATTAGAGTAAAAATAAATTGGTGTGAGTAGAGTTGCAGAGATTCTGGGGCAGTTAAAGTTAAATTTGAGAATAAATAGATATTAGGATAAAATGGCAGACCGAATGACTTTAAGAAATGGAAAAGAAGTCGTACCGAAAGAGAGTAAAGGAGAACAGGTGTTAGAACAGGAACAGGATATACAGGTAGATGAAGAAAGCAGAGGAGGATCAGGAGAAGTTGTAGTATATTTAGAGCAAGGCATACAGAAGCAGGACAAGGTGATAGAGAGGGAAGTCTAACAGATAATTTGAGAGAGGAGTTGGATGAGATAGTGAGAGATAGACGTGATGTAAGTGAGGATGAAGTAGAGTGCAGAAGGAGAGACGCAGGGAAGGAGATGTTGGAGAGTCAGGGATGGCACAGATGGATATGAAGCAAATAATGCGGATGCTACAACAGAATGGATCATAATATTAGGGGGGATATGCACAAAATGGATAGTAATATTAACAATATTAGGGGGGATATGAACAAATGGAAAATTATATTAAGGAGAACTTAGGGGAGAGTTAATTAAAATGAGGGAAGAAATCAAAGAAGAAGTGAAGATAGTCAGGGAAGAGATGTTACACATTACCAAGGTTTAGAAGATAAAGTAGAAACATGTCAGAGGAGAAAGTGAGAATTTTAAGAGGAATGTGCAGGAGGAGATATCCAGAGAAAAGGCCATAATTAGAGCGGAAATAGGACAGGAAATTGGGAGCAGATTTGTAGAGTTGGGAACATCCATTCAAGAAAATTTACCAAGGGAAATAAACAAAGAAGTTAATAAGCAGAATAAAGAGATTGTTAGGGAGGTAGAAAGTGTTAAAGGCAAACTCAGAATCATGAGGAAAAACTTACCATTATCAAAAACAATATAAAGATGGGATTGCAGATTTGGAACTGGAAATGGGTATGCATGCAAATCAGGCGGAAAAGGGAGATAGAGTATTACAGGGACAAGTTGAGGAATTGAGAGAGAAATTTAAAAATGCAAGTGAGGAGATTCAGCGTTTGGAATCAAATCTAGAACAAACAAGGGGAGTGAGTACTGTGATGCCGAGTTATAATGATGGGGGAATTAAGTTTGACGGAAACCTGAATCACTTACATCCTAGAATATTTGTAGATATCATCAAAAATAAGGTAAAGAATGTAAGGGATCCGATAGAAATGAAATTGAATATTCGAAACATGTTAGTGGGCATGCCATTATTATGGTTTTGCAATAATGAAAATTCCATAAATAATGTGCAGAAATTTGAGGCCAAGTTTATTAACTATTTTTGGGGAGAAAACCAACAGGCTGTTTCAGGGAGCGGTTGTATTTTGGAAAATTCAATTATGAAAAAAGTACCAACTACAATCTGTACGCAATGCAGTTATTCCAGACAGCACCAATACTTAGAACGGCTATGCGAGAAGAGGAGATTGTCCTATACATCGCCAGGCAATATAACCATAACATGGCGGAAACTATAGCTCTCCACAATATAAAGACGATGGAAAGTTTGACAGGATATCTTCAGAGGATTGAGAGGAGTATAGGGACGCAAAATCGAAATGGACAAGAGCAAGGGACATATAGGAATAACACAGCACATAGACAGGGATATGTGAATCGAGGGAATAATTATAGGGAAAGAGAATTTGAGAGACAAAATAGAAGCAGGGATTTTACAAATAGGGGAGAGAATGTGAACAATGTCAGGAGAGATATCGGAAGATATAACTGGGAACGTAGACAAGGGAATAAATTAATGATAGAGGGAATAACTGGAGACAAGGAAATGACAGAGGCAATAATTGGAGACAGAACCAGGGAAATTATCCGCAGGAGACGAGAAATAGGGAAGTTTACAGAGAAGGAATCAAGATATAATAGAGGGGAAAATGAGGAGAGAAGACAGGTGAATGTAGTTAGAACAGAGGAGAATAGGGGGGGAAGCAAGTGTTGATGCAGAAGGGAGAAATTTTGCTTAGACCGCTCCTATGTGCATTAATATTGTCTACTTATCAAAGTATGAACATCCAAGGGAGTTTATTAGAGATACTGGGGAATTAAATAAAAATAATAACACTAATACTTTAAAGTTTATTGAAGGGTACATACAAGATTCAGTATACAAGTTATTATTAGATACAGGTTCAGAAGTAACTCTAATCAACAAAAAACATTGTAAATAATTTAAATAAGGACAATATTATGATAAGGAATTGGTATTATAAGATATAAGTTTTGTAATAGAAGTATATTTAATAAATAAGCACATCTTGAGATAAATTTGATAATTAAATAATTTATTAGGAACAGATGTACAGAATAATGATGAATTTATATAAACAAAAAAAGGTTGATTTATTTTCAAGTAGATTTATAGGAGTTTACAAGTATAAATAAATGAGCAAAGTACTATGGACAAATCGATATTTTGTAGAAATTGGAAATAGGGAATATTATAATGATAAATAGTATATGCGGAAATAAGATGAAAAATAGAATTATATGAAATATTGAAATATGAAATATAGAGAGTTATATGTAGAGATGTGAAATGAATAATATATGGGGATATAAAAAGAATAAATAATAATGCGGCAATGAATAAAGATACTGAAATAGTATATGCGGAAATAAATAAATAAATAAAAAATATAAAATAAGAGGGGAACAATTATAAGAATTTCTACGAAAATAGTACAAGAAATAAATAGTACAGGAAAAGAAGTAAAGAAATTGGGAAAGTACTTGGAAATTTGATTCTAAAGTTGATATAATTAGTGAAAGATTTATAGATTTTGTTTGGAGAATTCTGTATTTGTCATAGAGTAACTTATAAAAAAAAATATTCAAGAGATATGCTTATTAATAAAAGTCAGTTTATTGTTATGTTAATATTAATAAAATATTTAAGTTTACCGGTAAGAATTTAGATTTAGTAAGTGCTGATAGTTAGCACTAAACAAAATCCAAATTGGGGCGAAGTTGAAATGATTTCAATATGTTAAAATATATGCAACTTTAATGGATTTTTATATGAGTTTGTTGTTTATGAATTTCATGAAACCATCACAATGTGGGTTCGACTCTGAAATAAAAGAGAGAAAAAGATTAGTAAATTGTTAAATAAATTAATTTTGACTTACCTGGTATAGTGTTAATAATTTCTGAATAGTATAGTTGCCTAGTGTATAGGTGAATCGTCTAAACCTTAAAAAGAACAAAAAAAGAAGGAATTTTAAAAAAATATTTAAACATAGAAATTTTAATAAACGTTAGAAAATAAACTGCTTGACAGTTTATTTGACAGTCTGTGGGAGCTAAATTAATAGGGGTTTTGTTAAATAAGAAATTACAATGATGTGGAGATGAAAAGAATAAATTAGTATTGTAATAGAATAAGTTTTATATCTAAACATTTTTTTTTGGTAAATTCCCAAATTATATGTGATTAAAGTGATTATGAGAAAGTAATGTGGCTTGACAAATATGTCAAACAGGACAGTTTTATGGTTTAAAATATTTAAATAGAAGACAGAAAAAAAAGAACGTTGGTTGCTGTTAGCAACGGATAATAAGAGGAATAGGTTTTTGGAGAGGACGCCGACGAGGTTTTTTTTTTGGACGAAGGAGAGCCCTGAAACTGTGGAATAGGTCGGGAGTGTTTTTAACTCGTCTAATTAGAATTTAGTTTTTCCACAGTTTCCACAGCAGAGATATCCAGAAATTTGTTCCAGAGAGTAAGAGAAACAATTTCACTTATAAATTATATTGGAGTATAGAAATTGAGAAAATTAAAATTCATGAATTAACATAATTGCGATAGGCCTTAAAAAATTGAAATTATTAATGACCATTAAATTAAAAATAGAATAGTACGTACCTTAACTTCCGAAGAGAGGATTGATATTCAGTTTCACCGATTATTTTTTGAGTAGTTAGTTTCCTTTAAAGAAATCAGAACTGTTTTCAAGTGGAGGTTGGACAATAATTTTGGGGATCATTTGAAATTTTGATTATATTTGAATAGTCAGCGGAATAAAGTGTTCATTTTCTTTTCTTTATAGTTCATTTAAACACTTTATAAAGTTGCAATATTTATTTAGTTTTTAGGTACTTGTAGAGAGTCTCCACATTTTGTAATACATTTTTATTGTCACGTCACTAAACCACGTTAAGACTTAAACGATTCCTATTTTTGTAAATTTTTAAAGGCAACCGAAGTTGCAGACGAATTTTATTGTTTATATTAAATTTGTTCAATATTAATAAATAACGTGCTTCATTTGGGTTAATTTATCAAAGGTCTAAAGTAAATTTTGGTTTTAATTTCTTTTTGAACTCTACCAGGAGACTACAGAGTCGACGTCACACAGTGACAGATTGCTTAGAACATATAATTGAGCTAGCTGAGGTATATAATAAATTAAACAACGAACCACATATTTTAAAAATTACATTTATTGTATAAAAAAAAATAAAATTAATAAAACACAACTTTATCAATATATATATATATATATATATATATATATATATATTATATATATGTGTGTGTGTGTGTGTGTGTGTGTACTTCTTTAACTAAGTTTCAAGCTTTTCAAAAACTGAAAATAAAGTGCTACTGTTAGTAAAGCATCCTCGAAATCTCTTAAGTGAGAAAATTGTATAAAGATAAGGAACACTTACGTTATTGAGGTTTATCTTTCGTGGATGTTCTACTTACAGGTGACAATTTCACGCACCACTCATTGATTGAGTCAATAATTAAAATATATAAAAATTGTATGGTGTAAAAGACCAAACTTGACAATTTAATTTACTTTAACACATAAGAAAAAGACAATTACAAAAGTTATAAATAGCCACGTGTGCCGGCCAACTGTAGAATGATAGGTTAAGAGTACCTGTCATTCCTGGACATGGCAAATGACAGTACTTCTTGTTATTTCTTGTCTTATGTAGTACTAATTACACATCAAATTGTTTACAAAATTAGTGTTTAAGTTGAAAACAAAATTGTAAAATGAGAACTATGAGAATTCACGAAACCTGGAAACTTTACAATGAATCGGTTGTTGAGACATCATTGAATTGTGAATGTGTATCCAAATATAATAGGTAGAAGTAAATAGTGCTTAACTGATTAATGTCACTCCTTTTGTTCATTGCGTTTGAATTTTTAGCAATGAATGCTATTTCTAAGAAAAGTCTTTTTTTGTAATTGGATTCAGTAGCTAAAATTTTTACTGATTCATAATTCATTATATGATGTTCTTTATTAACATGTTCTGCAAGGGCAGATCTTTCTGGATATAGTCTGCTGTCGCTACGGTGACTGATTAAGCGACTACCTAGGTTGCGTGTGGTTTGTCCCACATATACCAAATTACAGTTGTTACAAGGGATCTGGTAAACTACGTTGGAACAATCTTTGATGCTGCTTTTGTCTTTAACTTTAGAAAATATAGATCTTGCCGTTAATGAAGTTTTGAAGGCTATTTTTAAATTGGTGAAATCTTTAAAAAGTCTTGAAAGTCTGGGTGTTATACCTTTTATGTATTTTAGTGAAGTATAAGAGCAATTGGCATTTTGTTCTCCGCTTGTGACAATGTTTTGCACCTCATCATTCTGGCGTGCTACGTTCGGGGTCAAACTGAATAAAATCTTGGTAACTAGATGTTTTGGGTATATGAATTGTCGATGAAAAGGTTTGATAGGTTCTTCTGATGGAAAGAATGATCACTGATAGCTATAATTCTAGCTTTCATTTGCTTAAGCAAATTGATTTTTATTGAATGTCTTTGGTATGACCAATAGTTGAGGAAACGTCCAGAACTATGAGGTTTTCTATGCCAGTCAATAATCAGGGCGTTGTTGTGGGTTCTAATGAACCGGGTATCAAGAAAGGGGACTGAGCATCCTCATGTTCGATTGCAAACTGTAGTAGAGGATCATAACTATTGAATACATTTAGGGTTTCTCTGGATCCATTGTTAGGGATAGCTAGGATTAGGTCATCCACATACTTTTTAACAAAAGGAATATGAAAGGACAATTCTGGGATAACCATATCCAGTAAGTGGTCCATCACATAACAGGCCAAAATGGGAGAGATAGTACCTCCCATAGGAGTTCCTTGTGTTTGTCTGTCCTTTTCATCTAGTACGAGAGATGAATAAACCAAAAAAAATAAATGGTTTACATATTTCTGGCATATGGTTCAACGAACTGAGTAATATAAACTGTATTTCAAGTTAGTCACCTTTTAAGATTAAAGTTAAATACACCTAGCAGATGAATAAACCTTAAAAATGGTTTACGTGATTTTCGAATATAGTTCATTTAAGTAAGTAAGTAATATAAATTCTGTTTCACGGTAGTCACCTTTTAGGATTAAACGTAAACAAACTATAACAACAAGTTAGATATTGAAATCCCAAAATCAAAACTTTTTAAGAATAAATTGGACATGCTTCTATATACAAGGTTATAGACTAAACTAAGAAGAAGAAGAACTTTAGCAGTACACATATTTGAACTCATGCACAAATAAAAACGATAGAAACTTAAGTTCAAGAACTTAAAAAAGGTCTTTAAACTTTAATTTATAATACAAAATGTACATGTCATTACCCCCCTTTCATTACAGCCACACGAGCTAAAAGTGTCATGTAAGCAGCGAATCCTCATAATAATGTTCATCCCCTAACCATGTTCGAACTTACAAAAATGTTTTATTTCTAAAAGTGCATTTTTTCATTGTTAAATCTCTGGAAGCTTGACTTGAAATATCAAACTTCCAGTTGGATTCAATAAGCCCTGTTAACGTTTTAATTTCAGCCTCTCTTTCAGCAGATGAAATCGTCTGGTCTGGTTTGCAGCAATCTGTCTGTTTTAAGACGTGTAACAATGCTATATCACAGCATTGTTTTAAAGTTGTTCCCATGTTCATTGCAAAGGTCGGTGCTCCATAAGTTTCTTTTTCAGGGTCATACCTAGCAATACATTTTGTTGCAGCTACTAAAGAATCATAATATTTAGGTTTTAGTGCTTCAAATAATGTAGATATATTCGTATTTTTTTTAAGTTCTATTTAAATTTTCGTGAGTTCACGCATTTTTCTTGATGTTACTGCAATAAAATGCTTTTCTCTATGTATCATAAGATAACGAGATGCAAAAGCGCAAATTAATCGATCCTTCTTGGCTGCCAAAGATATATGATCTCCTCTCATATGAGGGAAAACATTTTTTGATAAATAATGATAAATTTTTAAATGTCTAATTGACAAATTTTGTGCTTCACTAATGGCTCTACCAGAAGTTGCTGAGGTTGTGTTTTCCGAACATATTTTTCTGTGTCTCCAAAGATTTTTAGAGGAGTAAAAGCCTAAGCAGAAAGTACAAGGCAGGTAGTTAGTTCCTTCGTATTTTCTGATAGGTTTTCCGTTTTCAGAACTTTTTAAAAAATTTCCTTTCTTTCTTAGAATTGTCAAATATTGTTTTCTATCTTTTGATTTACTGGGAAGAGCTGCTAGTTTTTGTATTTCTAATTCACCGCTATGATTCCGCAAAAGATGTCTGGCAAAGTTATGGGACTGTACTTCTGATTCACAAAAATAACAAAAATCAGTGTTTTTCTGTTTTAATCTAGAACGATCATTATTTTCTTTTTCCAACAAATTAGAAGTTTCTTTTTGTAAACAAGAGTTATTTTGAGTGTTTGATGCGTTTTGAACCGGGCTAGTTACAGAATTTATGAAAACAGTTTCAACAGCATCGTTGGATTTAATACTGAAATTGCTTGAACTACTACTACTAGAGGGTTCCTATTCTGGGTCTTCATTGTAGCTTACTCCTGGTGAAGAAGATGAAGGAGACGGAATTTCTAGCTCTGACAATTCCGATAAAATCTAGAACATAATAATCTAAATTATTCATATGATTCAATAGAACCATTTGAAACTATTTGAAACTTGATATCTATAGGGTGAGTTATAAGTACTGGTGGAAAAAAAAACTTAGTAATTTAAAGTGTTTAATGATTTATAATTACGTCGGGTGCTTTCGCCAGTTATGCCATATTCACAGTGTTCGTCAAAGGTTAAGAGCATCATACACGAAACTGATACAAATGATAAAAAATCCAACTATAACATTACAATTGCAAAGTGAGTAAATTCGTATACTGAAGTTTTGCAATTAATTAGTTTAGTCAAAGATAAAATAACCATAAAGAAACGAAAGTTGAAGACAAACGAATACTTAACTATGAAAATATTATTTTAAAGATTTTCAAACCGTTAAATAAGTAATAACAAACTTTTGTATTTACTGATTTTACAATTATTGTAATAGTTGGATTTTTTATCATTTGTATTAGTTTGCTTTATAATGTTCTTATTCTCTATTGACCTTTGACGAATGTTCTGATGATAACATAACAGCCGAGAACGTTCGACGTAATTATAAACCACTATCGGGTACCTGCGGCATTGCCCGCGTCGTGAAAGAGTGTGAACAGAACTCGTGTTTTCCCGCACGCTTTCTCTTTGAACGTTGGGTTGCCTAAGAAAGTACCCACGCTGCTGCGTCTCCGTGGTACACCAACAGCATGAATTTTGCTCAAAAATGCCCTTAGGATTGAAAAATTTTAAAATCCCTTCATATTGTACACCTATGAGTAGTACCGGAGCTGCTGTGAAAATCTCATGCATGTAGCTATAATGGTTTGGGCTGGGCGTTGATTATTATCCATAAGTCAGTCAGTCATTACTTCTTCTTTATAGATATATAGATTACGCACTTTAACTTAAAATGTTTTTTCCATTTTTCCTACTTTGGAAAGTAGCTCGCCCAAGGATGAACGGGGCAAACATAAATACTAGGAATAATTCCATTGATTAGTTTATTGTTAAAGTATACACGTACCAAAAAAATTGCCAGGAGAGTTTCGATGTAAGAAAAAGCGAATTTCAGATTATCTAGGGGAAGATAATTATATAAAAAAGAAAGGGATAAAAAGAATTTAAAGGTTTTTCGAAAATTCATTATTTTCAGAATTCAGTTAGATCCGTTTTACAATGGAGTGCTTCCAGACCAATGGATTCAAACATAAAGCCGACAGGTTCAAAATCTGAGCTTTAAGTATTCCCAATAATTCATCTGAATATTAATTCCTAAAAACGTAATTTGTATCTGAAATCTTCATTGTTAGGGAATCATCTCGTATAATTTGTTAACGGTTATCTTTATAACCCATTCAAAATGAATAAATTTGTCAAACACAACTTATAATTCGTCTTAATTTAGCACAGGTAATCATTTCCACAAACCTTATCTGAATTTCTTATTACTGGAGAAAGGGATCTATTGCAAAACCAATTTCCACTTCTTCGCCGATTAGACGATTTAGTCGCAGAAGCATACTAAAATTTAAACATCATCAATCAAAAATCAATATTAAAAAAGTAGATACTTACATATTCTGGTGGAAACAATCGTCCATTTGGGTAGTACGCCATTCTAATAAAATTCTAATAAAAACTGCTTATACCTAGAGAATAAATAATAAAAATTGGTGGCCTTTTACTATTTGAGTACTTTAACTCTTTGAAGTACACTGGTACATTTTTTGTACCACTAAAAATTAGTCCCATGTTGCACAACGGTCAATAAAACGTACCACCTAACAAAATAAATTTATCGTTCGGCACAGCGACGGCTAAAATGTACCACTATACTTAACCGCCTAATAAACATGTTTAAAACACGTGCCAGAAATATTTCCCAAAAATTTGTGTCTTTAGATATCAGCTGCAATTCTAACAACTTCTAGTGCACGTGTCTGTAAAACAAATTTTTACATCGTGATTTTCTTATTAAAAAGTAAGTATTGTGTGTTGTTTATTATATTATTTTAGATTAGTAGTGTATTTATTTAATCACTGGAACATAAAACAATACTATTTTTTATACAAACTTTATATTTTTGAATAAATACGGCAATCCAAAATATGTACCAACGTGCAGCTAACGTTTTTCCTTTGTAGGAATAAATGGCGTCCAGTAATAATAGAAAGGAGCCGTTACCTTTCAGGTTAGTAGGGATGACAGACGAAGAATTCTACCGGGAGTTTGAGGAAATTCCTAGTGATCAAGAATCAGAAATTGATGATGATTCAGGTGAAGACGAGACGTTTGAACCACCGAGTGATGAGTTTGTACTAAATAATGACTATGTGTCTAGTGAGGAAGATGTGTTGAGTGATGAGAATGTTCTTTTGCCGACGAATTTTGCGAAAGTTCCTAATCAACAAAAGACAATTTCATGGTCTACACGGAGTATTAAAAAAATACTTCCATTAAAAGATTTTACTGATGAACAAGGATTATGTCAGGAATTGTTACAAAAAGAAGACATCTTGCTTACACCTTACAATTTTTTCAATCTGTTTATATCTGATGATATTTTAGATAAAATTACTTTTCAAACCAACCTGTATGCGGAAAAGGAATTTCAAAAAAATCAAAAGAAATATACTCCAACAAGCGTGAAGGAAATAAAAGTATTTATTGGTCTAAATCTGCTAATGGGTATAAAACCACTGCCAGGTTATAGGGATTATTGGAGAGTAAATAAAGATCTTCATGATGACTATATCTGTAAATTCATACCTGTAAATAGATTTGGTTGGCTGCTAAGTCATATTCATCTAAATGACAACAACCTAACGCCAAAAAAAGGAGAGAATGAATATAATAAGTTTTATAAAGTCCGGCCTTTCCTCAATGAAGTGAAGAATAATTTTCAAAAATACTACAAACCAACAGCATATATAGTGTTGTATATTTATATAGTTCTAATTTATTTGTCTTTATTCTAATTTATTGTCTATATTCTAATTTATTAAAACTCACGATAACTAATTAACGAATTTATTAAAGTCTTTATTAATCCTAATTACAAATAATTTATTAACGTTTCGTTACATTTAAATATCGCGGTTCGCGAGCTTCTTATAACTGACTTCTTCAATAAAATTTCGTCTTTATATAAAGCACCGTAAGACCGCCTAGACCTGACCTGACTCTTGTAGAAAATACTGGAATGTGACGTCATATTGGTATTATAGCCGAGGGGAGACCCCATGGATATTGACCCGCATTGTCTCGAATGAACTGGAACTGGTTTGTTTTTTATAGCGGCTCGGCTGATTTTTCGTCAGGTAGTTATACCTAGAACATTCATGAATGAATAAAAACATATTAGTAAAATATATTTACGATTTTGGGTCAGAATTTATCGTAACATTGCCCCCCTCTTAAAAGATGGTTCCTCCTGGAACCTTGTCGGGACTGGAACTGGAGCGGCATGCTGATATCGGCAACTGGACCCTCTTTTACAACTTCCAGTTGTATAGAAATGACAAGGACGGTTTTCTCTCCGCACCAGTAACTATGCGGATTGCAACAGACTAACACCTGGACTTCGGTGTCTTTAAAGATTTCCTCCACCATGTTTCGTATCCAATCTAATTGGTGGCACTCTAACTTTGGCATGGCTAACTTTTGCACGTCGGACTCTAGTACGTGCTCTCTCAACTGAAGTAAGGCTTCCCATACATCTCGGTAGGTAGGTTGGTCACGGGCAGTGTCTTTTGTTACCAGGTAGAAAAGGTAACGTGATGCATCTTGAAGTTTCAAGGTTTTACCAGGAGCTGGCACTTGGCATTGAAGTTCTGCAACTCGACCAAACTTCCTTCGAAAGACGGATGCCAACCCTGGTGCATCTTTGATACTGGCCGGGATGGTAAGGGCCAGTGAATAGTCATCGGGAAGCGCGAGTAGATCTTGCCTTTCTTCAGTGGTAACACCATGTCTTGCTTTACCGGTACCTCCATAGGCACCCATGAATTCCTCAAACGTGAGGTCAGACACATCTTGGACTTGGTTTACTTCCACTTCTTCATCTACGTCGTGGTCACCCTCGAAAGACGCCAACCGGTTATGGTGTACTATCATCGGCTTTCCTCTCGGATCTTGCTTATTCGGTAAATAACATCATTGATCTTCTCCATAATGAGGTATGGACCTTCCCAAAACTGCTGCAATTTGGGAGAACAACCTTTTCGCTTTTTGGGGTTATAAAGCCAGACTTTATCGTTCTTCTTAAAACACCCCTTTTCGGCTTGTGTATCGTACCGTTTCTTCATTCGGTCACTAGCGATTTGGAGATGGGAACGGACCAACTCGTGTACATCGTCCATTCTTCTTCGCAATTCGATCACATAATCTTCACCTGCTACATCTTCTCCAGGTCGACACCCAAACTCTAGATCACAAGGTAGTCGCATCTCGCGTCCGAATAGGACTCTGGCTGGTGTCTGGCCTGTTGATTCATTAACAGCAGATCTGTAGGCCATTGTGAAGAACGGGAGATATTGGTCCCAGTCTCGCTGATGATCGGACACCATCTTTGTCAAATACTTGCCAACTGTTCTATTCATTCGTTCTACCATACCATCCGATTGCGGATGATAAGCCGTAGTTCTTGTTTTCTTCATACCTAGTCTATCACATATTCCTTGGAATAAATCGCTTTCGAAGTTCCTGCCTTGGTCACTATGGATCTCCAAAGGCACTCCAAATCGACTGATATATTCTTGGATCAACTTATCCGCAACGGTGGCCGCCTTCTGGTCTGGAAGTGCGTAAATCTCGACCCACTTAGTGAAGTAATCCATTACTACCAACATGTACTTGCCTCCATTATCACTTTCTGGAAACGGCCCAGCAATGTCCAAAGCTATTCTTTCAAACGGGCTTCCAACATTATATTGTCTCATAGGAGTTCTCCTTTTTCGATAAGGCCCGTTACTCGTAGCACAAATAGTACATTTCTTACACCAGTCTTTTACATCGTCGGAACTGTTCATCCAATAAAACCGTTCCCGAATTCGCTGAAGGGTCTTTTTCACACCAAAATGCCCTCCTGATGGACTGTCGTGTAACTGACGAAGTACTTCGGCTATTCTGCTCTTTGGAATTACCAACTGTCTTCTCTTCTCTGAACCGTCATCATTTTCCAGGACTCGTTTGAGCAAGCCATCTTCCATGATAAATGAGTCCCACTGGGCCCAATACGTCTTAACTATTGAGCCTAGGTTCGATATTTCTTGCCAAGGTGGTCGACGGTTTTCCTCTTTCCATTTTCGGATTTTCTGTATAACTGGATCTCTCTCTTGTTCTTCCCTGATCTTGGTAGGCGTCCAGTCGTCGTGGACCACCGTCGTTCTTAGCACTGCTGCTTCCTTGGATTCCGTTTTGTTGCAGTGAGAACACTCTGCTGGGCATGGCCTTCTGGAAAGAGAATCGGCGTTTCGGTGGCTAACTCCGGCCCGGTGCTCAATCTTAAAATCATATTCTTGGAGTCGTTCGATCCACCTGGCTATCTGACCCTCTGGATTCTTAAACTGCATCAACCACTTAAGGGCGGCATGGTCGGTTCGGATTAAAAACTTCCTTCCATAGAGGTATTGATAGAAGTGCTCTACTGATTTCACTACTGCCAGAAGTTCTCTTCTCGTGACGCAATAATTTCGCTCAGGTTTTGAGAGAACTTTACTAAAATATCCAAGGACTCTTTCCTGTCCTCCTTGAATCTGAGACAGCACTCCTCCAATTCCCACATTACTTGCATCTGTATCTAAGATGAACTCTCCTTCTGGCAGTGGATACCCTAAAATTGGTGCTGTGATTAAATGCTTTTTTAAGGTCTCAAAGGCATTTTGGCAGTCTACATCCCAGCGGTATTCTCTTGCTTCCTCTGTAAGTCGCGTTAATGGTTTAGCGATATCTGCAAACTTCTTAATAAACCTCCGGTAATAAGTACATAGTCCAAGAAAACTTCTTACTTGATGTTTGTCAGTTGGTTTTGGCCATTCCTTAATGGAATCGATTTTTCCCTTATCCACAGCCACTCCTTCTTTACTGACTATATGACCCAGATAATTGACTTTACCTTGAAATAGCTGGCACTTCTTGGGGTTTAACATCAATTGGGCAGCTTTAAGTCGATTAAAAACGTTTTCTAAATTCTTCAGATGGTCTTCAAATGTCTCCCCCAAGACGATTATGTCGTCTAGATAAACTAAGCATGTTTTTCCAAGATAGCCCTCTCAACACATTTTCCATAAGCCTCTCAAATGTCGCAGGAGCGTTACAAAGTCCAAATGGCATAACGTTGAATTGCCATAATCCAGATCCTGTGGTGAAGGCTGTCTTTTCTTTATCTACCGGATCCATTTCTACCTGCCAGTATCCAGACTTCAAATCCAAAGTAGAAAATAGTTTACTTCCGGCCAATGTGTCTAGTGTGTCATCGATCCGAGGCAGAGGATAACTATCTTTCTTGGTAACGTTGTTCAACAAACGGTAATCCACACAGAACCTCGTTGTTCCGTCTTTCTTCTTAACCAGGACCACCGGAGAGACCCATGGGCTCGTAGAAGGTTCTATCACCCCGTCTTTCTTCATTTCCTGAACAATCGTTTCAGCTTCCTCTCTTTTCGCCTGTGGTAATCGTCGAGCTGTTTGACGAATTGGCTTAGCATTACCAGTATCAATTTTATGCTTAACAACGGTAGTTTCTTCCCGTCTTTCCTCCTTTCGGTACGAAAATATCACGATACTGATGAAGAAATTCCCTTAATTTTCTTTCTCAATCTGATTCAGAGACTGTCCAGCAACCGCAACCATTTGATCAAATTTATCGTTGGAATTATCAGACGTTGTCGTCTGACGGATTATGGATGTGACAGGTACACAAGTTCCTACTTTTGTCTCTTTCTTGATGGTCACTGGTAGTCATTGACATTAATAAGTCTCACAGGAATTTCTTTAGCCGAAGTCACTAATTCTTTTCCAATTATGATTCCACGGCCAACTTCGTCGTCATGATTCCAAGGCTCCATCATAACAGGTGTTCCTTCGTCCACAATTCCCTGTAGCCGCGCTACTATTATCGTTTCACTTCTCGCAGGCACGACTGTATCTTCTTTAACGGCTGCTTGCATAGTGTTGTCATCATGTGGATGGAGAAATACCTCCTCGTTACCAACTTTGATTACCTTATTCTTAAAATCCAATTGGAATCCATGCGTATTCATTACGTCCATTCCTAATATAAACATCCTCTTCGATGTCAGCAACTATAACAGTATGGACGAACTTTTCTGCTCCAATTCCTAATTGTACCTGGATTTCTCCATGAATGTTGGCATTTTCACCTGTGGCGGTCCGAAGTCGCAATCTCGTTGGTAACAGTTTCTTTCGGCTGTTTATAACTGTCGGGCGTATAATGCTTCTGGTCGCTCCGGTATCCACCAACAACGTATGCTTTTTACCATTTATTTCTCCATCTACATATACACTATCTTCACGACATTTCAAAGAAGCTATTAGTATAAGAGGGTCTTTGGAAAAGTTCTGGGTCGAAGCTGCCCCCCTAAGGCCGACCCGTTCTAGTTTTCCTGATGGTGAGTTTCTTGGTTTGTGTCGTACCTAGGATGCTTACATGCACTTTGTACGTGTCCTATTTCGCCACAATTCCAGCATCTTATGGTCTTCGTTTTCTTGTATGTCATGCTTTTCATCATATTAACGAGCTGGTCAAGTTTATCTTCATCTTCTTCCTCTTTTACAGTCCTAACTTTACTGTAACCGCCAGAGGCCTGCGTAGCTGACTCGTATTCGAGGGCGGCGGATAAGACATCAACCAGCGTCTTGTGACGAGCTAATCGTAGTGTTCTTTGCATCTCATGATCACGAAGACCATCAATAAATGTTTGAACGGCCAACTTTTCCATCATGTCTTCGGGAGCTGTTGGATAAGCATATCGCACTAATCTGGCGATATCTACTTCGTATTCTTGAAGAGCCTCATCTTTCTTTTGTCTTCGATTTTTGAGCTGCGACTGATATACATGTTCCAAGTGTTCGTGGCCATATCGCATATTTAACCTCTTCTTTAGTTGTTCGAAATCATCCGTCTCCTCTACGGCTATGGTCTGGAGCACATCTAAGGCATCTCCTCGAAGAGCTATAGTCAGGTTTACAGCCTTTTCTTTTTCTGACCATCCATTCGCTCTTGCAGCTGATTCGAACTGTTTCATGTAGTTGTTCCATGACGATTTTCCGTCGAAAGTTGGAACTTTGACATGAACATAACCTCCGCTTCCTTCGAATTTCGGCCGTGTTTCCAACTTATATTTCGTCTCGTCTTCTTTTGTCTCTGCTATAATTGGATTGTTTTCTCTCTCTGCGGTCGTTGTTTCCTCCATCTTCCTTTCCATCTCTTTTATCTTCTCTTCGAAGGCCAACATATCGGCAGCAACTTGGTTCTTTAACGAAGACATTTTATCGTCGAGGGCAGACATCTCAGAGGTGACTTTAGAGATGTTAGCAGAAACCTTGCTTTCCAGAGAAGAAAATCTCGTTAGAAACTTTGCTTTCTAAAGAAGCGATATCACAGGAAACCTTGGCTACATCACCACAGACTTTGGCTACATCAGAGGAAACTTTCGAAATATCGCCATGAACTCTGTTCTCTAACGATGCGATGTCACCAGAAACTTTATTCTCTAATTTTGAAATTGACGCGATGACAGCATCTTCAAATATATAAGTTTCCGGATCTAAACCCTCTTCCTCCAAAGCATTCTTTAGTCGTTGGACTAACTCAGCCTTTTTTCCGGTAGAAGCTAATTCTCTATCCTCAAGATGCCTTCTTAGATTCGTAACTGTGAGCTCGTAAATCGTAGCCATTGTTCACCAATTTCACTTCTTTTTATTTAAAGTCCCGCTTGTTTATTTAAAATACCCTACACCTGACACCAAATGTTGTATATTTATATAGTTCTAATTTATTTGTCTTTATTCTAATTTATTGTCTATATTCTAATTTATTAAAACTCACGATAACTAATTACGAATTTATTAAAGTCTTTATTAATCCTAATTACAAATAATTTATTAACGTTTCGTTACATTTAAATATCGCGGTTCGCGAGCTTCTTATAACTGACTTCTTCAATAAAATTTCGTCTTTATATAAAGCACCGTAAGACCGCCTAGACCTGACCTGACTCTTGTAGAAAATACTGGAATGTGACGTCATATTGGTATTATAGCCGAGGGGAGACCCCATGGATATTGACCCGCATTGTCTCGAATGAACTGGAACTGGTTTGTTTTTATAGCGGCTCGGCTGATTTTCGTCAGGTAGTTATACCTAGAACATTCATGAATGAATAAAAACATATTAGTAAAATATATTTACGATTTTGGGTCAGAATTTATCGTAACAATAGCCATCGATGAGTCTACGATAAAGTACAAAGGTAGAAGTGTATTGAAACAGTATATGCCCAAAAAACCAATAAAAAGGGGCTACAAGATTTGGACACTCGCTGATAAAAATGGCTATCTATATAATTTTGATATTTATACAGGCAAAACAGACGACTATGTAGAACACTCTTTAGGCGAAAAAATAGTTCTAAGGTTGACGGAGAACTTTAAGCAAAAAAAACATGTTTTATTCTTTGATAATTTCTTTAATTCCTATGACTTACAAATAAAACTAAAAGACCTCTGATTTTATTCATGTGGAACAGTTATGTCAAACAGAAAGCATTTGTAGTGATGGAAAATAACTTTTATTAAATGGAAAGATAGGAAGTATGTTCATATTCTCTCTAATTTTCACGATCCCACCCAGACAACTTCTGTACAAAAAAAGCAAAAGGATGGATCGAAAATGTCTGTTCCATGTCCTACGGCTTTGGTTGATTATAATCTTAATTATTGAATTTTGTAGAGGTTAGACCAAATGAAGTCTTCATACGAGTTGGATAGGAAAAGCAAAAAATGGTGGATGAGAATGTTTTCCATTTTCTAGACTGTTCTGTTGTAAACGCCTTTATATTACATAAGATACACAGCTAATTTGGAAGAAAGTAGTGGGGTACCAATAAATAAATGACAAAGAAGGTTGCCCGAAGAAGTAAGATTTACGTCTTCAGACCACCAGCCAATACGGTCAACAGGTAGAAGGTGTGCCCGATGTAGTACTAATGCACATCAAATTCGTGCTTACTGGACTTGTACTATTGCCTTAGCAAAACCTTTATTTGTGCCTCAGCAAAACAAAAGATTGTTTCCAACAATATCATAAAAAATTAGATTTTTTTTATCTGAAAATAAAGATTTTTAATACAATATTCAGTATTTCTAATACACAAAGAAAATACTGATGCTGCACAGTGGTACAACTTTTGTACCACCCTCTATATGTCAAAGTGACAGGTTTTTTAAATGAAATTTCTTATTTTTTTATTTCTGTTGATTACCAACTCCAACTTAAACACAAAAAAATATTTCGTATTTAAAACTTTATTTTTCGTGTGCAACTAGGGCCTAGAATATTAACAGACTTCTGTGCCTCAAAGAGTTAATCACTTATATTTTAAATAAAGTGTTTACAATTATGTTTTTTGATGATTGTCAGTAAAATACATACTATTACAAACCTCTTTGGAAGTTTTATTCCTGTATCGAAATATAGCCCATGTCGGCAGTTTACCGGCTATCTATCACTATACATGATTACTTAATTTGCTTACAGAAGTAATATTAAATTTAGAATTTATAGTTTATTCGTCTTCCGGGTTTGGACCGTATCATTTGTGAGTGACCCAAAAGTGGGTTCATCTCGACGTTTCGCTACAATTGTATGTAGCTTCTTCAGGAGAACAAAGAAAAAGCAATCAAAAGACAGGAAGATGGGTAGTTAGCAACGCTAACTCAGTTACTCAACGCAACCAGAGGCGAATACTAACTACCAAGATGGGCATTTGGTCACAGTAACTCAACTACTTAACGCAGCCAGAGGTGAAAACCAAATGCCAGGACAGGGATTCACGTCCAACAGCTCAGAACACTAACGCGTCGAGAGGCGGGGAGTGAATCCGACGATTACTCCGCTACCGCTCTATTTATAGTCGCGGTGACCTGTCGTGTCGGGACGTATCGGCACACTCCGTGGCGCGAACGCCAAGAAGCGCGCGCTGACCAATCATATGGCTGCATCGTGGTAGCGGGATCGGACGGCGGCTCTAGACTGAGATTCCAGATGGGAGACAAGTAGTATCCTTCCTCTCGATTGATATTATGTGGATTTTTCGGATCTCTAGAGATTCGCGGATTTTCCTGGAATAAAAGAAGGGGCTCTTAGAAATAATATGGGGTTTTTCGAACAATATGGAATGACCGGTTTCTTGGTAATGTTCTGCAACTGCAGAATGGGAGAAAAGACCTGATCCAATGCATCTTTGATGCTCTTGAATCCGAGTTTTGACGGAACGACCAGTTTCGCCAATATACACATGTCCACATGAACAAGGAATAGAATAGACACCACAGGAAGATAGGGGCGGTAATGGGTCCTTAGGAGAGGGTAGATATTGTGAGATTTTCTTGGGTGGTCGAAAAGTAGTCCTGATACCTTCTTTGCGAAGAATTTTGCCAATCCTATCAGTGACACTTCGAATATACGGAAGAAAAGCCACAGGAGTATTACCCGAAGATTCTGAATTTGTCGTCCTAGGGTTTTACTCCCCGCCTCTCGACGCGTTAGTGTTCTGAGCTGTTGGACGTGAATCCCTGTCCTAGCATTTGGTTTTCACCTCTGGCTGCGTTAAGTAGTTGAGTTACTGTAACCAAATGCCCATCTTGGTAGTTAGTATTCGCCTCTGGTTGCGTTGAGTAACTGAGTTACCGTTGCTAACTACCCATCTTCCTGTCTTTTGATTTCTTTTTCTTTGTTCTCCTGAAGAAAGCTACATACAATTGTAGCGAAACGTCGAGATGAACCCACTTTTGGGTCACTCACAAATGACACGGTCCAAACCCGGAAGACGAATAAACTATAATTCTGACTCTGGCCGTGGAAGCCTACGATTTCATTTAATTTAGAATTTATTTGAATGTATGAAAGGAATAATAAAAAAGTGGCATCGAAAACGCGACGAGTAGATAAATAAAAATAATTAAACTTTATAATTCTAATTTAGATATTATAATAAAATTCTCATCATAAAACACACATTATCAAATAAAAATTACTTCTAATCCCAAGTACCAATTCAGAATGTACCTACATAAGCGTAAACGTAAATGAAAATTCGTTTGTAAAACGTAACTCATGCGTAAAATCTCATATTCAAGAATAGATATACAAGAAATTAACATAGTAATATTATGACGTTTAATTAATAAATTTACTTAAATAGTAATTGAAGACATAATTTATAAGTTATATACTAGCGAATATTATTAAAAAATAATTATATGAGGGTATTTTTAAGAATTTAGCATAAGAATTAAGTTTAAGAAGTTTTTTATTTTATTTTATTTAATAGTAGATATGTTTAAGTCAGCCATGTGCATATGCAACCAAATATACACTATTTATTTTTGACAGATTGGAAATGGGGTTATTTTATAGTTTGTGATTTTCAATTTAAGTATAATTACGGATGTTAAATAGTGATAATATATTAATGTAAGATGTTTAGTGTATATATAATAGTGTATTCCGATCTTAAGAGCCTAAATGTCCGTTAAATTATCTATAGAATATCGAATTATCTATAGAATATATATATATATACTATATATATATATATATATATATATATATATTATATATATATATATATAGCAAAAAATACGACCGTTGATTAAATTTAAAATATATTCAATAGTTGAATAGCAGAGGTTGTATCGGTCAATAATAGGCAAATGAAAGTCGTCAACTACTTCATTGATTTAATTGAATACGTTTCGCTTTTTGTTTTCAAAAGCATCATCAGTTCACTACAAATAAAAATAAAAAGATTTAAAATATAAGTAAATAACCAAAAGGGTTCATACTTACAAAAACAATTTGTAGGTTTTTTTTTAAAGATGTTAAAAACACTCTACGATAACTTAACATTAAAAACTTAAAAACTAAACGATAGAATCGAAACAAAAAACACACATTCATTAACTAAAATAGATAACATTCCCTTGCTTTTCTTAGATACATCTCAATAAGATATTATTATAATAATACATGAACAATTTATATATTATATATATATATACATATATATATATATATATATAATATATATATATACTATATATATACTATATACTATATAATATATATAATATTATGCTTATTAGACCACGTGTTCTGTTGCTTTACTAATTTTTACTAAGTCTCTAAATGTTGTTAGTTATTTAATTGCTTATACAATATCACCATATGATGTCCATTTATTTGAGTTTTTGTACTACCTTTTTGATACCATTGACAACTACATATCTTTTTTAAGGTAACTATTTAACATCTTCTTCATGAATGTGTGGTACTCATAATGTAAAAATTTTTAGATGAACTGATGATGCTATCCGGTTTTTTAGGCGTTACGCCCGTCCGGAAGGGATCTATGGAGGAGTATCACCAAGCCGCAAGCCCTTATCTCTTGCCGTACTACTCCACCATAGGCCGATCAGATCCCAGCATATCCTAGTCTAAGCCGCAGATTCATCTAGAATTTTAAACTGCTGCGTTAGACTTTTTGTTTTCAGTACACCGAGCTGGGGCTCGAACCCACATCCACTGAACCATTCGACAGTGAAGCGAATGAGAGGCAGCCGCACAGCCCGCTGAGCTATCTGACCAACCATGAACAATATACTAATTAAAAAAAAAAGAATTTATATTAAGAATATTCTAAACTATTATCTCCCCAGACTGGGATCTAACTTCATCGGTTTTACCAATGAACCTTAACGACATAGATATTCAAAAAAACTACTTGTAATTGTTCGGCGCTTGCGTTCTATGAAAACAGAAGCTCACATTCAAACTTTACAACAATCAAAAATTTAGTTATTGCCGACAATTCAAAGAATTACTTCCTTTAAATGTGGTTACATTGGGTTTTTCGATTAACCTTGGGTAAACCTTTGTGTTTTAAGTTCAAAGCTACCATACATTTCCAACGTTAACAAATAAACTTTTTTGCACATAGTAACAAAACAGAATGTTGTTACTAGCTAAAGTTTTTTAACATCATAACTCGACATTTCTAAAATTTACGGTAAGGTAAATGTTTTTTATTAGATAATATATGGTATCTAATTATAATTTATTCTCTTTCAGCCCTGAAGAAGCCAAATTAATTCTCTTTGGCGAAAACGTTAGGTGAAATAATTGATACACATCAGAGTTTTCTTGCAGATTTCCCCAATATTTAAGAGTTTAATATATATATATATATATATATATATATATATATATATATATATATATATATATATATATATATATATAATAATAATATATATATATATTTAAAATATATTCAATAGTTGAATAGCAGAGGTTGTATCGGTCAATTATAGGCAAATGAAAGTCGTCAACTACTTCATTGATTTAATTGAATACGTTTCGCTTTTTTGTTTTCAAAAGCATCATCAGTTCACTACAAATAAAAATAAAAAGATTTAAAATATTAGTAAATAACCAAAAGGGTTCATACTTACAAAAACAATTTGTAGGTTTTTTTAAAGATGTTAAAAACACTCTACGATAACTTAACATTAAAAACTTAAAAACTAAACGATAGAATCGAAACAAAAAACACACAAGAAAAAACTGAAAGAGCACTATTGTTTATTTAATTTTTACCGATGGCTTCATCTCAATGTGGGTGTAAGCTCTTTCGAAGATCCAACACAATAATCTTTTGGATTGTTTTCTATCGGTTGTAGGCTGACATATTTGCACATGTGGTTTGTGTCGTACATATGTTTTTTTGGAAAGCAGTGAGGTACAATTATTAAACAAGTTGGTAAACAGAACGGGGACAGCCCTATTTTTCAAAAGGAATATATATATATATATATCATATATATATATATATATATATATATATATTCCCTTCCAATTTGTCTTTAAAAAACAAACAAACAAACAAAAAGAAACAAAAAAAAAATTTTAGAATAGGGAAAGAAGAAGGGGAATGAAGTTACTATCTTGTAAATGGTTTTTTTTTATTATTTGTTATGTATGATGAGAGAGTGATACATCTGACTAGTAAATCTAAATTTTTGATTGTTCTAAAGTTTGAATGTGAGCTTCTGTTTTCATAGAACGCAAGCGCCGAACAATTACAAGTAGTTTTTTGAATATCTATATCGTTAAGGTTCATTGGTAAAACCGATGAAGTTAGATCCCAGTCTGGGGAGATATTAGTTTAGAATTTTCTTAATTGAAATTCTTTTTTTTTTTTTAATTAGTATATTGTTCATGGTTGGTCAGATAGCTCAGCGGGCTGTGCGGCTGCCTCTCATTCGCTTCACTGTCGAATGGTTCAGTGGATGTGGGTTCGAGCCCCAGCTCGGTGTACTGAAAACAAAAAGTCTAACGCAGCAGTTTAAAATTCTAGATGAATCTGCGGCTTAGACTAGGATATGCTGGGATCTGATCGGCCTATGGTGGAGTAGTACGGCAAGAGATAAGGGCTTGCGGCTTGGTGATACTCCTCCATAGATCCCTTCCGGACGGGCGTAACGCCTAAAAAAACCGGATAGCATCATCAGTTCATCTAAAAATTTTTACATTATGAGTACCACACATTCATGAAGAAGATGTTAATAGTTACCTTAAAAAAGATATGTAGTTGTCAATGGTATTAAAAAGGTAGTACAAAACTCAAATAAATGGACATCATATGGTGATATTGTATAAACAATTAAATAACTAACAACGTTTAGAGACTTAGTTAAAATTAGCAAAGCAACAGAACACGTGGTCTAATAAGCATAACATATATATATATATATATATATATATATATATATATATATATATATAAATTGTTCATGTATTATTATAATAATATCTTATTGAGATGTATCTAAGAAAAGCAAGGGAATGTTATCTTTTTTAGTTAATGAAAATTATTATTAAAGTAGGTTAGTTGTTAATAGATATATCAGTCAAGTTAGTTATCTGTGATGTTGTATTGTTCTTGATATCTGATTTAAGCAAGAAGTGGTATATATGGCTTAGATTCTTAATGTCACTCTTAACATTGATGGAAAAATCGTTAAGGAAAATATAAGACATTTCAATGAACTCTCTTTTAGATTTATTGTTCTCACGGTGGAGAATTGAAGTGTTCGTATAGTCCATGTGATGACCAGTGAAATGGACATGTTTGGCTAATGCACAGCGGTCAGGGTGAAGTCGAGAATCACTTTTGTGTAGTGTAATACGTGATTTCAATAATTGAGATGTTTGACGGATGTAGGAATTGTTGCAAGAGAGGCATGGAATGTTGTAGACAATATTACTGAGCCTATCTATGGGAGTCTTATCTTTTATCTTCGAATAAAGGTTATTAATTGTTAGGGCTGATCTACAAGCCACATTAAGTTTAATGTTATTATTATTATTCCCAAAGCTACTTTCAAAACTTTTTAGAATCCTTGTTAACCGCGTAGTGATATCTCTGAAATAGGGTAATGAAAAATATTTATTGATAGGAGTATCCGAGACTGGGATCCTACTTAAGACATCAGGATCAGCATTGTTAGTCAAGATGGAAGGTGAAGTATCTTCGTTATGGATAGTGTTAAACAAAACCTTATTTACTAATGGTGTTGGATAAGAGTTTGAAATAAAAAGTTTCAGAAGGATTTGTAGGTTTTTTGTATGAAATGAAGGATCTGATAGTTTAATTACTCTATTTTTCATCTGTTTGATTAAATTGACTTTGGTAGAGGTATTATGGTAAGAGTGGTAGTTAAGGTATCTACCAGAATGTGTCGGTTTTTAATACCAATCTATTTTAATGTTGTTGTTTTCCCTAATCATCCTTATGTCGAGAACGGGGACGGAACAATTACCATCTTCCCTCTCTATAGTGAACTGGATGTAGGGGTCATAACTATTAAAGGTGTCTAATAGTTCATCTACCTTGTCATTGGGTATAGCCAAAATTATATCATTAACATATTTTTTAATAAATGGAATTTGAAAGGATAGTAAAGGAATGACTGAGTCTAACACATAATCCATAACGTAAGTTGCAATGATAGGAGAAATCTTTGCTCCCATAGGGGTACCGAAAGTTTGTTGATAGAATTTACCATTAAAAGAGAAGCAAGTGTTATTAAAGAGAAATTCGACGATACTGATGAATCTAAGACATGAAACAACAACCTCTAATACGGTCCCAGTTGATCTCTATTGATGTCAAACATATTCCTAAATGAACGTTGCTGAATAAGGATACAACGTCAAGGCTAACGAGGACATAATTAGATGGTAATATGCAACCATTATATTTATTTACCATCTCAAAAGAATCTTTGATGAAATATTGAATTTCATAATTATATGCATTAGTAAGTATGTCTGTAACAAAAGCTGAGATATTTTCAGTGGGAGTTCCAATGGAAGCTACTATGGGACGAACCGATAGTGTTGGTTTATGGATATTTAGTAAAGCATAAAACTTTGCAATATTCCCATTGTATGTTGTTAGTTTTTGCTTTGTGTTACGGTCAATCTCATTAGAAGAGGCTAAGGATGCGATTAATGTATTGCATTTCCTTTGTAGAGAAGAAGTGGGATTGGATGTAAGTGAAATGTAAGATTTATCATTCTCAATGAGAGAAGAACACAGTTGTAAGTAGTGAGTTCTTTCTAAGATGACTGTAACATTACCTTTGTCTGCTTTTGTCACTAAAAGCTCAGGATTATATTTAAGAAATTTTTTAGTTTTGGTATATAAGTTATGAAAAAAAGTATTAGATGATTTAGAAGTATTCAACATGTGATTAGTGATAATGTTGGTGGTTCTAGACCGGATTAAGTTTTGTTCTAATTCAGATGGACATGGTGAAATTATGTATTCTAAGTCTGTTAAAAGTGTTTTTACTTGAAAATCTTTTCCTAACTTTGGTTCGATGCTAAATTTATTTCCTAATGCCAAGAAACCTAGAATATCATCAGGAATAGTTGTGGTAGATAAATTTTTTATCCATTTTGGATCAGTATTAAGAACAGATTTACAACAAGACTGATATAGTGAGTTAATTTTTTTGATATTGTCTGATTTAATTGAATAAAATATTTTATTATATCTAATAGATTGAATATGTAAAAATTGCACAGAATCATATTCCGAGGTTGATCTAATGATTTCGGTTTTTTGTTCAGTGAGTGACTGTTCTAACTGTTTGAGAAATCTATGATTGGTTGCAATTTCAACATTTAAAAGTTTGCTATCTAACCTGATAAGTTGTTGACATCCCTGCAATCGCCAGAAATCATTTCTGTGAATATAGTTTTGAACAGAGGTGGTGGCATGAACAATGTGTTTTGGTGTTATACCTTTGAAACGATATGACAATAAAAAAGTCTCCGATTCCTTTCTTTTGCTAGTCTGACATTAGTTTTTTGGTAATCCTTGAGCAACCTCAACGCCTCAGCACCATAATTAACCCGTATGTTGTTATAGAACCCCATTTTCCTCTAAAAAGAAAAGAAATTTAATCTGTGCAGATAAGTTAAATAGTAAACTCTTAAATATTGGGGAAATCTGCAAGAAAACTCTAATGTGTATCAATTATTTCAAACTAATATATATATATATATATATATATATATAATATATATATATATATATATATATACAAGAAATACTGGATATTATTGACTGTCGATTTAAACAAACAACACAGTTTATTAGGGTTGCAGTCAGAATTATTGGACGGGATGTTAAAAAAACTCTTTTGACTTTTTGTCGAGCTTTCGGAATATTTTTATTCCTTTTTCAAGACATAGTCGTTGAGATTATTTTTGTAAGCATTGAACACTCAACATTAATACCACACATTAAAATATACAATTATGGACATAATACATCATAAATTTTTTAAAAATTTGTTGTTAAAAATAGTAAAACTTGTTGTTAAAAATAGTAAAACTTGATCAATCAAGTTTTACTATTTTTAACAACAAATTTTTAAAAAATTTATGATGTATTATGTCCATAATTGTATATTTTAATGTGTGGTATTAATGTTGAGTGTTCAATGCTTACAAAAATAATCTCAACGACTATGTCTTGAAAAAGGAATAAAAATATTCCGAAAGCTCGACAAAAAGTCAAAAGAGTTTTTTTAACATCCCGGCCAATAATTCTGACTGCAACCCTAATAAACTGTGTTGTTTGTTTATATATATATATATATATATATATATATATATATATTATATATATATATATATATATATATATATATGTTACTTACTGTATATATGAAACAAGGTTTTTTTACTTTCACAAAACTATTGATTTATTGATAACAAACCTACTGTCAAAATTATACAAAATATATATAATATACAATATAAAAATATACAATACAGTATAGGAATATAGAATCTAAATCATTTGATATTAGTAGAGAAAGTGCCTGCTCTCTGTAGTTAGCCAACGATAATTGTTAAAAATCGATTTAACAATGGCACAGAGAATATCTGATGTGATAGTAAACATTAAAGGTGTGTTCAAGATAGTGGCTGAATAATCATTAAATAGGAGAAATGAAGGTTGCTAATAGTAACTATTATTAATTATATATCATATATGTGTGTGTCAAGAAAAATAAAAAAGTCAGATCTTGAAGTTCATTTTAGTATAATTTTAATCTAAGAATTCTCACATTTACAAATAGATAAATCTAAGAAATCATATCTAAGAAAAAGAACAAATCAAAACATTGGTCCTTCGAGCCGGATATTTGTGCTATTCCACGCCATACAACCTATAAGATCCACGTTTGCCGACAACGTTGAACGAGACAGTCGCAGAAATACATCGAGTGCTCCTTTGCCCCAGGCTTCAAGTCAAGTATACAATCCGATTGAACACATACTGACGATTTCACTGGACGGGACATCGAATCATCAAAAATCAGGGAAGTGAGCTTTTGTTCCTTACTTATCTGCCTTTCATTTCAATTTCCTAACTTATACTTTTTCAATCTTGAAATTTATTGTTCATTGTTAGTTTACTTTGACACATAATAGTTAAAACATTTAAATTTGAATTAAAATGGGGGATTTGCCTACGTTAAAAAAGATAAGAGCATCTCTTAAAGCGCGATTAACCTCATTTATTAAATTCATTGATAGGGACTCAACCCAAGGTGAGATGAATGAGCCAACTCGCGCTGAAATTGAATTGCGCATCGAAAACGCAAATAGTATTTATACTCAATATCAAGAAACCCAATTAAAAATAGAAAGTTTACTGGACGCAATAACTGAGGAAGAAATAAATTACAGAGAAACGTTCGAAACATCATTTTATTCAGTTATAATTAAAGCAAAACAACTGTTGACAACAACCTCAGCTAGTGCCTCCAGTACATCTAGTCCTACTAGTGAACATTTTGCATCCAATCATACAAATACAACCTCCAATATAAAACTTCCTTCTATTGAATTGCCAAAATTCAGTGGCAACGTAGAAGAATGGTTAGATTTTCATGACTTATTTGATTCGTTAGTTATAAAAAATAATAGTATATCTGAAATACAAAAATTACATTATTTAAGAGCATGCATAACAGGTTCTGCTGAGAGAGTTATTGCTTCTATACCTCTCTCTGCTTCTAATTTTACTGTTACATGGAATCTTTTGGTTGAGAGATATTCTAACAAGGAATTGTTGTTGCATAACCATATTAAAGCCATATTCAATTTAAAAGCAATCAATAAAGAAGGTTCATTTTCAATCAGAAATTTAATTGATAAATTTTGTAGCAATCTTAGAGCTTTGGAGGCATTAGAACAACCAGTCGAACATTGGGATGCCCTTCTCAAATATATTCTTTTGGAAAAATTAGATTCTGAATCTGTGAAAGAATGGGAGAAGGCCAACAATGGTAAAGTCAGTCAAGTTTCGGACATCATATATTTCCTAAAAACGAAGGCAGATACTCTAGAAAGATATAATCTAAATAAACCCAATATTCAAGGTACTTCTGTCAATAATCATGTCAAATTCAGACACAACAGTACCAAGGCTCTTGTAAGCACAAAATCTTCTTTTCTTTCTTGTCCTTTATGCAACCAGCAACACAAACTGGTTCACTGTAGTCAATTTCATTCATTAGACATTCCTGCCCGTATCAATAAAGTACGTAGATTTAAATTATGCTTGAACTGTCTGCATTCTGGACATCAACAAGCTACGTGCAAATATGGCGAATGTAAGAAATGTAACCAGAAACATCATACTCTTCTCCATGAATTTATTGAAAATCCACTAAATCCATTGTCTCAGGTCAATGATCAAGTAGTTGCTTCTCAGAGTAGCCCTCAGACACTTTCTAATACTTCTCAAAATCAACAAATCCTTCTATCAACAATGTTGATTTCGTGTCCAAGTTCGTGACCATTTAGGGGTTGCTCATAATTGTAGAGCTCTTTTAGATAGTGGAGCTCAACTTTATTTTATCACATCAAGTTTAGTTGATTTGCTGGGTATTTCAAGAAAGCAGGTTAACATTTCTGTAGTGGGTATCGCTCATGTTTCTTCTAAAATAAATCACAAATGCAATATTGTTATTAACTCTTTACAATCTATATATTCTTTCCCCCTAGAGTGTTTAATCATTTCACAAATATGTGGACAACTTCCAGTTTGTAAAAATGATGCATCTTCGTTGCCCATACCTGCAAATATTCGTTTATCAGACCCAAATTTTCATACTCCTTCGGAAGTAAATATTCTGATCAGTGCTAGTATTTTTTGGGACCTGCTATGTGTGGGTCAGGTCAAGTTAGGTCCTGAAAAACCCATACTTCAGAAAACCAGATTAGGGTGGATCATTTCTGGTCCTTTAATAAATACCAAGGTGAATAGTCAGCAATCTACCATATGTGGATTATCACACAATATCGAAACTGACGGCCTTTCTAGGTTTTGGGAGATTGAGGAGTGCTCAGGTACTAAACTTCAGTCTCCAGAAGAGTTATTGTGCGAGGAGCACTTCAAATCAACCTTTAGGAGAAATTTGGATGGTCGGTTCATTGTGTCCATTCCTTTTAAGTCACAGGTTGACTCTTTGGGAGAATCCAGATCAATAGCTCAAAGAAGGTTCTATAGCTTAGAAAAAAGGCTTCTTAATGATCCTTTCATGAAGGAGCAGTATGTTGCATTTATGCAGGAATACTTGGCTTTAGGCCACATGTCAAGAGTTACTGATTGTACTTTGCCAATACATAGTTATTACTTTCCTCATCACGGGGTGATGAAGCAGGACAGTCTCACTACAAAACTCAGAGTAGTGTTCGATGGTTCCTGTCCGTCATCATCTGGTCATTCGCTCAACGATCTTCAGATGGTAGGTCCCGTCATGCAGAATGATTTGATATCTATCCTGTTAGATTTAGAAGGTATCCATTTGTTGCATCTGCGGACATTGCCAAAATGTACCGCCAAATTCTTATTGATGATACCCAAAGGTGTCTGCAAAGAATCTTATGGAGAAATCATCCGAAAGATCCTCTTATTCATATGAATTAAATACAGTTACTTATGGCTCTACGTCAAGTAGTTATCTAGCCACTAGATGTCTCTATCAGCTATCATTAGAGCATTCTGATACATTCCCTCAAGCTTCTAAAATCATAGCTGAAGACTTCTATGTTGACGACTTGTTAACTGGTTCTGATTCGTTAGAGGACTTAATACTTAATTGTAAACAAGTCTCTGAAATTCTTTCAAAAGGTTGCTTCCACTTAGAAAGTGGACGTCAAACAATTCTTTATTTCTTAAGTCCATCCAGGAATCTATTTCATTAGACACTCCCTTCCTTTTTGGTGTCAATGAAAACACAAAGACACTTGGGTTACAATGGTGCCCTAAATTAGATTCATTGTCCTATTCTATTGATTCAAATGTTACTCCCAAAATTATCACTAAAAGATCAATAGTGTCTGGTATCGCTCAAATATTCGACCCTTTAGGTCTCTTAAGTCCATCAATCATTAAAGTAAAAATCGTTATGCAACTCCTTTGGTTAGAGAAGTTAGACTGGGATGAAGGAGTGCCATTGCATATTCAGTCTGAGTGGTTATCTTTCAGAGATCAGTTGCATGAGTTGAATAAATTGCAAATTCAAAGAAATGTAGTTCTCCCTAATTTTGTTCTTATTGAAATGCACGGATTCTGTGACGCAAGCGAAGTTGCTTATGGCGCGGCCATATATATTCGCAGTGTTGATAAAAAGGGTAACATTTTTATAAATTTACTTTGTGCTAAAAGCAAAGTAGCACCTGTAAAGAAACTGAGCGTACCTCGCCTGGAACTTAGCGGACCTTTGATCTTATCGCGTCTTTCTAAAATGGTTATTACTTCTTTGAATATTCAGTTCAATAAGATTTTTCTGTGGTCTGACTCAACCATAACCTTGGGCTGGATAAAAACTTCGTCACATGTACTAAAAACTTTCGTTGGTAATCGTGTTTCAGATATTCAGTCCAACATGTACCTACGGATTGTAACCCTGCTGATTTACTCTCTCGAGGAATTGAACCTCAGGTTCTAAGCTCTTGTTCATTTTGGTGGCACGGCCCATCATTCTTGCTAGATTCTCCTGAAACTTGGCCAGTTCAAGTATCTTTTGATAAAGAAAAACTTCCAGAGTTTAAAACTATTAGCAACCAATTTATGATAGTTTCGTCTACTCCATTATCATCATCATCATCATCATCATCTTGGTGCTACAGCCTTTAGAGGGCCTCGACCTTCTCAAGCTTTCTACGCCATTCTGTTCTGTCCCTTGCCTGAATTTTCCAGTTGCCGAATCCGATCTTCTCCGCATCTTGTGTTACCCCATCCATCCACCTCAGCTTTGGTCTACCCCGTCGTCTCATTCCCACAGGTTGCGCTGTTAGAATCTTTTTTATCATGTTCGATTCAGGGGCCCGGGCTACATGTCCTGCCCACTGCAGGCGGTTTCGCTTAATTAAACGTATGCTTGTAGATATTCTGCAGTTCGAAGTTATATCTACGCCTCCATATTCCGTTCTCACAGACCGCTCCAAATATCTTGCGTAGCACCTTTCTTTCAAAAATGGATAGAGCGGATTCATCTGTTTTCGTTAGCGTCCATGCCTTTGATCCGTATGTAAGAACGGGGACTATCAGTGTTCTATACAGCCTTATACGAGTTTTTTGAGACAGACGTTTGTTAGCTAAGTCTTTGATAGACCATAATAACACCTGTTTGCAATTATTATTCGCCTTTTTATTTCCTCAGATGTATTATTATTGGGGTTAACCGATGTCCCTAGATATATGAACTCATTGACTGCTTCGAAGTTTTGGTCATTGATGATTAAATTTGTGTCAACATTTCCAGCTCTTGTGTTTGTGTTAGTCGCCATGAATTTGGTTTTATTTTGATTTATATGTAACCCCATTCGTTCTGCTGCTGCTACTAGCTCGGTTAGGATTTCCGCAGTTCTCGCCCTAGTTCTTGTTATAATGTCCACGTCGTCTGCATATGCTAGAATTTGGACTGATCTATTAAATATTGTTCCCCTGCTATCTAAATTAGCGTCTCGTACAACTTTTTCTAAGGCGACAATAAAAAGCTGACACGCCAGCGCATCTCCCTGCCTTAACCCCCTATGTATTTGAAATGGGGTTGACGAGTCGTTTTGAATTTTTACTGCTGATAGCATCTTCGCCATTGTCACTTTTATCAAACGTATGAGTTTTTTTGGAATTCGTAACTCATTCATAGGGTTGTAAAGACTTGGTCTTAAGACACTGTCATATGCCGCTTTAAAATCGACAAAAATATGATACATATCTATGTTAAACTCTTGCGCTTTTTCGAGGATCTGTCGTAGTGTAAAGATCTGGTTATTATTTGTCCATTATTTGATTTTGAAAAATATTCGAGTTTTTCAACCTTGGTAAGGTCAGTGGCTTACTCTTTGCGTTTCTACTACAATTCTCAACGAAAGAACAAAGCCACTCGTGTTTTGGGGCATTTAACCACGCAGGAGATTAACAATTCTACCCTTACTCTAGTTAAGTTGGTACAAGCTGAAGGTTTCCCATCTGAGATTCAGTGCTTAAGAAGAGGTAATGCAGTTTCTTCTAAAAGCAGAATCTTATCACTTAATCCCTTTTTAGATTCAGAAGGATTACTCAGGGTCGGTGGTAGATTAAGTAATTCAAACTTTTCTTATCAAAAGAAACATCCTATTATAATTCAATCTAATCATAAGTTTACTATTCTGTTTTTCCGTCAAGAGCATATCAAGCTGTGCCATGCAGGACCTCAATATCTCCTAGCTCACGTGCGTGAGAAATATTGGCCTTTACATGGAAAATCATTGGCTAAGAGAACGGTTCGCGAATGCTTGCGTTGCTTTCGCTTCAATCCTGATCAAGTTAATCCCATCATGGGAGATCTCCCCAATCAAGAGTCACCCCCTCATTTCCATTTGCTGTTACAGGAGTTGATTATGCCGGTCAATTTGCCCTCAGAACTAGTCGTCATAGGGGCGCTTCTTCATATAAAGGTTATATTAGTTTATTTGTTTGCCTATCGACAAAGGCCATTCATTTAGAGGTGGTAACGGATCTTTCCACTGAAGCCTTTATGGCGGCAATAAAACGATTTATAGCTAGAAGCGGCAAACCATGTCAGATGATGAGTGATAATGGAACCACATTTGTGGGTGCCAACAATTCTTTGTTGGAATTGGATAAATTTTTGAAAACCAATGGTAATAAATTCCCTGATATGTGTGCTAAATCTGATAAATTGGAAGTTCGTACCGGCTCATTCTCCTCATTTTGGCGGTCTCTGGGAGGCTGGAGTCAAATCGGTGAAGACTAACTCAAACGAGTTATGACAGATACGAAATTAGATTATGAAAGATTTGTTACATTACTAACTCAGATTGAAGGAGTATTAAATTCTCGTCCTTTAAGTGCTTTATCTTCTAACCCTTCTGATCTTTTGCCTTTGACACCAGCTCACTTCCTCATTGGAAGAGCCATGGATTCCGTTCCAGAAATAAATCTATTAAACTCATCCATTACCAGTTTGTCTAGATTCCAGCAGTTGCAGCAAATTCGCCATCATTTTTGGAAACGTTGGTCTCTGGAATACATCTCCGAATTGCAAGAACGGAAGAAATGGAAAGTCAACCAATCTAAAATTCAGATTGACACACTCGTCCTCATCAAAGAAAGAAATTTACCTCCTTTAAACTGGTGTCTTGGGCGCGTAGAAGCTTTGCATCCCGGCACTGATGGAGTTACACGAGTGGTTACCATAAGAACTTCAAAAGGACTTATAATCGAGCTGTTACAAACATTTGTCCACTTTTGGTTCCTAGTGATCAAAGTGAAGGTGCAATCACGCCTTAAGTTCTAGAACTGTTAATGCGTCTTAGTTAAAGAACATTTGTTTGATTTTTAAACTTAAAGGTTTATAATAATTATTGAAGATGTATTGCTTCTCATTTACTTGCTTACCTGTTAAATTGAAAGCGAACCTTTCAAGGTGGGGGGCATGTTCAAGATAGTGGCTGAATAATCATTAAAAAGGGGAAATGAAGGTTGCTAATAGTAACTATTATTAATTATGTATCATATATGTGTGTGTCAAGAAAAAATAAAAAAGTCAGATCTTGAAGTTCATTTTAGTATAATTTTAATCTAAGAATTCTCACATTTACAAATAGATAAATCTAAGAAATCATATCTAAGAAAAAGAACAAATCAAAACAAGGTGGTTTTATTTTAAAAAGAAACTAATTTCAAACCCGAAAAACTTACACCTCTGATTAGAATAACTATGGGAGATTACTTATCAATTCAAAAACTATTAAGTGAAGAAGCATTCTTTTAAAACTACCACTATCATGGACCCCAGCCATCGCGGGGATGGCACAAACACCTACAATTTACCGTTGAGGAGGAGAAAGAACAAAGTGTGCCCTTTTTAGACACTAAGGTCATAAGAACATCAGAGAACAAGATAATTTTGGATTGGTATCAGAAACCAACTGACTCTGGAAGATACACAGCGCTCCAAAATTAACGCATAATTTTAAAATTCTTATTTTGAGTTATAATGAAAAAATTTTTGTTTGTTCTTTTCTGCTTTATGGTTGTTTTAGAACATCTTAAATAAAAAACTTTTCTTTTTTTACAAAAAATGTATTGAAATTAACAATATAACATCGTAAATCTAAACATCTAAACAAACAACTGATCTAAGAAAATCAACATTATAAATTAATCACGAAATTGAAATTTTTAAAGTTGAAGAAAATACTAGTACCGTGTACCGTGTACCGTATCGAATATTGCCTCCTCTGGTAGTTATTACTGCTTGACAACGATCTCTCATACTGAGAATAATCGTTCGATTTCTTCTTGATCAATTTGATCTTAAATTTCAACCAACCGCAAAAACAGCTCATCCAATGTGTTTGGTGCATTAGGTAGTTGTCGTAGTCGTCTGCCTATGATGTCCCAAACATGTTCTATTGGGTTGAGGTGAGGACTTATTGCAGGCCAATCCATGGCAGGAATTCCAACCTCCTGACGATACTGCTGCATAATTCTTGCCGTGTGTGGCCTGACATTATCTTGCATAAGCATGAAATTATCCCCAATAAATGGTGCAAATGTCACGGCATGCTCTTCTAAATTGTCTGTTATATACCTCTGCGATGTAAGACGACCGCGATCTATTCTAACTAATTCCACACGAGCCTCTAAATTAATTCCACCCCACACTATTAACAAGCCGCTGCCATACTGTACAGTCCCTACGGCGTTACACTGTGCGTAGCGTTCCCCAGGCCTTCTGCACACTTGGTTTCTTCTGTCATCAGAAAAAAGACAGTACTCGGATTCATCGGTGACCAATATTCTTCCCCAATCGTCATTATTCCAATTAACATGTTCACGCGCAAAATGCAATCTTTGCCTTCTATGGTCTCTGGTCAACAATGGGCCAATTGGTGCCCTTCCAGAGTGTAGGTCGTTTTCTGCAAGTCTTCTTCTAATCGTATTTTTTCTGATTCTAAAGTTATAACGATCCAAAAAATTCATTTTGTAGAGAAGTACTGATAACAAATCTTTGTCTCAGTGTACGAAGTGTCAAAACCGGTCTTGATTAGGAGTTGTAACCCTTCTACGGCCTTGACCGGGTCTTCCCGAGTTACTTCCAGTAACAGAAAAACGTGTTAACACTCTTAAAATGGTTGACTGGGTGACGTTAAAACGTTCAGCGAGTTCTACTTGAGTGTATCCTTCTTCGCGAAGAGTAACGATTCTACAACAGTCACTTTCTGACAAATTTCGATTTTCTTGCTGCTGGTGGTTCATTTCAAAGAAATAACACTTAATAAACTTGAAAAACCCCTTTAAACGTTCAGCACAACGTAATCCAACTCAACTAAATTTGAAATAAGATGAAGCACAATTAGCATGTTTTTAATTTTTTTGCAAAAAGTGGTAAAAACATCAGCGTTTTTTACCGTTCTTTCGATTAATTTTACAATATACCGGGGGTAACAATAATATATTAGCACCAAAATCGAAACGTTAAAATTATTTGATTTACCAGGGTTTTTAAAATTATGCGTTAATTTTGGAGTGCAGTGTATATAAATTATTTGTCTCAGCACTCGAAAAGCCAAAAACACAACACTGTGGTAGCAATGAAAAACAGAATTTTATATATAAGCAATGACCTGTTCACACAAAAGAATTTAAAAACACTGTATAACACATTTTTGAACAACGGCTATCCTAGTAAAATTCTTAAACAACTGATATACGACTCAGACTTATACGACGGGCAACGTGACAATGGACCATCAGATCCCGTGATTTACAAAAAGTTGCCCTACATAAATGGCTTAACCAACAATATAATCAAGCTGCTGAACGGAATTCCTAAAATCAAAATAGCGAAATACAAAAGCATATCCAACTATAGCTTATTCTCGAAACTTAAAGACCAGACACCACTTCTAAATCAGAGTCATATCATCTATCAACTTTCTTGTCTCGAATGTGATGGGCAGTATATAGGACAAACATCGCAATGGTTGAAACAAAGAATAACGCAGCACAAAAGTGATTGTAAAACACACAAAAATACTTGTGCAGCAGCACACCATTCCATAACAACAGGACACCAATTTAATTTGTCAGATATCAAGATTTTAGATTCAGAAAATAATTATAAAAAAAGATTATTTCTCGAAATGTACCATATAAACAGTAATAAACGTGCAATTAATTATAAATCAGACACAAGTAAATTAAGCGAAATTTACTGCAATGTTTTAAAATTCTAAAAATAGCAGAATATAAACAGATGGCTCGATATTGGAACTTTTAACCCTGAACACATGTGGGAAAAGATACCTGACTCAGTGCCACCTTCGTTGTACTCGTCAAACGACATGTATAGCTTTAAGTCAAATTGTTTTATATAACATACCTACAACAAGTTCTAAGTTCTATCATTGTACTATTATGTTTGTACCTAACTGTTAGTTAATTTTGTAGTTTATTCCTGAAGAAGATGAAAATTTAATAAATACTCCTGTCAAAATTATACAAGATATATATAATATACAATATAAAAATATACAATACAGTATAGGAATATAAAATCTAAAAAATTACAAATAAAATATACATGAATCAGTAATCATTTGATATTAGTAGAGAAAGGGCCTGCTCTCTGTAGTTAGCAAACGATAATTGTTAAAAATCGATTTAACAATGGCACAGAGAATATCTGATGTGATAGTAAACATTAAAGGTGGTTTTATTTTAAAAAGAAACTAATTTCAAAACCAGAAAACTTACACCTCTGATTAGAATAACTATGGGAGATTACTCATCAGTTCAAAAACTATTAAGTGAAGAAGCATTCTTTAAATACTACCACTATCATGGACCCCAGCCATTTGCCTGAACCTTTTGCTATCCCATATTCCAAATATTTATTATATACCACAGTACACAGAACTGTATCACATTAATAATCTGTAGAAAATGCCAAGGAAAACATCCAGTATAAACACGTGTCTCTCCCCTTCCGTATAAATGTTTGTCGTGCAATGCTGAAGACCACCAAGCATGGTCACCTAAAAGTCCTAACACACAAATTAAATGTATTGAAGGAATTCCTAACGATGCATTAAGTCAATGAACAAAAAATTCTATGAAATTCCATCAGAAATTACTGGTAGGTACAAGGAGAATACATTCTTCAATAACATTATCATGATCGTATAGAAACATCATATTAACAAGCAAAATAATCCTAATATATCGATCAACAAGAAATTACAATTAAACTAAAAAAGAGATTTGTACTTGTATATAATATTGACACTACTAAAGTATTTAACTGAAAGAGACAAGTCCCCTACTTATGCATAAAATCAAATGTTTCCTTCAAAATCCAATGTATGTCAAATATCTAGAGCTACTATGTTTATCATGGCAGGTAACCCAAGCACAAATGCAAAGGACTGAAGACTGGCAGAATTTTTAGAATATCAAGAAGGCTTTCGACTCCATTTGACATAAAAGACATAGGTGTATACTCAAAATGAATGGAACATATTCCCAATTATTTTGAATACAAGGAGTTCCACAGAGTTCACCAATGTACAACCTTTATTGTAGTGACATGAGAAAATGAACTAATAGTAATTTGTTACAATTTGCAGATGACAGGACCATATTATATTTTGGTACAAATTTGGTAAAAATATAACAAAAATAGAATATCCTAACCATATATGATGTGTGTGTGTTGTAGCATTTTCAATGTCATTGATTCTTTAAAATATATTGAAATCCCCTCGTATAGGTGATATAATAAACACCCCTCATAAATGTTTGAAAAATCGCAGAATGTTTTTTAATGTGTTTCAATTTCCGATTTGTACGTATTTAAACACCGAATTATTTCGTTCTTTTCACGTCGCCAAGTCGATTTTTGTGTTGATAAATCATTTTATTGTTTGTTTATGTCCAAGTTCTTCGATATTCCTTTGATCGTCAATCCCCTGAAACTGCGTTTTAATTCCTGTCAAGTGTTTGTTATTTTAAGTTATGCGATCAATTTTAAAAGATAATTTCTGGACTCTCGGTGAAACCGCTGTTAAGAGCGTTTGTAGTTTTATTGGAGTCCGAATTTTTCTTCAAATTCGTAATGTTTTTTTCGTTTTTTTTTTGTCTTTTGTCATGGGAAAATGTGTATGTAGTGTGGTGGCAGTTAAGAGCTCGGCGTGTAATCTTCAGAAAGCCGACAGATCCTGTTTGTGGAAAGTTATATGTGTTGTATTATGTTCTAAATGGAAGATTTGTAAGGTGTTACAACGATATAAGAGGCCATCGTATTTTCAATGAAGTTTTGAAAATCCAAGCTTAGAAGTTTGCAATTTTTTTTTTTTGACCTGAAGCCTGATGATCCAGCCCAACTTCAACTGCCTTGGTCTATTTGTTTGTCCTGGTCATTCCAGACCATTCTGAAGCTTGGAGACGCATTTGTGTTATTTTGCAGTTTTTAGAAGACCAGTTCCAGCCCCAAAACTAATATTTAGTGAAGTCAGGTACCTTTTTTTGTTAATTTTTTTTTAAGTAAAAATAGACATTTATCATTAATAATTGCTTTCATGACAAGTTGAAAAATTGTAATAAGTAAAATTATAAAAATTAGGATTTGGCTAACTGTCATAATAATTACATATTCTTATACACATAACTAACCATAAGTTTCGAATTTGTTTTGTTTTTTTTTTAAGTTGACCTTAATGTAAACTGCATTGAAAGATCTATATGATTTCAATTTATTAATAATGTAAGTTCTTATAGTGTCCCCACCGTCTAGAGTTGTAAACCGATAGCAATATTGTTTTTGTAATTATCATTTGTTTTGTTACTGTTTGTGGTGACAGAAAAATAAATGTTGAAATTTGTTTTCTTAACATTTTATTTTTTTTTGAACTAACCTTTTTTTTGAGTTTGAAAAAGATATGTTTTTGATGCTTTCTAATTATTTTTCCAGTTACAAATAGTGGTTGTGATAGGTGTAATTAGGCACCTCAAGTGGCGCCCTATATTAAATTCCTTGAGGTGTTTCCTGTTTATTTTTATTTTGTTTATTCCAAAAGATTAATGACCCCCTTTATTTCATTCTGTATAGTTGCCCCATTCCACCCCCTTATCTATTACTTATCCACGACCCCAGCTCTCCTACCAAACCCTGAGTGCCGTTCGCATTCGCGTGTGTGTGTGTGTGTGTGTGTGTGTGTGTGTGTGTGTGTGTGTGTGTGTGTGTGTTTGTGTGTGTGTGTGTGTGTGTGTGTGTGTGTGTGTGTGTGTGTGTGATAGTGTTTTATTGAGAACAAAGGTATGTCTAATAATTAATAATTTTAGTATTACATCTAAGGTTGATAAGACTTAAATTAAATCCATAAGCACAAATCCGGAGAAAATTATTTTTAAATTTTTTAAAGGGTATAAATATGGTTAAAATAGTATGGCGACCTTACTATAGAAGCATAAGATAGGATGTTACAGATGAAAGTAAGATATAAAATTCTATATGTGGGTACCGAAAGATCAAGACAGTTTCGTTTTTAAGGGATTAAGCCACAGTTGCTGGTCACAGTTATTTTCAAATTTTTATAAAAACTATTTTGAGAACAATTTCCAGAGTCGTGGAAATCGAAACATCAAACATTGGTGGATTAAAAATTTTCATCACAACCAGCAGCTGTGGCCTAATCCCATAAAAACATAACATGAAAATACAGATACATATGTATTCACGTTACAAGGGAGTTAGCTACCCTCTCCCTAATAGCAACAGCTCCTAAATCTTCAGCATCTTCTACTTCTGGATTTATTTCATTTTCTACGTTAACCTCTTCATTAGGTTCTATGTACTCTATATTTAAGAAGCTTCTATCTTCAATTGCAATATTATGCAAAACACAAGCTGCTCTTATAAAATGTGCAATTAATTGGACACTCCTTAATTTTATGTGAAAAAGTTGGCGGAATTTCTGCTTCAGGATTCCAAAGCAATGCTCTATTACATAGCGATTCTTTGAAAGCTTTATGTTATAATTTTGCTGTCTTCTGGTCAATCGCCCTCTATCTTTATTGGAGTATGGTGTTTTGGTCTGGTGTAGATTTTCTTTTAACGGAAATCCACTATCTCCTAAAAGAAAATATTTTCCACACTTTTCCCGTAATTTGTTCCCTAGGGGGGAGTTCCTAAATACACGGCTGTCATGCACTGACCCTGGATAGGAAAACATCTAGAAACTTTTTTTTGTGATCACAGACACACTGCATCTAAAATAGAATTAGCACTATTTACATGTTCTACAAATGCCACAAATTATTCTGTAACAATACAATATTATTTACTTACTTGAATTGAATAATATTCTTTGCGGTTGATATATGAATCTGGATCATTTTCCGGCTTTGTCAGTTTTAATATGGCAGCCATCTATTGCTCCTATTACATTTGGAAAACCATTTCCATTGAAATATTCCGCAGTGATCTGTTTTTCAGCTTCATTTGGCCAGGTTATAATTTCTGCTGACAGATTACTTAAAAATAACGTCAGGCGAAGTATTATTCTATTCACAGAACTCAGACTTATGTCAAACCGATCTGCAACATCTCTAAAACTTGATGTTTGATGGCCTATATACCAGAGATATATAAGAACCTAAAATAAATCTAGCTTACGAACTACCTTGTACAAGGATTATCTTATCTAGAGCATTTTCTTAGCTTAAGAGTGTATTGTGATATGTCCAATTTACAACTTTCATGTCAATATTATAAACATGTATTACCTATATTTGAACATTGGAATAACCATACTTTTAATATAATTGTCAAATACTAAGTACTATATAATTAGTTAACTGAAATGTAATGCAGTGAGTGAGAACTTAAAAAACTTTTAGGAGATATCTATTTTTTACTGCTTGGAATTTAAAAGTTAATATTTGATTTACGTTTTCAATTACAATTTATTTGTTTTATAGTGAAAATTTCTATAACGCTAATTACTTACTTAACGTAAAGATGATATGTTTACATATTTTCCTATTTTTCCATTAAAATGATTACTGGTTTCAAACCTTATACTGATACTTTCCACAATTGCCTTTGACAGTCTAAAATGTTCAAAGAAAACTCTTTCCGAATATTGTGGCACAATTTCATCTAAAATTAAAACTGTTATGTTCTTGATCAATTTCATAAATGTGCCATCTAACTTACCTAAATAATTTTGGTTTTTTACTTTAGGTTCTCTCAATAGTAGTAACTCTAAATCGTCATCACTACTTTCAAAGTCAGATAAGTCACTATCATGTTCATCGGACATTTTTATATATAATTATAAAAATTATGACAAAAAAAGGTATACAAATAAAGCTGAAACACTTAACCTCACTTAATAAAACGGCCACGCGAACTCAAATGTGAATTTTTGCTGATGCCGCTTAATGCGCAGGTCAGTCCAAACGTGGTCCAAACGGTAATAGGTTTTGCCCGCGTACTGAAATGACGGTTTCGAAACCGTACATTGAACGATCACGAGTTGAGTTGGAACGCCAAAGGGACGGTACGATGAACGGTCCATTTTCAGTTGGAACGCATTTTATGTATTGCGCAGAAGCGTTACCGTACACTGTACGGTTTCTGCATGAGTTTGAACAAACATTATATATGTACTGTAAACTTTACTCATCATTTAAAACTAACTTAAAAAAAGAACCAACAAAGAACACACAAACTCTGCAGAAAATAATATTAATTTTCGTAGATACGAAGATTAAAAAATTTTTAAACGGACATTTGGCTTCATTTAGAGATGGTTCTCCAATGAATACAAACAAAACACTGATTTATTGCAATCTATGCAAATGACGTGACGCGATACCGAAAATTTTTAAGGGCCATATGTTCAACTCAGGCTTGAGACAATTATGAATTCTACGGGGGTCATTGAAGGATTAATTGGACGGGTGGATTTGTATGGTGGAAATATTTGATATATATATATATATTATATATATAGATATATATATATATATATATATATATTGTTATGATGTGTTGTTGTTGTATGAGCTATAAGTAAATTTGAATGATATATATGTAAGTATAGGGTTTTTATCGCGGTTCTCAAAGAATTAGTTTGCAAGTACTTTTTTAAATTATCTTTATTATAATTATTATGAAACAAACCTATCTATCTAATATAAGCAATATCAATTTAAAACAATCTATCTAAAATTTGAAATTCTTACAATTATTAAATTATTAACAAAATTTGGTACCTTCTTTCACTGAACGCCTAAAGTTTTTTCCAAAATAAAAGTTATTATCAACACTCGATATCTTCTTACTAAGCCTTGGTTATCCAACTATTTTAATATGTTTCTTCTTAATTATCTCCACTCACCATATAAATATATATATTAACTCCTTGTAATTACCATATAATGTACTTTGAAATATACTGGATCTTGTGGTTGTATTATTGAATGCTTATTTCAATGAATTAACTTCAAACTGTCACTATATTACTGTAGTAATAATTAATCTCCAACTGTATTTAACTTAATAATTCATTTAACTTAATCAATGCCTTCTTCTAGCTAATAATCTCTTCATAACCTCATAAATAACTGACTTAATAATCCTTGAATTGTTATAACTAACTCCTCAATAATAATCTTGTAACTGATTTAATTTCTTCTAACTAACTCACTTAACTCAATTAATAATCTTCTTGTTACTAAATTCTGAATTATAACTTTACTGTAACTAACTAACTGACTTCTAACTGATAACTGAACTCTAACTGACTTCCTCTCCAAATTACATGGCCTATATATATATATATATATATATATATATATATATATATATATAAATATATATATATATATATATATATATATATATATTTTCCGTTTCCAGAATACTCTGGCAATAAATAATGTTCGAATCATTATATTTCTTCTATTTGAAAATTCTGGAATGGTTTCCTGTCTGTGATGTATTATGTAAATAGTCCCATTGACATTTCGAGAACTTTCTATTTACAATTTACTTGACTTTACGCTCTCCAGATCAGAACTACACTATTATATGTAACTTAAACATTTATATGAAATATATTTTTACTATTCTACATCCACAATTATATTCTAAATTAACATTACAAAAATAAATAACTTTTGACTTTGACACTACAGTGTATGTTTGGTTGCATATGCACATGGATGAATTAAACATATTAAATATTAAATAAAATAAAAAACAACTTCTTAAACTTAATTCTTATGCTAAATTCTTAAAAATACCCTCATATAATTATTTTTTAATAATATTATCTAGTATATAACTTACAAATTATGTCTCTAACCACTATTTAAATTAATTAACATTGTATATCTGGTTGTATATATTTCTATGTTAATTTATTGCATTTCTACTCTCACTACAATATATATACATATATATATATATATATATATCTATATATATATATATATATATATATATATATATATATATATATATATATAATATATATATATATATATATATTTTAATTTATGTTTTAATGAAACTGAAATATGGGATGATTGTGTTATTGTTTTGAATGGAAAATAAGCCTATTTTAACTGATGAATAATTGGTATTATTTATTTCGTAAGATGAGAAAGTGGTAAATCAGGCTCAAATTGTCGATGTCGGTTCCTTTGTTTATTGCATACGGGTTTTTGAGGATCTCACACATTTCAATAAAGGATCGTTTTGATGGTTATTTTGTTTCGCCAGTATTTTAGTATTTGAGAAGTCAATGTGATGTTTGGAGGAAATGGCGTTTTGTGCATGGGCACAAGAGGGTTTGGAAAGTCTAATGTTGCTTTTATGTGAAGTTATACGCCCTACAAGCGACCGACTGGTCTGGCCAATGTAGCAGGAGTTGCATTCAGAACAGAGTATCTAATAGACATTAGTGTGCTCTAATGAGCTTAGTGGAGTTTTAGACTTGGAGAATAACTTTCCAACGGTTTTAGTATTTTTTAGGGATATTTTGACGGTTGAGTTTTTGAATAGTTTAGTAAGCTTGTTCGTAATTTGTGGGAAATAAGGAAGAGAAGCATATTTTGTGGCTGGTTTTGGGGTTAACGGGGAATTGTTCGTCTTTATGATATTGGATATGGAGGCTAGTATTGCAACGTGAGGTGCTTCCGAAATAGAATGACCATAGCTTTTAGAGAAAATCTGTTGATGATGGATATGGGGTAAGAGTTATCAATGAGAATAGATTTGAGTAAATCCAAAGATTCCCTCTTGTACAACGTATAGGCCAACGTGTGTACTCTAAAGCTAAGAGCTTGTACAAGGTTATGTTTGTATCTCATTGGGTGTGTTGAGGGGTAATTTAATAATCGGTTACTCGCCATTTCTTTCTTGTACCACGCATGTCTTGTCTTGGATATTAGCATGTCCAAAAACGGTATGCTGTTATCGACCTCCAATTCACATGTAAATTGAAGGTGAGGATCAACGCTATTGAAGACTGATAACTTGCTTAAAATCTTATCAGGTGGTGTTGCTAGGATCAAGTCGTCGACGTAACGCTTTACAAAGGGAACCTGGAAATCTAACCGATACTCTCATTGATAAGGTCGTCGAGTACGAAATTAACTAGAATGAGGGAAATGAACGATCCCTTGGGAGTTCCAAACATTTGACGATAGTAATTATCATTAAATATTAGATAATTGGTGTCAAACGTCAGTTTTAATAATTCCGAGAATGTTTCCCAAGATACTGGACTGTGTGGTTGGATTTCATTCCAAATACTCACAAATATATTATACCTTTTTATCAATGAAAACAACCCATCACTGAAAGAATGCGAATTTAAGACAAAATAAAATATTTATTATTATATTATTTTATTAAAAAACAAACCTTATTTACAAAAATTTATTATTGTATCCTACCTACTAGCTAATACAAACTATATTATACACTTGATATTTACAAAATAGATCACCTTATTTAGAAACATTTTATTATATCCTACATCCAAACTTATACTTAACTTAAAAATTAATAACCAAAAAATTTAATACTAAAAAATAAATAAATTAAAGTAGAACTGTTTATAATAAATTCTCGCTACATTTCGCAAAAAACACTTGGAATTCTGGCACATATCTTTTAAAAAATTTTTTTCGCTCCTTGGATATTTGATGAGACAAATTTCATCTCATCCTACCAATACCTTTTACCCTTCTACCGATAGGACTTTTTTATTTAATTTTGGTGTTGTGGTCTGTGGTGTCTGGCTGGTAGTTGCTTCCTCTTGAATGAGGCTGGTAGACGATTCCTGTACTCCGTGATCTTCCACCAGATCATGGTCAGTCTCTTCGTTGTGAAGTACAATTTCTGGGCGAATATTTACTTTGCCTGTGAATACTCCATCCATTTCCTCCTTATACTCGAAGTATTTCCGCTTGCGGCCTGTATGGTTTTGGTCATCGACACACTTTTGTAATTTCTTTCCAAAAACCCTCCATCTATTTATATAATTGTTGGGAGTAACATGAACATTATGTATTTTTTTTGGTTCTTGGGCTATTATCACCCAAAGCATCTTTACGCTTCTAATTTCCACAGTGCCTACTCGGTTTCAATACTTTTTATATAAATCAATCAGTAGTTGAGAGGCATTCTTACTCCATTTATATTCTACTATCGCTGTAGACGTCTACAGAATGAGGTAGGACTGAAGTTCTGCAATAAAAATAAGCAAAACATTAGAATGTGTACAGTATTTTTATATAATTGTATACAGAATGTGTAAACCATGTGGGATGATGTCCCTGCATCGTTTCAATAAATTGATTAATTGCTCTACTTATGCGAGTTTTCTGTATGACATCCAGATCAGACAGTAGAATTTCTCACACTCCCAAATAATTTGATATATAAAATATTTCTGTTATAATTTTGAAAAATTATTTGGACATAAAGATGAATTTACCGTAACGAACTGTGAGTTTAATAAAACACAGTTATGGAAGCCGGCCCTGTTCCAGTCATTCGCCTAAGAATGATGATCTAGGATTTGTGTTTTAATGAACTTTGCAATCTGATTAGTTTACATTTTTATATTTACTTAGATATCATTTTTACCATTGCGTTTTTAATTAGATATACTTCAGTCTGTATTTAAACTTCAAAGAAAGCACATTATAATTTTATATAAAAATTGTCCGATCTTTTTACGTATTTTTGTAACCAATTAATAAAGTAATTATTTTTTAAAAATAGTTTTGCCTAAGGAAAACTATAAGTGGCGCAGTCAGTAGGATTTTCGGGAAAATCCATCGCGGAAAGTTCTTTGGGTTTCAACCCTTCGCGAAAATCGAGAACCAATATCCCAGTTTTGCCAGTGAACTCCATCGAGGAAGACAGTGTGCAGTACGGATGTGGTAAGTAATTTTTGTTTATGTCAGACTCCTCTTCTGAAAACGAATCCTTTAGCGAAATCGATACTAACGAAGAGTTAGGCTTAATTAATAATTTTTGTAAATTAGATTTAAAAGATAAAATGGCAACACCTGTTCTAGATATGAAAACTTTCTCAATTATTCCGAATTTTGATGGAAATATTAATAAACTTCACAGATTTGTAAATGCAACTGAATCCATTTTAAATCATTATTTTGATAGGAATAATCTAGCCAGTTTTCAAAATGTTTTATTGTTAAATGGTATTCTTAATAAATTAGAAGGCAAAGCAGAAGAAATAGTAGCCATAAGCGGCGCTAAAACTTGGCCAGATATAAAAAATACTTTGATTCAGAATTTTGGTGATCATCGTGATGAAAATTGCTTGAATCAAGATTTAGTAAATATGAAACAGAAACCTAATGAATCTCCATATTCTTTTCATGAAAGACTTTTAACTTTATTAAATGCTAGTTGTAATTATATTGATTTACACTATATTAATCAGGAACGTGAATCTAAAAGAGCTTTCTTTACGAAGCAGGCTTTAAAATCATTTTTAGCTGGTCTTAGGGAGCCTTTAGGGCCCATTATTCGTGCAATGCGACCTGTTTCGTTAGAGCAAGCGATTCAGTTTATTAGAGAGGAGGATAATATTAAGTATTATCAGAAAAATCAAACTTTTAATCACAATAATTCTAATAATAATAATAATTTTATTCGAAAACCAACTAATCCAAATGTCAATCATTTTCAATCAACTCGACAGTCAAATATACAATATTCTCAGCCAAGAATGAGCCAACCTTCTACATCTAACTTTCAACCAGATATAACTCAGACAGTTGACTACCGATCTCAATTTCCCAGAGGTCCTGTACAACTTCCAAGACACCCAAATCCACCCCAAACCAAATATTTTACAAATTCTCAAGTTTTCGGTAAACCAAAAAATGTTTGGAAGCCCAATCCAAATAATAATCAGACTAAACCTACTCCTATGAGTATTTCTACACGAAATACAGCACCACACTTCCGACAAAATTATAATCATTTTAAAAGCACAGGCCAAAATCCAAATTTCTATCATGAAGAGTTATTTAACACAGAGGTAATACCTGAGGAAGAAGATAATCAAAATTTTTATAATTCAGATGAATATTTTGACAACTATCAATATGTAAATGATGACGATTCTCAAAATTTTCACGAAACCGACCTGACCAACGAAACCCCTTGATAGAACTTAACATTTCGTCTGATAAAAAAGAATTACCCTATCTCAAAATTTCTAATCCACCCATTATTTTATTGATTGATACTGGAGCGACTAAGTCCTTTTTAAAGCCTGAAATTGCCCAAAAATTCTATAAAAATAAAATATTTAGGGAACCTTTCACTGTATCGGCAGCATTTCAAACATCAACTCAACAAAATTGTGCAATAATCCCCATATTTGATGAATTTAATAAATCTGGTGATTTTAAATTCCACCTTTTCGCTTTCCATGATATCTTTGATGGCCTTTTAGGCATAGATACCTTAAAAATGTTACAAGCCCATTTAGATTTTGCAAATTCTAAATTAATTACACCCGAGACAACTTTGTCAATACATTATTTCGAAAGTAATCCACCTATTTTTAAAAGGAAAATCGATCCCCATAGTCGTATTGTAACTAATAGTCCCGTCAGTCAAAAATCCGGCGATATCTTAATTGCCAGACAATTTATAAAAAATTGCGAAATCCCTTCTATACTTTCTGAAGCTCAAAATGGAAATAACGACGCTCTATCTAGAGTTGAAATAAATACTAATGAATTTATAAAATACATGGAAAATCTTAATAACGACCAAAATATAGACAATGAGTCAGTACTTGCAAATGCAGGCGATTTGCAAACAATAGATGAAGAAAATCAAGAAAATGAAGACACAGAAGAAAATTTAGAAAGAGAAGACGAAATAAATCAATCAAATCCAGAAGGAGATAAAGAAGACGACGACAACAATACCGTACATACAAGTGCAGAAGATCCTGTTCTAGGAATGCAAATTTCGGAAAAAAGCATAAATTCTTTTGACCATCAAATTATTATTGACTTTGTTTTACATTCATCAGTTAAGCCAAAGACCGAACAGATATTTCCCAACAAAAAACGTCTTTATATACAAATTTCTACTAATGACCTAGAGAATAACACCATAAACGTCTTTAAGAACTATATTCATCCAAAATATACATACGGTGTGTATTTCAAAAACCAGGACCAGAATTACATTTCCCAAATTCTCGAAGTATTACGAAAAGTATTCAAAATTCTGCTTACAAATTAATTCAGTGTAATACAATTCTAAGAGACGTTACTGACAAAGATGAACAACACCGAACTATAAGACAATATCATGAAGGAAAAACAAACCATCGTGGCATACTTGAAACAGAAACCCATCTTAAACAACTCTACTATTGGCCCACCATGAAAACCGACATAACGAACTTCATAAATAAGTGTGAGATTTGTCAAGCTAATAAATATGACCGAAACCCTCCACGCCAGAAATTATCTGTTACACCAACACCGTCAAAACCAATGGAAATTATATTTTGTGACACTCTATCTGCACAAGGACATAAATTTTTGACAATTATTGACACTTTTTCAAAATACGGACAAGCCTACCCACTAACAGCACTAACAGGTATCGAAATAACAAGAGCATTTCTAATATTTATGTCTCATCACGGTGTTCCCTCTTTAGTTGTAATGGACAGAGGAACTGAACTAAAAAATTCGGTTGTTCAGGAATTTTTCGATGTTCACAAAGTTGAAACACATTACGTCACCGCAAATAGTACCCAGTCAAAAGGTGCTATAGAAAGATTTCATTCCACTATTATTGAACATCTGAGAATTATAAGAGCAAAAAATAAAAATAAAATAGATATTCTAAACGATATGGTTTATGCAGTATTGGGATACAATAATTCGATCCATTCTGTTACGAAACAAAAGCCAATTGACATACTGAATGGACATTTAAATTCAAAAGAAATATTTGATATAAATTTGGACCAAATTGTAATTAATAATTATATCCAAAATCACAGAGAAACTACTGCAAAAATTTACAGATCTTTAAATGAAAAGCTAATATCTCAAAAGGAATCTACAATAGAACGTCACAACAAAGACCGACATGAACCATTAGAATATTTACCCGACACTGATGTATACAAGAAAAACACGACCTTAACCAGAAACAAACTTAATCCAAAATTCTATAAAGAAAAAGCTATCGCGGACGAACACATAAAAGTAAAGGTACATAGCAATAAATTATTACACAAACAAAACCTTAAAAGACCAAAAACTAACCGATCAACCTTGTTACAGGACGCTACTAATCCTATCGACCCTGGCCCTTCCTCTAGTAAGGACACAGGAAGTTCAAATAACTAACCTCCAAAATAATCCCGGAATCCTTCCGTATAAGTTAGGAACAGCAAAGGTAAAATCCCAAATACATACATTTCTTCATTACTACGATCTTTCCCCTATAGGTAACGAAATAGAATCTATAAGATATGCATATGACAATGTAACACTTGCAATTCAAGATGGCCTTAGTCATCCTTATTTTCAAGAACTTCATAACTTTGACCATGCTCTACTTTTCCAACTTAAATCCGCTGAACAAAAATTTAATTCTTTATTGCCACCTTTTAGATCAAAAAGAGGTCTTATAGACGGTTTAGGATCTATAATTAAAAGTATCTCTGGTAATCTTGATTCCAGTGACGCCTTGCTTTATGACCAAGCCATCTCTGATCTCCAAAATAATAATCAAATATTAGTTAAAAAAGTAAATCAACAAATTTCTCTGACCAAGGATATAATAGCAAATTTTAATGAAACAGTAACTCTTATAAAGAACAATCAAGAAACTATTTTTATGGGTATAGATAAGATACGCACATCTTTAAATAAATTTATATTTGATTTCAATGACTATTTGCAGACTAGAAATATATTAGATCAGTTAAACTTAAGCTTAAACATTATTTTACAACTTTTAGATGAAATAGAAAATGCCGTTACTTTTGCTCGACTTGGAATTTTACATAATAGCATTATTGATAAAAATGAGTTAAATTCTATCATAGAGATTATTTTAAAATACCATACAAAAAATGAAGTACTTTTTCAAAATTTTAATGATACTTATAAATATTATGATATTTTAAAAACAGAAGCCTATTACTCTGAGACAAAAATTGTTTTCGCTGTTCACTTTCCTATTGTTTACCCAGAAATATTCTCCTATTATCATCTTTATTCAATTCCTACATCAAATCACAGTACCATTGTACCTCGAAATACCTTTCTGACTATGAATGAAAATTATTACCAATATCACTCACTGCCCTGTCTGGACCTGAAGCCCAATTTCTATTGTACTGATGGCGATTTCTCTGCTGGAGTAGAGAAAGAAGATTGTGTCTTTCAATTATTGCAACTGAAGACCAGTTCCACAACTTGCCGCAGAACTCCCGTCCGAATATCTGAGAATGTAATACAACAAATTGATGATTCACATTACATTGCCATCTTCGTAAACCAAACTAAAATCGAGACGATATGTCAGAAAACCGATTTTACCACATTAAAAGGAAATTTTCTAGTTTCCATTCCTTACCAATGCCAGTTCAAAGTAGATAAGAAAACGTTTATTAATAAGAAGACAGTTGTCCAAGGCCAACCACTTCTCTTACCTGAGTTAAGAGTTTCCAATGCTCAAGAAGAAGAAGAAGTCCCAGAAATTGTTCTAAAGGATATCCCTCTCGACAAAATTCACACAATCCAAAGAAATCAAAATCAAATTCAACCTGTGGTACTCCAGCATCTAAAGAAACGTTCCACAAACCATTGGACTATCATAATATATATATATTAATAATAATTACTTTCATCTTCATAGTAATTCATTATATTAAGAAGTTAAGAACAAAAGAAAATCCACATCCACCGTACAATGAACCAAATATGGAAGAAGATGACCCCACAGTTCCTGTACCAAATCCAAGGGCATTTTTCACTCCATGAAATATGCCAAGAACTCGCAAGGGAGGAGTTATGGAAGCCGGCCCTGTTCCAGTCATTCGCCTAAGAATGATGATCTAGGATTTCTGTTTTAATGAACTTTGCAATCTGATTAGTTTACATTTTTATATTTACTTAGATATCATTTTTACCATTGCGTTTTTTAATTAGATCTGTATCTGTAGAGTAGGGAGGGCGAGTTAAGTTTCACAGCACTTAGGCCACAATTGACCCATTGTGCATCCTCCCAGGGAGCTGTCACCCTTAGCTCATTGTCCATTCCTGCCATTTCTAGGAAGGTGGACAAGTCACCAGGAGACATCTCACTTATGTGGGCAGGTGTAGGCCATGACTCGCCGAACGCGTACTCTCGTATTAACGATAACTCTGGGCATTCACATAGGACATGCTCTACAGTTTCGTCTTCTCGTTCACACTTCCTACATAGAGGTGTGTCTACTAGCCCCAGTGTGTGGAGGTGTTTGCTTAGTTGACAATGACCAGTTAAAAAACCAACTGCCAAACGTAGATTTTCCTGGTCATTCCCAAGTACTTCTTTGATGTTGACTCTTCAAGGTTACTTAGTGTTAACTTGGCAAGTCTACATCCTTTCCCTTCTTCCCATCTTTTTACGGTTTGCGTATGGGAGTGACATTTGACAATTTCCGCGATTGTTGTAGTTGACCAACCAAAAAGATCGCCAGGTCCTAGGAGTCTTAGGCCTGCCGCCTTCCTAGATAATTGGTCAGCAATGCGGTTGCCTTTATTCCTATTGTGTCCTTTAACCCACTTCAGGATGATGGTATTACCATCCGAAGCTTGAGTTAATGACTCGTGACACTCCATTACTAAACCTGATGTGACACGTGGTCTATTCAAGGTTAGTAGCGCTTGTCTGCTATCTGTGCAGATCATTATAGTTTTCCCTGCTATACCTTTTTGGGTTATCTCTTTTGCGGCTATGGAAATACCAGTTAGTTCTGTCTGAAGTACACTGGCATTTTTGCCCATAACCCCACTTTATTCTTAGGTTCAGTGATCTGGAGTATATCCCGCATCCTGAGCCTTCTTTCATTTTGGAGCCATCGGTGTATATGCAATAGGCATTTGCCACGTTTGTCTCCGTACACTGTCTTGTTTCAATTTTGTAGGGTTTGTTAAAGACGAACTTTGGTTCAATTGAGTCGCAGCCTGCCTGTAGTACTGGTAACGCATCCAGCTCTCCCCGCCAGAAACGAGTTCTCAATTGTCCCATTCCTACATCAAGGTTTGCACCAGCTGAGCGCAGTCGCATCATTGTCACTAAAGCCACCTCTTTGACATATATGTCTAGAGGCGTGATGCCAATGATCAACTCCATTGCAGCAGTTGGTGTTGTTTTCATGGCACCTGTTATATTTATGCAAGCCATCCGCTGAATATGGTTTAGTTTGTTAATCGCTGTTGCCTGTAGCGCTTTTGGTACCCAAGCAATAGCTCCGTAAGTTAGCATTGGCCTAATGACAGCGGTGTAGACCCAGGCGATCACCCTGGGCGTGAGGCCCCAGGTGCGTCCAACCGTTCGTCGACACTGTTCATAGGCAATATATGCTCTTTTAGCTCTACCATCTAGGTGTGAGTTCCATGTTAATTTCTTGTCGAGGGTAATACCAAGGTACTTCACCTCGTCAGAAAAATTTAGACTGTAGTTTAGAATCCTTGGGGGTATTAAGCCCGTGATTCTTCTTTTCCTGGTAAAAAGGACCATCTCTGTTTTCTTAGGATTTATAGATAGTGAGTGTTCCTTGCACCATGTTTCTATTAGTCGAAGAGCAACTTGTGATCTCTCACATAGTGTGTTCTCAAACTTACCGCTTTGCAGGACAGCAATATCGTCTGCATAGGCTATTGTGTAGAAACCGTTGCTGTTGAGTTGGTCAACCAGGGTGTCTAGAACTATGTTCCATAGTAGTGGTGATAGCACCCCTCCCTGTGGACATCCCCTCGTAACCATGCCTCTAACAGAAACGTCTTCTACATTTATGCTTATTGCTCTACTAGAAAGCATACTAAATATCCATTTGCTTATGGCCAGGGGAACATTCCTAACGTTGAGCTGTTGGGTGATAGTTGGGAATGTGGTTTTATCAAACGCTCCCTCAATGTCTATGAATATACCTAGGGTGGATTCTTTATTATCCAACGATCTTTCAATTCTTCCCACTACATGATGCAGTGCAGAATCGGTGGATCTTCCCGAAGTATATGCATGTTGATTTGGGTGAAGTGGGTTATGAACCAGAACTTCATCCCTTATGTACCTCTCGCATAGCCTCTCCATCGTTTTCAACAGAAAGGATGTTAGGCTAATTGGTCGGAAAGCCTTTGGTAGGGTGTAGTCCATCCTACCTGGTTTTGGTATGAAGACCACACGTACCTCTCTCCACTTCTTAGGAATATATCTCAGAACCAAAGAGGCTCTGAATATTTCCACGAGGTGCGGCAGAAGGATATCCAGTCCCCACCGCAGTAGGGCTGGATATATGCCGTCAGGCCCTGGTGATTTGAAAGGGGTGAAGCACGATATAGCCCATTTTACCTTTTCCTCATTAATCATTGTTCTGGCGAGATGCCAGTCGTTTGTTGAGGGTATGATTGTTTTCTTCCATCCGGTTTGGTGCTGTTGAGACACTAGAACCGGGAAAGTGTGTTTTCATCAGGACCTCAGCACTTTCGCGAAGGTTGGAAGTTTTGTTCCCATCTTCCTTCGTTAGTATGCCGACATGCCGATGTGGGTCCTTTGAGAGCGCTTTTTGTAACCTGGAAGCCTGCGGGAAATCTTCGATTTCCTCACAGAAGGTTCTCCAAGCAGCTCTTTGTCTTTGTCTGCAGACTTTTTTAAACTCTCTGAGATTTGATTGATAAGAATCCCAATCCTCTTTGAGTTTGGTGCGTTTCGCTCTATTAAAAGCTGTTCTTGCTATCTTTCTAAGGTGTTCCAATTCAGTGCACCACCAAGAGTTGGTTTTGCGACTTTCCTGGACCATCCTTATTGGACAGGATTTTTTATAAGCATAGCTTATTTTGTTTTGGATAGATACCGTATACCTTTCCAATTCTATATTAGTTCCTGGAGTTGAAGCCTTTTCATTCCGCAGAGCATCTTCTAAGAGTCGGTTGTAGAGTTCTACATCCGTCCTCCTAGGGTCGCGTGATTTGACAAGGCTTTTTTCCAGACTAATATTATAGGTTAGCCAGCGGTGGTCAGACATAGAAATATTATCCGATACCTGCCAGTTCTGAATCTTATTCGATATTTCAGCTGTTGCCAGCGTGATATCTATGACTGTTTGGCTACGAACATTAATAAAGGTAGGTTCGGTGCCCTTATTTAAGATATACAAATCTTTTATAATAATATAGTCATAAAGGGACTTACCTCGAGCGTTGTTGTCTTTGCTGCCCCAGCCTAAGTGGTGAGAGTTCGAATCGCAGCCGATAATAAGTTCTACTTTCTGACTGAGACAATGGTCTACCAGATCTTCCATTTCCCTTGTTGGTGGTAGGGTGGCTGCATCTGAGGGTAGGTAGACTGATGCTAGTATCAACTCTCTATTTTTTGCCCTTTCCCCATGGGCACTTCACTTTAACCGCAGTTACGTCTGAGGTGCAAAACTGCGCCATGGGGGAGGCTTTGATTTTTCTGGGAACATATATTGCTGTTCTCGGTTGTTGATTGCTTGGTAAGCTGATAATTTGACCGTTTAGGCTGCTAAGACCAGTTATTTTGGTCTTATTTATCCAAGGTTCTTGGATTAGTGCTATTGCATCCTCCATTTCATCCAGGCGGCGACATAGTGTCGCCGTTGCCACCTTTTTGTGTTGGAGGTTGCATTGAATAATGATAACCTTATTTTTTTCGACGTCCTTGCCCATGGCTTAGGTATCGTTTCGGTTCTTTTTTTTTTTTTTTTTTAGGTGTCCATTTCCTCCTCGGTTGAGGAGGGGTCATCTTCAGTTGTTTTGGAACCTCCTCCGCAGAGTTCGTCGACCATCATCTGATGATCGTCTCCCTGCTGTGGAACCAGGGGTGTCTCAGTCTCAGCAACCGTCGTCGGTTGCCGCGTGTCTGAGGTTCCTGGTTCCGAGGAGGTATCCTTCACTTTGTTTGTGCTTGCTTTTAGGTACAATGAGGTGAACGCGCAGCTCAGCCTCATTGCCCTTTTCCTAAGGACAGCCATATCATCGTCTCCGATTCCGAAGACAAACAGGTGTCCTTTAGGATCCTTTGTTTTCGCCTCATGGTGGAAGGTGCACCATCTCGCCACTGCCATGTCTGGATTTTGCACCGCTAACCTCCGCAGCACTCTTTCTGGGTCATCAGAGGTGCTAATAGCATCCTCCGGGATCCATAGAGAGGCCTTGGTAAGTTTTGGGAGCTTATCCTGACTGACAACTGCCAGTGATGCTTCCTCCCACGGTTTGAGCTCAGCTGTAGCCTTTTCCAGCCATGCAAGCGCCTCATCGTCATCACAGACTACTCTGATGATCTCACCAGAGTGAGTCCACGATTTAAACGTGGGTGCTTTTACCTGGCTGCTGGAGGGTGACAAGAATTTTCTGTCCAATTCCTCGATTAGGCTGTCTCTAATAAGGTTTGCCCGGTCGGCGGTGACCTTTCCGTACGGGTTTTCCTTATCTATAATAGCAACCTTGAGATGTCTCAAGGTAGCTTCCGCGAAGCTTTGGGAAGGCGCAGCGGTGTTTCCACCACCGCGTGACTTCTTATGCTTCCTCGGCGTTCCCTCCGTGGAGGTACTTGGGTGAAGGCGCTTCACACCGGGGCTGTTGGTTCCTGTCCTCTTTTGGAGGTGGAACCGTTGTCAGCCTCCGATGTGGGCATCTTCACTTTTGTCTTGGGAGGGGCTCGAGAGGGATGAGCTGCTCCCGTGGGTGCGTTTCCCATCGCCTCTCTGGCCTTCTTCCTTCTTTTTGCCTCGGCGCCGCAAATTCTGCGGCGTTTTGGCTGATTTTCCCGAGGTGGTCCTTGTCCATCCTTAGTTTGGGCCGAAGCTTGAGGTGAACATTGCTGTTCATCCTTAGCTCCGGCTTCAGACTGAGGTGAACGTTTTGGACCAGCCTCCGGTTGGGCCGAGACTAGAGGTGAACATTGCTGTCCATCCTTATCTGCGGCTTCAAGCTGAGGTGAACGTTTTGGTCCAACCTCGGAATTTGGTTTTGGTTTTTTTTTGTTTTGAATTCATGTTGTTCCCACGAGTAGCTAGGGAAAGATTGGTCGCCCCTGGCAGAGCCCCGCATTACCAGGGGAAGGCTTAATACAGTGGGGTTTGCCTGGTTCCCCAGGGGGATCGTTCACGACCACATAAAACCCTGTGGTCATACAGCCATCGGCACGATTACCTCACACCTTAGCTTGGTAGGCTGCTTCTTGGTCGCTGAAGCAGTTCTTCCACTCCTAGTCTCTTGAATACCTGGGAAGGATTCCCAGATACCCCAGAGGGCTATGTGGTGACAGGAACTGTTCCAGCGTGGTCGTTTCACACCTTTCTATACTTCCATTCACTAGGCTAGCCCGTTTATAGGGGTACCTTCATTCAACAGAGAGCTCCTTATTAGGGAGATCCCATTCATTCACACTAGACTACAGCCCTACCTGAACAGTCAGCTTAAGCCTCCGAACCTACGTCAAGGTCGTGCAGCCCCTATCGGAGGTAGGTATGTTTCCCAAGATACTGGACTGTGTGGTTGGATTTCATTCCAAATACTCACAAATATATTATACCTTTTTATCAATGAAAACAACCCATCACTGAAAAATTTATTATTGTATCCTACCTACTAGCTAATACAAACTATATTATACACTTGATATTTACAAAATAGATCACCTTATTTAGAAACATTTTATTATATCCTACATCCAAACTTATACTTAACTTAAAAATGAATAACAAACTTAAAAATTTAATACTAAGAAATAAATAAATAAATAAAAGTAGAACTGTTTATAATAAATTCTCGCTACATTTCGCAAAAAACACTTGGAATTCTGGCACATATCTTTTAAAAAATTTTTTCGCTCCTTGGATATTTGATGAGACAAATTTCATCTCATCCTACCAATACCTTTTACCCTTCTACCGATAGGACTTTTTTTATTTAATTTTGGTGTTGTGGTCTGTGGTGTCTGGCTGGTAGTTGCTTCCTCTTGAATGAGGCTGGTAGACGATTCCTGTACTCCGTGATCTTCCACCAGATCATGGTCAGTCTCTTCGTTGTGAAGTACAATTTCTGGGCGAATATTTACTTTGCCTGTGAATACTCCATCCATTTCCTCCTTATACTCGAAGTATTTCCGCTTGCGGCCTGTATGGTTTTGGTCATCGACACACTTTTTGTAATTTCTTTCCAAAACCCTCCATCTATTTATACAATTGTTGGGAGTAACATGAACATTATGTATTTTTTTTTTGGTTCTTGGGCTCTTATCACCCAAAGCATCTTTACGCTTCTAATTTTCACAGTGCCTACTCGGTTTCAATACTTTTTATATAAATCTATCAGTAGTTGAGAGGCATTCTTACTCCATTTATATTTTACTGTCGCTGTAGACGTCTACAGAATGAGGTAGGACTGAAGTTCTGCAATAAAAATAAGCAAAACATTAGAATGTGTACAGTATTTTTATATAATTGTATACAGAATGTTGGGAATAAGCCATCATACATTGATTTAAGATGGTAACCTTAAACCATGTGGGATGATGTCCCTGCATCGTTTCAATAAATTGATTAATTGCTCTACTTATGCGAGTTTTCTGTATGACATCCAGATCAGACAGTAGAATTTCTCACACTCCCAAATAATTTGATATATAAAATATTTCTGTTATAATTTTGAAAAATTATTTGGACATAAAGATGAATTTACCGTAACGAACTGTGAGTTTAATAAAACACGTGAATAAATTAATTGCATCTTCTAACGTGCTCACAAAGTTTAATTTATTAGTAGAAAATAATTAAGATAAGCTGCAGTTTGTTTTGTAATATGATGACCCAATTAGTAAAATTACCTTATATGATATTCACTTACCATTATTTAAATCCATTTCTTTTTATTTTGTTTAAAAGATTTCAATTTTAATAATACAGGTAACACAAACACAATACAGGTGAAATGGTACACAAACACGTTCCAAGAGGGTTAAGTTCCGGTAATCGATTCTGGATCGAAATAAAACCGTTTAAGTTCGATTCTGCGCAATAAAACAGTCCAATCGATTTCGTAACGGTTCATGGGATCGTACAAATGTGGCGTCTTGGAACGAACCTTATGTCTGTCTCAATGTATAGACCCTCAAGATCGTGTAAAGACATCTTTAGGAATTGAGTATTTGAAACCATAGTTTAGAAGTTTAATCTCACATTCTGTAAAGTTAATCTCAGTAAAGCTTTTTATTCTAGGATTAAATTTAAATTCTGAAAATTTTTTGATATTTATTTCATAAGAAGCATGATTATGCAAAGTTTTAACCCTAATAAGATTGATAAGTTTATTGTTTAATCTATTAAGTTTAATTAAATTAGCAGAATCTACCTTGTCATGTACATTGTCAAAAAATTGTTAATTTTAATGAATTCAAATATTTCGAGGAAAGAGTCATACATTACCTTAAGTTTACAGTTGATAAAATTAGTTTACTATAATGTGCACATATCTTATTCTTCAAAAGTTTTATCTGCAGTAAAGTCCTGATGTTGACGGATACATTTTTAGATGTCCTGACAATACTGAAGGTTGGAAAGACTTTGAATTTCAGACATTGGTGGATTAACCGTATATCTAGCTTTAAGTTAAGTCTTTGTCTTGCTAGCCGCAAATACTGAAGAGCCAAATTGACCATACTGTCATTAATATAAAAGTTAATGGGAAAATCCCAGTAGTTGGCTGTATACCATCGTTTAAAAAACTTATGCAGAAGTAAAACACTTCAAATTTGTATCTAGGTATAAAACATTTAATGTAAAACTTTTTTTAAAAGTTTCGTCCAAAATTTACAGGTGCATAAGTGACATTTTCGATCTAGTTCAGATCATCCTCAGTGCCTTTTTGTAATTGAAACTAACACTGAAATAGTAGCGGTGACATCAATATATGATTTTATATGTTAAACATTTAAATTCTAATGCGACCCTAGGTCGATGACATTGGATAAAGATTTTAATAATTAAAGAGCAACATGTTTCTTTGCTCGACTTGAACACATGGTTCTTGTCAGTTAAAACGACACAGACCAACTGGCTGAGGTGACAAGAAGCACGATACACTTACACACCAATGCGCATATTGACAATATCTCTATCGCTTCGCGTGACGTCAAGTGCGAGGTAAAACTCTACTTTTTCTAATGGTACTAGTGTAGTTGAAAGCAGAATTTTCAGTTATTTAAAATTATAATAGCTAATTTTTGGGCAGGATATACTTAAATGAATTTTAAAAATATTATTAGCTATTTTTACGGATTTGTTCAATAGCGATAAGTTCATAAATTATATATTCAAATGACAAATGCTGATATTAATATAAAAATTATCGTTTTTCCACTAATGTATATTCTTACATAATATTCTTACATTTTTTGTAAATTCTTAATTTTTTCTTACATACTTTAATAAATATTCTTACATATTTTATACCAAAAATAAGGTTTTAAAACACGTTTTATTGTCAGTTTTTCTGGTCAATTATGACCAGATTAATTAAGTCCAACTGAACTATTAAATTATTAAGATATTCTAACGACTTTCAAAGATACATTTCAAAGCCTTTCAAGATAAGAGCAAATACAACATATGTCTTTCCATAATGTATGTCAACAGTCCTTCCATAATACACTAAACTATAATACTAAAAAACTTGTTACACAATATAATACATACTTATGTATACATACTATACACCAATAAATGTCTTCTTGCATTTTACCAGTGATGTGGTCCAACAGTAATGAGAGTAAATACGGGCTTAGGACTGAGTACTGATGCAGTCCTACTATAACATGAAATTTATCTGCCTCACCTACACCTGTCCTAGACTAGTTGTCACTCCATAATACATACATTTCACAGTAACACCACTAGACCCTTCGGTAAACTCTACTATAAGCTATCTCAAGATCAATCAATACCACATGAAAGTTTGTTCCTTTATTTCTGTATTTTTTTTTTCATCAGCTGCATCATAATTAAAATTGTGGATCGGCCTTGCAAAGGGTTAAACGAGAGAACCTCGAGAAAGAGTATCTATCCAAACAGGTGCATTTTTTGTGTCTATACATGTAGATGTTCCTAGAGAGTACTTGTTTTTATATTTAAATGCAACGAAGCCTGCTATATATTTTAGTGATTCCTGGCTTACTGTTTCTTTTATTTCAAAATATTGCAACAACTGTTCTGCTTTATCATATACAACTTCTTGGAAATAACATGGTTGAACGAAAGAAGGTGTTATAATTTCTTGTTCAAGAATTTCTTCATTCATTCATCGCTAACATTTTATGAGTTAAACATATTTCTTCTCTTTCAACATTTGACTTATCAAACTTTGAGAATCCTCGAATATGTCCAACAAACAAGCCTCGTTAGATTATAGGGTAACTCAGTTCTCTATAAATATGGCTGCCGAATGTTTTCCCAAAATATACCGTCGAAGTCGGTATTTGAAGTCCAGAGGCGAAGAATGATTATTACTGCCTCCCATCCCTCGAATATATGAGAAAAAAATTTCGAGGACAAATCTTGATTGAGCCTGGAAGTTAGTAAATACTCCAACTCATACTTTGTTTTTAGATAATCAAACATTTCTAAATATTGATTGACTTCACAGAAAAATTCATAGAAAAAGAAAGCTATCTTTAGGCATAAGACCTTTCTCCCCACAATGCTTCATGGCCTTTGCTGCGGAGTTAGCTAAAATTTACACTGCTGAGCGTACACGTTGACGCATGGATCCTTTCATATTTAAATGTTGCTGAGTTAATTTTGGGGGCATATGTTAACTCAGATGTCGATATATTAAGAAGAGTTTCAAAGTAATCAATATTTATCTTTTTGTTGTCAATGACAAATCCTTGGTCTATTAAATGATTCTTTGCAAGTATAATTAGATGGGACACATCAGCAAAAACAAAAACTTTTAACTTGTCATTAGATGGATTAACAAAGTTGCAATTTTTGTTATGTCCAACTTCAAGTTGATTCCACAATGAAATATTTTTGGATCAGATATCACTTGTAATGGAAACAACAATAAAATTTGCCCCATAAAGCTCAGAAATAATTTCTTCAATAATTTTTTTGACATCGGTTGATCAAATTTGTAGTACAAAGGTTGTTTCCAATTTGAAACTAATCAACGCACCATAACTGTCTAAGAAGCTTTATGCTGTCCATGCATCGTACTTTTTATCGATGTCCATTTTGCTTGATATAAATATTTCATCGAATGCCAAAACGCACAACCGATCAAGACTGTTGATTTTTTCTTCATTAACGTTATAACGGTTTTTAAAATTCCGTCATTGACTTCAAAATTGGTAGCCCAATTTCTTAATGTTGACATATCTGGTAATGAATAATTATTGGCCCTTAAATATCTATAAGCTATTGGGCTGACACTTAGCAGGGAAATTTCTGAAGCAATGTCTTCTGTGGACTACCGAATCCTCGTACTTTGGTTTAGTTTTAACAAAATTTTAATTTGACCCGGTGTGAACAGTTTCTTTAAGAGGTTTGTATATTTTTGGGCAGTGGTAGATTTTATTTGTTCAATTTCTTTTGAAAGCTGTTTTGAATTTTAAGTAGGGTTAATTTCTCTTTTAGTTTAAACAATTCTGTACAACATATGCATGTGTGTTTAGTTTTGTTACGATAATAAATATTATGGCGTATAAAACTGTAAATATATCATGACTAATTCTTTTCTATTTAAGTATTTTCTAGATCACGCACCGGCCGGCGGACACATAGGTAATAACCGATGGGTCCCCCTCCGATAACAAAACCAGCCTGAGTTCCCGTTAATTTGAGGCAATTCTTGTCAACACCGCCACAACCAGTCTTCCCCAATGATCGACTTAATTCATATCTGCTGCTAGGGGATTCCGAAACTAACGGAGTTTTATATTTAAGGGGACAGTCTCATGCGATTAAAAAAAAGACACTTTTTAACATTAAAACAGAACAAAAACTATAATATTTATTAACATAATTCCTTTTAGTGATGATTAAGTAAGTCTTGAAGTACATAAAAAAAATTTTAAAAGCGATTTTAACTTCATTGGTGTCCTGTAGATGGCGTGTAGTAAAAAGTGCGTTTTTGGTGGTAAGACACTTTGTGGGTCACCTGTAACAGATATTCAAAAAATTCAAAATGGCTTGTATTCGTGAGACTCAAAACTATATGATAAACCTTTAAAATATGCAAATTATATTATTTTGAAGAGTTTATACGATTTTTTTCAAAGAAGTCGAAAAATCGCTATATTTTTCGGTGGATTTACCCATATATAATAAAAGAGGGGGTGGTTTTTACATATTTTAAAGGTTTATCATCTAGTATTTTGTATGTACATTCGAAAAATTTTTGGTTTTTTTAAAATCGGTTAAGAAGGTTCGGAGAAAAGTGTCTGACCAGTTTGAAAATGTTACTTTTGAGAAAAAAGCATTTAAAGTTTTTTTTACATAATTTTCGTGAATAAAAGGCTGATAACTTTATACTCACGTTTAATTGGCCATTCCTGGTGAATATTGAGGACCCTCTTCATCCAACAGTTGTTGTAAATGGCTTTGTAAAGCTGTAAATTTCAATACAACGTCGCGATGTTTTATAATTAATTAATTTGTTCATGTTCGACTGGAGTCTCAATTCACGCCGCGATGCTGCCAGTATAAAGGTCGATTCAGACACATCAGTCACGTCATCGTCACGGCACTGAACCGGTCCTGTTTGGTCACAGAACTATCAACTATCTGACAGCTGGCAAACTGTTTGTCAACTGATGAGTGTGAATGCCGGCGCCATATTTGTATTAAAGAATATTTTATATGACGGATTGTTCGGTTCGGTGCCATCACTGTGACGAGACGTGACTGATGTGTCTGAATCGACCTTTAGTGTAAAAACGGAACAGTAAAAGGGCTATGCCGATTCATGCCCAAAACAGGTCATTTTCCCATGTAAATCTCCATAAGAAAATCTAAGGTCGATTCTGCTCATTTTTGTCTCATTTTGTGGTGGGGGTAACACGGCTTGTCGGATCATGACGTGTAAGGTATCGTTGGAAAGCAGAAGGGACGGGGAACACGTTGAGAGATAGAAAACAAACAAGACATTGCCAAAACGGCGCTATATCGTATCTCCATTGTTATTGGTTCGATTGTGACGTACGAGGGCTCGTTGGAACGGGGAGGAGATGGAAAATACGTTAATACAAAAAACAAACGCAAAAGACAATGCCAAAAGGACACTAGGCTTGTAACGTTCAACTCAACGTACAACAACGTGTGAGATATCGATGAAAAGGGGAGGTGGTAGCGAATATGTTAAAATAAAAAACAATCGCAAAGACTGTGCCAAAACGGCACCAGATCCATTGTTAATGGTCCGATTGTAAAGTACGAGGCGTCAAAGTCAGAGGACAATGAATATGTTAAAACACAAAGACAATACCAAAACGGCATTACAACATATCTCCGTTTCTATTAGCCAGATTGCTATATGTACGTTAAAAACCTTACCGAAAAAGCCGCTTTATCTCGAAACAATTCATTGATATGAAAACGTACAATAGCTGCTATCACTAGAACGAATAGGAACGAATATCATTCTTACAGTATGACCAAACCACCAAACATTCACTTGAACATACAAGTCTACAGTGGCCGATCAATACATGGATCCCACCTCAATCAAACACCTGCTCTTTAAAAAGAGTATATACCATTCGTACAGTATGACCAAACCATAATAAAAAAATGTTATGCGATATAGATATCAGCCTAACGATCACTGCTCAACATGAATCGTACCTGAAAGAACACTTATCAACATGAATATTATCTGATTAGCATCCAGTATAACTTTTTCTAATATATTCGCTAAACTATTATTTAAATTACCTGTACACTTTTTATAACGTAATTGAAACGAATAGATTTAAAAATAAAACATTTACCAGTGTTAATTAAAGACCAAACCATATTAATCGTCTTAAGACCAACGCAGGAAGCTAACAAATCACGACGTTTACCGTCAACTAAGCTTGTAACGGCCAACTCAACGTACAACAACGTGTGAGATATCGATGAAAAGGGGAGGTGGTAGCGAATATATTAAAATGAAAAACAAACGCAAAGACTGTGCCAAAACAGTATGACGTCGTATTTCCATTGTTATTGGTTAGAGTGTAACGTATGAGGGTTCGTTGGAACGGTGAGGAGACGGGAAATACGAACCTGATCGAGACCTGATCGAGACCTGATCAAGACCTGTTCGAGACCTGTTCGAGACCTGATCAAGACCTGTTCGAGACCTGTTCGAGACCTGATCGAGACCTGTTCGAGACCTGATCAGAACCTGTTCGAGACCTGATCTAAAGCTGATTGATTATATACCTACATTTTACAATGAATAATAAATATAATAAGTAATGGTTAAGTGTAATAAGTAATAAACTGCTGTTAGTAGCTAAGCAAAGGAATGATAGTAAGTTAGCGAATATAGAGCCATGCATAAAAATAATTTAAAGTATGCCATGAAAGGAACGTAGTCAATTCGGTTCAAACAATCATTTGTTGAAAAACAAAAATTTGTTCTTAACGACAGTCACCAACAAGAAGGTAAGACTACATGACCGCCGGGAGAGGTTATGTTAGTATGGGACAAACAGTTAGTATAAATGAATTCTTTTACATAATATGATAATTTATTTAATAATTATACTTAACTTATTAAGATCAGCTCACTGGATTAGTAGACATCTTTTTATTGATGGACATCTTTTATGTTAAGACATCGATACTTTGGTGTAAATTCATTAGTTACTATGTTGTATAGCGTTCAAATGAATTATTGGGGGTTAATAACTCTAGGTTATCTTTAAAAATAGGAAATTCTGCGACTCGTGTTTTGGGACAGGCTATCGAAGAATTGACTTAAATCTAAATCGAGGAAGACCATTAAGTTATCGATTGTCTTAGGGGGCTGCACGAACACATAGCTCTGGAATTAACCAGAACGGTTCATTAATTTGCCAGTGGTCCATAATTTCTTTTAGTGATCATATCTAAACATCTTTTTTAAATGTGCTAATCTTAAGTATCTTGGTTTAGAAATAATATTTAGAAAATTATGATCTATCATAATTATCATATAATATAAAAACGAAAAGCGAAATGAAATAATGAAATAATGACTGTAATAAATTCTGAATCAGATATATTTTAGTTGTAATAAATAAACCAAGTTCTAAAAAATAACAATATACAATTTGCATCCATCTTAAAAGTCAACCATCAAGGATAAATGTTAAAATATGACTATTAATATTAGGATATATGGCGTATTGAAATAATACTGTGTGTTAATCAACATCCATTTTAGAATCAATTAAATAATGCCCCCACGGAAGTGTATCATATGACTTCAGAAGGTGATGTCTTTTATCATCATTGGGGCTTAACGCAATCTTGCTTTGTGTTATGGTATAAACATGGTGCTTATCTGAGCGTATTAGATTCTGTGAAGCATACACCTCTTTAAACTTATCCAAACACTCTACATAGTCCTCATACGTAATTTTAGTGTTACCCCCTTCGCCTTCTTTGTTAACCTAAAATTTTTAATAATTACTTCAATTTCTTTATCCTCATATTCTTCGTCTTTCAACTCTTTACGTTTTTCTTTTAGCTCATCTTCAGTGGCAGCTACTTTTACCGTGTACAATTTCACTCGAAGACATATGTAGCCGGTCATAATGCGGCCATTATTCTCATCTTTCATCATGCCCAACACCTTCTTGTTAACCTGAGGGATACCGTAAATATTGTCTGTACGATAGTCTGAGGTATCGAAATATTTGTAACAATCTTCTTTCATAGCCACATATGGGTCTTGTTCACGTATTTCCACGATTACACTATCGGTATCAGTATAACAGGTCGTAAAGTTTTCACCGAACCTACTAGCTAAGTATCCATATTGAAAATCATAGATTGTCGTTTCAGCCAAGTCTAAAATACTCATTCCGATATAGATTGGTTTATCTAACCATATTTCAGCTCTACGCATCTCAATAGCTACCAAGTTTTCACTAAAAATCGTTGCATTCTTAAACAGGGGACTACTTATTCTAGCTTCAGCTCCGTAACGACCCTCCCACAAAGTAAGCAACTTTATATCAACGCGCTTGCGCACTGATTCCATCGTCTTCCCGAACACGGCATTGTTCATGAGCTTAAAAAGATCCTTTTCAAATTCATTTTTCGCTGCCTTCCGGAGATTTGTATTAAGATCAATATATGGCTTAAGCCAAGCGCTCTGTTTGAATTTCAATACTCTATGTATCTTTTTCAAGATCAATCCATTTGCAAGCGCCTGTTTTAGTGCTCTGTAATGTATTACATATCTTTCTTTATCATGTAGGGTGGCCATTAATTTAGTCTGCTCTCGTGGACGCTTAGAAGGAAGCATAGTCTTAGAATTTAAAGACTCAGGACAAAACGGGATATCTTTATGACGATCATGAAGATGTTGAGGGTACTCCAGATTAACTTCGAGAATGTACCCTTCAGAAGCATCATCAGGAATAGACAAGATATCAATATTGGTATCGACCCACTCGAATCCACCATAGGGAAGATATTGAGACATTGCCCAACCATACTGATTATTAACGTCAAAGTACATAAGAAACGTTTTCGGTTTAAATGGGTCATAGTTGTTAATGTATGGATTGTTAGCGCAAGATCGACGTTTACTACAAACTTGATTAAGACCACCACGAATACCACGTTCAACAAACAAATGCATGTCAGGATCGGTTAAAAGCTCCAGTTCTTGACCTGTATATTTAAGCATTGCATCCCACGTAAAACCAGGTAAAGTATAATAGTGAGCAGGGTCAAGATTATAAGTTCGAAGAGAGCTGGATCGGAATCGCTCAAAGATATCTGCAAGAAGAAGAATATCAGTTTTCATATATAAATCGACATAATCCCCGAGAGTTACACAATTGAATGACGACCAGACTTCTTGAGCGCGACGATAATGTCGACGAGGACATGGCTTATCTTCAAGTTTATTGTAAAAAGACTCAATAGGAGGCAAAGAAGTCTCACCGAATTTTTTAAATGAATCTATATAATCATATGGCATGATACCTTTTTTAGTTAGAAGATGGAAATTCTTCTCAGGAAGCGAAGTATATTGGGACTTGAGATTAGGAAACTCGGGGAGGTAAGAAGCTAATTTATCAAGAGAAGAAGACATAAATCGATAACTATCGATAAAACGGAGTTTAATTCGAGCATCATCAATATGTTTTGTAAAAGAAATGTATTTTTCCTTAGTAATAGGAAGAAGATCTACGGGACCTTTGCTGTGTGTAGCAATATCGTTAATAATAAAATGGGCGTCATATCCGGAGAGATTATGAAATAACATTGGAATTGTATGAGCATCTTTGTAATTAATGTTGCACCCTTCGTGAGCTGCGCCGCGATAATTATTGCCAGGAATAAAGTGATCATGGTCTCGAACTTTCTTATCTTCAGGAGAGAAGCGTTGCTCGCAGATATGACAATGAGTGGCTGCATGAAAATCACTCTCTTGCTGAGTTGTCATATTTATATCATATGGACATAAAAACACTGTAGAAACATCCTCAGCAAGCTGATTAAGTTCATCCGCAAACCACCGCATACAATCTTTTCCTCTATACGATTTATGATATATCTTAAGTTTGAATTGTATTTGTATTGTATTTTTTTTTTCTTAGATTAAGGATTTCTTATTGTATGTATTTTGATTTTGTTTTATCAATAAATTTCAGAGGGGGGGGGGGATGTCTCCGGAGGCGTGTCAGGCAGAAGCTGACAGCCGTGCCGGACGCATTTAGAAATTCGGAGAAATACTTGGAAATGCCAAGTTTGGGCAAATCCGAATTTCTAATTGACTCGATGCAGGGAAATTCTACTTTTGCTACGTAAAACAAACGATTTGTTTTATATAAAAGCAGATGAAATTTCTCTCATCGGTCAGTCGAGCTTGCCTCTTCTTCTGTAGACCTAGTCGGTGCTATTATTGTTCCAACTAAGCTATTGTTTTATTTCTTATTTCTTGATAACCATTTATATTTTATTATTGTATATTCAGACCTTTTCAGGTTAGAATATTACTTTGACTTATATTTGTTCATAATATATACTGATTATTTGATATTTTATTTGATTATTTTGATTGTTTATTTTTCTTGTATTTTGTATCGAAGTTGTTCTTCCGTAAGTTAAGAACACTTAGAAATATATACCTTACTTTTTTCTATTTTATAAATTTGATTTTGTACTTTGTGTCTAAGTAGTTCTTTCCGGTAAGTCAAAGAACTCTTAGAAATATTTCCCTGATATTTGATTTGTTAATTTTATTGTGTGCCTAAGTCATTCTTTTCCGGTAAGTCAAGAAACACTTAGGAATATTTCTGCACCTTTCTGTTCTTTTATTCTTGTGTATTTTACTTTTCATTCTAAGTTGTGTCTTCCGTAAGTCAAGAAACAATTGGAAACATTTTCTATGCATTGTATTTTTATATACCATTTTATTTCCTTGTTTACTAAGTTATTTCTTTCGTAAGTCAAAGAATACTTAGATTATTTTACCTGTTCTGTTTTCTATTTTGATCTGCAATTTTGTAACTGTTCTTTGGAACTGTTACCTATAACAGGTACTTGTCACGGTAACTGTTATTTTATACCAGTAGCAGTATTAACACGTTTTACCAGCGACAAGCAAAGATGGTCAACACCCGATCAAATTCCGGGGACAGGAAGAAGTCCGAAGAGCCGGCGATGGGTCCTACAGCCCCAAATGCCCCCTCTCGGCAACAGCTGGGTATTAAATATACTTTTTAGTCGAACGGAAGACTGAATGGTTCATAAAAGGCCCCTGAAATGTGTAGATTTGTACTCGTTATTTCATATGAATCATCGTAAAAGTGCTGCATTTAAGACATTTATTGAACCTGGCTGGTCTAGTTACGAAGATTTCAAAGAATGACAATTTAATTATGATAGACGTCAGCTACTGTGCGAAAGATGTGGAAAATGTATTGAATAGAACCGATAGATATCCGACATATGAAAAATCAACACGGCATTGAAAACTATTCAGTTAGATTTGCATAAACTTTCGACGAGGGAACTCCCACCACCACTTCCATCACTAACACACTTTGAATATTAGCAACAAGTTTTTATTCATCGAATAACAGTCAAAGCAGACATATCAGTTGCTTTAATATGAAACAATACATTCAGTTATACTTGATCAAGACATGTATCGAGCAAGAATTTTTTTGAGCCAACTACGCAGGCGCGTGTTTACCTGCTAGTTTAATTTTTCACGAAGTTGGCAGGCAGTATGGGATAGCAACAAAAGTGAAAGTAGGTACAATGTTCTACTCAAATGGAATTGTAATTACCCCTCATTTCTGGAATAAACCTAATGAGATAGTATTCGATCTAACTGATGCAATTGCAAAACATCATTTACCTCATCAAATGGAATTTACGATGAAAAAATGAATGTTTATGTGTAAAAGCAGCGAAGATAGAAAAATGGTTAATATTTATCATGATTTTAAGAAAAGCAAATCGACGAAAGCATATTTTAAAGATGCTCCGCTATGTCTACTGGAAATATGAAAAAAACATTTATATTACTGTAGCAAAGATCCTAGGAAATAAATAAAAATAATGTTTGTAGTAATTTGTTTCTTTATTTATAGCTCTGAACTAAAAACAAATGATTATTTATATTACCGAGATCTCAAACACTTACGTGATCAATACCTATAAAAAAAGGCTAAAGAGTACAAAGAATGTCTCATAAGGGCGAGAGAGAGAGAGAGATCAAGAATCATGGGTTTTTTTTCACATATTTAAAGAAAATATTGGTAGTCTGTTACGTATATGGTGTCGAATAACTTATACGAAAGAAGCAAGATAGTATCAGTAGAGCCAACATAAAAAGAAGCAATACTGCCAACTATGAAAAAAAAAATACTAGAAAGTAAAAGATACTCTGTGCTAATTAGAATGGTGTAGGTACATATAACTAAAACACCATAGTTTAACTTAACCTGGTTACTTATCTTACAGGATAACGACACATCAGGTAACAACAGAGCTTTACGTCACGTTTTACGACATAGGAAAAACTACAGAACAAGTAACAACAAAATATACTAAGAAATGAGGAGACACATTTATAAACACCCATAGACGTAAGCACAGAACAGTAGAGCTTTACATTACGCTTTTAAACCACAGAAGAACGACACAGCAGATAACACCGAAATAAACAGAGGTAGAAAGAGACCATCAAAGGTATATGCGCTAAAGAAAACTGAAGTTACGAGAGATAGGTAGGCACTAACAGAACTATGTTGTCAGAAACATCTTGAACATACATATATGCATACCTTGAACATATCTTGAACATACATATCACTTTATGCCTTAGATTTATATGAAACCACACACCGCGCTGTCATCATCGAGTTGTGTCTAGTCAGAGTCGTCTAAATCCTGTTAGGATTAAGTCTGGCAGTACTCCTAGTCTAGTTAAAGACAAATCAAAGACATGTCAGCCTGCAGTCAGCAACAAGTCTGTCCGCACTCTACAACAAGACAGCATCCAGTCTGCTGCCCCGTCGGACACTAGTCAGCTGGTAATAATTATAGCTGTTAACTACGGAATCGACATTTAGTCGCAGGATGTTGAACAGAGAACAGCGTTTTAAGCAGCTTGCTAAAATTATTGGAACAACGTATAAAGCTCTCAAAAGAATGTAGAGTGATCAACAAGAACATCTTGAAACAATTTTCACACCTATAACAATTATCTGAAAACTACACATCAATCGGATAAGCATGAAGTCGCTAGCGACAATTATCAGAAAACAGTATATCAATCGGAGAAGCATGAAGACATTAGCGAACATCAAAACAATACACAGCAGAGGGATGAAGTGAGATCTGAACACCTTCAAAAATATTGGCACCATTAGCCAGATATCGACCGAAGTTATGGGCCACAGTATGTTTGAACAACTGATAAATGGATAATGGGCGATAAGGAGATAAAATTTACTCCTAAACATATATGGGTTAACAATAATCAGTATAAAGCTACAAGAAACCGCAAGACTTTACATCAAAATATTGTATTAACTATAAAAAAAAATATATTAGAAGTCACAGGTATTCATCGAGATTCCCAAGGATATTTAAGACATCAAACGTTCCCAGAAAAATTCAAGAAAATTATCAAACCGATGTATGTTGAGAAAGAAAGAAGACATTGTTTATCAACTAAAGACATGGGGCGGCTAAAGACTATTTCAAATGAAAACATTGAAGCGAAAAATAACAAAACAGTATTTGGAAAGCAGCACAGCTAAAAACAAGTCCAAAACAAATCAGAGACAAAGTTTAGAAAGTGGACAGCTGTATGAATTATGGCTCCTCTATAATGAAAACAACGATCCGAATTTCCTAGTAGAGGGACTCATGCCGGATGCATTAAGTAGCCACAAAGCAACAATTAAAAATATGAGGTGCACCATACAATTTAGAAAAACGCAAGAAATAAAAAAAAACACATAAATCACAATTAGAAATAGGAAATAAAAAAGTAAAATATAGCACTATTCTGTTAATGTATATTAAAGGAAAATGTTATAGGAAATAAAATTATATTTATAATTATCTAAAGAATAACGTACCTTATTTTCACTAATTAAAACTATATTCACTCACTATTTGCTTGTCTCGTGTACAATGTTATACATACAAATACATGAAAAATAACTTTGTTATCAGATGTTTTCATGTTTTGAAGAACACTGAGGTTATCGTTATCACGTGGCCTGTTTGTAACTACAATGATTAATAAAATAAAATATATAATATGTATTTTAAAATTTCTATACAAAAAATTTCAGGTCTTCGATTTTGGTAATTTTAAACGTAAATGGTCCGTATTCGATAGGATTCGTTTCATCTTTAAGTACCCGGTCCATTGCGTACATTGACTATTACCATAGTAATTTTGATCTTGCTTTCAGAACTTCTGAATACTTCGACCGATGTGGGCCCCGAACCATTTCCACAGATTTTAGACCCATGAGTGTCTTCTCTTGCCTAACCCTCGCTTAGTATCTATTTTAATTGTAAATAATCAAATCCTAATTAGTATCTATTTTAATTGTAAATAATCAAATCCTAATAATCAAATGCTGTATCCATATTTGTCATATCCTGGTATCATCATCATCATCATCATCATCCAGCCTCTATTTATCACGTCCACTGCTGGACATAGGCCTCTCTTAAACTCTTCCATTCCTCACGATTTTGTGCTCTTTGTTGCCAATTTTTAGTGATACAGTAAAGGAGAATTGGGAATTTAACGTTGGTTCGTTTTATGATATTTTTAGGTATAAATAATGATCGTATCGCACTTGGTTAGTGATTTCCGTAATATGTGTGAAAAGGCCTTTCTAATGGTATACTGCACGGAGCACTTGGTGCAAAATTGAGCGAATTAGGGTTTGCTAGAGATCAAACTGCGATAAGAGATTTTTCTATGCCAATAGTTTTGTTTTACCGTCAATAACAATAAATAAGCATTTATAATTCAACCAAGTTAGCGCAACGGTCTTTATGGCATTGTACCATATATCTTTTGAACGGATAAGCGGAAATCGACGTTTGACCCACCAACTTAAAGGATTTTGAATAATGAATTACATTGTGGTGTCTGATTTAAGGAAATGCTATGTATAAGGTCTCTTTGACACCCTATCGGTTATTATCAGGTGAATCTTATCATATGACACCTTAAATTACAGGGTTTCGAATGACGATATATGTTATGACATCTGTTCTAACAAAATTTTATGTTTAAGACCTCTTGGCGCCTTATCATACGCTTTTTATTTGATTATATATAAATTTATGCTTATACTCTTATGAATCAGTTTTTTTGTATGTCAACAAGGATGGAGGTGTATTTTTTAATGTGTGCTACTGCTGCTTTTCATAGCAGCAACGGAAAGCCTTTTCAGAAAACGATGCTAAAAGTTTTTTTTTTAATGATATATGTATATATAGATAGCAGTTCTATAACAGATTTTAAGATAACGCTCATACATTTTCAAAATATAATTTATATGTGGATGGTACGCTGAGTTAAAAAATAATCCAAAATGATATTTTCCCCCAGGTAAAACAAGTGAAAGATATAAATCAGTTGTTCGAAAGAGCCATTAACATGTGGAAAGATGCTCCAAACTTACATTTTACCAGACTGACTGTTCCAGTTGCTGAACCAGATATCTGTAGCAGATAAAAAGCATATTTTCACTCCCACTGCAAAGGACAGTACAAGTCGTTTTGATGATCCTGATCGAGTATTAGTGTATTCTTATTTTTCTATCCATTAATGATACTTGCGTAAAAATACATTCAGACTTGGATGAAATAAATGGGATTACAAATCTTGTTATGGTCCTTGTTCATGAACTCGGTCATGCTTTATGTTTAGAGCATGGCGACCATAAGAAAGCTGTAATGTATCCGTCTTCGATATTGGTGTACTTGATATTTTGTTCTTATGTAGAGAATGTAAATATTGAGAGTTGTATGTCGGGGTGTTTGCTGGTTTGGGCATAATAATAGAAAGAGAGAACTATGTACATACTGACTAAAACATTTGTAAAAGAAATAGATAAACATTAGATATACTCGTAAACGGTTATATATATGCTACTTAATATTCTTTAACATCATTCTCAGCCAAGATGTTGAAGGGAACAGACGTTTTAGTTTTTATGCTAACGTTCACAAGCGTGTTTTGCAACGATTTCTCTGAAAAAGACGCTATTGCATACCTACAAAAATATGAACAAAATATCGATATTAGCACAGATTTCTCTACTTTGATAATTAATTTAAATTAATGAAAAGTGTAATTTGCCAGTGGATGGATTGCTTAATAATGTAACAATAGAATTTATGCGCCGACCGCGTTGTGAACACAGTGATAATGAATTTAGAGTAAGTTCTCCATGGCAAAAACATCACCTGCGATGGTATTTTCCTCAAAAAACGGTTGAGGCACATAAAGATACAGAAATGGCTTTTCAAATATTGCAAAATGTTTCAGATTTAACATTCACAATGGTTACAAACCCTACTCTAGATCCTCCTGATATTACCATAGCTATGGTTAGAAAAACTCATTATTTTAGGCCAAATTGTATGGGTAATAATAAGTGTCCGGGTAAAATAGGGCAAGGTGTTTTAGGACATTCATATTTTCCTGATCTCGCTGGTAAATGTAAAGAAATCCATTTAGATATTACGAAGCCCTGGCATTTTGGAAGTGACTCTATACCCAAAGACCGTATTAGTTTTCTTATGGTATTGGCTCATGAAATTGGACATGCTCTAGGCATTGGTCATAGTGCTACTCCAGATGCTATGATGTATAATATGTATCAGCATAAGATTAGTGTTCTACATGATGATGATATACATGCTGTACAATATCTATATGGAGCTAAAAATAAAAATAAATATGCTTCAATCCCAAAGGTTACAACACCAGCTACTACAAGACCTACAACACGTATGCAACCGATCGGTTCAAGAAATACAACAGCTAGCTCAATAACGTCAAGACCTTCAACTAAAAAGCAGCCGACCGGTATAAGCCATACAACAGATAGCTCAACAACATCAAGATCTACAATGCGTAAGCAGCCGATCCTCAAAAATTTGTGTGATATTGTTCCCGATTTTATGTTTCTGGCCACTGCTCCAGAATTTTCAAACTACCGATTATATATTGCTTATGATAAGTTTATATGGAAACTGGACTTGAACGAAATGATTATTCCATCTCAACCTGAACTTCTTGCTGATTATATTCCTACAGAATTACGTCAATACACTTTACAACACATTTTTCAAACAACAAACGGTGATGTGGTTACAGTTGTGTCTCCAAACAAATATTTCTCAGCATCATTCCCTAGTATTCAATTTATCGATAATTTTTCACTTAATATACCCAATAAGGCTCACATCAATGCTATTTTCCAATCAAATGCTGGGCGGTCCTACACATTTTGTTAAAATGTTATTGCAGCAGGACCATTTAATTGGAATCTATTTGGAGTGCCTTGTCCTAACGAAAATATCTTACAACAATTAAAAACTCTAATATCTAAACTTGTATCTGTATATAATTAAAAGTGTAAAAGATATGTATTTTATTTACGAATAATTAAAAATTTTAAAATATGTGTTTTTTTTTATTTACGAATACAAATTCGTAAGAAAGTTAATAAGTCGGGAATTCTCATAAGGTTTGTTACAATTCATGAAGAAAATGTACATGTTTATATCCTAGAGCAAAAAAAAATGCATCTGTGTGTATTGAAGTTGTCGAGCCGTGGAATAGTTTAGTTATAGGAAAGATACGTTATTTGAAATTATTTTTAATGTTAGACATCAACAACCTAAAGAAGCTAACATTCTATTTACTACATGAAAGACAAACAAATATTATGTTAGAATTGTAAAGAATAAAAAGTTTGTTAGCTAAACTGCAATATATTTACGACTTAAAATGTTAGATAATAAGTACCGAAAAATACATCTTTACAGAATAGTTACAAGGATAGTTTAGTCATCGGAAAAACCATATACATATAACCACTCATATTAAGGTTAGGACAGGTACTGTTGGATGAGTCCCTTTAACTGACAAAATAAGGGAGTTCGTTATACAACCAGCAAACTTTTTCAATTTCATTAAAATCTGTAACACAGATACGGACAAATAGCAGTTTTATATAATAATTGAATGTTATTATTATGTGATGTGTCTGTAAACAAACTCGTTTCGTTTTATCACTAAAATTTGGCACGCGTCAAGGTCAACAACGTGGTATAAAAGAACACCCTAATAGAAGATCAGGTCATTCTATTGTCAACGAGTGTATACGCACGATATAACTTTGACGGTGAACGTCTTGATTTGTTAGCTTCCTTCGTTGTTCTTAAGACGATCAATATGGTTTGGTCTTTAAATTACACAGGTAAACGTTTTATATACTAGTGCTGTATAGTAATGTAAGTTCCGTGTATTGCCATGTTCAATCAGAGAAGATTATATTGAGGATGTTTGTTTTTATGTTAATGTATTCGCTACCCTCTTACCATTCCAACGAGTCCTCGTACGTCACGATCTGACCAATAACAATGGAGATATGACGTACTGTTGTTTTGACACAAAAATGTAGGTATATGATCATTCATATTGATCAGTGATCGTTAGGCTGATATCTATATCACATAACATTTTTTTATTATGATTTGGTCATACTGTACGAATGGTATATACTCTTTGTAAAGAGCAGGTGTTTGATTGAGGTGGGATCCATGTATTGATCGGCCACTGTAGACTTGTATGTTCAGGTGAATGTTTGGTGGTTTGGTCATACTGTAAGAATGATATCCGTTCCTATTCGTTCTAGTGATAGCAGCTATTGTACGTTTTCATATCAATGAATTGTTTCGAGATAAAGCGGCTTTTTCGGTAAGGTCTTTAACGTACATATAGCAATCTGGCTAATAGAAACGGAGATATGTTGTAATGCCGTTTTGGTATTGTCTTTGTGTTTTAACATATTCATTGTCCTCTGACTTTGACGCCTCGTACTTTACAATCGGACCATTAACAATAGATCTGGTGCCGTTTTGGCACAGTCTTTGCGATTGTTTTTTATTTTAACATATTCGCTACCACCTCCCCTTTTCATCGATATCTCACACGTTGTTGTACGTTGAGTTGAACGTTATAAGCCTAGTGTCCTTTTGGCATTGTCTTTTGCGTTTGTTTTTTGTATTAACGTATTTTCCATCTCCTCCCCGTTCCAACGAGCCCTCGTACGTCACAATCGAACCAATAACAATGGAGATACGATATAGCGCCGTTTTGGCAATGTCTTGTTTGTTTTCTATCTCTCAACGTGTTCCCCGTCCCTTCTGCTTTCCAACGATACCTTACACGTCATGATCCGACAAGCCGTTTTACCCCCACCACAAAATGAGACAAAAATGAGCAGAATCGACCTTAGATTTTCTTATGGAGATTTACATGGGAAAATGACCTGTTTTGGGCATGAATCGGCATAGCCCTTTTACTCGGAACACACCTAGATCGCATGTCAATTCAACGAAAACGTACTTATTCATAAATGTAGATATGAAAATATTTTATAACTAAAAAAATGGTTATGTTTTATTGCCAAAACGGCTTGAAAAAAAGTTAATTTCTAAAATAAAAAATAAAAAGGAATTTTAAAAATAAAATAATTATATTACACTCTTTTTAATTTGAAATTATAAACAATATTTGGAATAATAAATGTATTTAATTATAAATTTTATAACTCAAATAATACCTAATGAACACAAACAAAATTGATGTTAATAAAACATTATTTATTATCTGCACAAAATCGGACTTTCAGGAAAAATCTGTAGACGGAGCAACACTGTCGGCGTGCCATATACGCTACTATCGGCGTGCCATATACGCTACTATAAACCGCTAAGGAGAAGTAATCCAGTGGAACAAATAAATTTACACTGGTTAATTGCAACGCAGAGAATCTTAGTATTTGTAAAAAAATCCTATGTTCCGGATTTAAAATTCCAAATCCAAATGTGTATAGTAAACGCCAAACGTTATACAGATATACATACTATATAAAAATTAATCACTAATACATACCCAACGTATATACAACATATATACAAAAGCAAGAACAGCTGAAGCCTAGCGCTCGCCGCGCGGAGAGAAACCGGTTTTCATACGTGCGTAGATAACGTTAATAAAATAACTATAACTTATATTCTAGTGGGAATTTCTTTTTAAAATTTTAGGAGGGAGTTTTTGAATGTTTATGGAAGCGATTTATATAAAAAAAATAAAATTGATTTTTTGAAAGTTTCGCATGAGACTGTCCCCTTAAAGAAGGAATTCTGTTGTAAAGGAACAGTTAGTAATAGGAGATCGCGCCGCGTTTTGAATTGTATCGCACGTATTATAAATATAGAATAATTATATAATTATTAAGTGCAAAATAAATTAGTAGTAATAAAGACTTTAATAAATTTGTGAGTGTTATAAGTATATAACCTTTAATAAATAATAAAGATAATAAAGACATTACATTAGTGTCAGAAGTGGGATTTTAAATAAATTGGTGAAAATGGCTACGATTTATGAGCTCATAGTTACGTATTTAAGAAGACATCTTGAGGACAGGAAATTAGCTTCTACCGGAAAAAAGGCGGATTTAGTCCAACGCAACGGCTAAAGAACGCTTTAAAAGAAGAGGGTTTGGATTCGGAAACTTATATATTTGAAGACAAACATGCTGCTGTCATCTCGGGTATTTTCAAAGTTTCCGATGACATCGTATCATTAGAGAACAAAGTTTTTGGTGACATCGCATCATTAGAGAACAAAGTTTCCCGCGACATTGCTTCTTTAGAAGACAAAGTTTCTAACCAGATTTCTTCTCTAGAAAGCAAAGTTTCTGCTAACATCTCCTTGGAAATCTCTAAAGTCACTTCTGAGATGTCTGCTCTCGACGATAGAGTGTCTTCGTTAAAAAACCAAGTTTCTGCCGACATGTTGGTCTTCTTAGAAAAGGTATGGAAAGAGATTGAAAAGAAGATGGAGGAAACAGGGTCAACAGAGAGAAGAAACAATTCAATTACAGTAGAAATAAAAGAAGACGAGACGAAAAGTAAGTTGGAAACACGGCCGAAATTTGAAGTGAGTGGAGGTTCTGTTCATGTCAAGGTCTCAACTTTCGACGGAAAATCATCATGGAACAACTACATGAAATAGTTCGAATCAGCGGCAGGAGCGAATGGATGGTCTGAAAAAGAAAAGGCTGTAAACCTGACCATCACTCTTCGAGGAGATGCCTTAGATGTGCTTCAGACCATAGCCGTAGAGGAGACGGATGATTTCGAACAACTCAAGAAGAGGTTAAATATGCGATATGGCCACGAACATTTGGAGCATGTATATCAGTCGCATCTTAAAAATCGAAGACAAAAGAAAGATGAGGCTCTTCAAGGATATGAGGTAGATATTGTCAGATTAGTACGATATGCTTATCCAACAGCTCCCGAAGACATGATGGAAAAGTTGGCCTTTTAAACGTTTATTGATGATCTTCGTGATCATGAAATGCAGAGAACACTGCCATTAGCTCGTCACACGACTCTGGTTGATGTCTTATCCGCCGCCCTCGAATACGAGTCACCTACGCAGGCCTCTGACGCATACAGTAAAGTTGGCACTGTAAAAGAGGAAGGAGATGAAGATAAAGTTGACCAGCTCGTGAATATGATTAAAAGCATGACATACAAGAAACCGAAGACCATGAAATGCTGGAATTGTGGCGAAATAGGACACGTACGAACTTCCTTACTCTCTTTAGACCATAGCGAGTTTCTGCATCATCTAAATGTATTTTTTTAGCATTTTCGATCGTTTTTCTTAGATTCTCATCATTTTCGTTTTGTAAACTACATGTAATTTTATCACACATATCACATGTATCCAAGTTCGGTAGTTTAAAACTCAGATTAAATTCAGTGCAGAATATGAATCTGTACATACTAGCTGTTACAATTTTTTCTTTGGGTATGAGTTCTTCATTACACCAATCAGTGTATAATTTGTACATTACAGCAATGTTTAATTCAGGACTCAAATATTGTCTCTTAGAATGGCTACGACTGTAATGACTTTCTACTCTTGGAAATAGATTAATATGTTCCATAACAGTGCGCTTCTTTTCTTCATCTAATTTTCGTGCTGATATTGGTTCACCAGGACTTGAAATTAAACCTCCTGGCGATTGCAGTTTCTTTATTACTGCTCCACGGACAACCTTTTCAGATATTGATAATGTATTCAAAAACATAACTTTACATATTTCAATATTTTTGTTATTTATATTGAAAACATAGCTGTAAGTAAAGTTTCTCCTACCTAACTGACTGCCATTTCTGGATCTTTGTCTATCTTTTGGACGAATATTAACACTTTGTGCCAAAAATTGATGTCTTTGTTCCCAACTATAAGTTTTTTTCCAAAACGTTTGAAATATTTGAAATCGTTCATTTGCATCAAGTTTAGTATGGCATAATTTTCTGCAATTGCAAGGTATACCCATCACTTTAGCAGCTTTTACGTTTTCTTTAAATCCAACATATTCTTCTCCTTTTAGTCTTTTTGCCTTTGCAATGTTTGTTTTCCATAACTTAGGGTTTGATTTTCGTTTCCTTGTCGTTTTTCTCCTATTTTGAGAATCAATCTCTTCTTGTTCTGTATCGTTACCAGAAACTGGGCCATCATTTTTATGTTCAATTTTTTCTGTCCCTTCTTCACTGTCATTTTCTGTATCATTGGCTAAATCTAAGGTTGGATCGTAACTTAGATCATTCATATCTAAATCATTAGTATCACCTAAAAAAAAATTAGTTTAGTTCTCTAGTGCATAGATACAAGGTTTACTAAGCTCATCTTACCTTTAGAACTTCGCATGGTGTTCACATCTCCATCATCATTTCCATGTAAAACCTGCAATCTATTAGTTTCTCCCAGAGATTCACCTGCATGAATCATACCATTACCAACATACGTATTAGGAGTGATAAGATTTATATCTTCTGTAACTAAAATAATACAAATATATAAGTTTTAAGTGGACATACAAAATGAAAATGTAAATTTTACCACTACTGGGTACCTCTTGTTCTAGATTATTTAGAGAAATTTCAGCATTACTTGCGGAATAAACAACTTCACTGATGTTCTCTAAAATCAAAGCATTTTTTCGTAGTATAGAGTAAAATCAATTTAAAAACTAAATCTTACCTATAGGAGTTCCATGTGATTCTAATATAACATTAGGAGCAACAAAAGAATCCGCAAACTTACATTCTAGTTGTATGTTTTCATTATTTGCTGCAAGGAAAGAATTTGGAATAGTACATCATTACTAATCATATTATATGTGTATCTTTATAATGCAGGTATGTACTTACAAAGATAAGTTAAATTTTCTTTATCATCTTCTTGATTAGTGCACTGTTTTGCCAATAGTAATATTTTCTTTCCCCTATTCATCTGTATAAATAAGTATTTCACAATAAAGAATACTCTATAAACGCCAAAGAAACAAGGCACACTAATATATTAATTGAGGTTAGGTTTTGAGAATGTCAGTTGGACTACCGCCTTTTTCAAACTGCACGTGCTGAAGCATAATAATCTTATGTCCATTATATTGCAAGAAAGGGCGGGTGTCCCATATACGACCTTTTTACGTAAAAAGGAGTATTTACTTACGCCTTTTTGTTTTGCAAAAGTTAAAAACCGTAAAAGATATGGACATCTGACTTTTTTTAAATGAAACTATCTCATATGCTTACTATAGAAATGATATGAACCTAAAATACAGAAAAATGGACATCCGCCCTTTTTATTCCAAGCCACAGATATAACCTTTAATAAATAATAAAGATAATAAAGACATTACATTAGTGTCAGAAGTGGGATTTTAAATAAATTGGTGAAAATGGCTACGATTTATGAGCTCATAGTTACGTATTTAAGAAGACATCTTGAGGACAGGAAATTAGCTTCTACCGGAAAAAAGGCGGATTTAGTCCAACGCAACGGCTAAAGAACGCTTTAAAAGAAGAGGGTTTGGATTCGGAAACTTATATATTTGAAGACAAACATGCTGCTGTCATCTCGGGTATTTTCAAAGTTTCCGATGACATCGTATCATTAGAGAACAAAGTTTTTGGTGACATCGCATCATTAGAGAACAAAGTTTCCCGCGACATTGCTTCTTTAGAAGACAAAGTTTCTAACCAGATTTCTTCTCTAGAAAGCAAAGTTTCTGCTAACATCTCCTTGGAAATCTCTAAAGTCACTTCTGAGATGTCTGCTCTCGACGATAGAGTGTCTTCGTTAAAAAACCAAGTTTCTGCCGACATGTTGGTCTTCTTAGAAAAGGTATGGAAAGAGATTGAAAAGAAGATGGAGGAAACAGGGTCAACAGAGAGAAGAAACAATTCAATTACAGTAGAAATAAAAGAAGACGAGACGAAAAGTAAGTTGGAAACACGGCCGAAATTTGAAGTGAGTGGAGGTTCTGTTCATGTCAAGGTCTCAACTTTCGACGGAAAATCATCATGGAACAACTACATGAAATAGTTCGAATCAGCGGCAGGAGCGAATGGATGGTCTGAAAAAGAAAAGGCTGTAAACCTGACCATCACTCTTCGAGGAGATGCCTTAGATGTGCTTCAGACCATAGCCGTAGAGGAGACGGATGATTTCGAACAACTCAAGAAGAGGTTAAATATGCGATATGGCCACGAACATTTGGAGCATGTATATCAGTCGCATCTTAAAAATCGAAGACAAAAGAAAGATGAGGCTCTTCAAGGATATGAGGTAGATATTGTCAGATTAGTACGATATGCTTATCCAACAGCTCCCGAAGACATGATGGAAAAGTTGGCCTTTTAAACGTTTATTGATGATCTTCGTGATCATGAAATGCAGAGAACACTGCCATTAGCTCGTCACACGACTCTGGTTGATGTCTTATCCGCCGCCCTCGAATACGAGTCACCTACGCAGGCCTCTGACGCATACAGTAAAGTTGGCACTGTAAAAGAGGAAGGAGATGAAGATAAAGTTGACCAGCTCGTGAATATGATTAAAAGCATGACATACAAGAAACCGAAGACCATGAAATGCTGGAATTGTGGCGAAATAGGACACGTACGAACTTCCTGTAAGCATCCTAGGTACGACCAAATCAAGAAACTCACCATCAGGAAAACTAGAACAGGTCGGCCGTAGGGGGCAGCTTCGACCCAGAACGTATATATGTAGATGGAGAAATAAATGGTAAAAAGCATACGTTGTTGGTGGATACCGGAGCGACCAGAATCATTATACGCCCGACAGTTATAAGCAGCCGTAAGAAACTGTTAACAACGAGGTTGCGACTGCGGACCGCTACGGGTGAAAATGGAGAAATTCAGATACAATTAGGAATTGGAGCAGAAAAGTTCGTCCATACTGTTATAATTGCTGACACCGAAGAGGATGTTAAATTAGGAATGGACGTAATGAATACGCATGGATTCCAATTGGATTTTAAGAATAAGGTAATCAAGAACTACCGTTGTTAAGCATAAAATTGATACTGGTAATGCTAAGCCAATTCGTCAAACAGCTCGACGATTACCACAGGCGAAGAGAAAGGAAGCTGAAACGATTGTTCAGGAAATGAAGAAAGACGGGGTGATAGAACCTTCTACGAGCCCATGGGTCTCTCCGCTGATCCTTCTTAAGAAGAAAGACGGAACGACGAGGTTCTGTGTGGATTACCGTTTGCTGAACAATGTTACCAAGAAAGATAGTTATCCTCTGCCTCGGATCGACGACACATTGGACACATTGGCTGGAAGTAAATTGTTTTCTACTTTGGATTTGAAGTCTGGATCCTGGCAGGTAGAAATGGACCCAGTAGATAAAGAAAAGACAGCCTTCACCACAGGATCTGGATTGTGACAATTCAACGTTATGCCATTTGGACTCTGTAATGCTCCTGTGATATTTGAGAGGCTTATGGAAAATGTGTTTAGAGGGTTTATCTTGGAAAACATGCCTGGTTTATCTAGATGGCATAATCGTCTTATCATGTAGTCAGTAAAGAAGGAGTGGCCGTGGATAAGGGAAAAATCGATTCCATTAAGGAATGGCCAAAACCAACCGACAAAGATCAAGTGAGAAGTTTTCTTGGACTTCTTCTTCATGTACCTTGTCCGTTCCGAACGTTGACAATCAACATGGCTATTCTGATTTTGTTTACGGCAGATCTGAATAGTTCAGCAGATGACAATACGAACCATTGCCGCAAGTTTTGGAGCCACGAGTGTTTTCTCCTCCCTGGACCCCTTCTGCTATTTTCCCTGAAACGATCAGCTGTAGTACTCGATATTTATTATGTCTCATAACGTGACCCAAGTATTCCAACTTTTTTTTCTTAATACTTATTCCTACCTCTCTCTCTTTACCTATCCGGCGTAGTACCTCTTCGTTGGGCACGTGCTCAGTCCAGGATATACGTAATATACGTCGGTAAGTCCACATTTCAAAGGCCTCTACTTTTTTCTTCAATGTTGCGGTCATTTTCCACGCCTCCATTCCATGTAACAAAACCGGGAATACATAACATTTCAGAAGTCGAATTTTGAGAGGTAGGGTGAGGCTTTTAGAGGTGAAAATTTGCTTCATGCTAGTGAACGATGCTCTTGCCTTTTCTACTCTCATACGTATTTCCTTCGCTTGATCCCAGTTTGAGTTAACTGTTGTTCCCAAGTAGATGTACGAATCCACGTGTTCAATTCTTTCATTGTCTAATATCAGTTGCTGTGGTGGTTGTTGGGTTTTGCTTACTAACATCCATTTGGGTTTTATGATATTTAGTCTGAGTCCGTATTGTGCACTTGTTTTTTGTATCGTACTTATTACGCAACTCGGTTCCTCCATGCTACTTGCTAGAATCACAGTGTCATCAGCATACCTTATGTTATTAATTATTTCTCCATTTATCTTTATGCCTTCTGTGCTTTCCTCCAGCCCTGTCTTAAATACTTCTTCTGAGTATATATTAAAGAGAATAGGAGACGAGATACAGCCCTGTCGTACCCCTTTCTTGATCTCAATTTTATTGGTCAATGTAGATCCTACTTTCACTTTAGCTGTTTGACCCCAATAGAGACTCGCTATTGTTCAAAAGTCTCTGTAGTTGACTCCGATCTTATGGAGAACTTTAATTATCTTTTCGTGCTTTACGTTATCGAATGCTTTTGCGTAGTCTATAAAGCATATGTACACGTCTTTGTTCATATCTCTGCAGCGCTGGATGAGTACCTGTAGACTAAAAAGTGCTTTTCTTGACCGAAGAGAATTCCGAAACCCAAACTGCGGATCTCCAATGTTATCCTCGCATTTTTTGCTTATTCTGTTGTAAATAACCTTGGTGTATGCCTTCGAAATGTGGTTAATTAGACTTATCATCTGATGTTGATCACAAGACTTTGCTTTTGGTTTTTTCGGTATGGCAACAAAAGTTGACTCTAGCCAGTCTTCAGGAAACTCCCCGCTGCTATAAATATTGTTAAAGAGTCTGACGAGTGAGTCTAGAAATTGACAGTTTGTTTCGCACAGCATTTTCAATACTTCCCCGTATACGTTATCTTTGCCTGGTCTTTTGTTATTTTTAAGACCCTTTATAGCATTCTCCACTTCTGATTCTAGAATAGAAGGGCCAGTATCATCATTGCTCAGTGTATACCCACTAGGACGGTCATCATTAAACAGTTGTTCCACATAAGTTTCCCAAATTCTACTGTTTTGTCGGGGTCTAGTTGTAGATTTCCATTCTCATCGCACAGCCCTCTCGATAAAATATTGTAGCTTTTCTTTGTTGTGAGTTCCTTTATCTTCTTATGCATATTGTGCTAGTCGTATACCTTTTCGCACTGTTCGATTTCTTCGCATCTCTCCGAGAACCATTTCTCTTTAGTTTTTCTTATTTCAGCTCTTATTCGTCTATGGGTTTCACGGTATTTGGCAGTATATTTAGTTTTATATATCCGTCTCTCTTCCATCATGTCAAGGATTTCTGCAGTCATCCAGTCTTTTTTTTCTCTTATCAGGTAGTAAAAACTTAATGCTTGAAGTCCTAATCTCTTCTTTAATTTCACTCCACTATTCCAGTGGTTCATTGTTATTTTTAAGGATTTTTGATATTTCCGTATTTAAATTCTCCTGCATCTGTTGTTTAATATTATTGTTGGAAAGCTTCCTAATATCTAGCGTTTCGGGCCTCTTCTTTACATTTGGCTTTTTTAACTTTACTTCAAACTTACATACCACCGGATTGTGGTCTGATGCTACGTCCGCACCCGGGTAAGTTTTTACAGCTTTGATGGAGTTTCTAAACCTTATTGGTGCAGCGATATATTCTATTTGATTTCTGATTATTTTACCAGGTGCGTCTGCCGGTGATTTCCAGGTATAGAGTCTACGGTGCGGGAGCTTAAAGAGAGTGTTAGTAAGTACTAGGTTGTGTTCTTGGCAAAATTGAATTAGACGATCTCCTCTTTCGTTTCTTTCACCAAGTCCGAAATTTCCCACTACCTTTTCTGTTTTACCTCGTCCTACTTTCGCGTTGAAATCTCCCATTATAAGTGTTATTTAATTCTTTTTGGTTGCATTAATTAAGACTTCTAGTTGTTCGTAGAAGTCTTCCATTATTGTTTCCTCTTTGTCAGCTGTAGGTGCGTATATCTGTATTATGTTCAAATCAAATGGGGACGCACACAGCTGTAAAAGAATCATTCGGTCTGATAGTGCAGTGTAGAATTTTATTGACGATTTTAAACGAGTTGCAACGATTATTCCAACTCCATGATTGTGTTTAGGGGTATCGTTACCAGAGTAGTACATTGCATGGTCTAGGATATTACATTCTCCCGAGTTGGGCCAATGAGTTTCACTGATACCCAGTATATCGATTTTGAGTCTCTTGACTTCTTTTACTATGTTATGTGCTTCGCCGCTTTCGTACTTTTAACGTTCCAGGTGGCGATTTGTAAGCATCTCAATTTAGGTGTTTTACTCTTCAAAATTGTTTTATTATTGCAAGGATTTTGCATGATGTCGACCTGGGAGGCCTTGCATTCTGAGTTTAAGGATTCTCCCCTACCGGATCTTGACTTCCGAAGTCCATGATCAGTAACATATTCCTTATCACTACCGAAAGCCATGATAATTTTCCTGAGGAAATCCATAGGGATCTTTAATGTAGTGGTTTCCCCTTGCTTCTACATCCTTATGCCGTTGGCCAAATTTTGGTTCATTCGCCTTCGGAGCCGGTTTCTCAACTCCAGGATAAAAGAGTGCCCTACCACTTACCAACTCATCCTCCCGAAGCCGTTGGTCAGCAAGTGGGAGATCGCTTATACCGGCAATCACTCGGTATTAAGGAATTTAGGAGTGTGTGAATAGAGAGCGGCGCAAGTTGCGCAGTTTGTGTATAGGGTGCACAACATGTACATGCCACATACCCCCCGCGCAAAAAGGACCTCTTCCACTCACACACGGTCAAGAGGACTCATCCGACACTCGGAGTGTGGCTGAGATAGGTTCTAGAGAAAGGTAAAGGACGAGATGGAATGTTGGGTAGGGACAGCAGTCAGCTGCTCCTGCAGTCGCCTCTTACGACCAGTAGGAGATACTGTGGGTGTATTCTTTTTAGCGGCCGCATCCCACACGGCCGTGTGGGATGTACTTACTACCGAAGGTTTATTAAGAAGTTTGCAGATAACGCTAAGCCATTAACGCTACTCACAGAGGAAGCAAGAGATTACCGCTGGGGTACAGACTGCCAAAATGCCTTCGAGACCTTAAAAAAGCATTTAATCACAGCACCAATTTTAGGGTATCCACTGCTAGAAGGAGAGTTCATCTTAAATACAGATACAAGTAGTGTGGGAATTGAAGGAGTGCTGTCTCAGATTCAAGGAGGACAGGAAACAGTTCTTGGATATTTTAGTAAAGTTATCTCAAAACCTGAGCGGAATTATTGCGTCACGAGAAGAGAACTTCTGGCAGTAGTAAAATCAGTAGAGCACTTCTAGCAATACCTCTATGGAGGGAAGTTTTTAATTCGAACCGACAATGCCGCCCTTAAGTGGTTGATGCAGTTTAAGAATCCAGAGGGTCAGATAGCCAGGTGGATCGAACGACTCCAAGAATACGATTTCAAGATTCAGCACCGGCCCGAAGTTAGCCACAGAAACGCTGATTCTCTTTCCAGAAGGCCATGCCCAACAGAGTGTTCCCACTGCAACAAAACGGAATCGACCACCATGGAAAAAATATCAAACATATGCTCAGTAGTTAAGACGTATTGGGCCCATTGGTCATTTATCATGGAAGATGGCTTGCTCAAACGAGTCCTGGAAAATGATGACGGTTCAGAGAAGAGAAGACAGTTGGTGATCCCAAAGAGCAGAATAGCCGAAGTACTTCGTCAGTTACACGACAGTCCATCAGGAGGGTATTTTGGTGTAAAGAAGAACCTTCAGCGAATTCGGGAACGGTTTTATTGAATGAACAGTTCCGACGATGTAAAAGACTGGTGTAAGAAATGTACTATTTGTGCTACGAGCAACGGGCCTTATCGAAAAAGGAGAGCTCCTATGAGACAATATAATGTCGGAAGCCCGTTTGAAAAAATAGCTTTGGACATCGCTGGGCCATTTCTAGAAAGTGAAAATGTAGGCAAGTACATGTTGGTAGTAATGGATTACTTCACTAAGTAGGTCGAGATTTACGCACTTCCAGACCAGAATGCCGTCACCGTTGCAGATAAGTTGATCCAAGAATATATCAGCCGATTTGGAGTGCCTTTGGAGATCCATAGTGACCAAGGCAGGAACTTCGAAAGCGATCTATTCCAAAGAATATGTGATAGACTAGGCATGAAGAAAACAAGAAGTACGGCATATCACCCGCAATCGAATGGTATGGTAGAATATGCTCATCCAAATACACCAAGGCAAGAAAATTTTAATGACAGGTTTAAAAGGTCTCGAAGTATAGTAGAACGGTGCATTGGACTCCTCAAAGGAAGATTCAGATGACTTTTAAAGGATAGGGTTTTACACTATTCACCACATAAGGCTGCAAAAATAGTTTTAGCCTGTGCAATCCTGCATAACATAGTCAGTCATTATAGGGTAGAAGACCCAATCCCCCTTTGGGACGAGATTGATCTTGAGCCACTTCCAGTTCCCATCTTAGACCAACAGGATGTTGTACTAAGAAATTTGGGCCAACAAAGTCGACAAAATTATGTGGATCAATATTTTAATTAATATATATATATATATATATATATATATATATATATATATATATATATATATATATTATATATATATATATATATATATATATATATATATATATATAATAATTTTTTATTATTTATATTAATTTATATAAGCTTTTTTAATTTTTTTTTAAAGCTGCAATCCACATCGTACCACAAACCATTCTGATGTTATAAATCATATTGCCGCAACCTCAATCAAGTAAGACTTAAACAACAAACAACTATTGAATGTATTTTTTTATTTTTTTACTTTATTATTTTTATTTTTACCATGTTTTGAATAATTGTAGCTTTCATCTGATGATGCCAATGAAAATTGGCGAAATATAATGAACTGTTGAACAGAGTGCACTTGGCTTTTAATCAGCTGTATACCCAATTAACCTCAACTCCATTGTCATCTACCAGATCAGCTGTTATTTTAGAGGATATATATATATATATATATATATATATATATATATATATATATATATATATATAAATTATCTCTACTGCCAAGATATACAGGCTATCAAAACTCACACTTCCTGCTATTTGCTGATGATCTTAAGTTATTTCATTGTATACATAATAAATCAAATCAGATCATACTTATCAATTATGTGCTTTTGATATCAAAGTTACTAAAAAAACATTCTTAAACTGTTTTTACCAGAAACTTGTGATGCCTAACTTAATGTTAGGATTTATAATTAGAAACATCAAAAGTTTTAAGATGATAGCGGATTAAATATATTTAATTGAAAAGGTACAAAAGAGGTTTTTAAGATATCTATATGTTAGAAAATATAGTTCTTATCTATACTTTGTGTCTTACCGAAGTATGCTTGAAACTTTCAAATTTGTAACACTGGAACAGAGACAGAAAATGCAAGCAATGCTACTTGTATATTATATTGTGAATAACTTAGAATATAAAGCCTTATTCTTGATCAACTGTATAAAATTCTTGGTACCTAAAATTAACTTAAGGTTGAGTCATAGAGGGCTGTTTTTTTTATTTGTGAGACAGACTGCTCACCCATAAACAACATGACGAGGCAGTGCAATATAATACTAAAAAAAAATAGTGACATAGATATCTTCAACATCAAAGCAATTAAATCTAGCTTTCTATCAGCTTCAATTACTTCATCTTGGCATACTTGTAATTATATTTTATTCTGTAAAATGTGTTTATTGTGGAATAAATAAATTTTATTTAAACCTTTCAATATGTGTTACTTTATTTGTACATAACTTGTAGTCTATGTTTAAATTTAATGATATATGACAGCCATGGCTTTTTCTTGTTTTATGCTTGTGTTGAACACCTAAACTTAATTGCAGGGTAAATAAAATAAAAGTCTATAACTAATGAAAAAATTATTATTATTAATGCAAAACAATTATTTTCTTAAGTTTTCAATTGCAGTAACAATACTCCTTAAAATGGAGTTAGTTTGATTTTTTTTACTTCGATCAGTTGTTCTAGTTTGTTATCGATCGACTCCATTCTCTGGTTCAACACTTCACCAATTTCAGCAAACCTAGTTGTTGCTTGTGCTGGAGATGTTGCTGGTTGAACTAAAAAAAAACATAAAATTATTAATTGAATGAAAAGTACTTGAAACAAATCAAAGTACTTAAGCTTATAAGCTTGGTTATATATATATATATATATATATATATTATATATATATATATATATATATATATATATATATTTACATCCTACTATCCTTAAGGACTCAAACCATAGCGCAACCTTACGGCCTCTCCTATTTCCAGGTGTATATAATATTTTAGTCGTCGTGTAACAGGTAACAAAACATTCTTAATGCCCTAGTTTCTATTTGGATAAAACAAAATTTAACATATACTATCCCCCTCGGTTCTCCTATCATTACCACCTCGTGCCGATTTCCGATTTTACAGCCTCATCAGTATAATATTTATCCGTATTGTGGTCTTGGGGCCTCATATACGCGACCTTATAGACTCATACGGTGTTGTCAATTCGCTCACTGCGTATTTCGATAACTAGGGGATTCCCCTCTTTATTTCCTATTTAAGCCAAGAAAGTTATTACTCATTTCGCGATTGTTTAAGTAATGGATACCTCAAAATAGATTTATGATCTTAAAAACGGCAAAAGTATAATATTTAAGTAACCTATATTTTAAACAGAAGCTTATAAATGACCAAATATTGTTATGATTTCTAAAAATTTGAACCTGATATTTATTGAAAGAAATATAATAATTTTGGTTATTTAAGTCAATGTAATACTTTTTTAAGAACATTTAACACAACTGGACACAAATCAATGAGATACCATATTCTTACAAATATAAATTAATAATACCAGCAAGTATTAGATGTAGAGAGCCTGATCTATGCTAACGTAGGGACTGGCCACAATTTAGTTTTGGAAAAAAGTCATCTTAATTCGATTAAGAATCATAAACACAAACTACCAACACTAGAAACTAAAATTAATAAAGACAATTTTGACAAAAAACTATATCAAAGTAGGCTAGATCAAATAATTTAACAACAAAGCGTTACATGCGATGAAGATAACTAAGTTAGTTGGGAAAAGAATTAAAACAACATAAAGCAAACAAGCCTCTAGGAGGAATATAAAATAAACACAAACTTAAATGAAAGAAAACGTACACTATAATGTTTACCCAAAGTATAGAAATATATCTGAAGGAAAAAAGAATGTTTATATAAAATATAGATCTGAAAGAACGCAGGGGACTTATGAATATAAGAGAGTTCGTAACACGGCACATGGGCAAATCAAGCCGAAGAAAACAATAAAACAGTAAACGTTTATAATAGGGACATACAATAGAAATTAAGGAATTAATATAAGATATCAACATAAATAAAAAAAAATGGACAACATAATATTAGATAAATAAACCGAACAAAGGAAACTGAACATGCTCTTGAAACTCCCGATATAACATCAAATGAGTTAACGCAAATGATAAAAACATGAGATAAAAGAAGTCATCATAAAGTTAAAAAACAGAAAAGAAATTAATAAAATACGGCTTATACAGTTAACCATAATATTTAATAAAGGGTTAAGGTCATCAACAATACATGAGGAGTGGAGAACAAGTATTATGTTTTTTCTTTTACAATAGGTGTAATGTGCGACCATAATACTCTAAACGAATTGTTAAGTACTATTTTGAAGTTAATATTAAAAATAATAAATATAAAAAAAACAACCGGCAAGCAAGGAGATAAAGATAATATGCGATGTTTATGACGAGTTTTTGATAACAGAGAACGAAGATGATCTCCAATAAATACTACACCAGTTTAATATCAAAGCCAAACGATTTAATATGAAAATGTTATCACTTATTATGAAAAGTTTAGTATTGTCAAGGGAACCAACAAGGTGAAAGAAAGTTCAGATTGAAAACCTACTGATAAAAAACAAGTATTAAAATTTAAATATATGGGAATACACTTATCGACCAACAAAAATATTGAAGAGAAATTAAGGGGATAAGTGCTACAATGACACAATACGGTGAAACAGATACTGGATCTAGACAAACAAGCATAAATAAACAAATCCGTAATCCGACCAGTCTTGACATATACAGTAGGAACAAGATCAGATACAAGCACAGATATTTGGAGACAAATGAGATGAGAATACTAAGAAAAATGACCGGAAAAAGACTATTAGACAAAACAAGAAGCAATGATATGGGAAACCTATGCAGAATAAATCATATTAATCTATTTGTACAGACACAAGCATAGATATTTGAAGACAAATGAGATGAGACTCAAGACTTATTAAACAGAACAAAAAGCAATGACATAAGAAACTATGCAGAATAAACAATATTATTTAATTGGTACAGGAAAGAAAAAGAAAATGAATCTATTATATTAGCAGAATGGTAGAAAATATCATAGTTAGATTAGCCCTGGAAATAAAGAGATAAAACGAAATTATCCACACGAATAGGAAGAAAACGGGCAATTTGCCTATATAAAAAAGAGGAAGAAGACATTATAGTTAATTGAAAAGTTACATTAATATTACATTTTTAAGAGCATTCAATTATCTTTTTTGATGTGTGGAGTGTAATAATGTGGAATATAAACTTAAGTTTAAGTTTGTAGGGTCGCCATTCTTGTCCCCCGGTCACCATCTTTTAACTTTTTTCTGGTCATTTTACAATAAAAATACATTCAATCAATATTATAGGGGGTTTTTCAAAGAATAATTTTTACTACAAATTTGTTTAATTTCATTGATTTCTTTGGATTTTAGAGAACTCCAATGTTCTTGAATACTCGCAAGAGTACGATAAAAACGATTAGGCTTAGTTTTCTAGTATAAGTATTTATATTTTTTTATTTATACAATTTATTATTTTGTTAACATTGTTTTGTGATTATTCGTTTATTATCTACTTTTTCCCGACCATGTATGAAGTAAAGTTTGAAGGCGCGTTTTTAAGTGTTATTCCCAATAGGCTTAATCCACAAACAATTTCTAAGTGAGATAATATTGAGCATAACTATATATTTAAGAAGTTGTTTTCCAGCTACTGTTTGTTACTTTTCTTTGATAGTCTAGGCTGTGTTCCTAATTCAGTAGAGTTAGAATTGGCGTAATTGTGGGTAATTCATTTTCAAATTCTTAGAAACTTTTGATTAATTTTGATATTTCCATGATATTACTGCAGGTTTCACCAGAATAATTAAGGCACACTTTAGAGCATTTGAAGTCTGCGTTTTGGTAACCACACATACTTTCACAGTTTGCCTTGCATCTGCAGAAAATTTATTTTAAAAGTTCAAGGGAGCTGGAGTTTTGAAAGTTTTGATTGGTATACAAATTTTTTTTACGTTTTTTTAGCCCCAAACTTAAATATCGCAGTGTTTTCTGCTGATAAATTCTAAGACTTTCGAAACGTGCTGTTTCTTGTGTTGGCGGAGTCAATGATAAGTTAAATACATTTTTGGTCACTTTGGTCATTTTGGTCTCGGCAAATTGTTTGTATCTCATACTGTCAGAGAATCATCTTTCTTTCCATTATATAAAGAGACAAAAAATATTCGCCAACGACAGTGAGCAAAGATAGCTGGGCCTTCTCACTGAGAAATATTGTTGTTCGGCTAGCGAATTAAGGGTGTTTCTGTAAAATTTTAATGAATTTTGCCGATATTGTAAGCTGCTGATGTTGTGTGGCAACTTGAAATAGCATGGGAAAATAGCAAAACTCTGCAATGATCGCCATACATAAAACTTAAAGGACTGTATAATTGATGCGACTTACACCCTTTTGAAGGTTTAAAAAAATCGGACACTTTTGACGCACATCATTACACCTCTTAATTCTTAATGCCGTAAGCAAGACAAGAATGGCAATGTCGTCTGTTACGACGGTCTCAGAAGCACATGATTCATATTAAGCAAGCGAAAACAGGTTCTGACTGTGTCTGCATCAGATTTTGCCTGGACGACACTAAAACCCACTTCTAATAGAGCAGTTTGTGAGGATCCATTAGGTTTTTTTGGTTCTCTACATTACTAAGAAGTTGATGTTAGGATACTGTTGGGTAGTCTTATTAAACGTTATCTCTGTCGATTTGTGCTTTTTCGTGCGACGCAAGCGCATGAGACGGAGAAAGTTTTTTGTTGGTAAAAAGGGTCGATAATAAAATAATAATAACATAGAACTGTTAAGAAAATGATAAATTGATTCCGAAAGATGTGAATAAAAAAATTTATAACAGGAAACTAAGTGGAATTGTTCATTTTTATCATATTTTTATGAGTACTCATGAATCCGGTCAACTTCGGAATGCTATAAAACCGAAAGAAATTCATAAAATAAAACACATTTTCAGTAAAAATTATTCGTTGAAAACCCTCTATAATAGTGCTCTCATGTCTTTTATTGCAAAATGACCAGAAAAAAAATGTATAAGGCTCAAACAAAAGTTTGTTCAAAAACTTCCAGACTCTACCTCATAGGTGATTGGGAAAAAGATCAATAATAAACTAATGATACCATAGGAATCACGATGATCACTACACTCCCTTTGAGAGGAGAGATTAAAGAGAGAGAGAGAGAAAGAGCGAGAAAGAGAGAGAGGGAGAGAGAGAGAGTCCATAGGAAGGTTAACAAAATAATAAATGATATGAAGAAAAAATATATTATATAGACACTAAGCTTAAGGTCGATTTAATGTAATTTTATTTTAAAATAACCAGAAAAAAATTATAAGGCCCAAAAGATTTTTTCAAATGTTTTAGTTATTTTTGTTTGTAACTTTTTTTTCAATTTTCGATTAAAAGTTATATAAATAAATACAATTTAATTTGCTATAAATAATGTTTTATAAAATTTTCACTGTCCTTTACACTCCTTATTTCAAGATGGCGAGTATTCAAGGACCCAATCAACATTGGAGCGCTGCAAAAACTAGAAAATGAATGAAATTAAACAAATTTGTAGTGAAAATTACTCTATGATATTGCTCTGATATCATTTTATTTATTAACGGAATCCATTTACAAAAGTTTTCACACAGCTACACAACCATCCATTTTTTAAAATTTATTGTTTTTTTTTACTTGAACTGAACTGAACTTGAATGTTCACGGCACTGTCACAGTAGTGACAGTGACAGTGCCGTGAATAGTGAACAGTGTAGTAGTGTCTGGGGGCTCGGGAGACTGAGACCTCGGAAGCCCTGAGGAAGGCATCAGAGAGGATGCCGAAAGCTTGGCAAAATGGACAACGACGCGGTTCAACCCGGAAGACTGGTGAGTTTGATATTAATTTTAGTAATAATATTAATCTTAGCTCTAGGTTTTATTGTACTAACCGCGGAAATTTTTCCGAACATATATATATTGTTATGATATGTAAAATCGAGAAAAATATTGGTTTGTTTAAAATATTTCAAAGTTCAAAAACATTAAAATAATTTAGATAAGTAGGATAGTAACCAACAAACATTTTGAAGAAGGAAAGTCTTTAAATTTTTGGATTACCTGTATTAAACAAAATGTAAGCTATGCATAAATTATTTTCTTTGTTATAATATACTTGAGTGACCCGCATAATTTTAAGTGAAATCCAAAGACAATTGAACCGGGTTTTCCAAATACATTAATGCAGTGATTAAGGACAATAGAATAGATTTTAGAAAGAGGTTTTTGTTAGTTTTTAAGAATTGTAGAAAAATATTATTTGTAAATAAGTTTTAGGAAATTTTATAATTATAGGTAAAAATTTGTTTGTTATCGAAATGAAAAATGGTAGAATTGTGACGAGCTTTGATTGGCGGAGATTAAAAAAGGTGGGATAGGTATGTAGGAATGAAAGTTTAGCTAGATTTTGGAGAGAGAAAAGATAATCAGTTGGTTTCCAAGGGTGCAAGGCGAACGGCCGTTGTTTCTCGGGTAGTTTCCCAGAGGTAGGAAGCAGTAGCAGTGAAAGCTTGTGAGTTTTCGTGTAGTTAGTGTATCTGACAGAAGCTGATCCAGTAAAAGATTGTAAGTCATATTTTTCTACTTATATTCCAAGAGTCACTGTTCAGGCCAACGAGAGATTCAGTTTATCGTAAAGAAAAGATATTCCAAGAGTCATTTTTCACTCAGGCCAACGAGAGATTCAGTTTATTGAGAGAAGAAGAAGCTAGCATAATTTGAACGATTCGTGCATTTGAAGGAGATCATTAAGGACGATAAACTTGCAATAACTTGTTGTAAGATTGCTGATTACCTAGGGAGCGCCTGAGAGTAGATAATATAGTCTACAAGGAAAAAGGATTTGGACCACTCATCATCAGCGAGAGATATTTTTGTTTTCTGCAGTTTTTCTTTTATTGATAACACAATTTTTACACTTAATTTAGAAAGGATATAAATATTTTGATTAGGAGAGTTAGAATAATTTGGGATTTTGAGATTTCAATTAATATTGTTTGTACCATTAATTTTGAAGGTTCACGTACGTAGAACAAAATTTTGAGAATCATTATATGAGATTTTGTTTATTGAAAACATTTGAGTGTGAATTATTTCATTAGTTTTATTTCAATATATAGTGTTATATCATATGTGTTTTTTATTATTCCGGTATTCTTTGGACCTTACCTTTCACATGTAATAGCATAGATATTGAAGCACGAATTTAACCCTGAGATAAGAGAATTAAAAAGTGTGATAGAGTCATAATCATATCATTTAAATAATTTTAATTAATTAATTAATTAATTAGCTAATTAATTGCTTGGCGCACCAAGACTTTAAATATTTTAATAAATTATATATATATATATATATATTATATATATATATATATATATATATATATATATATATATATATATATTGTAGTGAGAGCAGAAATGCAATAAATTAACATAGAAATATATACAACCAGATATACAATTAATTTAAATAGTGGTTAGAGACATAATTTGTAAGTTATATACTAGATAATATTATTAAAAAATAATTATATGGGGGTAGTTTTAAGAATTTAGCATAAGAATTAAGTTTAAGAAGTTTTTTTTATTTTATTTAATATTTAATATGTTTAGTCATCCATGCACATATGCAACCAAACATACACTGTAGTGTCAAAGTCAAAAAGTTATTTATTTTTAGAATTTTAATTTAAAATAAAATTACACATGTAAAATAGTAAAAATATATTTCATATAAATGTTTAAGTTACATAAAATAGTGTAGTTCTGATCTGGAGAGCCTAAAGTCAAGTAAATTGTATATAGAGAATTCTAGAAATGTCAATAGGACTATTTACATAATACATCATAGACAAAAAAAACGATTCCATTTTATTCCAGAATTTTCAAATAGAAAAAATAGAATGATTCGAACATTACTTGTTGCTAGAATATTCTGGAAACAATGAAAAGATATAAAAAGCCATGTAATTTGGAGGAGAAGTCAGTTATGAGTTAGAGTCAGTTTAGTTCAGTTCAGTTAGAGTTCAGTTATCAATCAGTCAGTTATCAGTAAAGTTATAATTCAAGAATTTAGTAACAAGAAGATTATTAATTGAGTTAAGTGAGTTAGTTAGAAGAAATTAAATCAGTTACAAGATTATTATTGAGGAGTTAGTTATACCAATTCAAGGATTATTAAGTCAGTTATTTATGAGGTTATGAAGAGATTATTAGCTAGAAGAAGGCATTGATTAAGTTAAATGAATTATTAAGTTAAATATAGTTGGAGATTAATTATTACTACAGTAATATAGTGGCAGTTTGAAGTTAATTCATTGAAATAAGTATTCAATAATACAACCACAAGATCCAGTATATTTCAAAGTACATTATATGGAAATTACAAGGAGTTTTCGAAGAACAATACTTCTTCGGCATAATGTCTCCTCTCAGGATATCTTACAGAATATATACGTGAGGCAATAGCGGCATTTTTGTGACATTCGAAATAAACTCCAATCATATCATACAATTCTGCATTTGATATACTCATCACGAATTGTTAGTATTGATAATTAATTACTAATATTACCAATATTATTATCTATTGAAAAAATTGCAATCTTCAATTCGAATTATAATATAGCACTTTTTAACAATGTTTTGACTAATGTCAGTAAATAAACAATATGAACTCTCCGTCAAATTCATTGTCGTAGCCTACTTAGTTTCGAAAAAACTATTTTTAATCATATGGAATAACAATTTTTAAAATAGTTATCAACATTAAGATTCTTCTGCTATAAAATTGTTTTAAAGTACCTACTGTCTTATTGTTTAATTTATAATACAGGGTGAGTCAATACTATACTTACTTATGTTTATGCCTTTTTATTCATATCTCGAGTTCGACAAAAGCTATTAACATGCGGTTTGCGCAATTTTGTTACGAATTTAATCCAGTTCCATTTAAATTAACAATAAATAGGTGTTTCCATTTAACATTTTGAAGAAATAAAATTTTAATTTTTTCTATTCGAAAGTACCGTCTAACTATGACAATTGAAACTAAATACAATTATTTTATAGAAAATGTAAATTAATTCATCCACACTCTTTCTAATGACACTAATTTCTTTAAAATCGGTTGATCAAAACCAAAGTTATAGGTATTTATCTACAAATAGTTTCCCACTCTCCCCCACCCTTTATTTGAAAAAATAAAAAAAAGTATTTGAACAACTTTGTGCGGAATTTAGGTCTCTTTCTAGTTTACCTATTTAACACTTGGTATAATTGGGCATATTTCACAAAAAACTGGTTTTCAAAGTTTTCTTCACAGGTTACGCCCCCTAGCGGTTAATCCAGAAACTTTAAAGTTATTTCCAGCGGTTTCTCTTGGCCACTTTTACTAAGGAATTTTTTCTCCTAAAGTTATAACATGAATAGTTTCTGATATATAGCCGAGAGATCGAGAGAACTTTTAAATGATCCTAAATATTACATAAAATTACAAAACAATCCCACAAGTACCTTGCAACAGAAAGCTAAAAAAATAGTTACCGAATTGAAAAATAAAAAAATGATCACTAAAGAAGAAGCCTCAACTCTCACTATATATAACTCTGTCACACCACGCTTTTATGCACAACCAAAAGTACATAAACCTAACTTAACAATGAGACAAATTGTATCATCAATTAATTCACCAAACAGTAAGTTAGCAAAATTTTTGAATGATATTCTTACAAGGTCATATAACTTAAATAATAGTTTCTCTATACAAGATTCCTTTAAACTAAGTAATTTTATCAATAACTATCAACTACCAAATAATTATATAATAGTAAGCTTTGACGTTATATCTTTATTTACTAACTTACCACTACATATTATTAATGATAATATAAACAAACACTGGGATGAAATCGAAATAAATTGCAAAATTAACAAAAAAACATTTTTGAGCACTTTAGGATTCATTTTTGATTCTAATGTATTGATTTTTGATAATGCATTCTATAAACAAATTTTTGGCACACCTATGGGCTCAAGTATATCGTGTATATTATGTAATTATGTACTAGACGATTTAATAAGAGATTCTTTAAATACGTTGCCTTTTCATATCCCGTTTATCAAACGTTTTGTGGATGACTTATTACTTGCTTTACCTGCAGACAAAATAAATGAAACTTTACAAACTTTTAATAATTATAGTGAACATTTACAATTTACATGTGAAAAAGAGATAGATAATAGCATCCCATACCTTGACATAAGAATCAAACGAAATGCACAAAATATATTAAGCACTGAATGGTACATAAAACCTATAGTTAGTATCAGATTTATTAATTATCATTCCCAACATCCACCTCATATGAAAATAAATTTAATATTTGCTTTAAAAAACAGAATAGTCAAATTATCACACACCAATAACATCAACAAACGGTTAATAGAACTGAAAGACATTTTATTAGAGAATTCATACCCAATTAAACTAATTAACAAATTTTTATTTAACAATCCTAATAATAGAATGATTGACATGAATCAAACAATAGAACCAAATCAACAAATCATGCAATCTCAATTTACTTTCACATCACTACCTTACATACCAACATTAACACCCAAATTAACTAAAGTCTTTACTAACTATTCTCATATTAAATTTGCAACTAAAAATGTTAAGACATTAGCATCATTATATACAAAAACTAAATCACCTATTAGCATTATGGAAAGCTCAAATGTAGTTTATAGAATATCATGCCAAAATTGTGAGAAGTCATACATCGGACACACATCTAGAAATCTAATAGGTAGACTAACATCACATAAAAGTGACCTTAGAAATAATAAAAATACGTGTGCATTAATAGATCATGCAACTAATAATAATCATTCATTTAATTTTAATGAAACTAATATTTTAAGACGTGACAACCAATTAAATAAAAGAGAATTTTTAGAAATGGTATGCATAAATAAATATCAATGCGTTAATAAAAAAACTGATATTAACAAACTAAGTCAATATCTATAATTACATTCTATCTTACGAAAATTAATACTTTAATTTTCTAATATATGATTTTCTGACTATAAATACTATATTTTCAAAAATTTAAATATTCATATTTGGCGCCACTTTTTACGTAAGCATAATAACAATCTAGAGCTAGTTATCAATAACAAAAACAGACACGAGTGTCTTTCTGACATAAATCAAACATCATTATAATAATCAATGTCATAATATATTCAAAATTAAAATATTGTACTTACATAAAAATATAATTTAGATAAGTTAAGAATGTTTTGTGAATTTAATAATTTAATGGTTTAACCTCATGTTGTAAGTTTTTATATTAGTTTTATACAATGTTTTTTAATTCTTATTTCATTGTATTTACCATAACATATTTTAGCATATCCTGATGAAGCAAATAAATTTTGCGAAAGCTTGATTTAAGAACAAAGAGTTTAACTTATCCTGCCCTACTTAAATGACTGCATCCTCAAAATAAAAGTTTATTTTACATGTCAGTCAATAATACCTAACTACTTTATATATATATATATATATATATATATATATATATATATATATATATATATATATATATATATATATATATTAGTTTTGATATTTCCGCGGGAGCTGTATGTTATATCAATGGTATTCCGGGTTTGACTCCGCGTTAAATGTTGTTGGTTTTGATAAAAACCGTTTTGACGACGTTTCGGCAAGATCTCACTTGCCATTTTCAAGTCTCTCTGGATGGTCTGCTTCTTGTCGATGTTCGAGTGGAAGTGACGCTACGGGTGTTAGGCAGCTGGCTTTTATAGTTACTGTGCGTTGCGCGCGCTCTTGTAATTGGTCCAGTGCGCAGGTCAGTGGGCGGGGTCTTGGTCGATTCCGTTCTTGCGTTATTCTTCGGGATAATTGGTTTCCATGTTTTTGGCAATCTTTGGGCATCGTCTCGAGAATTTAAATTATTTTCTTGTTTTTCTATTTCAATGGCTTCTCTGATAATTCGCTTCCTCTTGTTTTCGACATTCGCTAACATTACCGTATGTTTGAGGTCAATTTTGTGTCCTGTAGCTAAAGAATGCTGGGCTAGGGATGACGTCGTTTCTTTTCGTTCGATGGCATTGCGATGTTCTTCTTGTCTTACTTGGATCCTTCTATTTGTCTGTCCAATATAGGCTCTATCGCATTCTCCACAGGGAATTTTGTATACTCCTTGGTTTTCTAGGGGAATCTTTGTCTTGGCAGATGGTAATATGTTTTGCGATTTTTCTGTCGGTGTTGAAGACAGTCTTTATTTTGTGTTTTCTCAGGACCCTGCTTATCTTCTCTGTTGTGCCTTTAATATACGGTAGAGTGGTTTTGGCAATCGGTTTTTCGTCTTCTTTTATTTCTTTTGTTGTTTTTTGTGGTCTTCGTGCCTTTTCGATTCTGTGTGTGGAAAAGCCGTTGTTTTTTAACGCTTTTGTAACTTTCTGCATTTCTTCTTTCTTGTGTTCTTCGTCTGTTAGTCGTTCAGATCTTATAGTCAGAGTTTTTATGACTGAATTCAATTGTGCAGGATAGTGGTGTGAATCTGCATGTAGGTATCTGTCAGTGTGAGTTGGTTTTCGATACACTGTATATCCAATGTTGCCGTTTTCTTTCTTTATTATTAAGACGTCTAGGAAAGGTAGTTGTTGATTACTTTCTAATTCATCGTAAACTTGATCTTGGGATGGATACTGTTAATGTATTCTAGAAATGCAGTAAGTTTGTCTACTCCATGTGTCCATATGATGAAAGTGTCGTCCATATATCTAAGCCATAGTTTGGGTTTATATTCTGCTGTTCTTATTGCCCGTTCCTCTATGTCTTGCATAAAAAGATTTGCTATCACGGGAGATAGCGGTGTAACCCATCGGTGCCCCTTCAACTTGTTTGTACCGTTGATCACCATATATAAAATATGTGTTATTTAAGCAGTGTCTCGTCAAATTTAGGGTATCTTCCGGTACTGGGTATTTTCTGCTTATAATTTCCAAGGATTCATTGATGGGAACGTTGGTGAAAAGTGAAACAACATCGAAACTTACTAACAAGTGTCCCGGCCCAAGAGTAACATCTTTTATACGCTCGATGAAGTGGCCTGCATTCTTAACGTAGGAATCAGCTTCTTCTGCGTAAGGCTGTAGCTTTTCAGCCAGGAACCTTGCCAGTGGTTGTAACGGTGATCCGATGGAGCTCACTATTGGTCGTAGTGGTAATCCATCCTTGTGAACTTTTGGTAGACCGTACAGTTTTGGACATCTCGATGATTTTTCCGTGGAATAAGTTGAAAATGATGTTCTTTATTAATATTAGATGTTTGTATTTTTGCTTTTGTTGTTTTTTCTAGATATGTTGTCGGGTCAGTCGATATCTTCTCGTATGATGGATCGTCTAGAATATCTTTCATCTTTTGATCGTAGGCTATGACATTCATATAATAATATATTATATATATATATAATATATTATTATATATATATTTATATATATATTATATATATATATATATATATATATATATAGGTAATGATCCATAAAATAGAAACACTAGTGCACATATAAGAACAAGAAGTATTGTATTGTAGAAAAGCTATTTTGGAACCTGAAAAAGACAATTTCCTTGTTTTCAACAAGGTCTACAATCTAAATTAAATACATCTCTTGCAATAATATGTGCTACAGTACTTTACACTCTGGGTTTTAGGGAAAATAATGATGGTGATGATTTTGTAGAAAATGTTGATGTGTTGGTAAATAGAAATGTTAATGATGTGTAACAATGGCTAAATTGTAGGAGACATTTTATTTAACATTTTTTTTGCATGGGAATGAGAATGCTGAATATCATACTAAATGTTTTTTTCTATTATTTTTCAAAATGTTATCATAATCATTGGCTTGACAACCTTTTTTGTTTAGGTTTTGGTCTCTTCAGGGCTGCTTATTTCTCCATTCAAATCTATTTCAAAATTTGTTCTTCCAATTTTTTATTTTTAAAATTTCAGTGACTTATTCTATATTATTAAGTATTTGTTCCTTACCTATATCTAGTCTTTGGTCTTCCTCATGTTATATGTCCATCTGACATTTGTTTATTTTGGAAAGAATCTTCTTCCATGTTTTCTCGTATTATTTGGTCCTATTTTGATAAATATTAGTCTAACCAATTATGACCTTGAGTTTTTTTGTAATGTATGTATTAAAGAAAATAATATATGTTTATTAAAAATGTATAATAATAGACAAATTAACAATTTTTTATTATAAAAACTTTTACTTAGCCAACAAAAAACATGTGTTATATAAATGTAATGGTAGGTCATTATAGTACCGTAGCTAAAATAAAATAAATTCTTAAGAAACACAACGAATTTTGTATTAAAACTAGAATGTCCTCATATAAAAAATATAATTATTGCAGTCAATACACATGTAGACATTACATTTGCTACACATTGTTCCAGTACTACTGCTACACCCCTATCCTTCACAACAACATGTTTTGTTGTTAGATATAGTTATTAAAATATGATTGTTTCTATCGCACCTTAGATTGTCTGATATTCTATTAAGCGAGACACTAAATTTCAAAGAACTGGGTCTTCCACCATGCTTTGGAGCATTTGTATATTTTTTAAGATATGACTAAGCAATACATCTTCTGAAATCTAATTGGGAAACCTTGGTGTGGTAGTACTTGCAGAGTATCCATCTGTTATTGATACTTGCATCAATGAACCATGTGAAGATATACCACCATCACTTCTTTGAACGAATACCAATTCTATATGTAGATATGTTTTCGTCCATCAAATCGGTTCCTCCCATATTATTGTTAATATTTGGCAATGATTTTAGGTCCTGGAATTTGTACATATTTTTTTCTTGTTTACTGTATATGCTTACAGTTCCCACATTTGTAGCTATAGATGCAGCAGCCAAAACGTTATTGTCTACTCACTTTATGAAAAAAATACCATGATCCACGATTTATTTCATTTAAGAATCACCATAAAGTTAATCAAATCAATCACCCTGACATTGAAAGTTCTCCCAACATCATAACTCTTCAGGTCAGACGCATGCACAAAGATCTAAGCTGTATAATCTATTGTACTCCCATAGTTTCAGTCTACAACAAGGAAAAATTAATCTGCATCTGCAATTAATTAATGTGCATCTAGGCAAACCAGGCTATTAACCTAATTACACATCATCGAACTAACTATGGATATAATTCTTATCTATCTAGGTCTGGCTAGGTTTGCAAATGAATAAGTATACAGATAGGTTGGATTGCTTTGAAAATCAAAGAACCTACTTTTTAAGTGTAATTAATATCTTGCATATGATTACTTGATGCCACTAGCTGTGTAAATTATTTTGATTGATTTTAAATTATTGTGACCTAGTTTTAGTCTTTTTTGTGTTTCCTTTTTGTCTATGTTAGTTTTAATTTTTATTTTATTCTATGTATGTGAGTAATTAGGATTTTACATTTTTATATTATCCTATTGTATTTAAATTAGGCAATTGCTTGTAGACAAATAAATAAATTAATTAATTAATTTCAAAAAGTTAACTATGTTTATATTAATGAAAAGTTGAAAACGTACTTGAAAGAGTGTAAAGTTACATATAAGTAAATTTACAATTATTCCAAGCTGTTTATATCAAACATAGACAAAGTAACTAACTATTTTCACAGACAACAACAAAAAAGCACTATTTAACAGTATTCTTATAAAAATATGCGTTTTACTCTAATAATGGGGGTTTTGCAGCATTTACTTGAATCGAATGTTATGCTCTATGATACTTTCTAAATTATATTTAGTTTAGACTGCAGTTATTCACTAACTTAAAACAACTATTAGTATGGCTTTGCACGGAAGTCTTCCTTACGTTTGTTTTGAATGCTTTACACCGTCATGTATGTGATTGTAGTCAAAATGAAACTTCATGTAAAGCTGACTAAGTACATCTGCAAGTGTTACATAAAATTAACACTAGGTCATAATGGGATATAGATCCTGGTATGCCCTGTATAGTTCAAAATTATATCTTCTTAATCTGCCTTTTTTATTTTTCTTCTTTGTATATGTGTCAAGATTGTTCTTTCTAAAGTAACCAGATTTCAGATCTATATGTAAATACTGGATGTATTAAGGTTTTGTGCAATTGGAATTTACTTTTTTTTGTGATATCTCATCTTGGTTGTTTGACTGGGCCCTAAATGATTGGTAATGATGAATTGGGTATGAATTGTTGGTATTGCTATGTTAGATGCTATTTACCCAGATTCCAATGTATTGTTTATTTTATCTACTTCTCTACTGCTATTGTATTATTGGACTTTCACTATATATATTTTGAATTTATTTAGTAATCTTCTATCTTTCTCTTATACTTACCTATATTCAACTAGAATTCGTTTATTCTGAGATTATATTATTGAATCCTTGTAAAATGTTAGATATACCTATTCTTTTTTATTTTATTTCTAAATATATTTTTTTAATATTCAGTTTTAAAATAAATGACTATGAGTTTTCCTCCTTTTAAAGTGTTTATTTAATAAACCTTTCTTTACCAAATATAAAATTATTTACACATGTAAACAGCAATACATATGCTATTTATGTAGATGACATAGTTCTCTTGACAAGAAAAAACTGAAGTTGTTTGGGGATTTAAAAAGGGAAGCAAGAAAATTACTTACTAATGTTAATGGTATCTATAAAATTTAGTCTGTTACATATAAAGCATTTTAAAATCTATATATATATATATATATATATATATATATATATATATATATATATATATAAAACACAATATCTAATAGTTAAACAATTTGAATCTTCGATTTAATTACCAGTCTAATCGCACCTAGTGCTTGTGTTTTTAGTTGTATCTAGTTAATAATAAAAGTGTATTAAATTGGGACTTATTGGACAAAATCTGTAAGTAATTTTAATTTAATCAAAACTACTTTATCCATCATGGCAATCTCTATTTTGCGAACTGCTGTTTTGAAAATTTTTGTGTGGTTGTTGTGTTGAACCGTGTACGTAGATTTTTCAGCCAGAAAATCCTTCGCCTTCCTGGTCCATGTTTTCCTTCCACTTTTCCAAGCAAGATTAGTTGCAGTAGTTAATATCTTTCGCTGTTCCTCATGATGTGACCGAGGTATTCTATTACGGTTAGCAGGTATTTTTCTTTTTGCATTCTCAACAAAACATTCTAATTAGTAACGTAGTCGTTATAAGATATCTTCAGAATTCGACTATAAAGCCACATTTCAAAAACCTGAATTTTCTTGCAATTATAGACTTTTATGGTAGGTTATTCCTCTGGTTTGAACCCAGCTATTGGAAAACGTAGACTAATAATTATTCATATTGGATCTGAAACTGGCTTTGTATATGGTGGTTTTTTAGAATGTTCTTCAAGAACCACAAAAGATTATCATGAGAATAGAGGTATGTATTTGAAGAATATTTAATGGTAGACGGTTAGTGACATACCGCAAAATTCTGTCATAGTAATGGATAATGTTAATTATCATTGTTGTTTAATTGAAAAACTACCAACTTTGGCTTTATAAAGGCATTATTTACTTAATTAGTTAAAAGAAAAAAAATCACATTTGATAAAATGATCGTTAAAAAAGAACTCATGAATTAATGTTCAATAACACAAACAAAAGTATAAAAAATATGTAATCAATGAAAAAGCTAAAAATGGCAGAATAACTGTACTTCGTTTATCCCCATATAATTACTGTCGGCTTAACCCTACAGAGATAGTATGGGCACATGTAAAGGGTGACATAGCGAAAAGCAACCGTTATTGAAAAAAAAACTGTTGTATCAAGACGTAGCGAGAAACAAACTGCATACAGTCAAATTAGTTGATGTGAAAAGAATGTTGAGGAAGCTTTATCGAAAGTCACTGCAGAAAATCGGAAACTATGTAGGTACACATACAGCATTTAAAAAGGAGGAAGAGAAGTTAGGAAACTTAGGTTTCTTAGTTGACTAATGCTTATTAGAAACCAATTATCATTGTACCAAACAACCAATTTCAGATTCATATGACGATCATAAACACGATATGATATTATTATCTGAACTATGATATTTATTTTTATTCGACCTAAGGAGAAGAGAATATAGCAAATTCAAATATTTGGTGAGTGACAATAATTGATAAAGAAGGAAGTAGTGTAATGGTATAATGTTGAAGTCACATGACCATTGGCATTGTATGCTTGTAACACTTGGACAATGAATAAGAAAGATGAAATGAAAATAGACATATAGAAAAGGAAATTACTTTGAAGATACAAGTGATAGAATTTATTCATCTTCTGACGAACTTGTGTTACTGTCATCATTGCCAATTGGAATTATTAATGGCTCCATTACACTATCCATAATGTTATCTAATTTACACATTTTTTCCTCCACTTTGAGAATGTGATTTACACAATTTTGCCAATGTGTTGTGGTTACATTCTCGAGAGCTTGTAGAAGCAGATTTTTTACTTCTTTAAGTTTGAATGTCGTGTTTTTAAGTGCCACTTCATTTTTCACCTGGGCCCAAATTTTCTCAATGGGATTCAAATCGCAATGATATGGAGGCAGCCGCAGTACAATTTGACCATTTATTTTAGCCATCTCATCAGTTACATACATATTATACTTATCTTTATTCACACGTACCAGATGTAAAAGTTCTGACCTAACCATCTCCATATCAAAAGGAATGTTTTTTATTTGTAACCATTCTTGCATATATTTCTTTGTTGATGATGTTGTCGGAATTTTTTCTACTTTTCGGCTGTGATATGATGCATTATCATGCATGTTTCGTCAAGGTAATAAATGGGCCTACCTTCACTTCTGTACCTTTTTATAGAAGTTAGGTAATTACGTCTCCATAACATCATCACGTTCAATGAGAATACTTGTTCGATTTCTCTTCAAGTACCTACAAAATAATAAAATGTTACATTTAGACCAGGGCGGATCTGTGAAAAATATCTATTTTTGGATATGAGAGGTGGCACGTGGCATTCGGATTTTTGCAGAAAAAGCTAGGTAATAACTTTTCAATAATAATTGACTTATGCTCCCTCTCAAATATGCTCATAACATTAATAAAAACATTAAAATATTTAAAAATTACTAAAAATATCGATTTTTTTCTACTTTATTTGCTCAGAACTTTAAAACTATTAATTTTGGTGAAAAGTCGTACATAAATAAAACAAAGATAATTAAATTTCCTATGATATATGAATAGTTAAAAATGTCTTCCAACCATTTAGGTTGTAATTAGGTCCTTCGTAATTGGTTTAGAAAATGTTTATAATCTATTTAAACCGTCCACCAAATTTGAATTTTTTTAAAAACTTTTAGAATGAACATTAGACCATTTATTTTTTTAAATATAAAGATGCACTCTACCGATCTAATACACTTTACAGAATTGAAATCATATTATTTAGGCAATCTCAGCAAAGTTATAAACAATTTTTTGGCTTATAAACAAATAGAATATTAAAAAAACGATACTGGAACAGACTCGGTAAGACGCTTCTTGTAAAAGAAAAAAAGTTTAATTGCGAGGAGAAGTTCCTGAGATACAACTGGTATTTGCGACGATGCTATAAACACTAGTATGGTACTTTTTAACCCATTACTTTATTTTTTCGATTCTCTTTCTCTATACATTTTTTCGTTTTTCGTATGTTCAAAACACTCATAAAGGCCGTATGACACTATGCATTTTCTTGTATCATATATGTCGTTTCTGGTATAACAAAAAAATTGATAGTGTCATACAAGCGTATAGTTTCTTATATCAGAAACGATACAAGAATTTGTGTCCGCTGCATTTTCTTGTACAAGAAATGCGCCAATTTGTACGCAAAGCCGCAAAAACGTAAAACTTCTGTCATATTGGCGGCTGGAGGCCTGGAGGAGAACTTTGATATACAATTAGACCAAGCAGACATCAGAGAAAAGTGCCCACCAACAATAACCAAGATTAGAACATCAGTAGCCAAATTGAAAAATAATAAATCACAGGGATTGGATCAAATAGCATCGGAACTACTGAAAGTAGAAGAAGATGTTTTACTTAAAACAATACATAACCGCTCTAAAAATTCGTGACGAGTTTAAAGATTATTTTATATATTCAAATAAGAGAGTAAAATTTTAAGAGATTGCCATTCATACACATAATTAAAAAAAAAACAAATAAATTATAAAGCTGGATTTATAGTTTGTCGGACTGTAGACGTAACAAACGGGCTGTAAATATTATTTCAATTTATAAATCGACGGAGTGGAATTTTTGCGCATGAGTAGAAACAGTGGCTAGACTGATGACCATGATACTATAATATCCTTTTATTATTTATTATTGTTATTTGTATTTATATTGTTATAAATTCTTAACGTCCATGTAACAAATAATCAACAAAATCAAAATTCGAATATGTTGATGAGCAACTTTACAAAATTGTGGGCGGGCCAGACAGTTCACTTTGGTTGACAGCACAAAATTCCTTCCTTTTAATTGGCTAGACGCAAGTAACGTACTGTAAAAGATAAAAGTTGACCAACTCTTCCGTTACAGTACGTCTCGCTTAAGTCCCGTCATCCCTTTACGTTCATTTATAAATAAGAGGACACAAAAGCCTATGTTGATCCTTTTCCAGTACGTCTGCGTCTACAGTCCGTCAAACTATAAATCCAGCTTTACAACCAAGTTATTTATTATTTTTGTCTTCCATTACAGCCTGTTAAATAACTTCAAAAATTGTGGTTTCCAATTTAGTTTTAATATTGGGACATTTTATTTCTTTCATTTTTGCACCACAGTATTGTAAAAAAAAAATCAGTAGCATATGTCCTCAGTCCCCAGTAGCTTGGGGTCCTCAGGTACTACGATACTATAACAAAACAAGTCAACGCGCATGTTTTTGTGACGCAAGCACGAGACAACTTTAATAAGGGTTAGTTAAATGCTCATAAGTGTTCATGTTAAATATGTTGCTGTGTTAATCGAGTTTGCTATCCTGTGTATTTCAAAACGTAGTGAATGATATTTTTATTTATTCATTGATGTAGTAAAGACTTTGTTGGTTTTAGACACACTTTAACAGCAGAGCAAATGTTTCTATAGATAATAATATATATTAATGCCCATTTTAATATAACTTTAAATAATACATTATTTTTGATAGGTTTTTAAAAAAAGTTACTTTGGATGTATATAGTGAACTGGAACATATTCTTCGTAGTTATAATGGTCACACATTAGAAATAAAAATTTATTTAAAAAACTTAATAGAAGCTGCAAAATATGTAAATGTAGTGAAGATGTAAAATTACTTTTTTTATTTGTAAAATGTATTTTAATATATATATATATATATATATATATATATATATATATATATATATATATATATATATATATATATACAGGGTGGTGAATCGTCAAACGGGCCATAGGAAACTGAATGGGAAATTCTAAATTGTTGAATTCCTGCTTCCCTAATTATTTTACACCAAAAGTCATGGGAAACTATTTGTAGAGGAATCAAATATGTATCGAAAACAACAGTTAAAATTATTCTATGACTTAAACGTATTCCAAAATTTTGCTAAAATATAATACATTTTTCTGTGAAAAAATGTGTATTACGTGTTGCGTTTTGTCATATTATTGTTTCTGATATTTTACAATATTTAAATCAATTATATTACATTTATCTATGATTTAAATGGCCAAAATTTTGTGATTTATTTTTAAAAAAAATTAAGTTGATTAAAAAATGTACTCAGTTGAGAAGAAAAAAGCAATAATAAAAATGTTTCATTCATGTTTTATTATAACATTTGTTATAGTTTTATGTTTAGAAATTATCATATATTATTATTAGGAATAAACATCACAGTAACAGTATATTGGAATTCATTGAATTGTTGTATAACTGAACTTAACATGGAATTAAATTTTAGTGAATTAGAATATCTTACGTTAAATAGAGATCCGGTAGTGGCAGGAAAAGGTATGCGCTATTGCCTGAATACAACATTATGCGATTTTTCGTCAACTGAGTATATTTCATTATATTGATCGATTTGTAAACAATATAATTTATTGTTCACAAAGTAATAATGTTCATTAGTAGTAGTATTTAGTAAAATTCATTGTTTATAATTTAATCATAAAATAAAAAAACTGACAATTCATATTGTCAAACATCTGACATAAATATGACAAAACACAAACGTCCTAATATATATTCTTGCATTACGTGTGGCCTAACTTTTAGGGGTGGCCTGAAAAATGTATTATATTTTTGCAAAATTTTTAAGTACATTTGAGTCGTACAACGGTTTTAACATTTGTTTTTAATTCAGATTTTAGTCCTCTACAAATAGTTTTTTATGACTTTTGATCTAAAATAATTAGGGAAGCAGCAATTCAACAATTTAAAATTTCTCATTGAGTTTTCTATGGTCCGTTTGACGATTCACCACCCGGTATATATATATATATATATATATATATATATATATATATATATATATATATATATATATATAAAATCAATAACCCTTCTACCCTAAGGTGTTGGGTGTAAAGTCTCTTTTAGTTTTCATGTACAAACTTCCTCCAATTCTTCTTGTTGCTTGCCAACTTCTTCGCTTGTTCCTTGGTGACTCCTCTCCTGTCTAGGATGGCGGCAATTTCATCGTCCCAGGTCTTCATGGGTCTGCCCCTCGGTCTTTTCAAGGTTCTTCTCGCTTCCCACACTTGTTTCACTTGGCTTTTTTTATCCATCCTTACCATGTGGCCGTACCATCTCAGTTGGGCTTCTTCGATTTTCTTCTCTATTGACTGGACTTTAAGGCGTTCTCTTATTTCATTGTTCCGTATCCTGTCCATTCTGGTCACCCCTAGTACTCTTCTTAGATACTTCATTGATATACTTTGCAGTTTACTTTTTAGTCTGGTGGTGAGCGTCCAGCTTTCACATCCAAATGTTAAGATAGGTACAAAAACTGTGTTGTAGATAGCTATCTTTGCTTTTTGGGATACTTCTTTTTTCGATAGGAATGTGCTCTTAATTGCGTGGTATATCCGGGAAGCGTTTGCTATTCGATTATTTATCTCTGCTTCTTGTGTACCCTTACTCTCTAGTTGCACTCCCAGGTATTTGAAGGTTTCTACTTGTTCTAAAGTATAGTTATTGATTTTAATGTTTGTATGTTGGTCTGTTTTCCCACATACCATCACTTTGGTTTTACTTTCATTAATTCTCAGATTGCGTTTCTCAAGTTTATCTCTCCATATTTGGAGGTTTCTCTTAAGTGCGTCCTCGTTTCTTCCAAATACGACGAGGTCATCTGCAAATGCGCACTCCGCAATCTGTATCATTTCCAGGTTTCTATGTCCAACAAATAATCTCGATGTTTCTTCTCTAGTTTCCTTCATTACATCATCTAGTACAATATTGAACAGGATAGGGCCTAGTACACCTCCTTGTCGTAAGCCATCATTGACTCTAAACTCTTCTGATTCCATATTATCTGTTCTTACCCTGTTTCTTGTGTTCTTGTATAGGCTCATAATAGCTTTTCTGAGTTTGCCGTCTACTTCTCTGTTTCTTAGGCTTTTGTCTATTTCAGTTCGCGGGGTTCTATCAAATGCTTTTTCGAGGTCTATGAAGGCTTGGTATAGTTCCGTACTTGTATTTCGTGCATTTTGTGTTAGATGCTTGAGTGTAAAAATATGGTCATGGATGCTTCTTCCCTTCCTGAAACCGCTCTGTGACTGCTCCAGCTTATGGTCTACTTCTTGTAGTAGTCTTTTCTCCAGTACTCGTTCGTAAAACTTTGGAAGGGATACTCAGGAGAGTTATACCTCTGTAGTTGCTGCATTCTCGTCTGTCACCTTTTTTGAAAATGGGTAGAATAACGCCCACTTCCCAGTCTTTTGGGATCTTGTTCTCATTCCATGCTTTATTGCAAACTTTTCTAAGCATTTCATTTCCATTTTCTCCCATATTTTTTAGCATTTCCGCAGTTATCTTATCATAGCCAGCTGCCTTGCCTCTTTTGAGCCTGAGTATTATTTCTCTTATTTCTTCTATTGTTATTTCGTTTTGGTTTGGGTTCTCAGATGTGTTTTCTTCAGTGTTGTCTATTTCATTATTATAGTCTTTTTGAGTCAGAAGGTCTTCGAAATATTCTCTCCACCTGTTCATAATACTTTCGTTCTCGCAGAGGATGTGGCCATCTTTGTTTTTAATTTGTTTTGGTGTTTGTTGTCTGTTCTCTGTTCTTAGGCTTCTCAGAGTTTTGTAAAATAGTTTTTGGTTAGTGTGGTAGTCTTTCTCCAGCTTATTCCCAAAATCCTCCCAGCTCTTCTTTTTTGCTTCAATCACCATATCTTTTACTTTTGCCCTCTGTTGCTTATATTTTTGATAGCTTTCTGCATTCTGGTTCCCTAGATATTTTTTCCACGCTAGCTTCTTGGATTTGACCTCTTCTTTTATTTCATTACTCCACCAATTCGTACATTGTCTGTTTTTATTGATTTTAGCTATTCCGCAGATTTGCTTGCCCCCATCTAGGAGAGATTCTTTAAGTTTTTGCCAAGTTTCGTCTAAGTCATAGTTCTGGTTTAAGTGCTTTTGTAGACTATTGTTCACATAGCTTTTGTATTTCTGTGCTATTTTCTTATCTGCTAACTTGTATGACCTAATAACTGCGTTGGTGAGGTTTCTTGGGGTTCTGTCTCCTTTTCTTGGTACCTTCTGCGTGCGTTTTTGTTCCACACCGATACTAGTTCGGGATACTACCAGATAATGGTCGCTATATATTTCTGCTCCCCTTCTGACTCTGACATCTTTGATACACTGTCTTAAGGGTCTGTTTACCAATACATAGTCAATAATGGACTTTTCTCCTCTACTCTTGACTTCTCTGGTATATTTGTGCACATCTTTGTGTTGAAAAAAGGAATTCATAATTATCAGGTCATTCTCTCTACAAAAGTCTATAATTCGTTGACCATTATTGTTTCTTACTTGTTCTCCGTGTTGTCCTAGTACATCCGAGGATTCTTGGTCTTTTACGCCTACTCTACCATTGAGATCGCCAATTATTATTATGTTACCTTCTGCGCTATCTATGATCTCTGTCGCCTTTTCCCAAAAAATGTCCTTGGTGTTCGCTCTTTCAGTATCGTTTGGTCCATATATAACAAAGATGTTGACTAGTTTCTTCTCTTCGGTTGTCATTCTAATTTTTAGGATCCTTTCGGTAATACATTCCCAATCTTTTATGCTACTAGTCACGTTTCTATTGATGAGACAACCAACTCCTTCACGTGCTCTTTCTGACGGGGGTGCTCCACTGAGTATTAAAAAATGGCCATTTTCCAGAAACTGTGTGCTCTTACCTTTTCTTTTGGTCTCTGTGATCCCTAGTATGTCTATTTTAGTCTTATTAAATTCTTCTACAAGTTCAGCCTCCTTGCCGTTGAGACCTCTTACGTTCCATGTTCCTATTGTCCATCCTTCAGGTATTCTGGTTTTTTGAGTTGTCGTTGTTTTCACACTTTTAATCTCATTGATTACAGTTGCTTTGTGTATTTGTAAGCGTTTCTCATCTTCCTTCTTTTTTACGTTTCCACACTGGTCTTTGTATAGTGCTTTACTACTATTCATGTCCTTGTTCATTGCCTGTTTCGTCATCGTTTTTCCATTGCCGTTTTTTATTAGTTTTTTGGTTTATCTATCTTATTTTCTTTATTATTCCATTTCCATTCTTCCTTATTTACCCACAATTTATTTGTGCCAATCTTTACGTCGTTGCCTTTATCTATCTCTTCTCGTGCAATCATTCTTATATTTTTTTGTATTTGTCTTTCTTTCATTGTGGTGTCGTTGTTGATATATATTTTTTCCTTGTGGTTTTTTAGCTTGTACTTGTTCTTCATGACTTTGATTTTTTCTTCCTGATCTTCTAGTTTGATCAGACAGGTTTTTGTTCCCAGCTTGTATGCATCTTTAATTTTAACCTCAATTTCCATATATGTTTTGAATATATTCAACATCGCCTCTTTTATTACTCTTTGATCGTAGGTATCTATTAATATACCATTCAACACTACATTGTTTTTCCTCCTTTGTTTTTCCATAAATTCCATATTCTCCTTGATTTCTTTCAATTCCTCTTTAATTTCTTTGTTTTCTTGTTTTAGTTCTTTGTTTTCCTTCTTTAACTTTTTATTATCTTCGATGAGCTGTTCTACTGCTTCTTTACTGCTCTTTTGGTCGTTCTTTATCTCTGTGACATCTTTTGCCAACTTGTTCATCATTTTAATTATGGTATCTAGTTTTGATTCATGTTTATTCCGTGGTGAATTTGTTGATAGCTTTCTATTCTTCGTATGCCCTCCACTTTCATCATCTTCGATGTCATCCTCCCTCATTTTACTTTTTATTCCGTCGTCCGTTACTGAGCTATCGCTCTCCCAATCTTTTCCTTTCTCCAAAAACTTTTTCATTATTCGGCGCCAGGCACTATCTTCCACCTCAACGGTTCAGAGAAAACAGTGTCTACCGTTTATTTATTGCAACCAGCTAAAATATTGTCGCCTGGGATATTTTGCTCACATTGGCAACGTTGCATAAAAATTGGTGAAGACTTCAGTGAATGTTTTGCTTTTTATCTCGCTTATCAGTTAACCTCTTCGGTGTATTTTGGTAATTGCTTATAATTATTTCACTGACTCACCTTTTAGAAGTCCACTTTTTATAGTACTGATTAGTTTTTAACTTTGTTTTGCACTCTAACTAATTTTGATTGTTTATTTCTCGTTGTAACTCTCGATAAATCGGGTTAATTACAGCCGAAACAACAAACGTATTTATCTGTTTTTTTTTAAGTAAAAAGTGATACTCATACTTATAATAAATTGGCAAAGGTAAAGTTCATCATTGTATTGTGAACACAACTCTATCTAAAGTCGATGGATCAGACTTATTCAGTTCAATCACTGATAATATGAATGCCTTCACATCATCTTGGTGAATTATCTCATGGAGTTCTAGGAAAAACTGCTGAATCCGGGTAGTCGTTGGCAAGTCTGTTGTTCGTATAGGATGACGGAGATAAACTGTGTCATTTCCTAACCTCATTGAAGCAATTGATCCTGGAATCTCCCTAGGACGATCGCGGAATCTTCGAGGAATTAAAGACATCGAGGGTTGAATCAGAGATCCAGCAACTTCTGTTTCCTCAATGATAGGTGGATCTTCAGTCTCCATATCACCTTCGTCGGGATCATATTCAGGATCATCATCAGTAACAGATTGAGACTCCCCCACATCGGGATCAGTCTGGCTAGATGGTTGATAGGTAGGCCGTTTTGATGAGCGACTTTCTTCCGAGCGACTCCTTCTGCGTTTAGGGTGAGGACCTGTAAATATTTATTTTGTATTTTATATATATTATTCTGTATTTTAAAATACGAATTCTAAATAAAAAATTGGTATGTAATTTTTGTAAGAAAAGAGGACAAAAGATAAATTTGTTTACTCAGTTGCTGTAGTAAATATTACATGTTTTAGGTATGGCTTTAGAATGTATTTAATGAGAATTTTACTAAATTACAATTACAAAATACTAATACAAAGTTAACTACTTACTTTAAAAATGAATTTCATGTTTTAGGTATGGCTTTGGTGACAGTTGAGCACCAGATCAGAACTAAATCCTTGAAATTATATGAGTCGTATAATTTCAATGTGCGCTAACTCCACACGCAACATATTTTCAGTAAACGCAAAAAAATCTATTATTTCCGAGTACCTGTCTAAATGAATTGTAACTATTCTATTAGGGAATATAATTCTAATTTGTTTATAACCCTGATTTACGTAATTTGATTATTAAAAAAAAAAGATAAACATTGATTTATTTATAAAAAAAAATGGATATAGCGGATTTTGAAACTTACCAGTGGAGTTAGCGGATTTTGGAGATAACTACAGGTGAATTTACCGGCTTTTGTAACGAATTATTTTTTTGCTCTTATACAGGTTGTCTACATGAAAAAGTCAGTTACTGAGACTAATATTTATATTTAAATCACAAAATTAAGGCATACGAAACTATATTAAAATAAAAAAAATTAAACAAATCGTTCATTTTCTACTACTCTTTCACAAACAATACCCTCATTTTCATTCTCCTTATTACTTGAAAAACCACATATTTCTTATCTGGAAGTCGACAAGGACCGAATTGATCCTTGGTTCAATGATTTTCGTTCTAAAATTTTATCAGAGCCCAATAAATATCCTCAGTGGAAAATAGAGGATGATTTTGTTTTTAAATCAATTCCTTCTGAATTACCTGTTTCCACTAATAATAAAGAGTGCAAAATTTTAGTACCGAAACCCCAAAGAAATGATATTATCACTTCTTGCCACGATCCCGCTACCTGTGCCCATCTTGGCTATTTCAAAACTTTAAATCGGATTCAAGAGTTATATTATTGGCCCAAAATGCGGAAAGATGTACGAGAAGATTAACGAGAAAAATCCGCTAGGTTCTCTTGGCAAATAATTGCCGTAGATCTTATTGGTCCACTTCCTCGCTCAAAAAGAGGATACACTTTTCTTCTTGTTGTTACTGACTGGTTTTCGAAATTTACTTTGATCCATCCTTTGCGGAAAGCTACAACGCAAAATATCGTTAATTATCTCGAAAATGACGTTTTTCTTATATTCGGAGTCCCTCAATTTCTTATATGTGATAACGCCCGAAATCTTAATAATTCTTCGTTAAAGAATTTATGTAATAAATATAAAGTCCAAAAAATATGGTTTAATGCTGTTTATTCGCCTCAGTGCAACTTTGTTGAACGTAGCAATAAAACCATAGGTACTGCTATTAGGTGTTATATTAAAGATCATTCCGATTGGGATAAAGAAATTCCAAAAATCCGCCAAGCCATAAATACCGCTAGACATGAAGTCACTAAATATACCCCATCGTTTCTTAACTTTGCGAGGCATGTCCCTATTGCCGGTAACTATTATTCCTCATATCCCGATAATTCTCTATCTACTATTACTTCAGAAAAACATGACCAATATGTTTCTGAAATACAAGGGTTAAGTCAAGTATTTGATGAAATACAACTTAATCTGAATAATGCGTATCAACGCAATGTTAAGACGTATAACTTACGGCACGCGATGTACAATTTCACGTCGGTGATACAGTTTGGCGACGAAATAAGGTGCTATCAAAAGCTGTCGATAAGTTTATAGCTAAATTAGCACCCAAATATATCTTATGTGCGGTAGTTGAAAAGCTATCCCCCCTCGTATATACTTTGAGAAATCCCGATGGTTCAAATGCTGGGAACTGGCATATTAAAGGTTTGAAACCATATCTCAATGATTCTGATAATTCGTCAAGTAGTGATGAATCCGATCAGAATTAGTTTGTTTTGTTTATCGTTTAATATTATCTACAGTCCTATATATATATATATATATATATTATATATATATATATATATATATATATATATATATATACATATATACAGTCAAAATCGTTTACAACGACACCGGCTATAACGTACAATCGGATATAACAAACAAAATAATAGGTCCCATAAAATGACATACAAAAAACGCATTTATATTGCTTATAATGAACAAATCGGTTAGAGCAAACGTATTTCTTGGAACACTACTAGTAAAAATATTGGTTACAGCGTACATCTTAATAAATAAGTTTAAAAGTGCTATCCTGTAAAGTTATGAAAATGGACATTGTAGTGTTGTATTTCTCACAGGTATTACCGATATTTAATACCACGAAATGAGAAGTAAGGATTTATTAATTTATGGTTATAGTACATCCGGACAGGCATCTACTGTCCTTTAGACAGTTAGACCTCCCAAGACGGGTCCATTGTATTACAAAATTTTGTTTATACATATTTCACCATTTGGCCTAAGCCAAGAGTTTCTGAATTTGAATTCAGTTGTGTCTAGCCTTCATTGAAAAAATGTCACGGAAACAATTTACTATTGAGGTACAGTTTGGAATAATTTGCCGAGTCGATTCCGGTGATTCCGCGAGTTCGATTGCCCGGGAATTTAAAACGTCACGCTCGACAATTGCTGGAATAATGAAAAGGCGAGAGAAAATTATTAAGCATTTTAATAAGTGTGAAAAAGGAAAACGCGTTCGGTCATCAAATTACAGTGACATTGAAAGTGCTTTGCTCGATTGGTTTAAACAACAACGCGCAAACAATGTACCCGTGAGTGGGCCGATGCTTCAGGTAAAGGCTGATGCTTTCGCTGTGATTTTGAAGAAGAATTTTAAGTATAATGCTTCCTGGGTTCAACGTTTTCGAGCTCGCCACAATATTGTCCATGAAAAAATTTCAGGTGAGTCAGCAGTTGTTGACAGCTCAATTATAAATAACTGGGTTGAAAATGTGTGGCTTACACTCAGGTCCGACTATAGCGATGATGAAATTTTTAATACTGAGGAGATGGGGTTATTTTTTAGACTGACATCTGATCACACGTTAAAGTTTAAAGGCGAGAAATGTTCCGGTGGTAAACTCTCAAAAGAGCGTGTTACAGTTCTTGTTGCAGCCAACATGTCCGGTTCCATAAAAAGGAAGCTTTTGGTGATAGTAAAAAGTAAAATGCCGCGCTGTTTTAAAAACGTGAAAAATCTCCCTGTTGATTATGATTTCAATAAAAAAGCCTGGATGACGTCAGCTATTTTTGAAAAGACTTTACTAAAATGGGACAGTGAACTTTTACAACAAAAGAAACACATAATTTTAATTGTCGACAACTGTCCGTCCCACCCCCCAGTTGACAGGTTAAAACAAATTAAACTCGTTTTTCTGCCTCCAAATTGTACGTCTGTACTGCAGCCCATGGACCAAGGAGTTATAAGAAGTCTTAAAGAATCGGTGTACAAAATCATCGAAAAGAGAGAGAATAACGACGATACGAAAGTCAGTATTCTTGACGCTGTACTAATGATATCAAAGGCATGGGAATCTGTGCGGAAGGAAACGATCATCAACTGTTTTCGTTTTTCCGGCCTAACTAAAGACTTAAAACCATCAGGAGTCGCATACAACGATATTGCACAAACGCATTTGCAGGATGCCATTTCCCTTTCCAGTTCTGACTGCTCTGCAGATGACTATGTACGAGTGGATGACGAAATAAGTACGAGCGAAGAACCTTCAGATATTGACATCGTACTGAGTCACCAAACTAGTGACAAACAAAGTACTGATGAGGCTGATGAAGAATTGGAAGATTTCGGCAAAATCCCTACTGTTGCTGAAGCGTATGCTGCTTGTTCCACCATACGAGCATTTATTTAGACTGCTGAAACTTCACAGAGTGTAGAAGAATCATTATCGATTGCTTCCACATCAATTGAAGAGTTAATTGGAAGAAGGGTACAAGTTAAAAATTTTAGTTTTGAGATAATCGCAGTTAAAGTTTCAGATTTGAGGTGGCTTATAACTTTTCAGTTACATTACTTCTTAAATATATTTTGGTGGTAAGTAATAGGCATTAAAGTCATTATTATATGAAATATAACTAGTCGGATTTTTGATGATATCAAATAGAGCTCTTTATTAAAAAATTATATTTGTGCCCTTCTTCCATACACCAAGTACATTTGTTAGTGTTACTTTCTGTATATTAAATGGCGTTAAAGAGTACATGTACCCTTCTTGCCTGCCAGATTAATTACTTTTTTTTTATTTTCCATTGAAAAAATATACCTAGGGATATTCGTAGGAAATTTGAAATTAAATTCTTGAATCACTTGTTTCATTGTATTAGAAAAATTTCAATTTTAGATACAAGTAGTAACAAACTTCGTAATTTGTTAAAAAATTATTCAAAATACAAATCAAAATAAAACTGATTAACATTACAAAATGCACATTACAAAAAATGACTTTACAACCCAATCTTTAGACGTTAGTTTTTTGGAGAATATTTTCGTAAAACCACTTGTGTTGCTCGGGAATATATTCTATTTGCTTCCGCAAATCAGCAATCTTTTCTACTGAGATTTTATTTTCCTGGTTTCTTCTCTTAATGACAATATTTTCTTGTGGAGACCAACCAGCTTTTCTTTTGAGGTCAACCATTAGAAAAGGTGTATAGCAGTCAAAAGAAGACTAATATAGATAACTACCGAATTCCACAGTCCTTATCCACCTTACTTCATCCCTGTAGTTTACCTTTTGTTTCAATGTATTTTCAGTCCTTATTACCAAATTCATGTCAGTTTTTAATTGATCGAAATCGTAGAAATGTTGCTGCATATCTATTATTTGGGATTTTTTAATGCTTCCTTGTATTATTTTCCTATATTCATCAGGACTATAAATATTTTGGTGCTTTCTTAAGACCTTTTCCACTCTACCAAAGTCACGATCAGAATCCAAATAAGTGTGACCCACTTCTGGGAATTTATGATCTATTATTTTAAACTTTGATTTTAGTATAAGGTACTGATACAGCAGTATAAGGTTACTGTTTTTATTCTGCCCTCCGCATGAATCAGACCATACTATGAGGTGATCTTTACCTGCAATCATATTTTCACACATAATTGTAAAATAATACAGACAACTCATAATCTCGTTACTCCCTTTAGTACCAAAGTCTTCAGTCCAGTTAAGCATAACTGTGCTGTGATTAACTTCATCTCCATTCTTTGTTACAAAATGTATACCAAAATTAAAAAACCAAATTTGTCTGAGATAGAATGATAAAGAAACTGAAAGTTTTGGCAGGGGCATTAGCTGCTGAAGATCCATGGTAAGAAAGCACATTTGTTCATTCTCTTCACATTTTTGCCGATCAGACTTGATAAGGCTGTAACCGAGAGCAGCGTTCTCTTTGTGAGTTATTAACTGAGTATCTTCATTGACTAAATCACATTTTGAACAAGTGTCGCTCCTTGGAAGACCAAAAGAAAAATTGAGTTCTGTACAGAATATTTTTCTATATTGACTTTCTTTTATTAAAAATGAGTTGTCTTTAGATTCCTCTTTACATGTTTCTTTATACAACTCATACATCTTACGAAGGGATAAAGTCGGCGATAGAAACTTTTTGTGGGGATTTTTGGTTCTCGAATAATGAGATTCCTCTGCTGGAAAGGATCCTATATGTTGACGTATATATTCAAGTACTTCTTCTTTAGTTTTGTGAGGCCTATTGCTATGTTTTCCTCTCCTATCATGAGTAGGGGCACTGAATCCTTCGCACAATTTTTTTTGAATTACATTTAGTTTCTTGGCACTAATTTGATGAAGGTTCATAAATGCCTTCTTACAAATTTGAACAGTACCAGATTCTGATTAGATGAAATAGGTATATGTGTAATCTCTCTTTATTTTCGGGTTTCTCTTACCAAACTTGCATGGTTGGCGTTTCATACTTTGAAACAGGTATATATTTTTGTTATTTACATCAAGTGTGTAGTAAGTATTCATAATACGTATCTTGTCTTTTATTGTGAAATTTTCGTTACATTTCTTTTTACAGGAACATATAGGCGTTTCGCACATTTTTTTTTGCAGGAACTAACTGTCCTTTGTAATTTTTATACTCAAGACCTTTTTCTCTATTTATGTAATTGATCTTTCGTTTCCACGTTTCTGGATTGCACTGTCGTTTTCTTGTTAATTTTTCTTTAGCAGGATAGTCGTGTTTACGTTTTCGTGCTATATCCAGTGGTTCTATTAATGTTGGTTGAGTTGACTGTTGATTGATATTGGTAGGTATTTCGGATTCATATTTAATATTATTTTCATCGCTGATATGGTCTAAACTTGTCACGTTACCTGGTATTGCCAATTCTTGAACCAGATCAGAATTAAATAATAATTGTTGATTATTATTACTAGCAGTAGCGTAGACTTCTTCTGATGGATAATCTTTGTTCTGAACAGAGTTCAAAGTCTGCAGCTCATTTCCTTCATTCATCAGACTTTCATCACTGTCATCACTACTGTCTGGGATGTAATTATCTGATGAACCTGCAGAAAATGGTTCACTTTTCGATGAAGTACTATCTGAAAAGGAAAAGAAAATATTTGGTACATGGTTCCTGTTCTCATAGCTTTACAAAATGTGGTTCTACATAAGTATGACTTTGATCCTACGTTAAGTATCATCAAATGGATGTTTTTCTGTATTTATGTGAGATTGAGAACTAGATAAATCGGTACTTGATACAGTAGATCAAATTTTGTTTGAACTTATTGAGGAACTATGTAAGTCGCAGTATAAAAACTATTTTCTTTTTTTTTTGAGAAATATAGGTAAAGATATTTGACTATGGATATTACTATGGATATGTATTACATTTAAAAAATAAAACTTTGCCAACGAAAAACTTAGTAACACCCTATACATTCCGAATATTATAACAATGATAACTTTGTTTTGAAGAATATTATTGCAAAAGCAAAAGCAGCTTTTTACATGACATGAAAAAGATTATTATTATGAGAGATTAACTTTAAACATATTGATTTAAAACTTATATACTATCATTGTATATATTTGTAATATTACCGTACCGTTTACAATAAAAAACAAAAAAATACTAACCATATTCATCATTGGCTGCAGAACTAGTAATTTTTTGCTCAAATAATTCAGTGTCATTATTCCTGTTGGATTCTGCTCTAGTCACTAATTCAAGAATTTTTTTTCCTCTAGTTTTGCTCATTTTCGCTAAAGAATGAAAAAAATCCACTTTATAATACAAAAACTGCACCTTTTCTATCAACACCACGATTAGCATCAAAGCATAACCACAAATCTACAACGTTTCACGCCTTAATGCACGAACAGAGTGAGAGCGAAATACTAACTACCTGCGTTTCAAAATCAAAAAGATTCCTTTTGAATGAAGGTCATTTCTCTTAGGATAACAGAGTTGTTGTAGGAATGGGTTAATATCGTAAGTATCTTTCATCAAACGACATTCTATAAATAAAAATTATATTAACAATGCAGAAAAATGGGCATAAAACATATTAAATCCTTCATCCATGAAAAACAATGACCAGCTTTTAGGCATTTGTAAAGTGAAGAAGGCTACTAACACGTTTGAGTTCTTTTATGTTTAAATTGTTTCATTAATATTTTTTTCTTTATTTGTGTATGAAGGTTTCAAACTGACATGAATTATTTTTCCACCAGACAGTTGAAAAATAACCTCATTAAACTTGACTTTTAGAAGATTCAAAAATTAAAGACCCTATTTTACAACTGAAAACGTGTACACCTTGCAACTTGAATCCTTCTTGCACTTGCTATTTTCCTTAATTTTAGTCGTAGAGCAATGAAAGTCAGACACAATGCAACTATATAAAAAACTGTACACATTGGAATGATTTACCGAAGAAGGGTTCAAGTTACATATTTGCCTTCTTCCAATTAACTCTTCAATTGAAAAAATGTTTTTTTTTCAGAAGTTCAAGGAAGGCGACAAACAAAAATTACAGACTTTTTTCATTAAATATTCAGGTAAAATGTGTTTACATATTTTGTAATACATATATGTATGTATTTTTTTGTCTTTTTAAAATAAATAGTATATGTATGTACATATTTAGATTTGCTTAAGTACAATAAACACATATTTTAAATGTTATGTATATGTTATTATAACATATTATAAGTATAGTTAAAGTAACACATTTTTGCGTCATAACCCTAGGTACAACGAACTAACTGTCCCTATTAGTGTAATATCGTTTATAGCAACCTGTTTATTATAACCGATAGAACTGCTTACAGAGAACACTGGCTACAACGTACAAAAAGCACCAGTCCCCCGAAGTTCGTTATAAACGATTTTGACTATATATATATATATATATATATATATATATATATATATATATATTATATATATATATATATATATATATTCATATATGAATATTTTTCTATCCTATCTTCTCTTGTCTACCTCTTTGATTGCCCACCAGAAGTCACATATCTTTGAGTACGGTTAGGTGAAAAAACATCACCATATCTTTATCTATTAGATCGGCTAGTGAGCTAATTACTGGCTGATCTCTAGTATCTTACCGATAAGTGAAAAATCACTTAATTTATCTTTGAGCAGAACTCAATATCTTACCGATAAGTGACAAGTCACTTAAACTACCTTTGAGTAAAGTTTAATTTATCTTTGCTCGCTATCTTGTCTTATCTTCTTATCTATCTTATTTAGGTGGAAAACCACTTAAAATTATATGTGCGAAAGCTCATTACCTGGTCAGTGGGGCGAAAAATCATTTGCTTACTGCACCGTTTAAGTTGTAATAACTTTAATTGCGTTATTATACTTTTATTATCTTTATAGTGGTTATAGTAACTCCTATATTATCTAAGAGAAGTTTTTTTTTATTTGAAAAAAAACTGATACTCAATCCTTTATGTATTTATCAACCCCGAATGGCGATAAACTATTTTTGCTCTGTCCTACGGCCAGTCATAAATCAAGCTACCATGTGTGAATCAGGAGTATGAAACTCTCGACGCAAATATTTTCTCCTTCCTTTTCTTCTATATTTCGGAATCTGTTTTGACCTTACTAGTTGTCACGAGAGGAACGGCTAGGATGATGATCTGGGATTCGTCCGCTAGGGACCTGTTGAGCTTTTAAGGAAGACAGACACATTCCTCTTAATTCTTCTTATCCTTTCATTCTTTTAGTACTGATGTTGTCTACAGACCTCTTTCCCTGATATGACTTAGAAGTTTTCTTTATGTCAACTTCGACCCGATTGTGACTTTACCGATTGTGACCCTAAATTAAATTTAGGCGTGTGATACGCGAAGCTATCAACCGACAACCAGGTACTTAATTTCTTTTCTTCTTCTTCTACTCGTATTAATGCTAGTTGAGTTTTATTTAATTCTTTTTGACTTCCACTTTGGCATATGCTTTCCATTGTGATTCGGATTTTATCCAGTGTTGTTATTTAAGCCATTTTGATACCTTATTATTAATTAGAGATTTCCTAAAAATAGCTCGTTCTCTAATTTATCTTAACGAATTACTTATGAGTAATGATCTCGATGCTATCTCTTAAATAGGCATTTCTTTTGTATCGAGATTTATCGTTTTAATTTTGTTATCTTGACGTTGGGTTACTTCATTTCTTAATGATGTTAACGTCTTTCATATCTTGTACTTCTTTTCGAGGCACGTTCTTCGAATCGTTTGAAGGGTATATAAAAAAAATGTATCCTTAGGTTTTGATCGGAAACCGTTTTCTTTCTTCTTCTTCACCAGTTTCCTCTCCTGGGAGGGGCTGTGTAACATTTTTTTTATTATTAATATATTAAATTATTTTTAATTTCTTTTACCCCCGTGCGATACGCCGATGATTAGGGATCCCCGTGTTTACGATAGGAAATAATATTGTAGATACCAAGCTAAAATGGAATTCCCTAATTAAGAAAGGTTTTTAATCCTTTCGTCTTAATACTCTGTATGAAAAGAACAAATGCTTTCCGATATGCAGTTTCCTTTTCATAAATTGATAATTTTCGTCGTAGGCCCATATCTTTTGACAATAACTTAATCCCAAGTATTGTCTGTTTCTTATGTCCAATTGTTAATACTGATTATTTTACCTCAAACTTCCCAATAGTCGTTAAGGCCTTACCTTCTGAGAAACAAATACAACTGTCCTATCATTCTTGAGTAGGGTAATATTTTCTTCTTCCTTTTTCAGGGACAGTTGGTGAAATTTTTAGTAGAACCAACTTACTGGTTGGTGGGCAGTTGTTGAGTGAGGTAATATCTTGTGAGACTTTTTGGTGGGCCGTTGTTGAGTTAAGGCTAATATCTCGTGTTACGCTTTGCTCACTTTATTTCTTATCTTATCGTCTTTGTGAATTATTTTCTAAGTGTGTATACACTTTATATTTGAGTTTTCTTTCCTTAGACTATATTAAATTATATATAGTTCTACACTACCTTTAATGGTTATTAAATTCAGTGTTTAGTACCAGAAAAGTATTAAATTCAATGAATTAAGCTGCTTTCGTCAAGATCTACTGTAAGTAATCTTTATCTACAATTATCTGGGCGAGTAATATGGTATGGTACCATATCACCTGCCATAATCTGGACGTATCATCTATATCTTCACCTGTAGATTGCCGATTTTTGAATGTAATTGAACCATTCAAGAAATTTCTATAAATATTACCTATGAACATACAAGTCTCAGTTTTGTATTAAATAATAGTGCGAGATAGTTAATTGACTTAACCAAGTGCGGTTTGGTTTATGTTTTCATTCCTGTAACCTTTTTGTTTTTTTTTTTTTTGTAAATTTAGAGTTAAGTAATTTTTGCTATCTTTTATATTTACTATAGTTTTTGTTCATTATCTTTCCTATGATATCTCGAGCTACGCCAAACTATATTTGTATATGATTGCCTTATATGTTTTGGTAAAGGTATTTTTTTTTCATTGCATTATAGCTTAATTTTATACATATATAACACCATTTCATAGTTGTGTATTTTTATTACCTGGGTTGCATTTAGCAGCATCATAATTTTGTGTTTAATATATTGTTATTGTTTTATGCATGTATTTTATTTGTCGGCTCCTAACAAGTTCCCTGATAAAATAATAGCTCTGAACAATTACTATCTTTAAATATTACTATGCTTTTGAACTGTAGAAAGATCAGGCTGATTAAGTTTCGTAGGTAAGTAAGTGTAATACTTAATATATTTATTATTTGTTTATACATTGCGTTGACCCGATTTATTTGATAATTTACTGTTGGTATCTTTCCTTGGGTTTGATCTCTGAACCTAAATATCTTTTCTTATCTCTTTTCTTTTCTAAGGTTTTCTTAATTTTCTCCTTAACCCCAAAAAATTGAGTGCCGCCCTGTTTCTATCTTCTCTTATCTTTGGTAATTTTACCCATCTATCTTTTTGTTTATTTCTGTATCTTTTCTAATATCTCTTATCCTTTCTTTACCTATTTCTTCCGTTGGATCCATTCCCGGTTCCAAAAGCTAGTTTCGAACCCACGACTCGCCCTCCACCAACCATCTGGCTGCCGTCCGCAGTGTCTCCATTGGTTATTTTTCTAGCACCACCCAAAAAAGATTTCCGAGGTTACACCATTAAGGTAGGCCTGTTCAGCATTGTAGTAATAGTTTAAGTCGGATAATTCACGCCAATTCTCTCCGTAATGCTTCTGTAGTAATTTACAGACATCATTAACTTTTTCTTTTTTTAAGTTAGTTCCCACAGGTAAGTTAATAGGTGATAAGAAGGATACAGATTTACCCTTTTTGGTAACCAGTTTTTTATCATTTCTTTCACTCCTGTAATTTTCCTCTCCTTGTACGGCAACATTCGTTTTCCCTTTATATAAAAAAATCTTTTTTTTTAAATATTGAAACCAAAATGCCAACTTCCTGGAGGTTTAAATACAGCATTGACTGCGTTTTTCCAGTCTAAAACTGGTACTTCCTGCGAGAGATGGAATGTTTGTCCATGCTGACTTAAAATTTTCACATATTCTTCTGGCTTCATGATGACTTCTCTTGAATACAGCCACTTGTAACACATACCAATCAAAATTGTGTTTTTGTTTTGGCCACCACAGCCGTCTGCAAATAACCTCAATATTATTGTGTGTTCTGGTATGTTTAGAGTCTTCAAAGCATGGTAAACTGCACTTGCGATTTCATTTGACCCTTTGGGCCTCTTTGTTTCATACCAATAGTAACACAAAACATTTTCAGTACTCAGCTTACTTTTAGAATAGCCAATGACAATAGTGAAATTATAAAAGTTATATTGCCTACTAAAATATGCACTCTGGTCAGGAAGTTTTGGTAGGCAATGATTTTTCTGGCAGTCAAAAGAAATTGACATTATTTTACTGTCTTCATCTTTGAGTAGGTTATAAAACGCTTTAGCTTTTAAGTTATGTACTCGTTTAGTTACCATTAGATACTGCTTTTCTTCATAAGTTTTAGCTACCTTTATGTTCTCCAGTAATTCGGTACAGCGGGGGCATACATCAGTTCGAGGGCTTCCAAAACCAATATTATAATTAATGTTCAATTCTTTCCTGAAAAATGATTGCTTCACTTTATTTTCCAGAGATGTGCTACTATTATACAGCCTCCACATTCTTTTTATGTTGAGATCAGCGCTCAATTACACTCGTCCATCCGATTTTCCTCTACAATAATGTGCTTCGCGGCATTCAAACGACTGAATGAAATTGTGAATAGCGATACGCTTTTCTTCGTTTTTCTGAGATCGGTGATCTCCACCTCTGGTTTCTTTTGCTAATCCACCTGACGATTGGTGTGACCAGTTATTCTGTCCTTGTTGATACGTAAAATTGACATAAAAGCTGATTTGCAAACACGCAATTTTTTTCCATCAGTTTTGTTATAAAGGAAATATTTTGTACTCATTGTTCTGGAACTTCGACCTCCATTTTTAGGTCGATGTCTTTGAATATTTTTGTCACACAGTTCTTTAAAATGAAATTATCTTGGTATATTTTATTATGTTTTGTGTAAAAGTGCTTGTGTATGTTTATGATATCGCTCATTGTCAAAGAACCACACTTTAAGCTTTTTGTATTATGTTTACATTTCGGTAAAACGGGCAAATCAGCAGGTGCATATCTGAAAAAAATGAAGGTACTTACTCATAATACATGACGGAATTATCAAAAGGAAAACAATGGATTTAAACGGGCATTACGCATTTGCGAGCACTCTAACCTAACCAAGCATTTATATGACATTTAACATACGCTTAAATGGCGTCAGAGTTGCTAAGTCTCAAGTTTTTTCATACTCTCACATAATATTATACAAATGTTGATTAAAGTGATATAAAAAATTAATAGTATAGATTTTAGTTAAATTAAAGATTATAATCAAATGCACATACAATAAAATTGATTAAAATGATATAAAAAATTAATAGTAAAAGTTATGGGGAAATATATAATTTTTAAATTTAGTTACAACCACAGAAAATAAGATCGAAAAACGTGTTCTTTTACATTTTTGACCTGGCCGTAGTTATAAATAAATACCCTTTTAACGGTTATGATTCACAAGTGTCATTGTAGCGGGTTGACCATTCGCACCTAATAATAATGTCCTAATAGATAAGATTTGGAAAGTGCTAATTTACAATATTGCATTTAAAGTAACAGAAAATATTGAAAATATTTGTTTTATACTTATTTAAAACTTGTAGCTTCTCATAATACAAATTATAATTTCGTAAAAGTAACTTATATTTTAAACCTTCATACACATTTTACAAAAAAAATACGGCAAGTTTTATACTTATTTAAAATTTGTAGCTTCTCATAACACAAATTATTATTTCGTAAAAGTAACTTTATATTTGTAGCATTCATATACATATTTTACTAAAATAAATACGGCAACACTGTGATGCAGTGCCTTGAGGAAAATATATTTGGTTAGGTTAGAGTGCCCGCAAATGCGTAATGCCCCGTAAGCTCATCTTACAAGTGTATAATAAATAAATAATTGTAAATCATAGAGAATCAATGTTACCCTAATGTTATTGTTATGAATTGTCAACAAAACGGACATGCTGTATCACCTTACTAATAGTACCTAAAGCCATAGGAAAAGACATAATTTTAACTCACCTTTTTTCCTTCAATTTGTTCTTTTTCCATAAATCTGGCTGAGTTTTTCTTTTCCTTCCTTTATTAGGACATGCTTTTTTAATTTGTTTAGTTAGTTCTTCCATAATTTTAATTAATAAATGCAAATTACCGACAGCAATATTCACACAGTTTTGCACTGTACCGCCATATTGAAATCTTCAGAATAGAGTGTTGTGATTGGTCGAAACGGATGTAACGGGATTTGGAAGTAAGTACGAAAGAAGCTAGCGGGTTTTTTTAACAAATTCGTAAGTTTGTTGTCAAATTTAGTCGGGAGCTGGCGGTTTTAGGCCCAAAAAGAACATAATGACATCTGAAAAATTGCACAGACTATCTAAAAGCAAAGATATTTCAAAATGTGTAAAAAGTGGAGTTAGCGGATATTGGAATTATACGACTCATATATAGTTGATGGTAAAGGTCCCTCATTGCTTGGGAGAGAGTGGATACATTCATTAGATATAAATTTACATAAAACACAGTCTCAATTGCAGAAAAGGAGTTACAACAATTGTTTACAAAATATAAAAATTTATTTGACAAATCTATTAGACAATTTCTGATTTCTGATACCAAAGTTACACCTACCTTACGTAGTACTTCAAGAATATGTAAACCTATTGTAAAAATGAATTTGTAAAAAAATCGTTGTTAAGGGAGAAAAAGTTTGATGTATAGACATATTTAAGTTTGTATTACAGATTGTAAAAGAAAAGAAAAGGAGAGAACCGCATAACAGAAGGTTAAGATTAATAGTTTTTAGTATTGTACATATATATTAAAATGAAGTAGTTTTTAAGTAATATGTATTTTATTCTACTCTAAATACACAGTACACAACAAAAAACAATCGGTATTGAGCGATTATTTGGTATAAAAATACCAAAAATTAAAAAAAAATAGGTTGAAGTAAGTTTAATTTCAAAGTTCAAAATCGGTATACATAAAAAAATGCATTTTCTCAGCTTTAAATGGAGCAATTTTCTTCATTTTTTTTTAATCCGAAGTAACTTGAGTAGAGCCAGCTAAATGTCGCATTATCAAGTTCCAAATATAATTTAATTTTATTACAATAAATAATAAAAAAATTTCCAGCTAACGTACATCTACCTAACTTCGCACTTCTAAATGCCAAAAAGGCTTTAGTTTTGTTGTAATAAATAAATTTATTTATAACAAAATAAAACCACATAGGTATTTCTTCCTACGTTGTGGATTTTTTTTTAGAAAAACTTACCACATGTGCACCTTTTAATGTTATAAATAGAAATATTTAGAGACTATTTAAAAGATTATTTAATAAAACAAATAATGTTTAACTAATTTATACAGCTTTCAAATAAGACAATTTGCATTTAGGGCGTTAAAGGGTCTACAACATAGAAAAAAATAAGTTGTTATATTTTGTTAATTTATTTATAACAGCATTAAAGCATCTTTAGGATTAATGGATTGAAGGAAATGATTAATGGTATTTATTGCTATTTTGCAGCAAGGGTAATAAATTAAGACATTTTTAACCTCTATTCGTATAATAGGAAATGTAATCATTATCTTTATTTTATTTTTGTACGACTTTGCTCTAAAATGAATGGTTTTAAAGTTTTAAGCAAAGAAAATAGAAAACAAATCGATATTTTCACTAATTTTTAAAGCTTTTTATCTTCTAATTAATTCCCTAATTCAGACATAATATATTTTTGGGTTGCACGTTATGTTTACTATATAATTTTGACTAACCTATATTAACTTACTTAAAATTGATTTGCTTTAAGAATTTATATAATAATGAACGACACATATTGGGAAGATCTGGGCGGTTGTTTACTGCACTTAAAATTTTATTTAATGTAGGCATTTCATTCTTAAAAAAGAAGCTATGTACTATCTGGCGTACAGATGATTTAACTTTTTCATCATATGTTGCAAGGATGGAAGGTCGACCGCCAATATTTTTAGGACATCTTAGTGTTCCAGTCTGCTTATACTCTTTTATTGTGCGGTAAATAGTTGAATTCGCAACACCTAAAATTAACACATTACTTTAGTAAGTCTTGATTTTAACAATAAGTTTTCTGTAAAACTAACCTGTTGCCTGTTTTATTTTTGCTACCGTGGCTGTTATTTTTAATTCAGAATTATCAATTTTGGTTTGTTTATACATGTTTATAATGCATTGCTTCTCATTTGAAGATAAATGACCCAAATCTACTCTGCGTTTTTTAGGTGGAGAAGAATAATTAACACTAGAGCTTGGCATTAAATCAATATTGTAATCTTAATAACACTAATATGTCACTAAATAGTTCTGAAAAGAACTGTTTTTTATATAAATACAAACGAAAAATCTAAAAAATCAAAAGAATAACTCAGAAAATACAAAAAATCGTCGATATAAATTTTGAATTTTAAAATTTCACAAATGTCATTAGTGTCAATATGTCACAATTTAGTGGAGTAAACTTGCCTGCGATTCGACCAATTACAAACAAGCATTATGGCGCGGAAAATTTGAATTACTTCTCCTGGTTTAAAAAGAGACCAAAGGAATGTTGTGGAAAGGCAATACGGGGCATGGAAACGACGGTTTCCAATTTTAAGAAACGGAATGAGACTGAATTTGGATTTAACTATTAATGTAATAGTAGCTACAGCAGTACTGCATAACATAGCTATAGAAAATGGAGACTTGTTTCATGTAGAGTTTAATCTAAATCAACAGGAAGATAATTTGCCTCAATTTCAGGTAAATTTAGATAATGGAAGACATTATCGTGAATTATTTATTAGACAGCATTTTGCATAATTGTAGAATTAAAATTTCCAAAAAATATTTTCTTTAAACCAATTGTTGTGTTTCTAAATTAATTTTAAATAACACATATATTAGTTTTATACTTATATATACTTATTTATACATATTAGTACTATTTTATTGTGTATAAATGTATTATTTTAATTGTCAAAGTTTTACCATTTTCAAGATAAATTTTATAAGATATGATTTTCAATTTCAGTAAATTTACATTTGTATAATTGTACCTATCTTTTTATGTATAAATGTATTAGATTTATTTTCATTTTTATTGAGATACATTTTATAGGATATTATGTAGGTATAAATTATTACATTTAAATGTATTAGTTTTATTTTTATTTTCACCTTTGTTGAGATAAATTTTATATTTATTTCAGTAATTTATATTTTAATGATTGTACCTATATATCGCTTCTCCAGAGCAACATCGACGCAAGTACAGATTACTAAAATGCTGGAAAATTGACTTTTAAAAATATTTTTACAGCAAAGTAAACAAAGTGAAAGTTTAAGTGAATATTTTTGAAACTGAAATTACTTTTTTTAATGGTAAATTTAGTCTAATTTTAAATGACAATCTTAGTGTTTTGATAATAAAACTTTTAGAGTCTACACAGATCTCAGAACTTTGCAGCCTCCCAGTTGCGTCATTGTTCTTCCAATGTTTTTCAAATAGTTTCTGAATCGGTTTGAGTTGGTCTACAATAGTAACATTAAAAAAATTTAAAGAAAGGTTTAGGTATATAATTTTATTGTCAGTAAATAATACAAACTACTCAAAATGATAAAAAATAACAAAAACACTACTCAGAATTACTAAAAAGTAACATTTGTTTTTTGTACACCTTTAAAAAAATTAACAAAAACATTCACAATTCAAAACAAGCTATTAAAAAAAGGTTCGTAATATTTGGGAATTATATTACTTGATAATAAATTTTCTAGGTCCCTTTTCTTATTTTCAGAGATCGGAATTTTTGAAATGTATGCAGGTCTTTTTCTAACATCTACATTATCATCTGTCCTTGTCACTCGTCTACTTTTTACGGTTATAGCATAGGCCTGATTCCAATCCACCTGTTTGTAGCTGGTTTTGTAAAAGAACCTATCACTTTCCTTCTCAAATCGAATTATTTTAATATCTGACAATTTTATTTGTTCGCCGTGTATATTTTTCTGGCAGTTGAAGCCGATGTCGTTAGCAAGCGTTTTCAAATCGATGAAGTCATTGTAACTTAATTCTTTTACTAGAAGAGGGTTTCCTTTTTTCTTTGCGTTTCTAATAATCGACACAATTTGATCGGGAACGTATATCGGTCCTGACTTTTTAGCTCTTTTCATAGCTTTTTCGATGATACTGTGGACTACATCACCTTCGTTCTGTGTATGACCTCGGATGAGATACTTGTGTGTTATGGAATTTAACTGAAACTTCTTAATTGCGTAGTAATACATTGCAAGGACAAATCTGTTTTTTTGCTGACCACCGCAGTTATCGGAATAAAGAATTATGTCAGATTGAGGATGTGTATTAGCGATTTCTTCAAGAAATGAAAGGACACATGAACCAATTTCGACTGCTCCTCTATGTCCTAGACCTTCATGCCAGAAGTAACAGGATGTCTTGTCATTGCCTATTTCTGATATCGTAAAATTAAAACAATTTAATCTTGATTTATAGTAAAAAGCTGATGTTTGTCCCATAGGTACTGGCAGGACAGCTTGTAGGTCATACATTACCAAAACTGTATTTGATCCATCTTCTTTTGCTTTTTCTTTGTCTGAAGCTTTCTCAGTTCTACTTAGTTCTTTTTCCTCTTGATGTGACTTATACTGACATTGTAATTTTTCTTTTTCTTCGTCAGGCGCGTTTTTAAATGATTCACACAAGTCGCATTGGTCTTTCTTTGGGAAAAAGAAACCAATATTGAATTGTGTATTAAATATGTAGGCGTAGGCGTCATAGTTTGCAGCAGGCTGGCCCAAATCGTCTTGTTGCTTTTTATAGTGTCTGTGCATTTCTGCAATCGATAAACCGCCATCTATAAACTCTCTTGATGTGTTAGCCCTTTGGTAATGGCTCTCTGTACGGGGTATAGAATTTATATGTGATTTTACAGACACCATCATTTCAGGGTTCATCTTTACCTGTTGACCATGTTTTCCACGTTTATCTTGCGGTACAATTCCAGACCCAGAAGCTTTTGCTTGGATAATTGTTCTAATTGATCTCTCCTTAATGCCAAAAGTGTTCATCAGGTATGTTTTGCATACACGCATTTTTTTTCCATTGTGAAGCAGATAGAAAGCACAGTTCTGTCTTCTAGGTGTTTGGATAGTTCTTATGCGGCGATAACTCAACTGAAGTGGTTCAATACAAGAAGACAAATAATCACGTTGTCTCTGCAGTGATCCTAGATTCCAATACTGCTGAAAGAAATCAGCTCTATGGTCTTCGCTAAACTTCTCTGAACACTTCTGAATGCAACGATTAGAGCAAGTAGGTCCCATTGTTTTTTTATTCACAACTTTTCCAGTTCTTGAAATATAACTTTTTCCTGAATTCTTAAGGAGTTTAGCTTTATTTTTTCGCCATTCTTCTGGATTTCTTACTCTCTTCTTACCTTTTTTGATGAGCGTACAATTTTCTGTATTATTCAGAGGACTTATTTTATTTTCAGAAAATAGACTTCTGGGTCTCTTTTTCTCTTTTATGGTAGGGGTCGAATTTGTTTCACTTTCCGACGATATATTATTTTCTGATGGTACATAGTTGTCACTATCTTCTCCAAATAAGCTGTTCTCATCATCTGAGGAATGTTGCTCATTATAGACTGTTCGAGACATTTCTCTCAAAGTGATCTTGGTTGATGAGTGGGTTTCAACAGAATATGATGTACTGGGTTGTGTTTCATAATTGTTTGAAATACGTAGATTATCTAAAAGTAATTAATAATCAATAAAAGTAATTTTGATTAAAAAAGGAAAGTACCTACCTGGTCCAAGTTCACAAGGCTTATGTAGGAACATAATATTAGGGTCTAAACTCGAGGAATTCGGACTTAAATTCACTGGCTGCAATTCTGATAAAATGACCGCATCATTGAGTGTTTCTGAAATATTATTGTCTTCCAATACTGATGGTTCCTCTGGAGTACTGTTCTCTTCTTGTAAATTGTGAGTGGCTAAATGAAGTATCAGCTCAATCCTTTTCATTATTCAAGATTATATTCGCGTTTTATTTCTTCACTGAAATACAAAAAATCTATTATATTGACTGTTTTTACACACACTATTTCACACAAATATTCAATGTTATTTGAGTTAACCATGACATAAATACTGGTTAAGTGACTATAAAATTTACTATTCAAAAACCATAACGACGTAAATGTGTACTTACGGCTTTAATCATCTAGCAAGTCGCCAGAGATATCAAATTTTCTAGGCGAACAATAACACAACTGTCCGTTACGCTGATGTTTCTCTGAGATTACACCAAAACTTTATTTTATTTTGTCACAATCTACACTTATGTCGTTGTAGAAATATAAACGAAGTGTTCCGTTCGACAGTCTTTGAACAACTGACATTTGCGGCGATTTCGTTCCAACAATATGGCAGAAAGTACATAATTTTGACAACGACGCAACTGCTTTCTAGCGGCCAATAAATGTACTACCTTTATGGTATTGTTCCATCCGATAGAATGGCACGTTCTGACTCTTTTGACACATGTAACTCAAAACTGCAAAAAATTGCACTTACGTCTTTGTTGCTCCGGAGAAGCGATATCTGTGACTCCTGTTCTTCTTCTTATTTCTAGGTTAGGTACTTTATCTCTGATGGTAATACCTAATATTGATCTTTCTATAGCGCGTTGTGTAACTCTTATTTTATCTATTGTTCTTTTTGTCAGTGTTAGGGTTTCTGCACCATATGTAAGAACCGGTAAAACGCACTGGTTAAAAACCTTTTTTTTTAAACAAACTGGTATACTAGACTTGAAAATGTTATTCAATCTACCAAAGGCAGCCCATGTGAGACCTATCCTTCTTTGTATTTCAGTTGTCTGATTATCTCGGCCTAAGCGAATCTCATGCCCTAGATATTTGTAAGCTATTACTTGGTCGATGCTATGGCTCTCAATCAGAATTTTACCGCTGACTACAAGGTTGGTCATAAATTTTGTCTTTGAGGTGATAATTTTAAGACCAATTGTTTTTGACACTGTTATAGAGCGTGTGCAGCATTTTTGTAGCTTTAACCACTCTATCAGATATTAAAAAGATATCATCGGCAAATCTTAGGTGGTTCAGATCTTCCCCATTTATAGTAGTACACACCTCTATCATTTCGCTCACCGTATCCAAATGAGCCTATAGCCACTTCTGCGTTATCTTCTTTAAATCCAAGTTTAGCGTTAAAATCGCCCTTTAAGATTAGGTGGTGGGTTTTATTTTTTTCTATAGCTCTATTAATATCTTCATAAAAGTTTTCGATTTCTTCATCGCTATGGCTCGTCGTGGGTGCACATACTTGGATAATTTTAATAGAGCGTCTTTCGTTCAGTTTTAATATGATATTATAGGATATTATGATGCCCAATTTCAGTAATTTACATATTTATAATTTTTGTACATATTTATTAATTCAGCAATTTCTGTACTGTGTTCTTAAATTTTTTGAATAGTTCTAATTTACTTGTGGAATATAAGGGACATTAAAACACAACACTTTTTGTACACTATATTTATTATAAATCTTGTTAAGAAAAAAAAATATGTGTTATAATTTTAATTCTACTTCTTATATTTTAATTTTTAAGTCTTGTTCCTTTTTATCCTTCTCATGTTTAGCCTTTTTCCCCTCTTTCTTTTCCTTTTGCCTTTGATTGTCCTCAATTAATACTTCCAGTTTGTGATCATAATATTTTTTGCCTCAATGGCAGGATTTAAAACTTTAGGCCTCGGCTTTTGATGGGCTGTTTTTTTATTTTTCACGAACATACTTGTTCCAGTTTTTTCTGGGTGAATCCTAAAAACAAGAATAATTTAATTACTACTGTAACTTTTTATTACATCTTTACTACCTGTTCAAGTACTTCTAAAGTAATTTTGGAGTCTGTATTGTTATCACTATGTTCAAATTCATCTTTTGATATTGTTGACGATTCTTCAACAATTAAGATCTAAAAAAAATCTGTTATTGACGTTATTGACATCCATTTCAAATAATTCTTCAACATCATTTTGTAAATCCTAAAACAATTGAAATTAATAATTAGGTTATAAAAAACTTGTTTAAACTTTATTGATTTCAATAGAATCAGAATCAAATTCTGCATTCAAACCCGTCACATTCATCAAATCCAGTACAGCATCTGTACTGGTGTCTAAATGAAAACTGGTGCATAGGCCGCCACCAGTCCCCCCTTGATAGCATCTTAACTTGGCAACTTCCTTTCTCGCCGTGCTCTTAATGTTATCATATTTGGCCCGTACTTGATCCAGTGTCCTTTTATGAAAATTTTTGGCATTAAAATTAGCCACAATTTTTTTCCAAGCATTTTCCTACAAATATAATTTTTATTTTTCATATATCGATGGCTTACAGCACACTTATTCTTCTTCTTCTTCTGGTAGCACTACAACCCGGGGTGGGTCTTGGCTGACTGCACCACCTGCTTCCATCTCGAACGGTCGTCCATGATGTTTAGTGGGTAGCCCCATTGTTCTCAAATCTGACCATATATTATCTCTCCATCGCATTCGTGGACGTCTTAAGGGCCTTCTACCTGTCGGGACTTCTTCCCAGATTAACTTGGTAAGGCGGTTATTAGGGAGCCTATGAACATGGCCAGCCCAGAAGTTGGGATTTAATCTCTTGGACTACGTCGCTAGCACTATACATTTGTTTGACCTCGGCATTTGTTCTCATTCGGTATTGGTTAGTATTCGGATCGTGATAGGGACCGAAGATCTTTCTGAGGATTTTTCTCTCAAAGCATCTGAGTTTACTTTCCATTGCTTTTGTCAGCGTCCACCACTCACACTCATACAAGAGCACCGGTCTAGTTACTGTTTTATATATCCTGATTTTTGATGTTCGTGTTAGGCTCTTGGGTTTAATAGTGTTGTGGAGGCTATGCATACATCTGTTTGCTGCCTGAATTCTCCCTTTTGTCTCTTCCGTGATATCGTTATCTGTGGTGATAGTCGCTCCGAGATATTTAAAACTCTCCACTCTTTCAAAGTTATAGGGGTCTATTGTTACATTTTGTCCTATTCTATCTCGTCTCTTTTGTCTGTTAATGCACATATATTTGGTTTTCTCTTCATTGACCCTTAGACCGGTATTTTTTGCCTCTCTCTCTAATTTATTGAAGGTTTCTTTTACATTGGTGGCGGTATTTCCTACAATGTCAATGTCATCCGCGTATGCTAGTAGTAATTTTGGTCCATTTACTGTCAGTACTGTCACACTTATTGTATGCCCTTTAATGTACTTTTTTAGAAAATCGATTTTCAATGTTTAAGCTTTTGTAGCACAGCATTAAATTCAATATTATACTTTACATAATTTTTTCATAAAGCGTCATTAAATGAACATTGGAATGAGTAAAAAAAAATAAAGACCTTTTCTCACAAAAAAATTAAACAAGACTTTTAACAAAAAGTATGGACATACAATGGTTGGCCACAAAGGTATCGACATACAATAAGTGTACATCATTATCTTGATTTGATTATTGGACGTTTGATGGAAATAAAAATTAAGATATAAGAGAATATAAATGTATTTATTCATGTTAACACAATGAACAACGTCAACAGTCTATTTATCACTTTCAGAATCGCTTTCTACTGGAACTCTGTCTTGCAAATTGACTTTGGTAGGTAGAGAATCTATAGCACCTTTGTAGTCTTTGGGTATAACTCTAACATTACCCAAGTATAATAGATCTTTTTTCTTGGCCATGGATATTGGCAGTTGCTTGGAGTATTTTTTATTTTTCAATGAGACTTCTTTCCAGGTAGGTGATGTTCTTTTGCCCCTTCATGTAGTTGACACATCTTCGTCACACAGAAATCTTCGTCGTACAAGTTATATTTATACTGTATGGTGAATGGCTTACTCTTTTTAAAACGAAGCCACTTTAGTTTAAGCCACTTTAGTTTAAGCCACTGAACTGTTTCATTATTCACGTTCAACTTTGTGTTCATAATCATGAGAGTGGTCACAGCTTTAAGTCAAACATATCCTCATAGCGTAGAACATGTGTTTTGTATAGCCCTGGTTTGATTCTCGCCATTTCGATAAGGAGCGCCCATTCTCGTGTGAAATAAACCGATTTATGTTTTTTAGCCCTCTCGATAGTGGCATGAATTGAATCTGCCTCTAAGTACGAGTGGCCACTTTCCATGAATTTTAAATCAATCATCTCTAGATGTTGTATTTACCGCATATAACATAAATGATGCTATATTTTTGTTGCGATTCTGACGATGCGATCCAAATAGGATGCGATTTCAGACGATCCTTTTCCTCCATTTGTTTCGTCCCAGACGTAACAATGTCCGTCACTATTACAATAATCAAATATCGTAAAGTTAATTACTATTTATAACTGGGAATAAGCCACAATTAAAGATAAAAATACGTTTATTTAAAAATAAACGTATTTTTATCTTTAATTGTGGCTTATTCCCAGTTATAAATAGTAATTAATTTACAATGCCACAAGAAAATAGCTTCAGAACAATATCGTAAAGTTGTACACAAAAAGTTTGCGTCTATAGTAAATTTGAGCATCACCAGCATAGGGCACAGATAAAACTGCCTGCAAGTCAAATGAAATTGATCTAAACATTACACCTTTTTCATCTATTGATCGTTTCTTATCTTCAGCCTTCATCTTAAGCGAGTCAGTTTCTCTCTTTTTTTGAGCTTGATAGTCATTTTCTAAGGCGGACTTGTCTGAAGCATTTTTATACCTATTACAGTGAGAACACTGATCTTTTTTGGTTTATAAAAACTAAATGGAGGTGCGTAGCTATATTGAGAACAGATCTGTACTACAGATTTATACTACACTTGGGTATATTATTCTCCTGGCAAAATTGTTCATAGAGTCTGTATAAAATGGAAACATTCAAATAGCACGATAAGTAAAGCTTCTTTGAGTCTCTTCTACAATAGTGACTTTCCATACGAGGAAAGGAATCGATATGTTCCTTAGCTTTAGCAATTATATTTGCATCTGTAGTATTAGGAGCCTTACGGCCTTTTCTTTTATCGGTCCCCACGTACGCTCCTGATTCGCTAAGTCCAGCCAGTGCCAGGTCTATAACTTTAAAACTTATGCTCAAAGTCTTACACAAAAACTTAAAACATACTCTTTGATTTTCTTTATTTTCGTCTGGTAAGTAATAATACTTGAATACTTTTTCCGTCTTGTAGAGTTTTCTTGACGTGGACGTGCTCGTAAGACTAAATTCTTTTTTACAACTGCACAAATGAAAGATTTTTGTCTACTTGGATCTTTCATCTGCCAATAATCTTTAAATATCTTTTCTCTTTGCATTTGACATATTTTTTGGGAGCATTTAAAACGACATTTAGAGCAGTCAACACCTTTAACTTTTTTCAGGTATTATTTTTCCAGATCGGTTTACATACGTCTTACCTGACACTTGTTTTTTGAGAAGTCTGCAATCCTCTTTCGTATTCTTGTTAAACCTGGATAAATTTTTTCAGCTGGAGAACGTTTAAGATCGGTAGATGAGCTAGATGGAATTGAATCATTGTTCGAGTCTGTAGTAAAAACACTTGCGCAGTTTTTACCAGGTGTCACTGTATTGGTGGACGGTTCTGGATTAAAATTCTCTTGAACAACTTTTCCTATATTACTATTTTCATCACTAGACAGCTCTGAAAAATTTGGTACATATGATTCACCACAATCAGAAAAATCACTATGTTGGCTTGAGTCATGTATCATTCCACTGGTCGATTTAAAGGAGTCGTAGATTTCACTTTGTTTATCCGGAGAATATCAATTTTGCGATGTTGATGGAATGATGTCATTTTTTGACTCTGTAGTACAAATACTCTCACCGAGTCCAGCAGATGTGATGATGTCACTGTATATTACTGGAGTTAAAATCGGGTAGACAGCATTGTCTACATTGTCGTCAATCCCAGTACTAAGTTCAGGATTCGGTTCATCAGCTGAAACAGGAATAAATATATGTTTAAAAAAATCAAGCACTTTGCTTTATTAATGTACTAAAAACTAAAAAAATAAATTTATTGTCTACTGTTTAGTCATGCCTTGTAATTGATTTTCAGCCATTTTTGTAATAAGGTAATAAACCTAAAAAAAAGTTGTCACAAGTGGAATTCGAACCAACACTTAAGAGTGGACTGCAATCTAATTTCAACTCGTTAGATCGCTCGGCTATCTTGACTTCTCTCGTTTGTATCGTAAATCTCTATCTACATAATCACATATTTCTACAAAATGTGTTTTTTATCAACAATAACACACTTTTGTATAATTGATTCATGTATTGTCATCCACAATTCAATTGTAATTACGTACGTAAATTGATAAAAATAGTTACTTACAATTTTGATGGAGTTGTAGAGTTGTTGTCAACTCACTAGGTGGTTCATTTTCACTGAAATATTCGTTACTCGGTGCTAACTGCAATAGTAATTCTGGTACGTTGTTCCATTAGTGTTATCGATAAAACAAAAACAATAAATTCACTTTACCGCAAAAAGAAACACTCTAAAGCAATAACCTCAAAACGCACACCGCAGAGGCTGCTAAAATTCCAGCCGGCGTGTTGATAGTGACATTACTTTGTGTACAATTATTACATGTCCTGGACATACAATATTCTGCCCTTATTCTTTTGATTACTAAGAGCACAAATATTGTATATGTACATGCAACAATTGTGCCCTTCATAATACATTTTTGAGCTTAATTCACAGTTTTGAAATGTCAATTATATTACACCAAATGCTTTAGGACATGCAATATCTGTGCAGGATGATAGATTGTTACGAGATCATTAAGGTACAGGACATAACTGAAATAATGAGAAAAACGGACATACAATAAGTGTGCTTTAAGCCATCGATATAAACAAAAATATATATAATAAAAACTAACCTTTTCATTCCAATTTAGTTTATTTGTCGTTTTATATTTTATAATTGACTTATACTTATAGACTTCCTTAATGAGTAAAAGTTTCTCCTCTTTCGTGAAATTCACAGAACGACTTCTTTTCGATACAGACATAATTAACAACTAACTTTACGAACAATTAACAACTAACTTTTAATACCTAACTTTACAAACAATTAGCAACTAACTTTATAAACAATTAACAACTAACTTTACAAATAATTAACAACTAACTTTAACTTTATAAACAATTAACAACTAACTTTAACTTTACAAACAATTAACAACTTTTACAACCAATTTAAGATACAAAAGATATACGAGGTTATTTGGATTTTGACGAAAACCCGGTAAAATTGACACAAACACGATTACCAACCTACCAAATTAAACACTAAAATTTACTTTTACTAATGAAAAGAGCTGTAGGTATTATGAAACCGGGTGCAACACTAAAGTGCACTTTAGTGTAAAGTGAACATTAGTTGTTGTCATTATCAAATCGGGCGTAAGGTATTATGCAACCGGTTGCTTTAAACAAGTTCTTGGTAGTCTTGTAGAGGTAAATAAAAGTACAGTCTGTAGAATTGTTCATCTAGTGGGTCATAGTTATGTACTCTTATTCGTGAAGAGTGCATAACCATGCCTAAAAATCCCAGAGATATAGCTACGGCAAAGCAAGGATTTTATACACTGGCAAACTTCCCAAGAGTGATAGGAGCTATAGATTGTACTCACATTCGAATTAATTCTCCTGACGGAGAAAACTCTGAACTATATCGTAACAGAAAGGGGTGGTTTTCCATTATTGTACAAATTGTATGTGATTCCAAGTTACATACCATGGATATTGTTGCTAGATGGCCAGGTAGTGTACATGACAGTACAATATATAACTCCAGTTTATTGATTGCCCAATTTGAAGCTGGTGAATATCCTAATTGTTATTTACTTGGGGATAGTGGTTACACCTACACAAATTTTTTATTAACTCCACTTAGTCAAACTATGTCTAAAGCTGAAGAACGTTATCAAAATGCCTACATAAAAATTAGAGATGTTATAGAAAGGTTGAATGGTGTTTTGAAAAGATTTCCAGTTTTAGCTACAGGAATGCAAATAGCACTTAATAACGTAGGAAGAGTCATTGTTACAACATCTGTCTTACATAATATTGCTATTGCCGAAGGAGATGAATGGGAGGAAGAAGCTTTTGCAGAAAACATTTAAGATGAAATTCCTGTGAGAGGCAATGCAGAAAATGTTGTTAGAAGACATTTAATACAACATATTTTTACTTAAAAACAATCTTGTAATTTGTTAACAACACTGATTTGAATACAAATTTTGTAAAATATATCTATTAAATAATTTAAAAATTAGAATGGGAAACATATGGAATAAGAATAAGAGAGCTCATGAACCAGTTGAGATATGCAGACAATATAGTCCTAATAACAGATAAGAACGAAGAGTTACAGAAGATGATTGAGGAACTAGATAAAAAAGCGACAGAGGTAGGTCTAGAAATGAACTATGGTAAAACCAAACAAAAAAAATTAGAGCAGGTGGCAGAATACATATACCTAGGACACATAATAAAGCTGAACAGGGACAATCAAACAGAAGAAATAAAAGAAGAACTAGATTAGCATGGGCATCAGGGCATCATTTGGTAAACTATCATATATTCTAGAAAATAAAAAGTACCCTCAATATATGAGAACAAAAATATTCAACCAGTGCATATTACTAGTTATCACATATGGCTCACAAACATAGACTTTCACAAAGGAGAACATCGACAGGATATCCAAAACACAAAGAGCAATGGAAAGATGCCGGATATAAACAGGAAAAGGTAAATGATGTATCAAGACAGGTTGTAAAACTTAAATGGAATTTCGCCGGCACACTCTGCGACAAAAAGATGAAAGATAGAATAAGCGAATTCTACACTGGCGACCATGGGAACAGAAAAGAAAAAGAGGAAGACTACAAATGAGATGGACAAACGACTTTAACCCGTATCTTGACAATGTAACAAATTTGTAACATTTTCATTTTAGGTCCTAGGTGAGTTCTAGGTGACTTGAGACGCATTTTGTTGGTTAAATTTTGTACTACTAATATAAAGCTGTTCTTAGATGGCAATAGTTGGCTTATATTTTTGTTATTACCGATTTCTGATAACTTCTAAATGAGGCCATCTGTCATACTTTGCATTTTTGAGAAGATTCTCTGTTCTGACTGTTTTTACAAACTTATAATTTTTTATAGGAAATAGTGTAATTTTTTAGTTTGGTAATTATTTTATGTTTTACAATTCTCCTATAAATAGAGTGTGCGTGTTAGTTGTTTTTCGTTTATTAAACTACGAAAAAATGTCGTCAAACATTTTTGTAACAAATTTGAAAAAAAGTCGAATTTGGTACTTAGTGATAAATTAAAGGTGAAATATCTATTCCATAAATTTTTAAATAGTTCTAAAAGGGCAATAATAGAGAGAAAACACAGTATTCATATTTTTTTTTGTTTGATTAGATAAGGGTTAAGAGAACAGCAGGAAAGGACTGGATGCAGATTGTCCAGAATAGAGACCAATGGAGATTAAAAGGGAAGTACTATGACCAAGAATGGGCGTTTAAGGCTGATTAAATGGATTAGATTAGATAGATATTTGATAAATACTTGTATCAATTTTATAATGAAATTATGTATATTGTGCTTAAACCCCACCAAATAAGGAAGAAAATGAGGTATTAAATGGTTCAATTTATTTATTAAACAAAAATGTTAGTAAACATTAAAACATAACTATAAAATTAAACATTAAATTCTTTCCCAAAACGAAGCTTATACTCTTCCAACTTAGTTGCCAATTCAAGTTGGTTAATCCTCTTTCCTAATTTTACAACTTCAAGAGCTTCTTTCTTTATTTCTCCGTCCAGCTCAAATAATGTTTTGTCATTTTTTAATTTTTGGTCTTTTATTTCTTTTTCGGTTTTAATTATATCTTTATTTTTATTTTGGTCCTGTATGTAGTCTTCATTTTGTTTTTTTTTTTATTTTTGTTGCTGTTAGAGGTGAAATGTCATCATATAGAGATCGTAAAGTTTTCGTTTGGTTGCTAAAATAGTAAAATAAATGTATTCTAGGGCAGCGATTCTGCTGGCTTAAGAGGCTACATCAGCGCGTCATCAATATTAATTCGAGAAATGGTGGCCGCACCGTCTTTCAAAAGTTCTGCGAATCGTTGGCAACAGTGCGTCGGCAGTACGTGACATTATTAAAGACGAAGGCACAATATTGTAATAATTAGAGTTCGGATCGGATTTAAAATCATAAAGAAACGCACCAAAAACCTTAACGATTTTATGAAAATATTTTATTATTTATTTATTATATAAAAAATCATAAACATAAGCATATAAATTTTAACAAACCCTTTTTACGAAAGTTAGTATAAAACATCTTAGCTAAAGAATTAGTAAGTACCTATCATAAATTTAATAATAATATACAGTGTGTTTCAATGAAAATTTGGCCGTCCCAGAAACTCAGAAACCAAGAGTTTGTCAAAATTAAATAATTTACGAAATAACTGAAAATAGTTTTTGCTAATTTATTGGTTGAACATAAGTAGTAACAAAAAACATAAAATTTCATCAAATTAACCAATTTAATGTTCGAAATTCTCCTTCACCTGTTCACCTCCTGTGACCTCCATACAATAATACAGTATATTTTCAAAGCCCCTTCGTACATTTGCAAATACCTCCGGTCTGAATAATCGGCATTCTGTCACAATCCTTTGTCGGAACTCGGTAAGATCTACAGACGGAGTTACATATATTTTTGATATTAGGTGAAAGGCAAAAGATCCGGTTATCTGGCCGACTACTCCATTAGACCCCTTCTGCCAATCCAAAGCTCTGGAAAACGTTGTTGATTTAAAAATTGTCTTACGCGTATATCATAATGTGGGGATGTCTTGTCCTGTTAGGAAGTCATTTTATCGCTTACAAGATTATCATCAGGTTCCAATGTGTCAGTGAGCAGCGGATCAATAACGTCTTCTAACAAATTTAAATAAGTTGTTCCGTTGGGATTGCCTTAAAAAACTAATAGTCCAATAACGTGATTCCCTAAAATTCCAACCCATACATTCAGTTTCCGAGATGTTTGTGTATGTGTCTCAATAAATAAATGAGTATTACTGATATTCAAATAACGACAATTATGTCTATTGTCTTCACCATTTAACATAAAAGTACACTCGTCGGAAAAACACGTACAATCGATGTTGGTTGTTTTTATGATTTCACTAAATTCTTCACAAATTTGACGTCGATGATCAAGATCATCTTCGTTTAATTGATGAAGTAATCATATTTTATAAGGATAAAAGTTATAGTATTTTATAATTCGATAAACACTAGATGCTCATAGACCAGATGCACGATGTAGTTGTCTGATAGACTGTCGATTATCCATTTGTCAATGACCCAATACCGCCACTTCAACTGCTGCAGTTGAAATGGATTAATTCTGTATTAATTAATATTGTATACATCTAAACAAATAAAGTATCTGTAAAGGAAATACTACCCTGAAAATTGCTCGCTCGATCCGAGCTCAACTTATAAGTTTTAACGTATATATCAAACAGATTAGCCGTAGAAAATGAACTACAGATTGATTTACAGCATCAATTCTGACGTATAACAAATAAAAAATATAAGTTCGGAAATATCGTCGCCAATGAATATCTATCTACCTGAAAAATTGGCATTTTTACTTTAGTGAAGATTTCTGTACCCAAATACAGATTTATTACCAATTTGATTTTCATGGGAAACAACTTTTCACACCTTTTATTTATGACAGTAGATTGCTTATACTTACACTTACATTATTAAAATTTGTGGTGGTTCTAATTTCGATTTTCGTATCGTTTTAGCACGGTTTTTACTGGACCTTTTCTTGGAAGGCGTGACTTTAATTTTCGCTTGTGAAATTTTTCCCATTTTTAAAAATACTTATATTTGTAGAATAAAAAGTCCTCCCTAAGACTATATACTCGCATTAGAATTTGAAATATTTTTACGTAAAACAGACTTTTAAAACCCACAATTAATAATAATATATTTTTTTCAAATAGTCCGACAACTCAGTTCTATTACCCAAATATAATAAATTAATTTTAAACAAACACTACTTCACTATGAATCAAAACTCGAATTTCAATATCTTGAAAATAGTACACTACTGCATGAACAAATATCGATACAGATAACAGAGCAGAATCGTGCTATCACTTACACAGAAAACAGACGTAGAAGTGCAAATGCGATAGCGGTGACTATTTCTCTATGTTGCCAACTCACTCAGTTAAGTTCGATTTCTTGTTATAGTTATTTGATTTTGGTTCATTTTAGTAACTCCAATGTGACACAAAATCTAGGCTTGGGATAAAAAAGTTTATTTGAAGAAAGTGTATTTTTTTCTTTTTCTTAATGGCGGTAAAAACTCGTTTTTGTAATATTTTATTTAGTTATAGAGTAATTTCCACTTAATGACATATTTTTTAAATCGGGCTTCGTACCGTCATTCTTTACTATATCACTTATATGTGTGCCAAATATCTCGTCAAAATATTTAAAATTAAAGCTGCAATCTTGGAACGCGTTTTCCGTCTTGATGACGCGCTGATGTAGCCTCTTAATGTTCAAGCTAGCAGAATTCGAAAATAAAACTTTTTGGTTATGGAATATTTTTTCACCCATTTTTCACTAATTTATTACCACCCTAATAATTTTTCACCATCAAACCACCCTTAATGGGAGCGATTCTGCTAGCTTAAGGTTCAAGCTAGCAGAATTTAGCAAAAAAAACTTTTTGCCAATGGCATATTTTTTTACCCTTTTTCACTAATTTATTACCACCCTAATAATTTTTGACCACCAAACCACCTTTAAGGGGAGCGATTTTGCTGACTTGCGGTTAAAACTAGTAGAATTCCAAAATTATTTTTATGAACACATGCACAGCGCTCTGCTAGATTTTTATGAATTTATTACCACACTATAATAGTAATTATTCACCCCTTAACTATTTCTTATGAAAAGTCAATAATTCTGTTAGGCTAATATTTAAGGTGATAAAAAATCTATTTTTACAATTTTACTGTACTCTTCTTGTAACTGAAAGTATAAATTGCTAACCAGGTTTTTACTGAATTTTATCCACTCTTATAATTTCCGTGTGTAATTCAATATGATTTGAAATAGTATTTAAAAGACTGAACTTTTTCGTCCATCCGGTGGTGAAACTTTTGTTTCATCCCGGTGAGGGTTTTCGTTTGGAGCTTGACGAAGATTGACTAAATCTCTAGTTAATGAGTTTTCGTTACGTTGGTCTGTAAAATTTTGGACGAGAATTGATTTTATTGATGGCCAGTTTTTACATCCGTATACAGAAATAATTTCTCTGGCTCTTCTTTTAATTTTGTTCATAATTCCTCGGGTAAGCATATGATTTTGACAAATTTCGGGATTTGTATGATCCCAGAAATGGTTTAGAAGCATGGAAATAACATCAATAAAATTGTAGAGTTCATTTGGATTGCCGTCGTACTCTGGTACAATAGAAAGGTCTTTATTTACATCAAAAATGGGTGCCATATTAGAATTATTTGAAATGGATGCTGGTGTAATAATTGTAGAAGGTATTTCAAACGAATTTGTGGACTTAAAAATATGATTATTGTCAACTAAATGTACATCTGGTTTAATATTTTCACTAGATTCTATATTAGATTCAAAAATTGTTGAAAGAGAATCGCTTATTCCAAAGGACGATACTTGTGAAATGATATTAGAATTAGATATACGATGAAATTTGCTTACAGGTATAGGATGATGCTTGGATGCAAGAGGCAGTAAAAAACTTTGATTGATTGGCGCTAGACAACTTTGATTAATACCTTAACTTAGGTAAATTAACTGTTACTGCCCTTCCTGATGTAATCATCCCTCGAAATTCTTTCCCTGTTTTCTCTCTTGTACTACATGTCTTTAGGTCACTTATTTCTTCCAGTATGCTTAAGTCCTCACAGTATGTTCCGAAAATGGAATGGAAAATAACATGTTTATAGGGAAAAACATTCGATGTGCTTGACGAGCCGTAGTCATACAGATTAAGTCACCTAATAGCCCCATTAGGGTTGCAATCTCAGATGCTTCTTTTCCTGCAATCAATTTCAATATGTCATCAATAGCTGGTATGTGATTTAGTATTCTTTGCCGCAGCTGTCCACTTCTGCCGATATCTTTGTGGCGTCTTAACATGAAGAAGTAATACTGTCATAGCTCCCAAACTTTGTGCTATCAATGACCTCTTTTCTGGGGGATATGTTAAACCTTTCAATAATACGTCGTGCATTCCGTTGAATCCATATTTAGGCACCTGAAAAGCTCTGGTTGATCCATCCGGATTCTTGCCAATTGGGAAATCATTCCTACCTAGCCTAAGCTCATTAATCCTTAAGGCATTTCCAAGAAAAAAAATCAAGATAAGGCATGAACATTCCGTACCAATTTTCCTCTGCTCTGTTGAATTTCTTAAATTCTAATCCTTCTTTTGTAGCAGCTTTCTTCACTATTTTTTGGGCACCCTCATAAATGATTTTCATCTGCTGCGCCATACTTGTAATGCTGTAAAATTTCCCAATCTTTGCTTGTGACCCTATTACTCCAACTATTCCGTTGGCCTCCTGTCGCAGTATTGTGAACGCTGAAAATATTATGCTTGTGATCTGCTGGGAGAAATTTATGTTTAGATATTTGTTCATATGTTGCTCGTCTTTCCTCAACGTATTTCCTACCATCTTCTCATAACACTCCATGAATCGCAGACATTTAACCTTAAGTTCCACGTTTGGGTCTACTCTGACTTTTTTGGCCGACACTATAGGTTCGAGTGTATCAATAATGTCCTTTGCTCTCTTTTCTACTCTTATGACAGTTTCAGTATCCATACTTGACCCTGGTTTAGAACTTTCCATTTTATTGTGTGTGTTTGCTAGTTTTTTAATGATACGGATCTGTTTTTGCTCATATATATTTATATATTTATATTTGATAGATATTTTTATTTGTTTTATCCAGTCGCATATTTCCCATGCAAGGTCTGGAACCCACCGTTGCGTGGCCGGTTTCTGATTTCACATCGTCCAGCCCGGAAACTCGACGACGCCGGTCGCTAATCGGGTCGCATGGCATATCATCCTACTCGTCATGATGGTTTTACTAGGGATATATAATGTGATAGTCATCCCGTGGCTTTCTACATCCTTATGCCGTTGAGTGTCCTACCATTTACCAATTCATCCGCCCGAAGCCGTTGGTCAGCAAGTGGGAGATCGCTTATACCGGCAATCACTCGGTATTGAGGAATTTAGGAGTGTGTGAATGGGAATCAGAGCAAGTTGCGCGGTTTGTATGTAGGGGGCGCGACATGTACATGCCACACACACCCCGCGCAAAATGGATCTCTGCCACTCAAACACGGTAAAGAGGACTCATCCGACACTCGGCAATCACTCGGTGAAATTTTCACCATATCTGGATACCCTCACTTAGTTTAGCCTGCAGACCAATGCAGTTGCCCGGGGTGTGGCACGTGGAGCCATAAGTGAGAGTTAGGTGTCTTATGAGCACCAGTTATCAAGAACCATCTCCCGTCTATGACGCTCGATGTAGTCGTTCCAATAACACGTACTACCTCTATAACACAACCCTACACCCCGTACCTAAAATGGCAACATTTATTATACAGTACGGTGGAAATGAAAGGAATAAATTCGTTATTTCGTAAACCGTAGACTTTAAGGAAAAATCCTGAAACCCGTCGATTTCTATTTTTAAATAAGCTATTCGTAAGAATACATTTTTATTTTTGACGTCACCTATGTGAGCGTGATGACGTCAATGCTAAAATTTTTGAATAGAAAGGGGGTATTGTAATACATCATTACTTTTTAGTCTTTTAAATACCTATTCAGCTATATCAATATGTCTAAGTAATTAAAGTTTGTTTTAAAAAATAATTAAATTTTTATTATTACAATAAATATTTATTAAGTATTATTCAATAAATACAACGAAACCTAAATTAAATGCTCAAATTGTTTACCTTCAGCTAAAATACAATGAGAAAGGCGTGCCGCGAAATCTTCTCTAACATTCTCTAAAACTTCCGGAGTTATTTGAACAACCCGATTACGTATTCTTTCTTTCAGTTCATTAATATTTTGTGGTCTATTTTGATACACCTTACTTTTTAAATATCCCCATAAAAAGAAATCAATAGGAGTCGAATCAGGTGACCTAGGCGGCCATTCTATTGTTCCTCTTCGACCTATCCACCGATTTGGAAAGACGTTGTTTAAGTAGTTGCGTACCAAGACAGCATAGTGTGGAGGCACACCATCTTGCTGTAGCCATAAATCATTTCTGTTTGGAAACAACCGGTTCAATTCTGGAAGCAAGAAATTTTGAAGAAATTCTAAATATCGAGGACCTGTAAAGTTTTCTTCGAAAAAGTATGGTCCAATAATCCTATTATCTATTATTCCCACCCAAACATTAATTTTCTCTGGGTATTGAGTACGGTACTCTTGCATCTAGTGTGGATTTTCCGTAACCCAGTACCGATAAGTTTGACGATTGACACGACCGTTTAGTAGAAATGTAGCTTCATCAGAGAAAATAATCTTTTTTAAAAACATCGGATCTCTGTTATTTCGTTACATTATAATGTCACAAAATTCAATTCGTCTATAAGTTCTTGTACTAAACTTACTTTGTAGGGATGCCAATTTTCCTTCTTTAGCTGTTTAAGTACTGTTGAATGGTCCATGTCATTGACTGATTATCTTGAAAAGCTAACAGAACGTATACTTGTTGGTTTTCAGATATTGGTTTTCTACTACTTTTAGGAAGGTCTATAACATGACCCGTTTCTCTAATTTTCTCAATTTTGCATACAGTGGATTGTGAAATTTGTTCTCGACGGGGGTATTTATTATTAAATAACGCACATACTTCTTTCTGCGTACGTGTTTTATATCCATAATCAATCATTATGAGAATTTCAATTCTTTGCGTTTCAGTTAGCTTCATCTTCAAAGATACAAAAAAACATATTGATATGGCTGGATATATGTATTTATGGCTGAATAATAATATTTATTTAAAAGACCTTTCAAATGATATATTACAATACCCCCCTCTCTATTTAAAAATTTTAGCAATGACGTCATCACGCTCACATAGATGACGTCAAAAATAAAAATGTATTCTTACGAATAGCTTATTTAAAAATAAAAATCGACGGGTTTCAGGATTTTTCCTTAAAGTATCCGGTTTACGAAATAACGAATGTATTCCTTTCATTGCCACCATACTGTATATACATTTAATTTATATTATTCCAAACAATATTAGCATTTTTTAAATCTATGTTGTCTGCTCGACGGCAAGCTATAATCCATTTTTTAAAATGTTCATCTGTACTTACAAAATTGTTTTCTCCTACATTCATATTTTCTATGAGCAATTAATTTCATAGGTATCCTAGTCATATTCTGGCTTACTTTTAAGGAAGTTAATATAATTCTGGTCACTGCCATTTACAATTGCATTTACACTTTAACATCACATACACAAAGAAAGTCCCATAGATTTACATATTTCCGTCTTACTACACTTTACACTAGTAGGATGAATGCACCAATAAGCGACCGTGCACCAGTTACCAACCAGTCTTTAAACAAATATTAAAACTAAGTGGCTATACTAATTGGCTTTAGGATTGTAGGGAAATTTAGTTGACTTATTCAATGCAAGTGTAAAGGAAGTGAGAATTTTGGTGTATTGGCAACACTGATGTTCATTATCTTTCGGAAATTTTAAATACCCAATGTCAGTTCCTTTTGTTTTGCGGTTTAATTTCCGCAATTTGCCACGGCACACGACGGCATTTTAAATAGGTATAATAATTTACAAGTACTTTTAATCACCTATCGGATAGTTAACAATAGTTTTTTTTTTCAAATCCAAACATACAACAAACAACGACTTATTAAAAACCACGAAACATATTTCAAAACACTGAAGATACTATCTCACACCATAACATACAACAGCTCGATGCATCGACGTAACGTATCTGCGCGTCAAAGACACGTTTTTATTCCAAACGTAGCATACCGTTGTAAGTGCATCGTAATGGCTGTAACCATTGGGGCTTTGGCACCTCAGGTTGCCATCGAGTTAAATTGGGTGTGAAGTGTGTGTTTGTGAAGTGTGTGTTTGTGAAGTCGTAGACGGTATATTAGAAGATGATAAGGAATAATAATGAGGTTTTTGGAGATCTAATGTTATTTTCTTCCTGAATATATTGGATAGCAAGATCGAGATTAAGTGGTCTCATGGATCGAATTGTTGATCCTAGGGGTTCTCTTAGGCCTGCCAAAAATGTGGTTAGAGCTTGTTGTTGGAAAAATTATTTTTTACTTGTTTTAACTTCCTCGTTTTCCGTGTGTAATTCAATATGGTTTTCGTTTGGAGCTTGACGAAGATTGACTAAATCTCTAGTTAATGAGTTTTCGTTACGTTGGTCTGCAAAATTTTGGACGAGAATTGATTTTATTGACGGCCAGTTTTTACATCCGTATACAGAAATAATTTCTCTGGTTCTTCCTTTAATTTTGTTTATAATTCCTCGGGTAAGCATGTGATTTTGAAAATTTTCGGGATTTGTATGATCCCAGAAATGGTTTAGAAGCATGATCAATTGTAGAGTTTATTTGGATTGCCGTCGTACTCTGGTACGATAGAAAGGTCTTTATTAACCCTTTCAGTATATTTGTCCCTTCCAAGGGACAAACCATTTGGGTATCACGAAGTACCACTTGATAATTACTGTAAAAAAAATCAAAACCAGGTAAATTCAAACCAGGTTTGAATTTACTTCATTTAACCCTTCATTTACCTTATTTGTGTCATATTTAGTGACCAACATTTCCATATTGTCAATATTTTGGATTTTGGACAATATCCTTTTCTAGGGACAAAATTACTTAGAAACATAAAGTTAAGAAAAACAAACTAAAATTATTTGTTAGAAAAACGTAATATGTAGTGAAATACAAATAAATACTTACTAAGATTTGGAATGGATTTTCACAAAACAGTTTCTACCCTTAATTATGCATAAATGTACATTACATTTTGAACAATCAATATGAGTTTTATATTTGCACATTTCAAGCTTGCATCTCGTATTCTTCTTTTTCTCATCGACAAGTGGCATGTGGTCATGACCATCATACCTCATCTCATTATATGGAATCGATTCATAACGTGCCCTTTTCGATGGCACATCATCATTTTGATCGATTGGTCTTCCTGTTTTGGGAGCTACTCTAAACAAGATGAGATGTTCCGCGACACTCTCTCGGAACCCAAGCAAATCCAAAATCTTCTTTGTTGGCACACCCAAGGCTTCGGTTTGCTGTTTATATTCTAACCAAGAGTTGACTAAAACCATATCATTAGCATGGCATATCATGCGTACTGTCCACTTTTTGGAACGAATGTATGAGCGATATATGCTAAGCAAAAAATCTAATATATCGACACCGCCCATGTTTTTATTATACAATCTTATGGATTCGGGTCTTGAGATTTGTATATGAGTTTTCGTAGTTTTGTTCCATATGGTACATTGATCCTCTTGTCCAACTCCGACGAAATTTGAGCCCGTAATAACAGCCTTATTGTCATACCATTTGGTAAGTATAATACCATCCTTACTAAGGGAGATAGCAGAAGATCCTCGACATATCTTTTTTAGATCCTTATCACTTGGCAACGCTAGATGGAAAAACGGTTTACTCTAATTGTTCCGATGGCAAATATTGATTTCGATGCCAGAAATTGAAAAAGATTGTATGAACTGAAATAAAAAAAGAAAAAAAAAGGGGTTAGTCTTCGTAAATGGGTATATTTATTAAAAAAAATTACGAAGACTTACCCCTTTTTGTGATACGTGGTATACAGCCAGCTACAGGAATTGTTTTCGTTGTGGATTTTGAACTGAAATAGTTGTCAAAATAAAGCCCATGATTTTTTCAGTAATTCTTTCGGATAGCTGCATAATTATCCCAGCTCCTTTACCAAAACTTCCGTAGACTGGATTTAGTTCCGTAGTCGACACATTTCGTGGGTTTGTTCTTGATGTACTGTGATACGCTACTGATTAGTGCAATATTATCAGAGTTAAAAATTATATTAATAAAACCCCTCACGAAATTTCTTATGACCCGCCCACGATCGATTTTAAAACGACATTTTTCTGCACACGCGCAAGGATCACTTTGGAAGGAAAGTTAATCGAGTTTATACGAGTTCTGACCAATACTGATCGTTCTGGTGGAGGATGGTAAATGTAGCGTTTACGCTACTAATTAGTGCAATATTATCAGAGTTAAAAATTGTATTAATAAAACCCCTCACGAAATTTCTTATCACCCGCCCGCGATCGATTTTAAAACGACATTTTTCCGCACACGCGCAAGGATCACTTTGGAAGGAAAGTTAATCGAGTTTATTTCTTTATTATAATTTTCTTTCAATGATTTATACCATAAAAGGTAACAAAAACCCCTTTCGACAACTAATATCCCCATTTTCCAAAATTATTTTGGACTTTCAAAATGTTAATTAACCTAAAACAGAAATAAAAGAAACTAATATTACATAAACTAAAACTACAGAAACAAAATTTCAAAATAAAGCCTAAAATACTCCTTCCAACTACAAACTAAATCTAAAACCCAAAAACCTTCGTGAGTTTTCACCCACTCAAAATTGTGCTATCGTTTACACGATTGCACGCACTATAAACCTCAACGAGTTCACACTCACACGTCAAAACACTATGAGTTTACACTCACTTAGCATCGGTTTACACCGAAAAACACTCAAACCATTCACACATAACAATAATTAAAGTTTGTTCCCCCGGAAACTACGCCCCTACCACATACCGCAATAGCACATGGAGAAAACCGAACATCCGGAACAACACATACATCACCTAACTTATCTAATATTTCACCAGACAATAATCTAACAATATTTACTCTATATACTAAACCTGATCTAACTTAATATCTTCTATATTATTTACATGAATATAATTACTTACTCCAAAAGTTTTTTTTATAATTTTATCAAACATAATAACTTCATAATCCACATTTAAAACCCTTAAATCCCTAACATCAACAGCATTAATAACTTCATCACTTAAATCCAATTTAATCTCTCCGTGCTCCATAAGAACATCACAATGTCCGGATCCACCAAAAATTTTCCACAAAAGATGAATAACCCTACTATAATCTTCTGAAAAGGAATAAGCAGTTGTCACAAAAGAACTACCATTAATTTCACCATGCAAACAAATTTTTACTCTAAAAACTCTTGAAAATAATCTAACATTATCCTTAGTTTCCCAAGCATTTATGCTTTTAGAATCATCTAATAAATTACTATTATTTTTTCTTTCTTTATCATTCAAACAAAACCCAAACACAAATCTTTTAAAAATCTTTATATCCAAATTTTGAAAAATATCAACATAGTAACGTAAACTATGAAAAACACAGTCTCCATCACCTTTCATTTTAATAATAACATTACTTTTACAATCAATTGTAGAATTTGTTCTAACTTCTTTTACTTGTCTCCTATTATTCTCATCCAAATTATTAACATTTAATTTATTCACTCTACTATGAAACTCGCTTACTCCCTTCCGACGTCTAGGCTTAATTAAATTTTCACTATTCAAACTCAATTTAGACATACGAACAGAATTTTCCGAACCTTCATCGACAATAACGGATTTATCAAATTTTCAAGCATCGACATCACTACCAAATATTTTTTCAGTATCATTATTATTAATCTTTCTATTATTTACACTTTCTTCATCACAATTTATTTTGCATTTAGACATTATACTTTTCCTAACTACTTCTACAATCTCGGGATCTTTTCCCTTATCTTTAAAGGCAATTTCAATACTTTTAGCTAACAAAAATCATCATCATTATTTCCATTAAATTCTGCGTGAACTTTTACTAATTCTTGAATTTCAACAAATCCTCACACAATCCATCATTTTCACATCAATATCCCTCCTAGATCTACCTTTAGACAATTTTTTTACCAATTTATTATAACTATGAACAATACCAGGAATACAGGATGACTCTCTTAAACCCTCAAAAACATAAGTTAACAAATCACATAATCCAAAATTTAACATATTTCTTTTTTTTCTTGATTAACAAAAGCCTCAATTACCTTCCCAGCACAATATCTTTCTCTAAAAGCAATACAATAAACAGCGACCACCAATCGCAACAACAAAATACTATCAATTTTTTGAGGTGATCGAATATCTGCCCCATTTATAGTCATCCTAGTATTATAACTCTGAGCAGCAGAAAAAACCTCATTCAAATTAAAAGCCTTATCCCCAGAACGCAAACAATGACCCAGTATTAGAATGTAGAAAATGGGGCGGCCAATAGAGCCTGATACACTGCGACCTTTGCAGATCTATTGTGTTCCCCCCTTATTTTAAAGCACTTCATCTAGCTGGGTCCTCTTAATGAGACTCAACAGCCTTGATAGTGGCCTTTTCATGTAGCCTGGTGCTTCCGGTTTTTCTTCTCCGAGTTCTAGAAACCGCATTCGTGCGAGACCTTCGCAATGGCACGGAACGTGTAGAGCGGTTTCCTCTTCTTCCAGACAGAAACGACAGGTGTCCTCTTCTGTCAGGCCTATGAGACTCAAGTGTCTATTGAGTCTACAGTGCCCAGTGAGCAGACCCACTATCATTCTGACAGTCCTGCGTCTGTGCGAAAGTAAGTCTGCTGTAAATTTAGCCGAATGTTCTTTGATGAACTGTTTGGCCTGCCTCTGTCCTGGTGAGTTGTTCCACCATTCAAGAGACTTCTGTTGCACCCATTTATGTATGGCTGCCCTTTTTATCGTATTTGCAATTCCAAAGAAGGGTTCCGGACCAACCAGTGGCGTAGATGCGCCTTCTTGGGCCAATTCATCGGCCTTCTCGTTGCCACGATGGCCCTTATGTCCCGGCACCCAGGCAAGTGTCAACCTGTTTCGACTTCCTACCTGAGAGAGGACATCCAAACAGTTCCATACCAGCCATAAATCGACCTGTACCGAACTGAGAGCCTTTAGAGCCGCTTGACTATCCGAATAGATAACGATGGAGTCGTTATCTACATTTCGGCCGATTAGTTCCATAGCGCACCTGTGTATAGCAGCTAATTCGGCTTGAAATACGGTCGCGTATGTTCCTAGACATACCCGGACTTCCGTCATTGGTTTTATGCCATATATTCCAGCCCCCGTACCTGTATCCGTTTTGGAGCCGTCCGTATACCATATTGAGTTTGCTGTTAGCGGCGGACCAGTTTCCCAGTCCTCTCTTTTTGGTATTGTAATTTGAAAATTTTTTGTTAAAACTATACCTCGTAACCATTCGGTCTACAGGCATTCCTAGAACGGGGTCTACCTTTATGTCCTGGTATAGCCTTAAGTTATCAGCTCCCTGCATCATACTTATTGGAGCTTGGCCTTGGATCAACCGATGTACTGTTGATCTGGCTTCACTCTGTATGTATATATGTAGAGGTGGTAGGTTTAGCAGAACTTCTAGCGCGTCCGTTGGGGCTGTTCTCATGGCTCCTGTAACACTCAAGCATGCAAGCCTTTGTGTGCTACTGAGCAATTGAATCGCCCCGGACTGTTGCGTTTTGTTCCACCACGCCACTGAACCATAAGTTATCATGGGCCTTATAACCCTTGTGTATAACCAGAGGTTCATTTTAGGATTTAACCCCCAATTCTTACCACACATTCGTCTACATGTGTTCAGGGCCATAGTGGCCTTCTGTGTGACTTTGTGAATGTGTGCATTCCATGTCAGCCTCTGGTCGAATATTACACCTAAGTACTTGGCCTGACTTGTGAATGGGATTTCTACTCCCTTGAGCGCTAGTGGTTGTAAGCCTTGCAGTGCTCTTTTCCTGGTGAAGGGCACAACAGATGTTTTTTTAGGGTTAACCTTCAGGCCTTCTTCCTCACACCAGCTGTCCACCATCCTCAGAGCGACTTGAAGTCTCTCCGAAATTATTTTGGTAAAGCGTCCTCGGACTACAATTACCAAATCGTCCGCATAACCCAGGCAGTAAAAACCCTCCCTGGACAGTGTATTAAGTAGGTAGTCCATAAGCGTAGCCCACAGTAATGGGGATAAAACTCCTCCTTGTGGGCAGCCGCTTCCTGCCTTCGCTTCAATAGTGGCTTCACCTAACGAGGACACAATGATCCTGTTTGTTAAGGTCGCCTTTGTTCACTCGCATATGAAGGCAGGGACTCCTCTCCTTTTAAGCGCGTTCGTTACAGACTTGAAGGAGACGTTATTAAACGCTCCCTCCACGCCCAGAAACGTCGCCACCGCTATCTCCTTGTCATCTAGCGACTTTGAGAGCAGTCTGTTAAGATCATCCAGCGCCAAGTCAGTTGACTTTCCTGGCTGGTATGCATATTGGCGATCGCTAAGTGGATTCTCCATCAGCACTTCGTCCCTAATATACCTGTCTATCAATCTTTCCAACGTTTTTGCTAGGAAAGAGGATAGACTTATTGGTCTGTATGACTTGGGGGTCTGGTCCATTACCCTATCAACCTTGGGGATATATGTGACTTTCACCCTTCGCCATGCGGTTGGAATATATCTCTATGCCAAACTAGCTTTGAAGATCTTTGTTAGATGCGGGATGATCACATCCTGTCCCTTCTGTAGCAAGACTGGATAAATCCCGTCCATTCCAGGTGATTTGTATGGCTGGAATTTATTGATGGCCCACCTGACTTTTTCCGGTCTCGTGATGTCGGTAGCTAATTTCCAGTCCGCCTTAGTAGGCCTTCTGGGATGAGCCACCTCTACCGAAGGATTATTGTCAATGGATGAGCTGGGAAAGTGTACCTTGGTGAGCATTATTAAGCTTTCCTCCAGGGTTTCTACATACGTTTCGTCCTCTTTCTTCAAGAGGCCGACCTGATTCGCAATACCATCCCTAGCCAGGACCTTGTGGATTCTGGAACATGCGGGAGTCTGTTTGACTTCCTCGCAGAACTTTCGCCACGAGTCTCTTTTGGCTTTTCGGATCTCCATATTATATTGCGTTAGTTTTTCTCTATAAATGGCCCAGTCCTGGTTGAATTTGGCTTTATTGAATAGCCTTCTTACATCTGCCCTAAGCTTTTGTAAGTGTTCATTCCACCAGGGTGTGTTTTTCTTTCCTTTCTTTTCTCTCTCTGGACAATTCTCCTGGTAAGCGGCCAGAACAGCTCCCCTCACCGTTTCGACTGTCAGTTCGAGATCTTCCGTATCTTTTATGGTGCCGATTCCTCCCTCAAGAGACTTCTCGAGTGAGCCTCTATAGCCTTCCCAATCCGTCTCTCTCGGGTTCCTGAACCTTGCCACCATTCGAGTCGAAGTAATTAAATCGAATCGAATGTGCCTATGGTCGGAACATGAAGGTTCCTCTGACACATGCCAATTCTTTAGCTTGCCAAAAGACTTCTTTGCGCGTGGCCGTAACGAAGGTAGGTTTATTTCCTATATTGGCTATTTCTAAACCCATGCTTAAAATGAACTGTAGTAAAGACTCACCTCGACTGTTGATGTTCGTACTCCCCCATGCCAGATGGTGGGCATTGGCATCACATCCCAGTATTAGATGAAGGTTCTCCCTTCGGCTGTAGGTTATAACGTCCTCTACTATGCCTGGGCGGAAGACCTTCTCTCCAGCGAAGTAGGCAGAACAGACCAACCATCTTTTACTACCTTCCTCGGTGGAAGCGGTTAAAATACCTGTAGCAAAGTCTCCGGAGCAAAGATCCGGAATCAGTGTACAGTTTTCTTCGTTACCATATACAATGCATGCTCGAGGTGTCTCTCCTTTCGCATCGTATAGTAACTTACCTTGTTGCGGCTTCAAGCCTGCAACCTTCCCTCCGTGGAGCCATGGTTCCTGCAGTAGGGCCAAGTCCAGGCCTTCCATGTCAAACCTTCTGCACAAAACCGCCGACGCAGCTTTAGCATGATGAAGGTTGACCTGCAGGACCTTTACTCTGCCTTCCTCTAAACTGAAGGCTAACTTTCGGGTTTTCCCGTGTCCTCTACCCCTTCCATGGGAGCGGCCACCCGCTCAGTGGCTTCTAGCCTTCTGGGCGGGTTTGTAGCACTCCCCTGCAAGTCGGTACGGACTTATTTCGGGATTATTCCTTCTTTAGCTCCTTCCCTCGACTTATCATCCTTAGGGCGAACCTTGTGTTTGGTCGAAGTGTTAACCTTCTTTGGCACTGCTTTAGAGCTTTGCCCCTCTGAAGGTTTGACTTCTTTTCTTTTTTGCTTAGCCTTGACTGCCGAGGTTGCGGCAGTTACGCCTTGCAACCCCGATGGTCCGGCCTCTGCAACCTTCTTAATCTGCCCATCATCCTTGACACGGAATTTAATTCTTCCGATGCCAAAGTAAGGACACATTTGAAGTTTGTTGAGTTCTTCAAAGGACTCTTTGTCCATTGAGAAGACCCATACCTGCCCTTTTTCTGCAGGTGTTTTGCCCAAAACGGTCCATAAAAGGGTGTTGAGCTTTCGGTTGCTGACCCTTAATCGAGTCAGCACACTTTCCGCCTCCAACCTCTTTCCGTCCTCGTCTGGGATGTAGACAGTGCAAGAACACGGCCTCTCGACTTCACTCTCGTCCTTAGCCTGGAGGCTTACACCTTCCAAAGGCTTTAGAGTGGGAGTAGTGTCCCTGAGCCATTGTGCGCTTGCACTATCCGCGCACGTCATTACCAAGTAACCGGGCTTGAACGTGCTCTTTAGCAGCCTGATTTGCGGCCCTTCTTCTGGCGTTCTCTCCAGAGCCTCTAAGATGGATGTTTGCACTGCCTTAAGCTTTGTGGGTTCCATCTTGACTCCGGGGAAGCCATCACATACTACAGCCACCTTTGCCGAGCAAAGGGCTTGTGTAAAAGTCATTTCTGACTTCCTCGGCCTCTTTTTGGCTTCCGCTGGCGGAGTACTGTGGTCCGACCTTTGTCGCTTCTTTGTAGGCTTTTGCGTAGCCATTTCCAGCTTTTGCTCCGCCTCCTCTTTAGACTTAGGGGGATTGTCCTCCTGTCGTCCAAGCACCTTGGTGAAGTTGGCCTTGATCACCGAGCGCTTGGCTTCAATGTAATCCTGGACTTTTCCCACCAGATCCCTTACTTTCTTCTTGGAGGCCCCGGCCAGCCTGGCCTCAATAACCTCCTCGTCTGTCATTAGATCCACCTCCTCTAGGGAGGTGACTCTGACCACCTTCCTTTTGGTCGGCTTCGCTATCTGCGTAGTAGTGCCTTCAGGGCTTTCTACTACGGGTTGTTCGGGAATATTGGTTTCCATATTACTTTCCATATTGTTCCCACGAGTAGCTAGGGAATTGCAGTCCACTCGAGCAGAGCCCCGCATGCCCGAGTAAGGCTAATTACTGTGAGGTGTCGCCTGGTTCCTGACAGGAATCGCTCTCGACCAACTACGCATGGCCATTCATCCTCCGCCGCGATGTCTTCCAGCTTGAATTGCGGATTTTTTAAAAGCTGGTTTTCTCCATCTGGACTCCTCTGTCTGGGTTACCATTCCATAGCCAAAAGGTCCCCGTTTTTGGCGCCGGGAATCCGCAATTCATCCTTCCGTGAGGATAAGGACTAGTCGGTGATGCATGCTGACATGCAGTTGGGCTGGTCTTCTCTTCTACTGGTATTTATTGGTGTCACCTATTTGGCGTCAGTGACCCCACCAGTGCCTCGCCGACAATTTCCGAGCTACGAGCGTCCCGTTGGGGTGTGAGGGGGCGGGAAGTTGGATAGGGTGAGTCGGCTACTCCTAGATAGTCTGTCGAGGAAGGTTCGAAAAGTGTGTGTGTGTGTGTGTGTGTGTGTGTGTGTCAGGAGCGAGGGCGGGGTCCCCGCACCGGCAGACGCGTCTAATGCGTGGGACCCCACCGCCGCTGGGTTTTGGAGCTTGGCGACTGAGATTAGAGAAATTTGGAGTAGCCATAGGGAAGTTGGAAGGATAAACTAAAAGCTGAAGGCGAAGGCGCCGCAACTGTTCGCCTCAATTGCCACGCCTTTTTTGCGTCCAGCGGCCACCCGGTGCACAGGCGCTGGACGCTTAGGGACTGTGTTTAGTTTCACTGGTCGTGCTCCCCTCACAATTTCAGGGACCAAGACCAGTTACTCGGCCCTCCCACCAAAGTCGAGGCAAAATTACAGTCCCGGGGAGGGATGACCCAGTATTAATGACCCAGTATTAATTCGTACAACCTCCTAGGCACTTCTATCAAATCTCTCTTCACACACACATTCCTACTTTCTGCTCTCAATTTACTATCGCAAAAGTACGAGTCGTCGTAAATCCATGCGGCAACAACCACTTTATCACGACAAGTAGCCCAATACCCGAAAGTTAAATCACAAGTCAGACTACGTGGCTCCCTCTCGCAGTACACATACTTAATAAACAGCAAACCGGATTTCTGATGCACTCTCTCTACCACATAACACCTACCTTCAGGAGTGACGACACACTGGTCCGTCAACATTCTCATATACTGACTCGCGTCATGTACATGAGACAAGGAAGAATCATCCAAAAACGAAAATCCTAATTTACCATCCTCCATATACCAGATAAATCTATACTACGTTCCACGTTTAGAAAATAACATTGCGAAGATAGGGCCATGTATTTCTTATGGACGATAGCAACGCGGCGTTGCCACGACACACACAAGCACAATTTAGGGTTGTATAATTTGTATTTTCATTTCCAAAAACATGAATTAAATTAATGTTTTTTAACGTAATTGACCAAAAGTGCCCATTCGAAACAAAAGATGAAAAGTAGGGAAAATGATTTTAATTAGATAAATAGTATTTACAAAAGATAATTTTATTTTATCTTATTTTAATTATAGTAACGACAGTTTATTTGTTTTTCGGTGAGAATACGATATGCCATGAATCATAGAAATCAGTAGAAAATATTGACCGCTTGGAATGCGTATATCTAATTACTAATTGCAACTTTAAATAATACGATGTGCATATGTCAGCTATTTTATGTCGTTCTCTGACTACATAATGATAATAAGGCTTTTATTTAGTAATTATTCTGATTTTACAGTTAAATGTTAATTGAAAATGAAAATTCAAAAATTAAGCAAAGGAAATATCTTGAACATCCGTGCAAAAGAGAGTGTCTGAGAGTTTTGGCAACACTGATCTCCATAAGCATAATGCTATTTTCTTAACTTGAAACAAAGAATAGTACCATTTATGCCATAGATAAAAAGTGAGTTGTTACATATTCTTATATAATGTTTTAAAAACCACATGAAATTTATTTCCCTCCCCAATATCAAAATTGTATTATATCAAAATGTATTGTATTAAAAAAAATATATCAAAAAGTGAGTTTTGGTCAGAACTCGTATACGCAGACAAGCCAACCGGGGAGTTTTTCTCACGTTCAAAGTGACGGAATTGGAGCAAATAAAATCGAGGACAAGAATAAAAAATAATTCAATAATAATAATAAGTAATTTTTTTTAATAAAATCAAGATTCATTTATAAGAGTTCCACATAAAAAGGAAGATTTTTTTTTGGCGTGCTGCGGCTCCATATTCCGTCACTTGAGAGTATTCTCTTAAGAATATTCCCTAGCATAAACTCGATTAACTTTCCTTCCAAAGTGATCCTTGCGCGTGTGCGAAAAAATGTCGTTTTAAAATCGATCGCGTGCTGGTCATAAGAAATTTCGTGAGGGGTTTTATTAATACAGTTTTTAACTCTGATAATATTGCACTAATCAGTAGCGTAAACGCTACATTCTCCCTCATCTCCAGCAAAAAAAAAGGAAAATTCCCGGAAGTTCCTTTTTTTTGCAAAACGATCTAAGCTGGGTCTGCAATGAACGTTGATACGTTGAAATTGAACATTTTCCTTAACAGTCAACTATTTGCTCAGGAGATGGAACAAAATCAAGGACGTAATAAAAATATGGAACGAAGAATATGGGACGAAGTCATACATTTTGTCTTTTAATGAGATAATGTATGTTAATTTAGTAAAACCAAAGATTAAAAAAAAGTATACATTTTAAGTTTAATTCTATAACCTTACAGATCAAGTTAACTTTTAACACTACTTATCTACATTCTCAAGTATTAGTAAAAACAACCATCGTTAAAACTACATTATAGGTGTGTATAAATAACCCCTAACACAATATCCCCAAGAACCATTCATAACAACGAAATCCAAACAAAGTCCTATGAACTTTACCCAACGTTGACACTAGAGCGACCAGATTCTATTCGTTACCATAGAGTTCAATGAGGGCCTAATTACTCAGGACTAGTTGAAACTACAAACCTAAACATATATATGGTTCGGGATATCAACAACATATTGAAAATTCAAGGTAAGAGATAATTCAATACACCTACTTGCTTTAGCAGCGGTAGAAAAACACACAATCGGCAAAGGCACTAGCAAGCCTAGATACTAGCAAGCCCACTATACTCATGGTATAGGGTATCCTAAAAAAAGGTAAGTAAGATAACTGCAATCCCAACTCATAGTAAAGGATATGCACAAAAGGTAAAAGATAATTGCAAGTTTAGATCTACTCATGGTAGAGGATATGCACAAAACTCACTTCTACCAGCTATACACTTGGGAGAAGGAAAGATAAAAGAGATCCTAACTGTAATACCCAAACTGTACTATTGACGTGATCCAATTCTTTACTCACGACAAGAACAGTAAAGGACAGATTTTTAGGACTCTATAATCAAGATAAAGATAAGATATATATTCATAAGATATAGATAAGAAATAAACTTATCCAGGTAAAGGTAAAGATAACTAACTTAACCCTCTATTGCATGAATTTATTTTATTTTATTTTTTGACGAAATAAAATAAAATTATATTAAATTACTCTTAATAGATGTATGTAGAATTCACCGATATACATAGTTTTTTGAAAATGATCCAGTTTTTGAAAAAAAAAATGTGTGCCCATTTGGGAACATTATGTATAAAAACTTTTATTAGAACCAATTGTCATACACATTAGATAGATGTATTGTCAGTAACACACTATTCCAAATTGTGAAACTTCTTAAAACAATTACTTTTAGAATGAAAGCATAAATGCACCTTACATTTCTCGCACTGGACCCTTGATTTTCCTTTACAGTTTATCAACTTACATCTTTCCCTGTTTACAGTCCAGTTTGGCCAGTGTGAAAACTGATCTGTTTGTACATATATATTGGGTCTAGGTTCAATGCATCTTTTTTTGGATGGTTGTTCGGGTGTAGAACTTCTAGGACGACCTACTTTTCTTTTTTGTAAAAGACCACTGTTAGTTAGTTGTTCAGCTAGAATTGTTTTGAAATTCAGCAGTGGTATAATCTCTTCAGTTTTTCCAATTTGTTTTTTAATTCGCCTGTCTAATAGCCAAGCATTGACTAGTGCTACATCCAGCATAGGATAGAAAATACGATGGTACCATTTTTTACTTTTGATTTTGATTGGATATAATCCCAATAAGGAATCTTGCAGATCCACACCGCCCATGTGCCTGTTGTATTGTTGTACAATGTCTGGGCAATCAATTTTTTTCCTAGTTCTTTCGGTGCGAAAGAATCTTTCCACTTTGGCTGTTGGTTGAGTTCCACAATAATCTGACAGTAAAGACACAATTTTGTTGTCACACCACTGGACTGTATGTATTGCAGTATTCTCATACGTGCCAGAGTGTTCCTGAATGCTACCCCTTTATAATTTTTTAATTTCCTTCTTTTGCCAACCTTTATATTTGAGAATTCGATTTGTACGGATTGTTGCGATAGAATGTATGCCTCGTTTTGACAAATATGACACCAGTGGTATGCTTGAAAAATAATTATCATAGAAGAGTTTGTGATGTTTATTGGATGGTACTTCTCTGTTCAACCGAACTACAACATTACTAGCAGCTCCCAAATTTACTTCATTCGGTAATTCTGTGTAACCATCTTTTCCAGCCAAAATTTCAAAATTATATGAAAATCCTGAGATTCCTGAGGGAACCCACATCTTGTATCCCCATTTATGAGGCTTTTTGGGATTGTATGTCTTTATGCTCGAACGTCCTTTGAACGATATAACTTGTTCGTCACAAGATAAGTGTTCTTCTAAAGGTATTTGCAAACACGATCTTTTTATTTGTTCAATCAGAGGCGCTATTTTGTCAAGACTGCGCGTATTTTCTAAATTATTACTAAAATGAAGAAACCTTTTGATTGTTTCAAAACGATTGATAGGCATTACATCTGCAACTTGTGAAATTCTTGTTGTCGGAGCCCAATAGCGTCTTCTAGTAGGTTGTCTTATTAGAGACATCCACAGCAATATCCCCATAAAATTTTCAATTTCTACAGGACATGTGTTAATTGGCTTTTGTGGATTTGTTTGAGCGCTGTATATACAAGTTTGTCGAACTACCTCAATTATAAAATCTGGTGTCAAAAAAAAACTAAACAATTTGTAAGGAGAGTTGAGCTGCGATATGTTGATTGGAAGTAATTCACTACCTTCAAAATGCAGTTCATCTATATTTCGCACAGTTTTTGAAGGATGCCATGTCAGTTGACTTTTTTTGCTAGATTTTTGTTTAGTAGGTAGTTCAGTATCCGAATCATCGGTTAATAAATTATCATCTTCATTATCAGAGTCTTCTTGACTGTCAATGATTACTCTGGGCCGGGTGGTTTGTGCAGCTAACGGCTCAACATTATCTTCATCAGATAGTTCCGAATCTTCACTTTCAGATGGAATCTGTCGTAACTTATAGGGCTGAATAGTTTTTGCTTTATTGTTGTAAAACGATGTTGGTGGAATACTTTCAAATTCATCCATTTTTTTTTCTGAAAAAAAAAGTTTACTTCAGGTTTATTCAAATTAATTTATTTAAACCAATAATGCATTAAATAAGTACCAACTTGATAAAAACAAGCTATAAAATATTAAATTTTTCAGTTTCAAAATTTACTTTTAGCACACAATGTTCCCGTACGGGAACAGTAATAATTTGGGGCAAATTCTAACAACAACAAAGTAAATTTATTATTTCAATATATCAGTAGATCCTTACAACACTTATAAACGCGTGTATAATTTTTATTTATCAAACTTACCTTATTTTTAGCTGATATTTGAAAATGAAATACACGTGCTAAACAAACAACTTACTCGAAGGTCACTTCAAACAAAACTGCTATTTATTGAAATAACCGGTGGGTATATCGGCAACACACAATACACATCTAAGAATGAACGTTCCCAAAAGGGAATAAGATGTGTACGCGCTTAAAATTGTCGATAGCAAATACTCATGGAAATTTTATATATTGAGTTCCAGTTTGGGTCCATTATGCAATAGAGGGTTAAGGTAAAGATACGAGATAAACCAATTAAGGTAAATGTACGAGATAAACTCAATTAAGGTAAAGATAAAGATACACTCAAGGTAAAGAACTCAGATAAACTCAGTCAGGTACGAAATAAACTCAAGGTAAAGATAAACTCACATCTACCAATCCGTATGAATGGTAGGGACACAGGTGCAAACTCAAGATACTAAGATATGTTAAACTCAAATTTTTGAGAAGATAATAACATAGGAGATAACAAACTAAGTTAAACAGACTTACAGTTCATCAAAAATAGCTCTGTCTTTCAGTTTAAACTTGAGCGATGCGAAAAATAAACAGAGAACGCATTCGGAGTAAAGAAGATAGCGAATGCGTTCGGATTTTAAAATTATTTTATTATGGAACTACGACTGGGGGAGGGTCAATTGAACTCAATAGGAATTGAAATTTAAATAATTAGGAGTAATTATTCCACGTAATAATATGTAAGGAAAATTACTGATTTTTATTGTTTTTAAAGATGAAACATATTGTAAAAAATTCATATTAAGAAATCAAATTATTAATAAAATCATTTAAAATTTTGTTTGCTTCTACAGTAGAATAGATTTAGATTTATTTTATTTCACTACGTTACACATATAATATACACGTTTGTAGCAAGTCAAAATATAATATATATATATATATATATATATATATATATATATATATATATATATATATATATATATTTTATATAATTATAATATTTTTTATAATTATATATATATATATATATATATATATATATATATATATATAGATGATAATTTAATGAATTTTTGTCTAAATTGACAAAGTAGCTTTGAAGTGAACAAGAAATAAATAGTATAATAGGTAATTTGGGAATTCCAGGTATGTCCTTAACAAAACAAAAGAAAGTAAACTAGCTATTAGAAAAGTGAGTCTTTAAAAATTTCATTGTAAATTGACAAAGTATAAAAAATAGTTTTGAAGTGTACAAGAAATAAATAGAAATATAATAGGCAATTTGGGAATTCCAGGTATGGCCTTAACAAAATAAGAAAAAGCAGTTAGGTAATATAAATATTTATTAAATGTATTAATTACTTTTTTAGTATAAGTTAAAGAGAACAGGTATGTTTTAGAATAAGCGTGCTAAAAAAACCGAGGTCTAGTGATTACTTTTGAAACTACCAATTTGGATATCAAATCGAAAAAGGCAAAGAAAAGAATAACGATATCTAAAGTACAATTTAAATATTGCTGCTAAGCCAACAAAATAGTACAGAAGATTCTTTATACAGAAATATTGAACATTCCTTTAAACAAATTTACTATTTTACATGGGAAATCAGCCACAATTTAAGTTGGAAATGAAATTTACTTTGCAAATCGGTAACGATTTCTGAAGTGGAAGTCGAAACGTCAAATAAATTTCCAACTTAAATTGTGGCTTATTTTCCAAGTAGAATAGTAAACTGCATAAGATGCCACAAAGAAATAGCTTCAGAACAGTATCTTTAAACAAAGTTTTAGAAATTGCTTATTTTTTAATCATTCACTTTTTCCTTTATAACGTCCGTATTCTAACAGTATACTTACAAAATAACGTTACATTAGTTTCAAAGATCTAGATCGGAACTCGAATCTGTATCTTCTAGATCATCTTCGCTATCACTATCAGCGTCATCGTCGTCGTCATCATCATCATCCAAGTTAATTATCACTTTCTCCGTAACTAAGTTCACTGCCGGTGCACTTTTCATAAAAAACTGTTCTGCCTGTTTGGCATTTTCACACCGTGATTTCCACTCATCCTCTGAAAATGTTTAAAAAAATTGATCACATGAAACCTCCACATCTTTAAAGTTAAAACTTACATTCCGTTGTGCAACATAGTTTTTCATGGATGCCCAAACTAACTCAATTGGGTTTAACTCGGGATGGTAAGGTGGTAGTCTTAATGCCGAATGTCCATTATCCTCTAGAAGTTTATCTATTTCATATGATTTATGATGAAGTTGATAAAATTTTGCTAAGGTGTATAGCTCGGCTCTTAACATATCATCTGTAAATGGTATATTTTTCTTTCTTAGGCACTCTTTTATTTCATCTTTTTTTGATGCAGTCGTTATATTTTTTTCAATTTGAACATTGTGGTATGGGGCATTATCAATCACTAATACACTTTGTGGTGGTAAGTTCGGAATCAACATTTCCACTAGCCACTTTTTATAATTTTGAAAGTTCATCTGACTATGATAATCACCAGTTTTTAAATTTGATTTAAATTTTAAGTAGGAATTTTTTATGAACCCCATTTCTCCTCCGGCATGAACTATTATTAACCTCTGTCCTTTAGAGATAGGCTTACGCAAACCATCGTGAGAATCATCATTCCAACTTTTATTGAATGTCTGACAAGAGTGGATTTATGTTTCGTCCATGTATACTATAGGACGATTTTCGTTTCTGTACCTCTTAATACTTCGCAAAAAAGCTATTCTTTTTTGTTGGATGTCAGGTTTTTCCATAAGCAATTTCTTCTTTGTCTTGAGTTTTTCGCCAACGAAAACCAATTTTATGTAATACTTTTCGTAAACTTTCATACGATCCTGTGTAATTAATTTCATTGACAAATTTCCTGTGTATGCCTCTCAACGTAGGAACCTTTTTTTCGAGGACGTGAAAATTTATTACTAATCTCCGAAGAATTTTCTTATCCATATTATCCAACTTAGTTTTGGTCGCACTTTTTTGTCTTTTAATATTAGGTGTATGGAATGAATCACTTTCACCATCTTCAACTGATCTCATTTCCTTTGAAATTTGCTTTACAGAACCAACACTAATACCAGTGGCGCGCGAAACACGTTCTTGAATTTTTGTTAGTTCTATTATCGAATGTTTAGCCTCCGCTTCTCGTTTCATAAAATATATCACATTTGCTATAATTTCACGAGATTGCCAACTCAAAACTTTACGATGAACTTTAGATTTAAATTCCATTGTAACGGTACCGGATTAATAAGTCCTACACCAGTGTAATTGATATGCGTGTGATCTTTTTGCTTCTGCTAACAAAATGGAACTGAGTGTATTCGGGCTACTGACGGATCCTCCCCTCCAAATTTATATTCTTGTCAAAACTCAGAGACATTGGTATTCTTGACGAGCTGTACTTACTGCTGAATATCAGAACGATCCAATTCTAAATGACACATTCTAATTTCAACCTAAGAGACACTCAAGCAACAACTAATATGTATTGATATATTTCTGAGCCAAGTGAGGGTACACATCCAGGGTGATCAATCCTGAACCCACGCTAAAACACCGACACAGTAAGTGAATATAAATGCATACGCTTTATGGCCATGGTCCACAAAACCATACAACACTATTAAAGAAAATATTTGGAATGTTTTCCGAATTATCCCTGTAAATATCTATTCAACTCAGAACTCAAGATAGGGAAATTCCCATATATCCATCCTGTACTCCTATGATATGCAGTTGGACTTTTAAGAGAAAACAAACAACAAAATTAACAAGTCCATAAACTAAGATAATAACTAACATTAAGATAAGATGAAAAAAAAATAGAAGGCAAAATAAACAAACAGGTAAATAAAATAGATAAACAGATCTTAAACAACCAAACTGGTACAGAAGTGATAAGGGATCAGTTAATCTTCATCTGAAGATAAAGAATCCAAATTATCTGACAAGTTATGTGGACCTACTGTCTTATCCTCCAGTATGTCTTTGACATGAAACCTTCCTAGTTTCCTGCCAGTGGAAGTTTCCTTCAACTCATAAATTAAAGGAGAAATAACTTTAATAACCGTACAAGGTATGTACTTCTAACATAACTTAGCAGATTGGAAGTTCAATTTATCAGACTTGACAAAGTTCCTCTTTAAAACAGAATCTCCAACTCTGAAAGATAAGGCTCGCTTTCTCAGGTCATACTGGCATTTATTTCTAGCATAAGATGCTTTCAACCATTTGCGAACATCCACATAAATATCAGGAAGATGATGAATATCTTCTAAACGGTGTAATTTATCTGATATAGTGGGAAAGTTATTGGCATTCTCTGAAATCTTACCAAAATAATCACCAGAAAGAGGGACATGACGACCAAACATTAAATAAGATGGAGGACACTTGGTTATTTCGTGAGAAGAGGTCCTGATCGCTTGTGCTATAGAGTGGATATGAGTATCCCAAGCTCTCTGACCAGGAAAAGAATATGACCTTAAAGCAGTCACGATTGATTTATTCACTCTTTCGGTATGATTGACTTGTGGATGATAGTTTGCATTGTACCAGATCTACACGTAATTATAGCTAACAACTCTTTTTTAGTTGTAGTATAATTTTTCTGGGCTTTATTTAATTTCTTGCTGGTGTAGGCTATAGGGTGTTCTTCTCCATCAACAATTTGATAGAGTACCCCACCAGATGCTGTGTTTGAACAATCAGTCATCAAATAGAAAGGCTTAGAGAAATCCGGTCCTACCATAACTGGGCAATTTGTGGGAGCCTCCTTGATTTTAATGAAAGCTTCATTAGCTTCAGGAGTTCACACAATATTTTGTCCCTTTTTCCTATTTTGAAGTAGGTCAGTGATAGGGTACAACAAGGTAGAATAAGACTTGACAAATTTTTTATAATAACCCACCATTCCTAACAATCGACGGACCTGAGTGGTATTTTTAGGCACTGGAAAATCACGAATAGCTGATACCTTATCAGGATCAGTATGGAGACCATGTGAATCTACAACATATCCCAAAAACTTAATAGACTCACGACAAAAGCTACTTTTATCCAAGTTAATAGTCAAATTTGAATCTTTTAAACGCTGAAACAACTGCTGCAATACAGAGATATGGGTTTCCAAATCAGGAGTAATAACCAGAATATCATCAAGATAATACTGACAAAAAGGATCTAAAGCAGAACCAATTACCAAATCCATTAACCGACACATAGTCTGCGGAGCAGACACAAGACCAAAAGGCATTGTAGTGAACTGATACAATCCTTTTCCATTGACTGCAAAGGCAGTGAGTTTCTTACTCTCTTCGCTCAGTGGAATCTGTAAAAATGCTTTCTTCAAGTCAATAGATGAAATGAATTTAGCATTTTGTAACTTACTCAAGATGATATCTATACGAGGTATAGGATACGCATCTCTGTTCATGGTTATACTGTTAAGTTTACGTCGGTCAAAACAGACACGAAAAGTCCCGTCTTCCTTTTTTGTCAACCACAAAGGGCTACAGAAAGAAGAAGTACTGGGCTCAATAATACCTAACTTTAGCATTTCATCTACCTCCTTTACTAGGCTTTCATGCCAGGCTTGAGGCAAGGGATATTGGTATTGTCTGAAGGGCTTGGACGAACCCACATCAATGTGATGTTCGATGAGATGAGTTCTACCCAACTTATTTTTCGAAAAGATAGAAGAGAATGATTTGATAACATTATTTAACTGCTCTAGTTCACGAGCATTAAGTCTACTCATAACTTTAACTGCATTGGCACAAGAGATATTAAACGAAGAAACAGATAAGGAAAATTCAGGAAAATTTAACTTACTATTAAAAGTTTTCAGAAAATCCATTCCTAGAATAACTGAATTTTTAACTGAAGGGATAACAAAGAATGTAATCATTCTTTTACAAAAACTAACAGAAATCTCAGTAGTGAATTGACCTTAAATTGGTTGAAGTTGACTATCAGCTGTAGTCACCTGCAAACTTTGATCTATTCCTATATTTACATTTGAATTCTGGAGAAATTCCAGACCTAGAGAACCTAAAATAGAGATATTGGACCCTGTGTCCAGTAAAGCTAAACAAGAATGTCCTAAGATAGATATTTCAAGATATGGACGATTATCCTTGTTTTTTCGAACCAACAATGAGTTTACATCTAAATCAACAAACGAAGACAAGGGATTACTTGAAGAAACTACAGAAGAATCACGGTGTTCATGCTCAACTAACGTTGTCCTCTCTTCGGTTGGTATTTGCTGTTCTGTGGTCTTTTGTCTTTCGGCAGAGGGTGAAATGTTTGGCTTGTGGAAGCTTGGGCATCCAGACTCGAGAAACTGGTTCCTTGGTTTTGGGGAGTTTGGACAGTGTTTGTATTCCCTGTATTTTTGACGAGGAGTAGGAGCCAGGGCCCAAGGTAAGCTTTGAATTAAAAGAAGAGACACTACCAGACCGAGAATAATTAGGCCTACCAGAATAGGATGAGTCATTTCTGAAATTTCTGAAATTTTTACTATTACTAGACCGTGAATAATTGGGTCTATCAGAATAGGATGAGTCATTATTTCTGAAATTCTGATGAATAGGGACTCTAGACACGCTGTCAGAAGACCATGACAACACTTCCTCTAACTTCTTACACTTTTCCGTTAGGTCAGCAATTGAAGAAATATCTATAAGTGCCAGACTAGAATGATACGATGGCAACAAATTTTTCCTAATGATCCTTATGATATGTGACTCAGACAAAGGAGTCTCCAACCGTTTACACAAAGTAACAATCTCATTTACAAATATAGTTACCTTCTCCTGCGGAGCTTGTTTTCGAGACTTAATTTCATCAAGAAGATTATCCTCGTAGTTATAAGGAAGAAAATCTGACCTAAGTTTGACAACTAACTCTTGCCATGAAGCAAAACTACCTCGGTTATTGAGATACCAAGTGACAGCTGAATCTTTAAATAAATCGGCAGCAGAAGAGTAACACTCTTCCTCGCTGTTACCACGTGCTATACGCAGATATTGTACCTTTTCCAAGAAACTAACTACATTTTCACTTGATTGTCCGGAAAAATGCACACCCCATTTATGAATAGGAGTAGACTTAACAAAAGGAAATGAATTTACTGGAACACTAGCATTATGAGGAGTGACTGTGCCTGTGGAATCACTTTACAATCAAGTTCACCTTCCAGAATCAAAACCCTGAAATTAAGAGACCTCTTCACTTCCTCCTCTTCCTCTGTTGTAGCTTCGAACAGATGGACTCTAGCTGCAACATGACCTAAGCGAGAAGTATAGCGAGCATAGGCAGTATCACTAGAATAACCAACAAAAGAATTTATTTTGACCACCAGATCTGCAAGAGTAACCTCTATTTCAGCAATCTCATCGTTAAAATTAAGATGGGAAGCTAACAGAACAGCGAAACTCCGATTGGATGAAGTTTGCTTCAATGCACCACGCAACACTACCCTTTTCCTTTCCACCGTTGTCAAAGATGGATAATTTAAGTGGCGGACTCTCAACTCATATTCTAATTCAGGAGCTAACAGATGCTCTACCTTAAAGGCAGACATATTGCACAACTGAGAGATATACAAGAGAATGAGTAAAAGTAGGTAAAGTTTAACTTACTCTCTGTCCTCAAATTAATATTCTGAAGGGATACCTATACCAGTAATGTTTTGTTTTGGTCCAGTTATGAAATCCAATGAAATATACTGCTACAACACCCCAAGGAACCTAAAATTTCAAAAAAAAACTGTTATTTCGAGGTAGTGACTCAACTTATTGACTACTCCGGACTTGTAAAATATGTGAAATAGTTAACTTTAAGTTATTTAAATTTTTAATTAATTTATTATTAATCTAAAATAGTTATTCAACAAATCAAAAAAAAAACAAAGCAATTTATTCAGTCTACACAGTATATAGCAAAACAAGTCGATTTAAGATATAGATATAAGGTAATGCCAAAAAAAAATTGAAGTACAAAACTAAACGTTAAAATAAAAATCTAAAAGCACAACCAGTGAAAACCACAACAACCCAAGATCAACACCAAAAATTAAAGGAGATATATATATTTTTTTTAAAGGCAGAAGTGGAAAAGAGGCCCCACGTTGGGCGCCAATTGAAACCTCAATACTCCGGGAGTATTGGATTTTAGGAAGTGTAGAACTTCGAAATTTCAGAAGAACTGGAAGAGAGATGATGAAAATACTAAAAATATGGCTAAGCTCAGAGGAACAAAGTTAAATGGCCAAAGAGACACTAAATCTCAAGTGAGTGTTCGGGCTAGCTTCAATGCACTGAATTGTGGCTTTAAAGATATAAAGCAGATAGCAAGGATAATGAGCTAATGAGACAAGAAACTAAATAAGACCTGTTAATATCAAATGTGATACAACTAAAGAAGGTCACTGGGAATAAATTTATAGAAAAAAGGACGATCAGAAGAGAAGAAGAAGGGCGCCAACTCAACGATAGTTGAGATTTTGAAGTAACAAATGACTGGAAACAAATGATACTAGAGATAATAACCTGAAATACAAAATACTAATCTTGTCTTGCTATATTATATACTGGTTAGTAGAAACTGAAATAAAACTCAAAATAGTAACAATAAATATATTTATAAAAATGTGTATATAGATTAACAATTATAGATAGTATATAGATATTAACAATTTACATATAATGCAAAAACTAAATAACAGTGGTAGTGGGTGTATAAAGATACAATAGGACCAAATAGCCCCTCAACAAGCGAATAGTCACTACCACTGGCCAAATAAAGTGTGAAATATTAGTAAAAACCTAGAATGGTCCGTATGGTAGCCAAAGTCTTAACACTAAAAGTTAGTAATTTAATTTAACTTAGTTCTATTAGAATGAGATACAAGTGACAGTATGGTAAAGATATCAAAATTGATAAATCTAGTACCATTTATATCATAGATAAAAAGTGAGTTGTTACATATTCCTTATATAATGTTTTAAAAACCACATGAAATTTATTTTCAGTGACCTTCTTTAGTTGTATCACATTTGATATTAACAGGTCTTATTTCGTTTCTTGTCTCATTAGCTCATTATCCTTGCTATCTGCTTTATATCTTTAAAGCCACAATTCAGTGCATTGAAGCTAGCCTGAAGACTCACTTGAGATTTAGTGTCTCTTTGACCATCTAACTTTGTTCCTCTGAGCTTAGCCATATTTTTAGTATTTTCATCACCTCTCTTCCAGTTCTTCTAAAATTTGGAAGTTCTACACTTCCTAAAATCCAATACTCCTGGAGTATTGAGGTTTCAACTGCTTAACTTTTAACTGGTGCCCTTTAATGGGCACCATTTGTTCATCTACGCACAAATTGGTTTCCAGAGGAAGGTCTTGATATCGTTTTTTAATAGAATCATATAAATCGCGCATTTTCCAAAATCTGTCTTGGTTGCCTTCTGGCCTGGCTGTACTGTCTACCAAATGAAGCGTCTGTCGAAGTTTGAAGAATCTGTATATAGACAAAACATCCTTAATTAGTAGAATTCCATATTTTGTGCTCCAGTACATGCGGGCTCGTGGAAACTGTAAATGTCCCATTGTAATGTGGATTCCAATGAATTTTTTTATTTCTTGGACGCTTGTTGCGTGGAACCGAGCAACATTTTTCTGAGTAGCATACAAATTAGTCATATCTGACATTTGTTGCCAAAGTTCTTCAGGCACATATCGCATAAAAAATTCAATAGGTGTTGGTATTCCTACGGTAAGCTCATTAACAACAGGTGGTTTATACCACTTAACTTTTCTAGTTTCAAAAGTGACATCCTTCATCCATCTTATTTTACTCTTATCAGTCAAAGTATGCATTTCTTGAAAATTTTGAATGATTTTTTTCTATTCACCATCAGGTTTCTCTTGGAAATTATCAGGTTCCTCATGCTCTGAATAATCTTCATTTTCTCCCTCTTCAACTTGTGAAGTTAGTCTTTCAAAAATGTCCTCATCTGGAATATTTTGGTGATCGTCATCATCCCAACCTGAATCTTCTTCATCAGACATATCAGAAATATCGGGCTCATCATCATTATGTAAGTAGTAAAGCAGTTCCTCTTCTGTAAGGTATCTTTTTTTGTTTTTTGACATAATCTAAAATAAAAACGTTATATTACTCAACTATCCGACTGTATAGATATTTTTAATTCTAAAAGACCTAATACAGTGGAACCCCGATAAGTCGGTCTCCGATAACCCGGAAATCCGGCTAACCCGGACCGATTTTCATCAGACAAAACAAACATTTTTTCACTTTGACCAGTTTTTTACTTTTTACCAAGTTTTTTACCAAGAAATAAACAATAGTGTATACCACTGTACGTAATTTAGATGTACTGTGCATATGTATTTCATGTTTTTGCTATTATAATGTGTATTTTCCTATTAAAAATATTTATTGCTAATTTTTACCATATTCTCCGGCTAACCCGGATTTTGGAAGGCATAATAAAGGTGTACCGTGGACGGTACACCTTTATTAGTTATTAGGTGTTGCGTTTATAGGTTTATATGACATTAAATCATAAAGAAAGCATTCTTCAACTTCTGCTGAATTTAAATAAGTTAAACCAAACGTATGCCTTAACCATTTTCCAATTTCTGAATTTGTATCCTTATATTCTTGTACCAAACCCAAAGATTGAATTTTTTTAAACCAGTTTTGGTGTAAGTGAAAACGGCATCCACTAATTTTTGCATTGGGCCACATATACAATAAAGCACAGTGAATTGAAATGTTTCAAAAATCTTAGATCTTAACAAAGAAAATAAATTTTTGTATGTCATTGACAATTAGTCCTTTAACAAACAGTATGCTAAAGGAACATAATGTCCATTTTCCAAGCCATGTATAGTAAATAATTGTAGAAAATATTTGGTACTGTATGAAAATGTACCATCCATATACAAAGTTTTTAATTTACACAACAAACGAATATTTGTCTCGCATGAAAATACAATTACATTGAATTCAGGATGATTTAAAAACAAAAAACTTTCATTGCGACAGGTTTTAGAAGAATAATTACTAACCGCGTTATGGACTTCTGATATGCTTCTTGGTATACAGTTTATATATGGTAATTTTGGCAGGATTTTCCGATATGTCCTCTTGGGTTTTTCTTTTACATGCATTGGTTACCATCTTTACTTCAAGCTTTTTTGAATGGGCTTCATGATTATGTACCAAATCACTTCTTGTGATGGTGAGGTCGTCACAGCCTATTGTAAACACTTTTGCGGAACACTTAGTGTTTCTTTGGATGCAGCGCCAAAATATCTCGCCGCTTTTTAACACTTTCTGTTTCGAGAACGAATGATGCACCACCACTAATAAATCTCGACCACGGGAACTTTTTATCAAACTCATTTTTTAAATATCCGTATACGTGCACAAGTCAACGTTAAACAAGAAATAAATTACAACTGAAATAATTTAGTCACAAGTACACAAATGCCACGCCCCCGCCGTGACAATAAATATTGGGAAAACCCGCTTGTCCTGCTTGGGTGCAAATGTCCATCGCCGCTAATTACCTACCTACCTGCTTCACGCCGCGGTGTCGAAATTTCCTATAATAAAATTTGACCCTTCGATTACCCCAGGTACAAAGACAATTTGGTGTCGAAAGTTCGCCCGCCGAATACATCATAGACATAAATAAATAAATAAATAAAAGAATCTTGGAAAGATCGGAAGAAATGGAGAGAGGAGAATAGAAACGAAGAATGAAGGGATTATGAGTTTCGAAAAATTAAGAAGATATTAAATTGAATATGGTCAGCTTTGTCTAATCTTAATTATTAGTATGTTTATATCTGCTACATGGGAATAAACCACAATTTTAGTTCAAAATATTATATATATAGCTATATAGTAATATATTGTTTAGAAACTATTATCTTGTGGTATGTTAACATTAATTGCAATATTAAACGGGAGTAAACTACAATTTTAATTAAAGATACCTAATATTTGACCTTTGGATTTTTCCAGGAGAAAAATCATTATCAAAACACAAATTAAAATACATTATTTTTGATTTATTGCTTGGAAATATAAAACAATTCTTCTATTTTAAAATTAAAATAACAGATATTAAAACAATTTTGTTTACTTTCAAGCAACAAAACAAAAATAATGGATTTTAATTTGTTTTAATAACGATTTTCATCCTGGAAATCAAAACGTCAAATATTAGATATTTTTATTTAAAATTGTAGTTTACTCTCATTTAATATAGCAAATAACGTACCACAAGATAATAGTTTCTGAACAATGTCTTATTATTGTTCTGAAGCTATGTTCTTGTGGCATTTTAAATTAATTACTATTTAACTGGGAATAAGTCACAACTAAAGGTAAAAATACGTTTATTGACGTTTCAATTTCCGCTTCGGAAATCGTTCTCAAAATACAAACAGTAAATTGCACTTCGGAAATCGTTCTCAAAATACAAACAGTAAATTACTGTTTGTATTTTGAGAACGATTTCTGAAGTGGAAATTGAAACATCAATAAACGTATTTTTACCTTTAATTGTGGCTTATTCCCAGTTATATAGTAGTCAATGTCTTATTGTATAGTTTTGTGCAAGCTGCTCAAGGCCAGGCAATATGTAAATGATTTCTGCTGAACGTTGCTCTCCCAATATTAGTTTATGATGATAATGATGATAAAAAAGAAATGAAAAGATTTATCCTGAATATAATCGCTCATCTGACTATCTGGTTCGTTATTTGACAATCTTGTTGGTGTTGTTAAGCATGATCTGGATGAAGGAACAGATGTTTGTTGAATTTCATTTGATCTTTCCTGAAAGGGTATTTGCAAATAATGAGATGATGACTTACTTGTAGCAACATGCTTTTGGGGAACGTCATTTTGAGGTAGCTGAAATGGCATTCGAGAATATTGAGATGATGTGAATTTGGGAATTGCAGTTTGTAGAATTTCATGCGAAGATTAATGAAAGGGCATTTGAAAATATTTTAAATTTGATGTGACTATGGGAGCATGATTTTGTGTGACTTGATTAAGGGTCTGATTAAAGGGCATTTGAGAGTAGCGATAAGTTTACGGATAGTGTGACACAGGTGGACATTGTGATAAGGGTGGAATTGGAAAACTCCTTGGTGGCCACTGAGAATTTACACTACGTATATTCCATTGAATAATTTTAAGATTTTTGTTAGCTATTTGCATATGTTAAAAATTTGTGGATGAGATCTAAATTCTAAGTTGATTTAAGTAATTATGCAAATTATTTAATTTTTATTTTGATCTTTTTGATTACATTTTTGGCCTATCCAAATCTTCTGATGATTTGGACAACTCAAAGTATGTATTAATTAGGTCCCTAATTTGGCATTTATACTCTATTGGTGTATTTAAAAATTTCTTATAATATCTTTAACTTTGTTCTGAATTTTTGACTCTGTTGACTGTGGATCTGACCCAGCTGGGTCTTTTTTTGTCTAAGTTTCTATATGGACTAGCTTGAAAGTTTTGAACTTCCGGCATGTATTCTGACCATTCCTGTCTCCCATTGGGGTATGATAGTGACTTGTTATATGCTTCTTTGTCGTAACTGACTTTCTTTATTGGAGGAGATGCGTTTTTCGTTGATACATTTGAGTATGTTCTTTTCGATCTGACAATGTTACTGCTGTTGATAAAAGTTTTTCTTTGATTAATTTGTTTGTGATTGTCTGATTGCTTTCCTTTATTTTGTAGACTAGGAAATTCAGTTTGTAGGAATCTATATGTTTGTGCCGTATTGGATGTAGTTGGTAAATATGATTTGGGATGTAACAGACTAGCCTCATAATGTGTTGTATTTTGGTATACCGTGGTCTTTTTAATATTGCATTGTCTTTCTTATTCGGAACAGATTTTGCTTGTGGCCTGGTGTTTCGTTGATTTACAGAACTAGCCAGATACATCACAAGTCTGTATTGAGTTTTCTTCTGGATCATGTGGATTGCTACAGTTCTGGAATTTTTATTGTTCTTGTACTGTGTTTTTGTGTACCCATAGGCCAAAAAGTTAAAGCATTGTGTAACTCGTGGTATGTAAGGAATTAAAGGAATAGATAAGTAGAATACTTTTATATTTCTAGGGATTATTACCACTTCAAAAGTTATTAAGACGGTTCCCGTTGGAACGGATCTATTTCTTATTTCTAATATTTTAAATGGGCTTTCGCCCATATTTTTGATGTTTTCTTCCGTAAACACGGGATATACAGTGTGGAAACCACTTATGGAATAAAGTTGTTTCTGTCCTTATTTTGGAAAACAATAAAAAACGTTGGAATACCTTAATTTTTAAATTTAAATGTGCGCTTTTTGAACATAAATTTGAATGTACACGGTAATCCACGCAAGTCTGGCATAGTCCAAAATCTGTATTTTAAATGAAACACCCTGTATATTTTTATGTTTTTAAAAGCTCCTTAACAACCTGATCTCAACAAACTATTATCATGTATGGTCTATTATGAATAATACAAGGTGAAATTTTAAAATTAAGTATAATTTTCTTTAAGGCAATTAATTCATAGAATACCCGAGGTAATTGATTGTAGTACATTAAAATAAATGCCCAAAATGTTCACCACCTACAGTCTCCTATAAAACTCGTCCCGAACTTTGTTTAAAGTTTGAGGTGAAATATGCCGTATTTATGTAGTTATCCCTTCTTTGAGCTCTTCAATGCTAGTTGGTTGTGTTGCATATACTTTGTTTTTGCGATAACTCCACAGAAAAAATCCAAAGGCGTAAGATCTGGTGACCTAGCTGGCCACTTAATATTGCCCCTTCGTCCAATCCATTTATTGAAGAAGATTTCATTCAAGTAATTTCTCACCATTAAAGCATAATGGAGTGTTGCGAACAGTCCTGCTGGGATCAGACAGTTTCATGCGGTAGGGTCGGATCTGTTGGATTGGGATATATGTTATCCAACTTAAGAAGGACATCGTCTATTAGCATGCTTAAATATTTTTCCGCTGTCAAATTGTCATCTACAAATATAGGACCAATAATATGATTTCCTATATTACGAGTACCTTCCCAAACATTCAACTTTTGAGGATACTGACTGTGTGTCTGACGCATCCAATGAGGATTCTCCGCTGACCAATATCTACAGTTTTGTCGGTTTACCTCTTCATTTAATGTAAATGTTGATTCATCATAAAAAAGAATTGTGTCCAGAACTACTTCATTTTGTTAATTTTATCCATAATTTTTTCACAGAAATCCATTGTACGATCTGGATGATCTTGTGTTAGCTCCTGCACAAAAGTCAATTTATGTGGATGAAGTTTTTCTTCATGGAGACACCTTAGGACAGTTGTGTGACTCACATTATTTTGACGTGTAATTTGACGTGAACTTGACGTTGGATTCTCTGCGACACTTAACAAAATATCCACTTTCACCTCATCTTGAATGAAGTTCGGTTTTTTTTTTAATGGTTTGATATATCCAAGTTCTCAGAATTGTGCATAAATTTTAGACACAGAATCTCAATTCGTGCAGTTGAAGAAAGTCAAGATAACAATCCGCATTATTTACCGATTTAGTTTAATTAAGAGACTATCTAGACAGTTTTTACCTATTCATGACAAAAAATGTTAACACGGTTACTAAGCAGAAATTTTCCCCAATATACTGACACTTAAGAGTAGAAGTGTATTGTCTGTATTTAGCTAATTTAAAATAATACCATAACACCTGATTAACCCATTTATGCCCACAACTATTTTTGTCAAATATATCAATGATTTTCTCAAGAATGTAATAAAATACCCTAAAATGCATTGAAAAATTACTAAAAAATTTTTTCAAAAACGGCTTTTCGAAAAATATGCTGGGTCGTTAACGACCCGTTGGGCACATAGGGGTACAAAATAAAAATAATAACTTTTATGAAATTATGTACATTTTATTTTACTTTCTCCTAACAAATTAAACATTTACTCCCTAAAATGAAAACTATGAAGCAGGCATAGTTTAATTATATTACTTTAAGCTTAAAATAGTTTGTATGATAATCTTTGAAGCATTTATCATGGAGTGGAATTTCACATCTATCGCAGGCTTTTGTAGTTTTATTTGAACATACACGACATCTTCTTCTTTGAGCACCAGTAATAATTAGATGTTGTGTTGTGTTGATGTGGACGGAGCAGGAATTATTGCAATATTTTGAGGTCCAGTAGAACGGGCTGACTTTCCATAATTAGACAATAATGTACGAACTATATGTCTTCTAAATTCTAAGTTGTCATTTTTATATCCAAATTGTCGTGCTAGTGTCCAAGCATTAGTTACACAAACATCCAGCATCCATATCCATATTGGAAAGTACCATTTTTTTCCACGTATTTTTATTCTATAGTTTGAAATGTTATTGTCCATCAAGTCGACTCCGCCCATAAATTTGTTGTATTGCGAAATTACAAATGGTTGATCTATTTGAATTTTTAATTATTCTTTTGCTGAATATCGGCTTGCTTTTTGGATTGGCTCAGTTCCATGCTCATTAGATAACATAGTGAAACATTATTATCTTTCCATTTTACAGCCGCAATTTTACTGCTGTCATCAAAAGAGCTACAATAATATCCTCTTGGTTGTTTCATCATACTTTTCTTATCTTCTAAAGGACACTTTTCTGTTCTGTTTTCGCGTACAGTTCCAGTGGCACTAAACCCCATTTCTGCAATTGATGATATCAAAGACATACTTGTAAAAAAGTTATCAAAATAGAAGGAAAATTTTATATTTTTATATGTATTTCGCAAAATCTCTGCAAAAGTCAACACCACACTTTCTCCTAATCCACAATTTTTATCAGCACCAGTTGTTAATTTTCGGCCTTGATATATGTCAAAATTTAGGCAATATCCATTTGATAAAGCGATTACCCATGCTTTATAGCCAAATCTTATTGGTTTGCCGCGAATAAATTGTTTGCACCCATTACGACCAAAGTAAGGAATCATAGATTCGTCGATAGAAATTTGATTTTCAATGGGTGCAAACGTTAAAAACTTTGTATTTAATTTTTTCGATGAAAGGTCTAATCTTGGCCAATTTATCATTTTCAGCAAGGTGATTGTTGTCTGCAGCGTGAAAAAATCTAAATATCTCTTCAAATCTATTGCGTCTCATAGATTTCGTTACTAAAATATTATGTGTATCATCTGAGTTTTCTCAATACATTCTTCGCCTTGGTAATGGAACGTAACCACTTAAAATTAAAATTCCCAAGAATACATAAAATTCGTCAATGTCTATTGTAATATTTTGATTTTTCGAGGCAGCATAATTTGTTGTTTCTTTAATTAAATACTCTATTATTTCTCTGCTCATGAACAATTCAAAAAATTCAACTGGATTACTTTCAGAAGTAAGTGTCAAAACTGGTAATCTCTGTAGATCGGAATCCGCACGTAATGTTGGTAAATTTATCATGTTCGACCATTTTCGGGGCGTCTTCTTTAGTTTCTTTGTTCGATGTTGTACTGTAAAATCAGATACTTCTTGAAGAACTTCATTTTCTATGTTTTCCTCATCACGCTGAAATTGTACTTCAGCGCAGGCATTTAATTGACCTCTATTTAGTCTATCCGGATCATTACATTCCTCGTCTCCAGAATCCGAATCGGTTAACCAGCCATTATTATCTGGAGGCAATATATATATATATATATATATATATATATATATATATATATATATATATATATATATATATATATATATATATATATATATATATATATATCCGGTATAGTCTCACTGTTTTCAATTTTTTCTATTTCCTCCAGAATTTCTGCCGTAGATAATGGTTTCTTACTAAAAAAACATTTTCCCATTATGATATGTCATATTCCCAACGGGTCGTTAACGACCCATCAAAATATAATATTATATTTATGACATATATCAAATTATTTTCATACTAGTAATATTATAATGTGTTAACACAACTTGTATTTAACTATATAAAATGAATTTAAATAATCAAATAATTTATTTAAAGGTACTTACAAATGTTTGAATGAAGCCATGCTGTGAACGTTATTCAAGTTCTATTTTGATGTACACTCTACGAACACTACGAGCGAAATAAACGGTTTTGCACTAAATAAACTGCTTGCTTGCATAGTCAGGAATGAACTTGTAAACATACGGCGACTGGTAAATTCGACATATTTGTTTGGAACATATTTTTGTTAGTTGGGTCGGTAACGACCCGTTGGGCATAAATGGGTTAATTATTAACTTCAAAATTTCACCTTGAATGATTCATTCTAGGCCCTAAATGATATAGTTCGTTAAAATCAGGTTATTAAGTATCTTTAAAACACATAAAAATATACAGGGTGTTTTATTAAAAATAAGGATTATGGGCTATGCCAGACTTGCGTGTATCGCCCTGTACATTTAAATTTATGTTTAAAAAGCGCACATTTAAATTTAAAAGTGACCGTGTCCCAGAGTTTTTTTTTGTTTTCTATAATAAGGACACAAACAATTTTATTCCATAAGTGGTTTCCACACTGTATATCCCTTGCTATTGCTTTGCACGTAACACAATTTCTTCGTATATATATTTTATACTTGTCATTCAGGTTATTGGTTTTGGTAAAATTATTTGCCGCTGATGCGGATTGAAAAATGACACACAATTTATTTTTCCCTTTTTCTTTGACCTCTAATACATCTTTGAGATTTAATTGAAAAATGTCTCTGGCAATTTTCAAATAATTATACCGTCCTATATTATGACCTTTTTCACTACCCTCGATAATTACAATAAATGGACCTATTGCTGCATTGCTGTAATTTAAATTAGTTAAAAAAGTATCATTTTTGTTAATATTCGTAACTTTTTGTCCCGTTTTTTCTTTCTTATTACTAAGAAAGACACATTACTAAGATCATGCAGTTCTCTTCAGTGCGTTATCTTAGCGAGACAGAGACGAACTAGTTTTTTGTGTTAATGAAATAGCTTTAATATTTTTAATTTTTTTTTGTGAACAATCGTTTGTAATATTTTATAGTGAGGGACTATTTATGTTCAGTTCGTTTAAGTCGTTTTTAACATTTTACAGTGAGATCCTAAAAATGTAAGTTAAGTTATGTTTATTTTAATACCTTTTTGCAAATAACTTATATGCTTTGTACACTTATGACAAATTATTGGATTAAAAAAATTCACTTTTAAAAGTGTGTAAAATCTGATAACTTTATTGTTTATTTTAAAATATTTTGCAAATTCCCTAGGCCACTCTTGTTGAGATTAAGCAGCAGCAACAGCTGTAATTATATCGGAACGAAGCTTCAGTTTGTTTTGTCGTAGGAACTTTTTTTATTTCTGACAGTAAAGACAGCAGAAAGAACTTGTCTTGATTCATTTCTTCTGTACAACTTGTTGGTCGCTAGAAATTTTTTTTAACATAGAAATTAATTCAGCATCATTATCATTTTTACTTCTTCTTTTTTTGGCCTGACTGTCAGCTTATCATCATTACCATTGTTGCAGCAGCATTGTTCTTATAAGAACAAGCAGCGGTAGATGTGCTGACAGCTTATATAGATGGGGAAAAGCCCTTACTCCTGAGTGTGACTGGTGCGCAACGACAGACCGTCTGTCACATTGTTGAAGAATGTCACCGAAGGCGATTCCCTGGAGTTTTCGATGAGTTCCTGAATGCGACTGAAAATGTTTTACATTATATTAATAATACATTAGATGTTCGTTTGTAATACTTCATGTAACGTTTTATATTGATTTTTTAATTGTGTGTTCTTATTGTATGCCATACGATAAATAAAAAATAAATATCATCATTACCTTCAAATGTTGCAGTAGGCTGGTTGATAGTATTGGGTTCGCTATCCGTCGTACTGTCATTAGTTTTTTTTTGGAAATGGTATCCAAAAACCGTAACTGTTCAAAATACTCATATACTTTGTGTCGACCAGCAGCTGAACCACTTGCCAAACTTTTTTTTTTTTCTTAAAAGTTCCCTCGACTAGCATGACCTTATTTGTTGCCATTTTTTTTTTTGACAATTGTCACTGAAAATAAAACAAACAAAATATTAATTCATAATCCTGCAGTAAACCACTTTTTTAGTTTTTAATTAACGTTTATTATTTCAGCTACTTATCAACAGGAATATCGATGACCAATTTGTACTATCAATTCAGGATAAGCCAGGCCTCAATATCTGTAATTGTTAGACAAGTTTTGATGCCATATAGAAAAAAGTTAGACCAATAAGTTTTCCTGATTTTTAAGAAACATTTTGGCTGACAACGGCAGCAGACTTCTACGAGAGAATTAACTTTCCCCACTGTTTAGAAGCAATAGATGGAAAACAAGTGAGGGTTGTTAATCCCGAGGCTAGTGGCTCTTTATATTACAATTATAAAAACTACTTTTTATAATTGTATTGACTTAGGAACACACGGAAAATCAGCAGATTCACAGTCCCCAAAGAGAGAGTACATTTTGTAAGAAACTTCAACAGATATTGTTAAATATTCTTGCGCCACAGTTATCCTTTTACTGATTTTCAGAGCCGATGCCTCTTGTCTTTGTAGGTGATAAACGATTTTAATTCTTAACGAAAATACCTTATGCAGGAAATTGCCTTATCATTAAGAAACGTGTGTTCAATTATCGACTATCCCAAGCACGTAGATATATTAAATGTTCCTTTGGAATTCTCGCAAATAAATGGCGGATTTTTCATTGGCCTCTTAATGTAGATAAAAATTGATGTGAGTCAATAATAAAAGTATGCTGTGTTTTACATAACTTTGTAAGATATAGGGATGGACTTCAAACAAAACAATAGACGGTTTGTTTGAATCATCTCTTGAAAATTAACCTTCACAGAAGAATGCAACTGTACTACGAGAGAAATTTTCTAAACATTTTATAAGTGAAGAAAAAGCTATTACATGGCAAATCAACCGTATATGAAATAAAAAATTTATATTATATGAAAGACTAAATTTATCTATTTCTACACAGCTACAATATTTTATGAAATGTTTTTACTAAATTTGCATTCACTAAAAGTATTTGTAATCACAAAAGTTTAGAAAATAAAATGAATGATAATGAAAATTTGTGTTTTCTGTCTAGCAATAAAACAAACTTAATAACTTTGAAATAATAAATAAAGTAAATAATAAAATGATATCAAAACTTACCGAGCATATTTTTTGAGCCATTGTTTTCTCTTCAAAATCCGACAGAAATGCCATCATTATTGAATTTCACACGTTTAGTTTAATAAAATTGTTACTATATACTTCGCTTTTACTATCTTATATTGTAGACTCTGAAATTAGGTCTTCGGTATTAATTTTTCTGTCGATTAACTTCGATAAATTTTGCAATTTATTCTTTATTTTGCTCTTTCTCTCTGTTTATTCTATTAACTGTATCGTTGTTTAATTGTTGCAAATTAAATTTTAATATGTAAAAATAATGAAAAAAGATTACTCAGGATAGAAAAAAAATGCGATGCGTTCGATTATAATACAAATGAACTATTGGTGACGCAACCAGTTGCTTTAGTCTACATATAGAGTACATATAACATAATACCCCGGCTCGGTGGCGCAACCAGATCATATCAGAAATGTTTCAAAACCTCGTGGACCTCGTGAATACACATGCCCGAAACAATAAATGGATCTTAAAAACATGCACCATTTTAATTTCATAGCAAATTGGGCGACAAAATAAATTTGTTCGGGCTGACGAAATTGATTTATAGAATTTGTTTAAAAACAATTATTGTTTAATTAAATTAGAACCACTTCTGCTGGTTTATATTTTAAGGTGAAATAAGTTAAATACAAAGTTATCAATTAATTAAATTCCCTGTCTATTTAAATTAAATAGACACTACCTTCAATTAATGAATGTTCTATCTTTCTTCTTCTTTTTTCAGCGTACTGTACTGAACTGTAGAATTTCGTTCTTGCACTTGGATGGAGGGTGATAAACTATTTACTTTTATAGGGTTACATGACACTCTCCAAATGGTACTGATATTATGTATATATGTATATGTATAAATACCCAATTTGACTGTGCAACCGGAATAGTCTATAAGTATTGTAAGAATATTAATGTTACACACGATAAGACACACACACATACACGTTAAATAAAATTAAATTAGAAATGAAATAATTAATAAAATGTTAAAAGAACTAAAAAATATACATGGAGGGACGGAATACCGAGCTTGTCACCTTGACTAGTTTGTATTTATAGGTCGTTGTCATAGGTATTTAATGATCTCATGCGCTTCATCCAGAATGTATTCTCGGCTGAAGTACTCTTCTTCTACTTTATCAACATGCCTGCAAGTATTTGCCCATATTTCTCGCGTGATTTCATTTGGCCTAATTTTTGCTAGTTCTAAAACATCTGCTAATTCAAAAGTCGTGTTTCTTGCTGCAACTTCATTTTTTAAAATGGCTCATATCTTTTCAATTGGGTTAAGTTCCGGATGATATTGTGGTAAACGTAAAACCGAGGGGCCGTGCTGTGCTAATAATTGGTCTACAACATATGCTGGGTTTTTAGGTTTAGCAATGAGTACCTTACTGTAGAGCTCCGGTTATGTTTCGCTTTCATCGAAAAATATATTTCTTTCTGTCAACCATCTTTTCATGATGTCTTTTTTCGAAGCCGATGTAGGACAATTTTCAAGAGTCACATTATTATATGAGTTGTTGGCTATTACTTAAACTGAATTAGAAGGTAAATTGAGAAGAAGTTTGTCTTTCAACCACTTTATATAATTCTAGTGATTCGTGTTATCTATGATAATCACCAGTTTTTTTTCCGACTTTGAAAATTAGAGAGGCATTTTCGACAAATCCATTTTTACCACCACAATGTAAGATAATCAGTCGTTGCCCTTTAGATACCAGAGATTTTATGCATTTGTTTCATCCACCATCCTAACCTTTTGGAACTGTGTGAGAACTACGTATACAAATTTCATCACTATATACAATATTTCTATCTACAAAAAATTGTGACTTACTTTTAAATTAGTTATAATATAAATAAATAAATATCTTACTTTCAGATTTGTACTTTTTGAGTTGTCTTAGAAATTCTCTTCGTTTGGCTCAGTTTTTTCGATTAAAATTTTCCTATTGTCTTCTACTTTTTTTCATCTAAATCCTAATTTCTTCACATTTTTTCTGAAATAAGATAGTTTACCAGTTACAATTCCTTCGTTTCTAACATATTCGTAAACAGCTTTCATAGTAGGTCTTCTTTTGTGGATAATAGCAAACGTGTGAATGGTATTTCTTATGACGTGTTACTCAAATGGATTGACTGATGACATGGGGCTGGGCTTGCAAATACTTGTTCTGGGTGATACAAATTGTGAAGTTGATGGTTTGTTTTTACCTTCCTTAATTATCCTCTTCACCGTACTTTCTGAGATACCAGTTGCTTGAGCCACTCGCTCTATTAGGGGTAAAGGAATTGTGCAATATCCCAAATCTTTTTCCCGGTTTATAAATAAATAAACGTTAAAAATTAATTTGCGTCCCTTGTCCATGGACCACTTTTCCATTGTTACTTTTCCTGTAAAACCGCTAGGTTTTAGATAATAGATAAAATGTTAAATATTAGTGATGTTTAAGAAAAACATTACAAAAAAATTAATTGAAAAGAAAAGTACTTTAGAAGTGTATAAAGCATTTAATTTCTAGCTGAGATCCGTTGCCTTTATACACTCTAGGAACTAAATGCTTTAGACACTTTTAAAGAAGTCACTAAATGATTACATCAGGTCCACGACATTATGAATTATCTTTACCCGTCTATAGTTGGGCCGCCGAACAGATAGAATTATCACGTGAACGCCGTGCCCTATTTACGAGTTGCAGTTCCCAACGTCACAAGTTCGATTTACACTAGGTTAAGAAGAGAGATACAATTATGTCAGTGAATGCGGTAAAACTCATACATAATATACATATTGAAAACTTAATTCTATTTGTCACTGTAATAATGGAGTTTGTAACGACAATATTTTGCTTACCTCAGGGTAAGAACATGAGGGGTAGAAGATTGGGCAAACAAAATAATCGTAACAAGTGCGAACGACACTCAGTTGGTTATTGGAGAGCTGGGTCGTGGATAAGTTGAAATAAAGGGTTTTTGATTGGGGTATCTACTATTTGAAACTAAGGGATACTTACATAAATCTCCTGGGCAATTGACAGAACAAATAGATCGAAAATAAACTGGGAACACCTCAAGAAATTTGATATAGGGCGCCACTTGAAGGATCCTAGCTTACAGAAGGAAAGAAAAAATTCTTCACTAGTATCTAAAATAACAAAAAAGGTTAGGAGATTTTTCTAAATAAAATAAAAAATAGATTAGAGAAACAAATCTAACATTTATTATTGTCTCAAAAGGTTTTCAAAAATACAGGTTATACAAAGGCATATTATATAAAAATAGCTGTCCAATACAAATGAAAAAAACTTACATATCTGTTTACAAAAGGTTACAAAATTCTTCGAAATGGTTCCTAGTAGATAATGTGGCCAAATTTTATGGATATCCTTTTATAAAAAATAAAATTTAATCTTTACTATAAATCAAAATATCCTTTAAAATAGATTAAAAATCAAACTGTCATACCTCAAAACAAACATCAAACTGTCCCCCTCATACAAACACAAACATTTTTTTAAAACAGGATAAAATTATGAAATGACAGTTTAAACCACGCCCTAACATAATATTTATTTTAATTTCAAATATTTTTTTAAAAAAATAATTTATAAAAGAAAGCAAATTTTGTCTTTTTAAAAGAAAATGTCTATTTTTACTTTAAAAATTAATAACGTAAATGTTACCTCAGTTCACACATGTTAACTTAAACTTTTGAACAACTGGCTAATTTCTGCGGGGTATCTAACTGCACATCAACGGAAAGCTTTATTGGAAGCTGAAACTGGCACATCCAAATCAAAACTGCTTCAATATCATTCTACGTGGGGTGAAAGGCATCTCGGAAAGGAACTGGATTTCTCAAAAAACGAAAAACAAGCAGGAACTAATTTCGTTCACTTCTTAAACATTATAAATCTTCAGCAAAATCAAAACAGTGGTTAGTGGTTACTCTTTCAGAAACGACATATTACGTAGAGTGAAAATTCCACCATTTTTGGCGAATTAATGCCGGCTTACCACATCACAATTAAACGACCTTTCCCTTCGAGCAATTATTCATCACTCCTTCGCTTGACCCTCTCGATCTCAATCTCCCGGATAGATACCGCCTCTCTTTTCCCCGCACAACCATTCCATCTTGTCAAATCAACAAATTTTTCACTCAAACTACGCTTTAGAAAAAAGAATACCAAAGCTTGCAATATTTTTCTGGGAACGTTGAAGTTAAAAAGCCATAAATTATTTTCTTTAGCAAATACTTCTTTATTTATTGAAGAATTATTGCGTATTTAAAAATCTCTACAGACAACACATTTCTAGCATACCAGGGGCGTACTATATAGAATCGAATTTATATTATTAGTTAGACATTAAATATAAAACGCTACAAGTTATGGTATTTATAATTTATTATTGATTAGGTAGTATGAATAGTGTGACCAACCAGTCCGAAAAATCATCAAATATAAATTTCTGTATTTTAATTATCGTTTTCTTAAAACACAATTCAAAAACAATGGGTGTATACACATGAATCAGCTGTATTACGAGGCATGTTGCATACAACGATATAGTGATTGCTGATCAATGTTTTTTTTTTTCGGTTTTGTCAACCACTTTAAGTAAACAGACTTCTTAATTTCTTTTGGGCTATTTAAAATCAATCCCATTGAATGATTCATTTCCAAAGCAATACGTGCTTTGAACCAAAATCAAATATGTTGTGTTGCAATATGATTTTATGTAAGAATTTATTTTGTCAGTTATCAGTTTGAAACCGCAAATAATGCAAGTTAAATAATCAATAAAATGATGATATTAAAGTTCTATATTAAAAAAAAATGGCCCGATTTTTATTGCAAAATCACAGATTTCAGATATTGTTTTCCAACCTCTGCCCAAATTCGACTGAATTGAAGTTTTTTCAAGTTGGGCGTTGTAAATAAAAAAAATAAAAAAAAAACATAAAAAGAGGTTACCTTTATTCTTAATTAATAAATTATTTACTGTCGGTGTCCTTGGATGAAGATTTGTCGTCACCTACATTAATAATCAATGATTCTAACTGCTGTTTTTACAATAAAATCTAGTTCCCACATCTTGGACATGATGCCATCTACATGGTTGATAGCATTTTTATATGAATCTGATGTAACATTATTCAGTGCTTCGCTGAAAAGTACTTTTACGACATTTAATTTATATGTGGTATTTTTTCTTTCAATTTTACTCTTTACTTGTGCCCATATTAGCTCAATGGGGTTCAGCTCGCAGTGATAAGGGGGCAATCTAAGCACACATCTACCTGAAGACTTAATAATTTCATTGACCACATACTTTTGTTCTATGGAATGACTTTTTACTAGCCTTAGTACCTCAGCTTTGACCATGTCATCAGTAAATATTTTTTGTCGCAACCATTCTTGAATATTAGCCTTTCGCATAGCACTAGTTGGTATCTTTTCATATTTTCTGCTATGGTAGGACGCATTATCTAGGACAATAACTGCCGTTTTAGCTAAAGTTGGCAAAACAATTTGCAGCCACTCTTCAAAAAGGTTGGAATTCATGTCTTCATGGTAGTCGCCATTTTTTTGGATTCAAACAAAAGCAGTCCGTTTTCCACAAATCCATTTTTAGATCCGATATGTAAAACAAGAAGTCGTTTGCCTTTCCCAGAAGGCAACCAGCTGTCAACAGTATGACCAGCGTTCACCCAAGTTTCATCCAAATAATAAATAGTAAAATCTTCCTGCATAAATTGCCTTATGTATCGCAAGTATCGTCGCCTCCATGATATAATTTTATTTTTTTTTCTTTTAAAACACTATTTCGACATCTTTTCTTAAACCTAAAACAAGAATGAATCAGTCCAGATAAAAGGTTTATTATTAGATAGAGAATTATACTTTATTTATTGATACTATGTACCAAAAGGCCATCGACCGAAGTCTTTCAGCCAGTTTATTATTATTTATATGAGATTTAAGATAAGTTAGTTGGTATTAAAATTGTACTCACCGAAAATTAATTAATTTCAAAACTTTTGCGAAATAGTTTTCTTTAAATTTGGAATGTTTGGGGCTTTCTGAAATTTTTTGCATAATTTTCTGAACCGATGGAAGCTCATTTAGTAAAAAAACTGTGAACAATTCGTCGAATCATGCTCTTATGTTCGTCGGTAATTTTATCAAGCACTTTTTTAGATCTTTGGTAAGGTTTTGGAGGTTTAAATTCACCATTATTTTGGCGATGTTCTTTTAAAATATTATAAACAGTTGATTTGTTATTACCTAAAATTATTTTTATTATTATTATTAATAACATAACAATATTAACGATTTACCTGTAGCTTCAGCAGTGACTTTAATAACACCTTCGCATCCCTTCTCAGGGTTTAGCTCCTGAGAGCTTTTTTATATGTATTTAAAATTACACATTTTTCTTCAACAGTAAATTTTGTTTTTTTTGCCCTTTTTCTTGGAGGCTAAAGAGTGTTTCCTTCCATATTTAAAACAAACGATAATCTAACATAAACTGATTTTATTTAATATGGTGCGTTGTGTACACGGCTTCTCCCGTTTGGTTTCAAACGCATGTATGTCTGCAGACAGCCAACCACAATTATGCAACTCTCCGACGTTCGGTGTGCACTCGGTTATCACGCGATCTTGGAATTCTATCTGTTCGGCGACCCAACTATAGTGGCAGGAATCGATCACCCGATTAAATGCCCCGTGACGCACTGGGGGATTAGTGGAGCAACTTTGTGGCGTCACCAGTTGCCTAGTCTAATAGCGGCCTATGCGGAGTAACTATTTATGCGGTCAAGGATTAATTTGTTTCTTTCTTCTGAAATGTTGGAAGGTGGTATACTAGAACCCCTTTGGTAATTAATTGTACCACGGAATATTCTTACAACTGAGTTTTGTATAACGGCGCATAGGAATTATTTGTCGCTCTTACAAAATGTTTTCTTACAAAAACATTCTTTACAAATTTCAACTAAAACTTCACGATTTTTTACATAATAAATATAGTTTATGCTCCTTGGTTTAGCTTATAAAGAAATGGTATGCAGGAAATCAGAAATAAAACAATAGCTTAGTCGGAACAATAATAGCACCAACTAGGTCTACAGTAGAAGAGGCAAGCTCGCCTGACTGATGAGAGAAAATCCAGCTGATTTTATGTAAAACAAATCCTTTGTTTTACACAGCAAAAGTGGAATTTTCTCCGCATCGAGCCAATCAGAAATTCGGATTTGGCCAAACTTGGAATTCCCAAGTATTTGGACCAATCTCCGAATTTCTTGATGCGTCCGGCACGGCTGTCAGCTCCTGACTGACACGCCTCCGGAGACAGTTAGCAGTCAGTCGCTTAGACCTAAGCCAAGTAGCAGGAAGCTAGACTGTGAACCATGGTACGTGTTGCCAGTAGGGAGTCTCACCGTCTACTATGCCACAAAACCGCTTTCAAATAAACCCACGCTACAACCAACACACGCCATTTTTTTTTTTAATTTTCACGTTTTCGCCACGACAATTTGTGAAGAAATGCTACTTTTGCGCATCCCCTAGTTAAGGGTAGAAACATGATTGCCAAGTTTCGATGTTCGCAGAAATATTTCCATACCATATAATTTGTTTAGACATGTATTTACGCACAAATCTATAAACATGTTAACAACAAAACATTTATATTAATTTAAGTTTAAACTCCAACCATAAATAAATTTTCGCTAATATATTGGATACATATTAGTAAAAAGATATCGGTATTTCCTTAGTTATGATTGTTTGATGATTTACATGGCAACAGCGCGAAAAGCAAATTGAAGTTAGCTACAGAATAATAATTATATTATAATTTTATGAAATTGACTAATATAAATTATCCCAACCAAATCACTTAATATCTTTAAAAAACAACAAACATAACCTAAATAATAAATAAACAATATTTATATGTAATTAACAAATTCTTTATTTTCCAACTAAGTGGAACTAAGTAAGACTTTGACAACTAAGGCATGCCAGCCAAGGCCAAGCACATTAAATAAGAAAAAGGAATCAGACAAAAATAAGCAATATGTTTCATTAATTATATTTTTTTTGATAAATATTAAGTGAATACAACAAATAATCATAACTGAAATAACAAATTCTTTATTTCCATAAAAAATAATTATACTTTTTAAGTGAGGCAACACTGTTCAATGAAATGAGCTCAATATATGTGCGTATCCTGTCATGGGGGCCATATTTTGAAATTATAGTGAAAATATTACATTTATAAATGAGACAAACAGAAAAATTAAAACCGTGATCCACAATTTGTGAATTTTAAGTTGCTAAGGAAGTAACACAGAATCCATATATCCAATTTTTACGTTCGTAATAGCTGTAAGTCAAACTGAAATAAATACCCATGTCCTATTTCATACCAATTATTAGTACACACGCATACGCAGTTAGGTTACTTTCGTTATAGAAATGAATATAGACGTATATGCGTCTATATTATTTGGTTATATCACGTTGGATTTCTTAAGGTTAACTCGTTTTTGTTTTGATCCAAAAGTTGTGTTTTGTATTTAAATTAAAATACACAAATAATAAAAATGTTTTGGTCAACGGAGAATATAATTCAGTTGATAGAAGGGTATGAATTACATCCATGTTTGTTTAATGTTAAACACAAAGATTATCATAATAAACAGAAAAGAAATATGGCTTTAAATCAGTGCACAGTTATAGTGCAGAGAGAAGAAAAGTATTAGAATAGCAAAAAAGTGGTGCTGGAGTAAATAAGGTAAAATACATTACAGAATTTGTAAGTAATATGTTTGTTAATTATATTTATATGTTTGCAGATATATGTCCCAAACCTGTGGTACAACAATAAGCTTCAATTTTTAAATGAACTCCTTACCAAAGGCAGTCACATCATTCGATATCAATTAAACATCCAGTACATCAAGTAACTACTTAGATATGGCGTATGAAGTAGTTGATGATGGAATTTTATCGCCTCTTTCAAATGAGGTTTAAGAAACTTCAGATGGAGGGTATGAGACACCAAATAAAAAAAGGAAGAAGGTGGAACCATCATTAATAGATAAACCATCAGATGCTTTAGACAGCATTGCACGTGCTATAAGTAGTGCATCAAATGAGGATGCAAACTCGATTTATGGAAAATATGTGACAGAAAGACTTTCAAAAATAAAAAATAAAAAAAGATTGTTACAAGTTAAACAAAAAATTGACAATATTTTGTATGAAGCCCAACTTGAACACATAGAATAAAAAATTAGTAGGTAATTTATAAATCTATTTGATAAAAAATAATAAAAAGATTACAATAAAAATTATGTTTTATTAAATATGAATCTATAATACTATTTTAATTACATAAGACATTTTTTTTGCCAAGGTACAGAACCTTTATTCAAAAAATGATTTTTAAATGTATCTCTTACAGATAAAGCAATTTCTGCTGGCCTTTTAGGACCTTGTCATTGAGATAGATTTATTAAGTGTACATCCATTGTCTCAGTTTCCGCATAAGTTGAATTTTTTGAAATTAAAAAATGGTGCAGGACACAATAGGCAAGAGTTATTGTTTCAACCTTATCTGGGCTTAAATTTATTGTTGATAAAAGCACTCTAAACCTATTGGACATTATGCCAAATGCATTTTCAATAACTCTCCAATAATTATTTTTTTTTTTATAATTTGATAAATTTCTTGTGGGATAAGGTTTCATCATGTGTTGAAATCAAGGAAAATACAACAACGCAAACAAATACATGGGGCACAACAATGTTTTTTTTTTAAGTCTTTAGCTTAGCGCCTTAGGCTCCTCTCTTCGCCAGTGTCCTGAACTGGCGAGCCCACCCGGACGGAGGTAGTTCTGCTTTGAAGTTCATGCTCCGTCCATAATTAAGCAGAGTCTACCGATATCGTGTTTTGAACTTTATCGCGGACCTGCATAAGCGATTTTGTAGTTGACGAGTGTGTTCGCAGCTCCCGCTGGTTTGAAGCGGAAGCGAATATACGTCTGAGTGCGATTGAATACACCTATTTTATTTGTTATTAATAATTATTTTCTTTCTTTCTTTTATAGACGTCCGCCGGGGATTCATTCATCGCGGGATCCAGACGGAGCGCAGAGTTAATTTCTACGTTTATTTTTATACGGCACAGAATTTATTTTATTTTCATTTATATTGTACATATATTAGATCAATAGACATATTTTTATTTTAACCTGTGTTTTACTGAGTCTGTCGTCCTGAAAGAGCTACCCGTTACAAATTGGCTTGTATTTAATTAGCCAATTTGTAACGGGTAGCTCTTTCAGGACGACAGACTCAGTAAAACACAGGTTAAAATAAAAATATGTCTATTGATCTAATATATGTACAATATAAATGAAAATAAAATAAATTCTGTGCCGTATAAAAATAAACGTAGAAATTAACTCTGCGCTCCGTCTGGATCCCGCGATGAATGAATCCCCGGCGGACGTCTATAAAAGAAAGAAAGAAAATAATTATTAATAACAAATAAAATAGGTGTATTCAATCGCACTCAGACGTATATTCGCTTCCGCTTCAAACCAGCGGGAGCTGCGAACACACTCGTCAACTACAAAATCGCTTATGCAGGTCCGCGATAAAGTTCAAGACACGATATCGGTAGACTCTGCTTAATTATGGACGGAGCATGAACTTCAAAGCAGAACTACCTCCGTCCGGGTGGGCTCGCCAGTTCAGGACACTGGCGAAGAGAGGAGCCTAAGGCGCTAAGCTAAAGACTTTTTTTTTTTGTATATGGCGTCTACAGCCTTGTAATGCCATTTATCCCTCTTGGAATCTTTATTACGATCTTCTTCCCGTTGTTGCAGTACAATCTGTATCTTTTGGTCCCCCTCTCTATTAGGTGTTGTGGGACGATCTCTACAAGATCGGCGTGTCTCCCGGGTTCTGGTTCGCCTGGAGTGGATGCCGACTGTGCTTCAGGTCCGGTTATCGTATCGGGTACGCTTTTCTTCTTCGGTGGTGTTGGTGGCGTCCCAAACAGTTCGTGGAATCTTTTCAACATTCTCTCTGTGTCTTTTCCTGGTGTCACGGGCAGTTCGGGTTTCTCTGGCGTTCCCAGAGGGGTCATCTGTTCTGGTATCTCTAGTATGTCTTCCATGTTAGATGTGGATGAACTGAATTTTGCTTGCTAGCACCGCTCTTTAAATACCGTTTGGTTGTGGTGGGGATTCGATTTGTGTAATGACATTTTCCCCCACCCAAGGTTTTAAATCTTTTACGTGTGCCGTTATCTGCTTGCGGGTATTTCTATCGGCCAATTTCAGTTTTACTATTACCGGTGATATTACTGACGTTACTACGTATGGCCCTGAGTACTTCGGCGCTAGTTTGCTGGTGAAACCTGCACTCGCCGACGATAGATGGTGTTCCTTTTTCATGACTCGATCTCCTGGATGTGGTCGCCAGTCTCTTCGTCTTAGATCGTAATGTTTCTTTTGGTCCTCGAAAGCGTGTTCCATGTGCACTTTCGCCAGTTCTCTTAACGCTTCTAACTTGTTCAAGTTTTCTGCATACCCTGTATATCTTGTCCACTTGTCGCCTCTGTTGTGTCTAATTCTCTTCCGAAATTAAGCAGCGCTGGTGAAAACCCTGTTGAATCGTGTCTTGACGAATTTACGGCGTAGCAGAATTCTGGTATGAATTTGTCCAGTCTTTATGGTTATCTTCTACGTATGTGGCTATCATCGTTTTCAGTACTTGTTCATTCGTTCTACTGGATTGCCTTGAGGTGAGTACGGCGGTGTTAGAATGTGATTTATGTTATAGGACTTTAGGAACGCCTTAAAATTGCTGCTTGTGAACTGCGCGCCGTTGTCCGAAATGATTTTCGTCGGGATGCCGAACTGCATAATTACCTTCGATCGTAAAGTGTCGATGATGGAGTTCGTAGATGCTGCTCTTATTGGCTGGGCAACGACCCATTTGGTAAACGGTCTTGCGCGACTATTAAGAAAATGTTTCCTTTTGCAGATCTTGGGAATGGTCCCATTAAATCAACTGAGACAGTATGCCAAGGCTTTTCTACAGTGGACGGTTGCATTTTCCCGGCTGGTTGCATTTGAGACGGTTTATATTGGAGGCACTTCGTACAAGCTCTAACGTAGTCTGCGATTTGTTTAAACATCTTAGGCCAATAGTACTTTTGCGCTATTCGGCAAATTGTTTTTGCAATTCCTAAATGGCCTGCTGTGGTCGAGTCATGATTTTCCTCCAAAATATCTTTCCTTTTATATCTTGGTACGCATAACTTCCATGGGTTATTAAACTCTGGGTCGGCTAAATTACGGCTGCTCCAAATGTGTTTATATAACTTCCCGTTTGTTATTTGTAGATCCGGGAAATCGTCTGGGTTCTGGAGTACATTTCTATATAAATTATCGTACCAACTGCATGATTCCAATTCTGATGCTAATAATTCCAACTCTGGTTCTTCGCTCTGGTTTTCCTGTGGTTGTCGTGACAAAGCATCTGCTACCTTGTTGAGGACTCCCTTTCTATATATTACCTCAAAATCGTACTGTTGCAGTTCTAAACTCCACCTGGCTAATCGACCTGACGGGTTTTTAAGGTTCTTCAGCCATTTGAGGGACTGATGGTCTGATATGACCTTAAAATTGTATCCTTCTATATATGGCCTCATTTGCTTTATCCCGTATACGATGGATAGACATTCTTTTTCCGTTGTGGAATATTTTGTCTCGGCCGGTGTGAGGGTTCGACTAGCATATGCGATTACTTTATCCTGGCCGTCGTACTTCTGTGTTAGTGCGACTCCAAGTCCGCAGTTCGACGCATCTGTTTGCAGGTAAAATGTTTTTGAAAAATCGGGGCATGCTAATACTGGGGCCGATGTAAGTTTTGATTACAGATCCAGACTACCTCTGGAGGTAAAATAAATATATTTCTATCCATGGCTTTTTTGAGTGAGGATTCCCTGAATACACCACCATCACTCATTCTCCCATTTACTCCTACATTAACATATAGGAATTTATATTGAGCATTTGCTACTGCCAGCAGTACTATACTGAACTGTTCTTTATACTTGTAAAAATAAGATCCACTGCTACGTGTGGCACGAAAGTTAATATGCTTGCCATCAATTGCTCCAAGGCACATTGGAAATTGCCACAAATTTTCCAAGTCACTTGCCACTTGTTGCCACTCGCTTACAGTTTGAGGCATCTTCATGTATTCATCTTTTAGTCTTTGGTAAATCACTTTACATACTTCTAGTACTATCGTACTTTCATGAATTCATCAGTTGAAAACATCAAAGAACAATATGATTCACCAGTTGCCAAGAAACGTAAAGTTAAAGCCAACCTAAAATCAAAATCATAACTAAATATTATTTGCAAAAATTGATATTCTGAATAAAATTACTTACCTATTCTCTGCAGATACACCTTGTCTTTAAATTGTATCCTGTTTGGTAATATCTTCTCGAATAAGCCCAAGTTCATTAAACTGTGGCTCACGCATTCTTAAAAACTGCCTATATTTTTCAGGATCATTGTCTTTAAGTTCTGTTTCTAACATACCTAAAAGACTACGGCCTTCCTGTCTTTTCTGAAGCCAAGCTCTAGACTACATATCGCGTTTTTTCTTGCTTGTTTAGATAAGAAGAAATGTTGCAATAGAAGCAGTGGATAATAATAGAATTTTCTTATCCATCATATAATATAAATCTTATATAAAATAACAAAGGTAAAACTAGGGCAAAGTTTGTATTATATATCTATGGGAAAAAATGAGGTTAAAATATTGTTAAAAGAAAAACAAGAACATTGAGGTTAACAGTACATGTACCAATATAAAAACATACTTTTAGCATGTAATGCGCAGAATCACATAACATATTCTAGTATGAAAAAGTGACAATGTAACAAAACACAAAACTTCTTGTATTAATATTGTACACAATCATTTCATGTAAGTTTTTGTTCTATCATTTTATGTTATAGTCTAAAACATACTTTATGCGTAAAATCTCATATTTAAGGCCCATCCACTAAAATAATAAGGGTAAATTTCAGTTGGCCATCACTCTTTTAAAAAAATTTTCTGCACGTATACAAAATCTGTTTGTGTACAGAAAGCCCAGGAAAATTTTTCACAGTCAAGGGCACAGTATAAAGAGGTTCCAACTCTGGAACCTCTTTATACTGTGGTCAAGGGTGTTATACAAACAGGACACCCCCTGCGGTGACATTTAAAAAATTAAACCTTTAACAAGTTTGCCTTATTCTCCTCAGTGGGATTATGAGTAATTAGAATGATAGACCAGATTAATATTATTTTCTAATAAATTTACAGCGTAACAAAAGTAGATACAGGTACAGACCATTCTGTAAATAATTAAATATCGAAGACAGACACAACTTTCTTAAAATATAGATTTATTGTAAATTATAGTAGAAACATGCAGAGGTATATTTTTATTTTCATTGTTTTTTGTAACGCAAACCAACAACGATTATCACTCATTCTGTTAATGAGTAATGGTGTTGTCAAAGGTGTCCAAATATTTAAACTGATGAACCACTTCAAAGTTGTACTGGTTCATTATAAGGTTTTGTCCTAATCTGTCTCGCTTCTCTGTTCGTATTGTAGCTATATATTTTATTTTATTCTCGTTTATTCGGAGGTTTATCTCTAAGCAAACAAACACTACTACTGCCCTTGTAAGAGTCTTCACAGACTCTAAACTCCGTTACGCTGAGGCGTTGAGAGACAAGATCCGCATCAACGGAGAGCGGCTTTCGTGCGAAATGCCTTTTTCAGCAACGGTAGCCCCAATTAGACTCAAATATTGCATTAAATGCTGTTCAAGTGGACATCTCGCCGCCTCATGTTAAGCGAGAGCTCCACATCCAAATTGAGGACAGGAACATAGTTCCAACGCCTGTCCAAATGCCCAAAATCCTAAGTGCCCTAATTGCGGAGGCGAACATCCGACACACTCACCCCGTTATCCGGTCAAAAGAGCAATTCCTAAAAGATCATAACAAATACAACCGGTTTTTCCATATAGACAGAACCCACCTTGTCCACTAACACAAGATATGCACTACATCATCTGCTACAATAACTTATTACTAATCAATATATTTCCTATGCAAAGGGGCAACATAATGCAAGCCTAGAATAACATAGTACAGGCGCTGTTCAGGTATGTTGTTGGTCCTACGTAGTCCGGAAATAATGTGGCTTTTAGATTAATATAGTATAGGGACTATATAGTAGGGACTGTTAACTGATAAAGTGTCAGTAGAAAGCACCACCTAATTAAAAATCTCCTACACCGATATAACAAAAATTCTTTCATTTGGATGACACGAATAAAAATAAATACTACTCAAAATATCATACCCTGCTCAATAAGTAGAGGACATGAAACGTGTCCGGATGACAAAAATACGAATCTCTTTTGATAACAGGATCAATGACGGCTTTTAACTCGTTGCTCAGGTAGCGTGACAATTGAATAATTTTAAAGTCGTGTCGTGCTCCTTCACTACACGATGGCTTTGTTTTAATATTAAACCACACTAGCGCATAAACTTTTACCACAAATTCAGCCAAAGAACTTAAACAAAGACGGATTTTTACTTCCGACAAATTTTTACTTCCGATAATTTACCCAGATTACGAGTTGGTAAATCTCTCGAGCACTTTCCACTAGAAACCGAATGACAAATTTCGTATAAGTATTTTTGATCACCGCTAAGGTCCCTTATAACTGTGGTAGGGTGGTAATACACAATCTAATTGTGATAGAGTGGTATGAATAGGAACACAATGGACTACTGGCAAATGTTCGCAAGACTATAATAGTTTACCTGTGCCAGAGTATTAACTAGGTCCCGAAGTTTCTCCATCGAGATATTAAAAGATATGCCGGAGGGACAATTCATTCATATGTTACAGACAAATTGACCACTGCATAGGACGTTTCAGTTTTGTTTCTAAAACCGTAAAACCCCATTCTTCCTCCCAGTGTTGACTGCGGTACCGTCGCAACTATTACTAAAAGATTACCTGTGCTAATACCGGATTCTTCAAAAAAATTTAATATAGATGTGGTAATATGTCTTCCTGTACCTGACGTTGGAGTAATGTGATTTAGAACCTGGTTCTTCAAGTAACGAAATGCGTTCTTCGGTGTTTATCTTGCGATGAAGTTTATCTCCAACCGTTTCTTGGCACAGAGTGTTATCCTTTCTCCCATCGAAGTATAATCCTTTTATTTCTGCGGTGGATGATTCAAATTCACTTTGCAGAGTAAAACGGTTTTTTTGAAGTGTTCTTCGGATCTTACTCTGGTCAATAACGGAAGAGGTGTCATTTTTTGAAATAACTCCCAGATGTTGCAGTAGTGCAGACGCAAGTGCTGCTGCGGACCGGTCTGGTATGCTAAATTGATCCAAAATCCGTGCTAAATTGGGAATAGATAATCTCATTTTCTGACTGGTACTACGACGTGATATGATTGTTGCAGTTTCAGGTTTAACCTCGTGTTTGAAATATTCTCAAGTTCATCCGACAACTCAGTATCCGATGAATAGGATATATTGTCTTCCTTGAAATTTGTAACATTATCTTGTACATTATACTGGGGATTGATCTTTAAGATAATCTTTCTCTTTTTCTTTTAAAATTCTTTCATTCTCCTTGGCCTTAATTTGTCGTTCTTCTTTGGCTTGTAGTTTTTCCGTTTTGATTACATCAACGTTCCCAACGACAAATTTTCTCTTTGATCGTTGATCCTGTATAAAGTCTCTTTCTAGGTGTGGTATTTTACGTTTTTTTTTATCACAAACACATGAATCAAATGGATCTCATTTCCATGCAGCGATATCAAAGAGTTTTCTTGAATAATCTTTGAATTTTTTGACTGTTAAATTATGTCTCATTACGTTTTTGTTTTTGATATCTGATGTGAGTTTTTACTTACTCAGGATATCACAAATTAATCGAATAATACGATTGCTTGATACAGTGGGAACTGAGGCTTTTTTCGATATCTCTTAGATTTCACTGGTAATTAATTGAAAAATAACTACAACACTAGGATCCTTGCCGTAATCCATACCTTTTAGTTCATTTCTAATAAGTAGATATCGTTTCATAACATCTTCTATAGTTGGCAAAACATTAGAAGGTATATTCGCAGGTGCACCAAATATAGAACAATTAGTAGTGCCTCTAGTGTCTTTCACTGGTGAACTCATTACGTACCGATTAATTATTACAATAACGGTTTTATCTCTACGGCTCACAGTGCGACTGAAGACTGAACTAACTTCGTCTTACTTCGTCGAACCGATCTAGCACGAAACAGGTCAAAAAACGTTTCACAGAAAAAGAACATGTCACGGGAAGTCTTTACCAGTGACGTGGCTTTATTTAACCTTTGTATTGTCTCTGGGTACGCCTGGACCTGGTAGTAAAATTCAAATGTTTATATATTTATTATATCGTAAATTTAAGAAGTGATGTTTCATGAGTTCTTTAAGATAAGGTTTAAATACAATTTAACGTATTTGCGTTTTGAAATATCAGTTTGGTTTTCTTTGAAATGAAAGAAACACATCTGATGTTTGTAGATCCAACTGTACCCAGAAGTGTTCCAAATGTACGTGATGTTTGTTTTATTTTTTTGAGAAGGGTGATCAGATTTTATGAGTTCTATTTTCGGAAGCGTTTGTCGAGTATCTTTAGTGTTGTACCAGACTTGATCGTTTGAAGTTTAGAGTTGAGTATTGGTATAGTTGAATTATTTGTGAAAAACAGAATAATAGGCACTAGCTGAAAAATGAGCTCCAGGAGAGGACTCACGGAAGAGGAATTACGAAAAATCCTTGAAAAAGACTCAGAAAATGAAGATGAATCTACCAATTTAGAAACCGTCACTAGTGATGCAGAGTTAGTAGATGAAGAATTTTCTGAAGAAGATCATGTATCTATGGTTGATGATGACAAAGATGAAAGCGAAAATTCGGAAAATGAAATAGAAGTTCCTGAATAAGAAGATTTACAATATACTGCTCGCGATGAGACATTTGGAACAAATATCCACCACCTCAGTCACGTGTAAGGTAAGTGGTGGCTCAAGTGCTACACATAATTTCTTACTAAATTTGTGGGTTTTACTAATTGCGTTGTATATTGTTTAGATCCATCAATATACTAAATCCTGTGCCAGGTCCCACCAGACATGCCACTCAACTAATTACCGATGAACCTATATATTCAATGAGATTGTTATTTACTGATGAAATGCTCAATTTACTCTTAGTGGAAACTAATAGATAACGTGGTCGCATATATAATGAAAAAATGTTAGAACCTTTTATAGATAAATACTTTCATTACAGTTATAAAATAAATTAACTTAAAATTTTGCATTTTTATTCAAGGTTTACTTCTTCTGGCTGGGGTTCATAAAGGTGCCGGATAATTTCTGCAGGGACTTTGGAGCAATTCGAATGGTAGGCCCATTTTTAGAGCAACTATGTCTCTGAAACATTTTGTAACATCGGCCGCTTTTTGCGATTTGATAATAAAGAGGATAGACATATTCGACGGAGGCACGACAAGTTAGCTCCAATTAAAAGTTTTTTTGATTTATTTGTAGCACAACTTCCCAAAATGTTTGTTCCATACGAAAGGCTCACTGTCGACGAACAACTTGCACCATTTAGAGGTAAGTGTCCCTTCAGGCAGTATATTCCAACGAAACCACGTGGGAAATATGGAATTAAATTATGGCTCTTATCTAATGTCCAAACGTAAAGGTAATGAACTGGACAAGAGCTATGAGTCATGCCGATTTAGTTTACAAGTTTACCTGTTATTTACAAGGTCATAGCTCTTGTAGCGAACATATCAAACGAACAATTGTCTGTGGCTTGCGCTTGTTATATAATTATTTATAAATTATTAAAAAGTACAAAACGTAAACAGCAGAGACGTATACGGTCATCCAGATTTTATTTAAAACGAAGACGCGTGAATTATATTAATAGTTCGTTTTTGTTAAACGACCTGTTAGATGATAAAGAACAGTTTAGTAATTTCACTGACAAGTTTAATGATTTCACTAGAATGTCCCAAGAAGATTTCAATTTTATTTTGGATGGTATAAGAAGAATAATAAGTAAAAAAGATACAAGTTTTAGAAAAGCTATTCCACCCGAAGAAAGACTTAGCTATAACTCTACAGTATACAGTATTTATTTAGAGTCTCAAAACAAGTAATTTTTGTTACTATTCCGGACATCTGCGCAGAAATAATTCAGTTTCTTGGGAGTTACGTTCAGGTAAGTAATTTTTTTTATTGTTTTATTTATTCAGAATATAAGTATTACAAGAGAACGAGTTAGTTTTTAAAGTAAAAAACATACGTACATAGATATTTAAATTTATCAATTATATAGTATCTTCTGAATTAGAATAATTGGAAAAATAATCTCCTATTGTGCTACTACCATGAGGTGATACATATGGAGAAGTAATAGGTGTGGATGTATGACTGTATTGCGTTGGAATTAGTGGTTGGCTGTACTATATTTGGCCAATTGATTGATGTTGGTTGATGGTTGACAGTTAATAATGAGAAACGGGAATTGTTTCACTACTATACTTCGGTCCACGGTCTTCATAACTTGACATTTTCAGTTTGAACAAAATACTGTTGATTTTATGTTATGCAAAATACTGCAATGGTTATGCGTTTATGAAATAATCAAAGCTTTTCTGCTATAAAGAATATATAAGAATTTGTAATAAGAATATATAAGAATTTGAAATAAGAATATATAAGAATTTGAAATGAGAATATATAAGAATTTGAAATGAGAATATATAAGAATTTGAAATAGAATATATAAAAATTTAAAATAATAGTAGATAATAATTTATTTTATATATTAGCAATTAGCAATAGTACTTTATGTAATTTAATGTTTTGAAAATCTGGCAATGAACGAGTAGACAGCGAGAAAGTGATAATCTTAGTTTTTCTCAACATTGAGTGAGAGTAAGCTATCTTCTAACCACCAATTAATTTTTTGAAAAGCCAATTCAGCATTTCTTTTTACCGTGTCCCAATCATCTCCACTAATTACAGCCACAGAATCATCTGCATAACAAAAGATGTCGTCTTTATCTAGCAATGACATAATTTCATTTATATACAGTATTGGAAGATTCAAAACGGAACATACGAATTATTAATACAATTATTAAGATCCCCTGACCTGCAATTACCCAGTGTAAATTTCAATATAACGTCGCGATGTCTTATAATTAATTCATTTGTTCGACTGGACTCCTTCTCCAGTCGATATTTTTCGACTGATGCGCACGTGCGCATTTTATCAAACACAAACGATCATCGAATAATAAAATCTTGCATCTCGCCAAGCCGAAGCCGCTAGTATAAAACGGAATACAGGAGGGGCTATATCTCAAAGCGCCAAAAATCTACAGTATTACGTAGATATGGAATTAAAATATTATTTTATTAAAAGAAATTGTTATATTTTATTGCCATAATGGCGTAAAAAAAGTAGATTTCTAAAAATTAAAATAAAGTAGACTTCTAAAAATTAAAATAAAAACGAATTCCAAAAGTAACATAATAATATTAAAAACAAAAATTCAACGTAATAGAGGTTCAAATATTCCACCTCTCTCTGCGGAGCAATAACCAAATCTGTTGTACAAAAATAGTCTCATATCCCTGAGCAGTTCCGGTCTAATGCTTCCACTAAGATGAATTATTTTGTCCATCAATTCCGCTAAATTTCGGGCTCTTTTAAAACCATGTCGATAATCACTTGTTTTTAAATATCCCCAAAGAAAAAAATCATTTGGACATAAGTCTGGTGATCTGGGAGGCCACTTGATCGTACCACGAGAAGAAATTAATTTATTTCCAAAAATGGTTTCTAAATAATTTTGAACTGCTCGTGTATTGTGAGCAGGATAGCCGTCGTGCTGAAACCAAATATCGTCAAAGTTGACAGGAAGTAATTGAACTGCTGGAATAATTTGATTTTGCAACAATTCTAAATATTTATTTCCCGTTAAATTACCATCAATAAAAAATGGACCGACGATATAATCCCCCAAAATACCTGTCCAAACATTAAGTTTTTGGGGATACTGTGTTCGTACTGGAATACTCAAGTGTTTATTATGCCGAGACCAATATCGTACGATAGAAGGATTATATTTCCAATGTAGCGAAAATGTCGATTCATCGGTAAACAAAATGTTTTTTAAAAAATGTTCACTTTCATTTTGTTTATTCATCATCAGTTCACAAAATTCCATACGCTTGAAATTGTCCTCGGCTAATAACTCTTGAGTTGTTGAAACCTTAAAACAACGATAACCATTCCGTTTCAAAATATTCCTGACAGTCCTATCATTCATGTCAACTTCTTCAGCAATAGTTTTGCTTGAACAAGGATCACTAGTTTCAGCAAGACTACAGACATCAATTTCCCTATTTTGCCTAACTTCGTTGATTATTTTCTCTCGTGGTAGATCCGTACATTTTTGACAGTTTTGTACATAACCAAACGATTCAAATTTTTTAATAATACGACTAATAGTTGATTGTGTCGGTATTGGCCTATCTTCATACGCAAAAGTAAATAAATTTATAATATCACGGTACGAGTTGCCCCCATAATACCATTTTAAAATTTGTACTTTTTCTTTGTTTGTATACATGGTTTATGGTTAGAAACACTACTTTTATTTCAGCTTATGGCGTTATAATGAGAAGCAAAGTAAAGGGCATGTATTTGTTTTGCTCGGCCACTGATGTTCCTTGGGACTGTTGCCAAATCGATAGATACCTTGGGCAAAAATCTGTAGATTTTGGTGTATCATAAACATACTTTTAAATTTGAAATTATCAACAATATTTGGAATAATAAATATATTAAACTATACACTAACCAATTCAAATAATATCTAATGAACACAAAAAAATTGTTATTAATAAAACATTGTTATTATTTGCACAAAAACACAGAAGATCAGTGGACGATAGACAACAGTGTCGACGTACACCTGTCGAATACGCTACTAGAAATCGCGAAGGAGTAGCAATCCAGTCGAACAAATGAAATAATTATAAGACATCGCGACGTTATATTGAAATTTACACTGGTTAATTGCAGGTCAGGGGATCTTAATAATTGTATTAATAATTCGTATGTTCCGTTTTGAATCTTCCAATACTGTATACATTGAATAACAGAGCTGACAAGACAGTACCCTGTGGCACCCCTACCTCTAGTTGCAGTTTTTCACTTTTTGTCTCTGATATTTTTACACTTTGTTTCCTGCCTGTTAAATAAGATTTTACTAAATTATTAGGAATACCTCTTATGCCTATCATATCTAAACGCTTTAAAAGAATTGGGTGTGCTACAGTGTCAAATGCTTTGCGAAGATCCATGAATATACCTATATATACTTTTTTTGTATTTTTTTCTGTAACTTTACAAAGTGCATTTTCGGTGCTTCAGCCTTCCCTGAACGCAAACTGATTTGAGTGTAGAATTTTATTTTTTTTAGATATTTTAGTAGTTTTGTTTTAAAGCATTTTGCAATTATTTTACTTACATTACTAGTTAACGCAATCGGTCTATAGTTGTTTGTAGACTTTCTGTCACCTTGCTTATATAATGGCAGTACTATTGTCGTTTTTAAAATTTCTGGGAAGACTCCAGTACCAAATACTATATTAATAATATGCTGAAGTGGCTTTATTAACTTTTCTATATATTTTTTAATTAAATTTGAACAAATGTTATCTTCACCTTCCTTCACCCCATTTTTAAGGCTTTGTATCTCTCTCAATATTTCTTTTTCATTGCATGGAGTTAATAAGAATGAATTTAACACCCTTTTTTTACCCCCCCCCCTCCTATCTCTCCTGTCAGGACACTGCATGATTTTATCAGCTAATGTTTTTCCTATACTAGTAAAATATGTATTAAATTCATTTGCAATGTCTTTTTTATCATTTAGCTCTACATTATCACTATTTACAATTGTTCTAATTTTTGTCTTACATACTTCATCATTAGTAGCTTGTTTTATTACCTTCCATAGTTTTTTGGGATCATTTGCATTATTTTGTACTAGCTTTTTATAGTAAAGGTATTTTGCATTTTGTATTAGTTTAGATAGAGTTTTTCTATACATCCTATATTTATTTATAAGAAATAAACTATTATTATTTAAAGTACACTCTTTTTTTAACCTATCCCTTTTTCTTATTGAAACTATTAGTCCCCCCGTAATCCATGGTTTCAATCTTTCTTTTTTACAATCTACATTAATATTTTTGTTGACCTTACAATCATATTTTTAGTTTTATCAATAAAAAGCTTTGTACTTACATTCACATCATGTGTTCCGAGAACATCATCCCATTCCGCTGCTTCCAAAAATCCATCAAGTTTCTCATAATTGATTGGATTGTAAGATTTTTTGTTATTTTTAGAATTAACATGACCTAGAATTGGTATATTAAGCAGAATGGGATCATGATCCGTAAGATTATGTTCTAATATCACAGCATGCATTTTTTGAAAGATTTCATTATTACACCTTAGAAAATAATGATCCAAACATGTCTTAGAGTCTCCTATTTTTCTAGTTGCTTTATTTATTACACTAGAGAAACCAAACCCTTGCATTGTTGTTAAATAGTTATTTGTAGTATCTTCTTCTGTTGTAAGTAAATTAATGTTCATGTCACCCACCATCACATACATTTTATTTTGTTCAAAAGTTGTTTTTAACATAATTCTATTTAGGTTCTTTATAAACTCTTCTTCAAGCCGGTGAGAGGGTACCGGCTCTGGAACCAGATTGAGCCATATGTTACCTATAGTCTAATATAATACTGAACATCACAGTTATTTTACAACAAAATGTACAACATTTCATAACTAAATGTAATTTAAAGGGTTTTTACCCTAGTATTTTGGTGGCTCAGGCATTGTGACCTAGCATTTTTCGATTTTAAAAACCTGATGATGGACTGTGTGGTCCGAAAACGTTTGTTTTATTGATGTGGCCCTTTTAAGGGTTTATTAAATAAATATACCCATTTACAAAGATTAACCTCTTTTTGTTATACGTGGTATACAGCCAGCTACAGGAATTTTTCCTTGTGGATTTTTTATATAGTCAAACTTAAATTCTGTTTTAGTCCACGTCGTATCATTAGGGTTTTTTTGTTTTCTTTTTTTTTTTCTCTGACTTTTTTTGGTGGAATATAATAGGCTCTACAATTATTGAACAGCCTTTTGTATTCTGCGCATATTCATTTCATGGCGCAAGCCTGTCATGTCTACGAAGTAACTTCAGAAATTTTGACATGTTGACCTAACCTAATGTTTTGATGTTTTGTTTTGGTGCAGTCAATCCATGCTGCTACACCTATTAAATTACATAGAAATTAGCAATACTAAATCCAATAGAACAGAAATACCTCAATATCATGAACCCACAACCTCCTAAATTATACTCTTTCATTAAACTACACAAACCGGATCACCCAATAAGACCTGTAGTTTCTTTTTATACAGCTCCGTCATATAAACTTTCCAAAAAACTGTTAGAGATTATTTTAGAACACACTAAATTTTCACCTAAATTCACCATAAAAAATACAATAGAACTAGTTAATAAAATACAATATTTTCAATTACCTAACAACTCCAGATTAATTTCATTTGACGTAAAAAATCTTTTTCCTAGTATCCCTCCTCCAGAAACTTTTATTCTAGTAAAAAACCTTTTAGACCAAAATAGTACAAATCCAGTAATTACATCTGAAATATTACATCTTCTTGAAGTTTGCATAAACCAGGACTACTTTGAATTTAATAATAAAATATATACAAATAACAGTGCAGGACTTATAATGGGTAATCCTCTAAGCCCATTGCTATCAGATATTTTTATGGATCATCTAGAGACAAAGATTTCAAAACATCCCGTATTCAAACAGGTTTTATATTGGTGGAGATACGTAGACGACGTACTGGTATGTTTCACAGGAACCAACAGGCAACTCGACCAATTCTCATCGTATATTAATTCACTTCATAGTCATATTGAATTTACAATAGAAACAGAACAAAATCAATGCATAAATTTTTTAGATTTAAAAATTAGCAGACTTCAAAACAAACATGACTTCTCTATATTTCACAAACCTACCCATACTGACACGACTATACACAATTCATCATCCCATCCAACACAACATAAAATGGCAGCTTATCATAGTATGTTACATAGATTAACAGAAATTCCGATGTCAAAAGACAACTTTGAGACAGAATTAAATATAATTAAGCAAATAGCAGTAAACAACGGATACAACGAACAAACAATTAATAAAATGTTAAATCAAAAACTACACAAGAAAGCCCAGAAAATAGTATTTCCACCACCAGAGAAAAAACCCAGTACCTTCTGCTCGATTACATATACAGGGAAAATAACAACAAAAATTGCCAAACATATAAAAAAGAAAGGAATAACACCAGCTTTCCGAACAAATAACAACCTAGGTAAATATATTAAAAATAACAAGAGCCAAAATAAAAAACACTTAAATAGTGGTGTGTATAAAATTCAATGTGGCGACTGCCCAAAAACTTACATCGGTCAAACTGGTAGAAACTTTGAGAAACGAATAGCAGAACATAAAAGGGCTTTCAAGAATAGAAAACAGATTCGACATACGCACTTCACCTTCTAGATCATAATCATTCTTTTAATGACAAATTTAAAATTCTTCACGTTCAAAATAAAGGCCTTAAGCTATCTTTGTTAGAATCTATGGAAATCAATAAATTAAAAAACACAGATATAATTCTGAATGACCAACTTGAGACAAACAGTTCTCCCCTCCTCAACCTATTTCATTAGAGACTATAAATTGTAAACGCATGCCAAAAATAGATCACTTGAGAAAGGCTATCAGCCGAAACAGCTGTAGTGATAATAGTTAAAATAAATTTTGTGGAAGTTTGAAAACAAACTTTTCAGTGTTTTATTGTTACATAAAATGAATTTCCATCAAGTAACGGTCGAATCCATCAATTATTTAAATCTGATAATTCTTTTAGATTCCGTCACTTGAGAGTATTCATTTAAGAATATTCCCTCAAGGATATTCGTTAGTAACAGAATTTCTTAAATAGTTAGCAACTCTAGTGGATTCTGCCGTCACTCCGAGCAGATCGACCAGTGACTGGTTTTGTGCCCAGACTCCCCTGGGATTTGTCCTTTACAGCAACAAACTGATTTAGGCGTGCCAAAATGAGTTTTCCTATGGACTTATAGTGCTGTAAAGATAAGTTGGTTGACTGTCTAACCTTTTTGTTACTTTCTATTTAGTAGTGTACACTTTTCATATTAAAATATTGGAGAGGGAAAATACATTTCATGTTTTTATTAGGTTTTTTAAATAGGATATAAAGAGTCTGACCAAACTCACTTTTTGATATAATATATTTTTTAATACAATACATTTTGATATAATACAATTTTGATATTGGGGAGGGAAATAAATTTCATGTGGTTTTTAAAACATTATATAAGGAATATGTAACAACTCACTTTTTATCTATGATATAAATGGTACTAGATTTATCAGTTTTGATATCTTTACCATACTGTCACTTGTATCTCATTTTAGTAGAACTAAGTTAAATTAAATTACTAACTTTTAGTGTTAAAACTTTGGCTACCATACGGACTATTCTAGGTTTTTACTAATATTTCACACTTTATTTGGCCAGTGGTAGTGACTATTCGCTTGTTGAGGGGCTATTCGGTCCTATTGTATCTTTACACACCCACTACCACTGTTATTTACTACTCTACGCCTACTCAACTATCGTTGAGTTGGCGCCCTTCTTCTTCTCTTCTTATCGTCCTTTTTCTATAAAGTTATTCCCAGTGACCTTCTTTAGTTGTATCACATTTGATATTAACAGATCTCATTTCGTTTCTTGTCTCATTAGCTCATTATCCTTGTTCTCTGCTTTATATCTTTAAAGCCACAATTCAGTGCATTGAAGCTAGCCCGAACACTCATTTGGGATCTAGTGTCTCTTTGGCCATTTAAATTTGTTCCTCTGAGCTTAGCCATATTTTTAGTATTTTGCATCACTTCTCTTTTAGTTCCTCTGAAATTCGTAAGTTCTACACTTCCTAAAATCCAATACTCCCGGAGTATTGAGGTTTCAATTGGCGCATGTACGCATGGTTTTTCTATTAAAGTTTTTTAGAGTAATCGCTTACATTTGTCTTTCCAATATAAAATTCGATGTCATTGGAAAAGTGACCAGGATTTTCAGAGGATTGCGTCTCCGGTATTTCACTCAAAGAAGAATTTGATAATGTTGTAGCTTGCAACTCAACTGATTTAAATGAAATGAGGTTGAATGCTCGAATAAATGAACTTTGAAAATAAGGCTATTATCGAGCACAAGTTAATTAAATCTAGCCCAAAGGTTGGTCAAGGTACGTTGATGATTGTATAGCTCTGATACAAGGATCCCAAGATGATGCTTTACAGATTCTGGAAGATCTTAATAACCTTCATCCCAACATCTCTTTTACTTTGGAACCAGAATCTGACAATAAGTTGAACTTCTTGGACATGACTATATCTCGCAATAAAGATTCTCTTGAGTACAATATTTACAGAAAGCCCACCCAAACAGATCATGTTATACATGAGACATCCAACCATCCAACCCAACATAAAATGGCAGCTTTCAATAGTTATATTCACAGATTACTTAAATTTCCACTTTCAAATGATAACTTTAATGTAGAACTCAACACTCTCAAACAAATTGCTTTAAATAATGGTTACGATCCCAACATTATCCATAAGCTTCTAAATAGAGCTAAACTCAAAATTACAGAAAAGCTTGCATATTCATCACAAAGTCTTTCCCAGCAAAATGCTTCTAACAATATCAGATATTTCTCTTTTACTTATATTAGTAACATTTCTAATAAAATAGCCAAACTTTTTACTTCTACAGTTGAAAACATCAAAATTTCCTTTAAGTCACACAACACTGTAGGTTCCTTTTTAATTAACACTAAAGACAGGTTGAACACACTTGACAAAAGTGGTATTTACAAATTAAAGTGTGATGATTGTGATGCCTCTTATGTAGGCAGAACCATTAGAAAGCTATCTACTAGAATATCAGAACATTTAAAAAGACCAAACTCTTCAAGTTTTGGTCAACATTTAGAGTCTACCAAACACAATTTCAACATCAATACTGGGTCATCTATTTTGCATGACATCAGTAGAAAGAAAAATTATTTGGAGTTGGATCTATTGGAAGATTTGGAGATCACAAAGGAAACGAATGGAAACTCTCATTGTCTTAATACTCAAATTAATTTAAACTGTACTAAATTTAAACCTATTTTTAAAAACTTTATTACAGCTTCACCTCGTAGTGGACCCAGCTCGGCTGTCTAGACTTCCTGCACTGAGTCTATACATTAAGAATCTACCAATTTCAAGCTCTGTTCAGCAGTACTATTGTATTTAACAATTTACACAACTAGCTTGCTCAGATCCAATTGATCCACAGTTGGAGTTGATTTCACTCTTCATATCTCTGCATAACTTATATATACTAATTCCACAGTTTATATTTCAACACCTGTTGGTCACTTGGTCTTTAGTAATGCTATTACATATTAGTTTTATAGTTCCCCATTGGCTTGAGGTTTAACTGAACTACTTTAACTATAACCATTTACACACTGCTTTCAATTCTGATCTAATTTTAATATTTCAATTTTATAGTCAATTTTCTTCTCATTTTGCAATATTGACAGTGTAAGGTAGACCATTTTATTGTAGTCAATGACTGTCCAATAGATCGTTTGGTCTATTTCTTTCATTCACACTTTATGTACACTTCATTTAGCCTCAAACCTACAACCTTATTATTACAGACGGGTGTGAGTGTGAGATCTGGATTATGCAATCTAGTTTAAATCAAAATATTCTACATGTCATACGTCATCAGCTGATTTTTCAGTAGTAGTTCTAGTTGGACCTTTGGCCAATGACAACTTATACAGAATTTCAATATTTGTTGAGCACAGATCCATAACTTTGATTGCCTATCAAAGTTGTCATATGTCATATGTCACCGTATCATTTCCGCTTAGATCATTATCCCTCCAGAAACTGACAGAGAATGTAGCGTAGAAGTAATTTTGTCTAATTTTAAACTGTTTGTCCTCGTTTTAGTGTAGTGTTTTGTATAATTTATGTTAGTTTTAATGTTTCCACATCCTACGCTTGCCGGATAGTTCTTATTTTGACGAAGTAAGTCTAAAACGTTAATCTCAAAACCTTTTTTTCATCCATTAACTTCGAGTTTTTTATCGAAGTTAACTAATTTACTTCATCTAAAAAACGTTTTCTTGGCTTATTTCAGATGCCCCTGAAGATGCTTTTTTAAGCGAAAGAGGGCTAGATTTAATTAACTTGTGCTCGATAATAGCCTTATTTTCAAAGTTCAACTGATTTAATCTGCAAATAATAATGTTAGTGTAAATTCATGACTATATTTATCCCAATGTCTTATCTGACTTTATATGTGATTTAAATATTTTGAGAAAATTTACCAAAAGAAAATAATTAAGTAGATTAATACTAAATTGAACAATTATTTTAATGTGTTTTATTAATATTCACAAAATGTCTTTGCACTCAAAGCTCCTAAATATGGCAACTTTGCACAACATAGCTTTGATAATTACTATACTTTAGGCAAATATGCAAATAAAAACTTATGCAATATGGGCGCAAATATGCAGTATTTTACTTAAAAATACGCACGTTTACCTATAAAATATGCATATAATAAAAATTATAAACAACTCAGAAAGTATTATATTTACAATATCTTCATGTTATAGTAAAACATTTATTTATTTTACAAACTAAGTTTATGTAATTAAATATTTAAGTATTTAAACAAAGATGATATTACTTCGAATTGCAATAAATTATTAAATGCTGTTCCAAAATGTTGTAACAAAAACTTATGGCTTATATCTGAGTACATATTATTGAAAAATTTCTTTCGACATCAATTAATATAACTGAGGTATTTTTCAAATTATATGTTTGTTTAATGTGATGTGTTAATTATATAATTAACACATCCTAAAAATACTTCCTTTAGGCTGAGGTACATACTTAGCACAGATATGGAAGTTGGCACAAATCATAATGATAATAAAACCAGGAAGACATTCACAATAAGCGGCTTCATATAGGCCTTCTTCACTGTTTCCTATCTTGTCGAAATTATATGAAAAATAACTCTTGAAGAGATTAAAACCGATAATAGAGGAAAGAATTGAATTCCTAATAGAATAACAGATATAGTAGAAAAAGCTCTAGAAGAAGGAAAAGTCTGTTCTGCAATTTTTCTAGCATGCAGGCTTTTGACAAAGCCGGCATGACGGATTATATCATAAAATGAGATATTTACCAAAATAATATTCTCAACTACTAAAATTATATATATCCGGCAGATACTTTCGAGTTAAATAGTAGGAAGCATATTCAGAATTGATACAAGTTAAAAAGGTATATATCTGAATACTTCTGAATTTTGGTATAAAATGTTTTTAATAAAGTTAATAGTTAACGAAATATTAAAATAAATATATCAGCAGGATAATTTGCAATAGGATTTGACAAAATAACAGAATGATTGGATTTTACATCCAACATTTTACGTTTTGTATTAAATTAAAGTCATAATCAAAATATTTTATTTATAAATCAAATCAAGAAATAGTTAAACTAAATAACATTAAATTTTTTGTAAAAGTAAGTGTTCGATTTGTCCACCATTTTCTTTATTCATTTGTCAATACATTCCATAAAAGATCGTCTCATATTAAATAGCATCATTGGTTCTAAAGAAACTGCTGCAGTATTTATAATAAGTAACTTAAAGAACAAAAAAGTTAAGTGCAAATGTATGCCATATATGTGACATATATGGCGCTCTCTATCAGCTACATTAAAGTATGCATCAAATTATAATGCCTGATGTTCAATAGTACTCAGTTATGAACTTTGATACATAAATGTTCACAAACATGAAAGTCATAGCAAAAATTAATATTTTAAATTTCCACTTTAACACCCTGTATCTTTCTTAATATTAACATTTTATTAAAGCAAGTTGGCTTTTCTTTTTGTACAGTTACTTAAGGACCACCCTGTATACACTTGGTGAGTTAATGCACGAGTTTACAATTCGCTTATCTTAATATTGTTCTGAAGCTATTTTCTTAAAGTAATTACTATTTAAATGGGAATAAGCCACAACTAAAGGTTAAAGTTAGTTTATTGACGCTTCAATTTCCACTTCCGAAATCGTTCTCATCGAAATCGGAAACTGACACATTGTCAAAATTCAGTCACCTTTTTACGAAGATGTAGAGATAGCAACCTAATACCAAAGGGCTTGAAGTTACGTCCAGCATATTCAAGCCGAAGGTTGGAAAACATTTTACATAGAGCCAGTTTGTCCATGATCCGCGAAAGATTACAATTTCATAGATCTAATTTATTTTTTGTTGAACAAGATACTGTAAGTATTGAAGAGAACGATTTCCAAAATTGAATTCTTCTTCTTCAGGTTCCTTCTCCTATCGGAGGTTGGAAATCATCATCGCCATTTTAATTTTATTGGCCACGCTTCTGAATAATTCTAATGAACTGCAACCGAACCACTCTCTCAAATTTCTTAGCCAGGATATTTTGCGTCGTCCTGGGTTTCTCTTCCCTTGTATCTTTCCTTGCATAATTAACCTTAGTAATACGTACTTCTCGCTCCCATTATATTACCCAGACATTGAATCTTTCTAATTTTAACAGTTTTTTATGACTTCACATTCTTTCTTTATTCTTTGTAACACCTCTATATTAATTATTTTTTCAGTCCACCATATTCTGTGGATTCTCCTGTAGCACCACATCTCAAAGGAGTTTAATTTGTTGATTTCAGACTGTTTTATTGTCCATGCTTCCATGCCGTATAGTAAAATAGAAAAAACGTAACAACGTAGCATTCTTCTGCGGATCTCTAGATTAAGGTTACGGTTGCAAAGTAAGTTCTTTAATTTTATGAACGTGTTTTTTACCATTTCTATTCTAGATCTTATTTCTTTTATATTACATTATCTTTTATATTACATATTGTCAAAAATAAAATTTTGTTTAAAAAATTCTTCTTTGTTTAGTAACAAAAAAGAAGAGGATTTATTCACCATTGATAGATGCCCGAAAAAATGTAACAAATACATGGAAAATTCAAAATGTGGTATTTTAATATCACATTTTTTTAAAAATATTTTAATATTCAAAATATGAATTGTGGTCTCAAGGTGGAGAAATAAAAGACAAAGTTGATAGGCTACTTTATCTATTTTGAAGACGTTTCGCTTTCGAGTTTTGAAAGCATCATCAGTTCATCTAAAAAGTACAATATGAGAACCATACAATCATGGAAATGATGTTAATTGTTACCTTAAAAAGACATGTAGCAGTCAAAGTTATTTACAATAATGTGAATGAAACTTAAGTAAATGGACATAATACGCTGATATTGTATAAAAAATCAAGTAACTAACAACATATAGGAACTTATAAAAAATTAGCACAGCAAATGACCATGTGGTCTAAAGTAAATGAAATATTATTTAATATTAATTAGTGAAAAAGAACCAAGAAAATCATAGACAACTTCCAACTATTTAATGATTATTAAGCTTTGTTATTAAGTTTTAAATTTTAAAACCGCAAAAAGACAGCCAACCTTGAGGTCAAAATACTTTTGACAGATCAGCAAGGTGGAGGTACCATCCCAAATAATTGGGCGGTTAATTTAAAAGTTTTAATGAGTTTGGATGACTACCCGGTTGCAAAAGACAAACCAGTGAAAGAAATTGGTAATGTAATAGCAACTCCTCTCATTATTCAGTCTAGACTTACGAACAGGAGATTTTCATTCAACCTCATATATAAGTAATAACGTTAATCATTATGGCTAGATAATCAGCCACAGGTGGTTAACGATAAATTCATTTCCAACAGCCCAAGGTCCATACACTTGGAACTGTAATTTGCAAAGGATTCTATGAATCAATTGCAATATTTGTATTATGTTATTTAAGTAAAAAATGTTCACACTAATCTAAGTAATCAGTGTATGAATATGCAATGTAAGTTGCATATGTTATAGTGAATTGAGTAAGGGATATTTAATTATTTTATTTAATTATTTTATGTATTTTATTTCTATTTTATGTATTTTAATTATTTAATGAAAATTGGAAAAAGAGTTCAAGTAGTACACCTTACATGACATTTAATATAGTGAAAAAATCACAAAGCCTAATTCTGCAAAATTAAAGCATGATATATTTGGCCCAAGTTACTTATGTCAGTTCTCATATTTAAAGCATTAGGATGTTTTAGAATTGAACACATTTCCAAAAACTGTCTTTTAGCTAGATTGCGTGCAGTGGCAAGAATCTTAACTTCATTGAAATCCACTTCATGTTTGGTATTTATCGCGTGTTGTGCCAGGGCACAAGTGTGTTTTGATAAATTAATGTCACTACGATGTGAAGTGAGACGACCTTTTAATGATCTACCAGTCTGACCAATGTAACATAAATCGCAATTAGCGCATGGAATTTGATAAATCGTGTTAACTTGTTCCAAAGTGGACAAGGGTGTTTTAGTTTTAGAGAACAAATTTCTAACAGTTTTCGCATTCTTAACAGCAATTTTAACCGGTATGTTATTCTGTTTATACAATTTAATAAGCTTCTCAGTAACTTGAGGAAAATAAGGTAAAGAAGAATAATGGGTGGTAGAATTCTCAAGATCAGTATTATGCAGAACAATGCTATTGATTAAATTATTTAAGATGTTTCTAAGTTGGTCACCATCGAGTATGTCATCAATTGAGGATCCATAGCTTTGTGAATAAAGGTATTTATTTATGATAAAGGAGGGATATGAATTCTCAATTAGAATATTTCTTAATAACTTAAGGGATTCCCTTCGATTAATTGGATGTGTCAATTTATTTAATCTGCAGCTCAAAGCTTTTATAAGGTTTAATTTATATTTCATGGGATGACAGGAATGGTAATTAAGGAACCTATTAGAGGCCATTGGTTTTCTATACCAACTTGTGGTTAGGGTGTTATCTCCCATTCTAATGACACGCATGTCTAAGAAGGGTATACTATTGGTGGTAGTGTCCTCAAGTTCAACAGTGAACTGTGGATGAGGATCAAACTCATTAAAGAAGGATAAGGTATCCTGAACCTTGTCACGTGGTAAGGCTAATAATAAATCATCCACGTACCTCTTAATAAAAGGGGTTTGAAAATCCAAAAGACGTAAACGATCAGAAACTAAATCATCCAATACAAAGTTAACTAACTGCCGTAAGGTACTGCCCTTCCACAAATGCTAAAGCAATATTTTACAAAAGACGACTGGCCGTATATAATCTTACTGTTTACGATGTCAGGACCAGAAATGCTACTAATTATATGTGGCATGAAGGAGTGGCTGGCAGAGGTTCGAATGAAGTGTCCTCTTGTCTCTATAAATATCTACAGGACAATTGCGATGGTAAAGAGTTTGTTTTAATGAGTGACACGTGTGGTGGCCAAAACCGCAACGTAAATGTATCTGCTATGTTGCTTTACGCTGTTCAGACATTAGATATTCCAAAAATTGACCATTGTTTTTTTGAACCTGGCCATTCGATGATGGAGTGTGACTCGGTCCATGGTCATATTGAGAAAGCATAAAAAAATGTGAACATATTTGATCCCACTGGGTGGTACACCATTGTAAGAACTCAAAGAAGGCGTCAAAGAAATCAAAATACACTGTACACGAGATTGGACAGGAAGAAATTTATGATTTCAAAGCTTTTGCCACAATTTTAATAAAAAACAAAAAAGTGGGCATCGATGGTAGTAGCATAAATTGGCTAAAATTAACATGGCTGCAGTACAGAAAAGACAATAATAAACATATATTTTTTAAATATAAGAAGGAAAATGAAAATTTCGGGTCTTTTAAGGTTACCCGAAAAGAAACTAGGAAATTATCCATGCCAAATTTAACAACGGCATATGAAGGAGCAAGGCCAATAAAAGAGGAAAAATATAAGGATTTAGAAGAGCTGTGTAATAAAGGCATTATTCCTTCCCAGTGCCATCTCTTCTTTAAGTCGTTGCTCACCAACAATATGGACAATCAATCAGATTAACATGATTAAAATTATTGTTTGATAAGGCTTTTAAAGTTTATATTTAATTAAAAAAAATATTTTATGACTTTAAATAATTTTATAAACATCTCGTTGGGAATAACCACAATCTATTTATTAAAAAAAATTTATTGACGTTTCGACTTCTAAATTCAGAAATCATTGTCTAAACATTTTATAAAGTTTCTTTTTTTAATAAATAATATTATGGTTATTTCCATCAAGACTTTTAAATAGTATTTAATGCCACAAGAAAATATCGTCAGAACAATAAAAAGTTATAAAATGAATTACGATTATTAGTTTTATTATTATTATTAATAAATTGGGCAACCCTCAGTAGTGAAATTAGATTATAATGCTCTAACAACAAAGAATTATTACAAGTAGGTACCATTTCATTTTAGAAAAGCTTAGTCTTAATCCTATTATAAAATTATTTTTATTTAAATGGCGTGGTTAAGTTTTCGGACCAGGTAGAGAATAATAAATTTTAATCTATTGTACTTTTAATTATTATACCTGCCATTCAGTATGTTTATCTCTCGAAACTTATCCCTATTACTCCAATACAAATGACTGTAATAGGATTAAGATTAAGCTTTTCTAAAATTAAATGGTACCTACGTAAGTCTCAATAGACTTTTCAGTTAGTGACACAAAAATGTATCTCCGCTACTTTATTTAATTGTTGATATTTTGAGAACACAATTTCGCTATTGTTGTGTATGATTGTATTACCGTAATGACAACATTTCTAGCATTAATAATTCGGAACAAAAAAAGTTGAGGATAAACTACAAGTCATTACAAAATGCAAATCATTTTTTTAAAACCCTTAAATAAGCTCTCCTGAAAAGTAGTCATTTTTGAGATACATTTTTGTGTCACTAAGCCGACGAATTGTTAATATCACTGACTGCTACATATCTTTTCGAGGTAACATACTTAATAACTTTTCATTGGATGTTGAGTTTTTTATATTGTTCTTTTTAGATGAACTGATGATGCTATCAAATTGGATAGCGAAACGTTTTCAATAGATGAAGTAGCCATCATCTTTGTCTTTTTTCTCCAATTGACGGTCGTACTCCTTTTCTCGATATATATATATATATATATATATATATATATATATATATATATATATATATATATATATATATATATATATATATTTAAAGTCTTGGTGCGCCAAGCAATAATTAGCTAATTAATTTTTTGATTAATTAAAATTATTTAAATGATATGAGTATGACTCTATCACAATTTTTAATTCTTTTATCTCAGGATTAAATTCGTGCTTCAATATCTATGCTATTGCATGTGAAAGGTAAGGTCCAAAGAATACCGGAATAATAAAAAAACATATGATCCAACACTATATATTGAAATAAAAAAAATAATGAAATAATTCACACTCAAAAGTTTTCAATAAACAAAATCTCATATAATGATTCTCAAAGTTTTTTTTTTACGTACGTGAAAAATCAAAATTAAAGGTACAAACAATATTAATTGAAATCTCAAAATCCCAAACTATTCTAACTCTCCTAATCAAAATATTTATATCCTTTCTAAATTAAATGTAAAAATTGTGTTATCAATAAAAGAAAAAACTGCAGAAAACAAAAATATCTCTCTCTGATGATGAGTGGTCCAAATCCTTGTTCCTTGTAGACTATATTATCTCCTCTGAACCGCTCCCTATGTAATCAGCAATCTTACAACAAATTGTTGCAAGTATATCGTCCTTAATGATCTCCTTCAAAAACACAAATCATTCAAATTATGATAGCCTTTCTCCTCTCGATAAACTGAATCTCTCGTTGGCCCGAGTGAAAAATGACTCTTGGAATATCTTCTCTTTACGATAAACTGAATCTCTCGTTGGCCTGAACAGTGACTCTTGGAATATAAGTAGAAAAATATGACTTACAATATTTTGCTGCTTCAGCTTCTGTCAGATACACTAACTCCACAAAAACTCACTAACATTCAACACCCTTGCTTGCTACTTCTCGGGAACCGCCAGAGAACAATCACTGTTCGTCTTACAGACTTGGAAAACCAACTGATTATCTTTTCTCTCTCCTCAATCTAGCTAAACTTTCATTCCTACATATCTATCCCACCTTTTTTTATCTCCGCCAATCAAAACTCGTCACAATTCCCCATTCTTTCATTCCGATAACAAACAAATTTTTACCTATAATTATAAAATTTCCTAAAACTTATTTACAAATAATATTTTTCTATAATTCTTAAAAACTAACAAAAACATCTTTCCAAATCTCTTCTATTGTCTATAATCACTGCGTTAATGTATTTGGAAAACCCGGTTCAATTGTTCTTTGGATTTCACTTAAAATTATGCGGGTCACTCAAGTATAGTATAACAAAAGAAATAATTTATGCATAGTACATTTTGTTTAATACAGGTAATCCAAAAATTTTAAATACTTTCCTTCTTCGAAATGTTTGTTGGGTATTATCCTACTTATCTGAATTATTTTAATGTTTTGAATTTTGAAATATTTTAAACAACAAATATTTTTCTCGATTTTACATATCATAACAAATCCCCGCCATTTGATCTGCCGAAAACTCTTTGTTAAATTTTAAAAATGACAAAAGTTTTCCAGGATCAAATTATTTCACTATGTTATTAAAATTTATTCATGATATTGATAGATGTCGTGAATGTTAAAAATACCCCGTATATTTCCTGTGTCTATGTGCGCTAATTCATAACTGTTTACCCCATTTTCCGTATTGACCCTATATGGACCTTCAAATAGCGGCATCAATTTAGCACAAATACCATTTTGTAAATTCGACACCCTCAGTGCCTTCACTAAGACTTTATCTCCTTTCTGGAATTTGATCGGCCTTCTTCTTCGGGTTCTCTCTTGCCTTTGGAGATATTTCTCTCCACTTCATCTCAATCTTCTTTGAACCAACTCGATCACTTCTTCGTATTGTCTGGGGGCGGTGTCTTCCCACGGTCTTGTAGGCATTGTTCCTTTCATTATATATAAAGGCGTCTCTTTGGTAACCGTATTTGGAGCACAATTCAAATAGGTCTCGATCTCAAACACTTTTCTGTCCCAATGCCGATGATGTTCTTTAGAAATTTTGTGACTTCTTGTATAAAACGCTCCGATGGGTTGTTCTGTGGATGACGGATGCTTATAAATTTTGTATCGATGCCCCTCTCTCTTAATTCCCTTTTAAAACGTTCGTTTCTAAAATATGTCGCATTGTCCAATAAAATATTGTCTGGTCTTCCCACCGTTTCTATAAAATTGTCTATCTTCCTAAGTATTTCAATTCCTTTTGTGGTTCTGCATGCGTACACTTTAACATATTTTGAGAAAAGATCCACCATAACTAATATGTGTTTATTCCTTTGAGTTGTTGGTATCAAATCGCTCAACATATCAATAGCAACAATATCCAGTTTCTTCCGAGCTACGACGTTTTTTGTGATGTTTTCATTTTTAAAGTTCCTACTTTTACACTTTTGGCATGTCACACAATTTCGAGTCACCTCTTTGGCTATTGTATAGTCCTGTCGACAAATATAGTTCTCCCTGAACATAAGCCACACCTTCCTACTTCCAATATGTCCGTTGTCACAGTGTAACTTTAAAAAAACTTCTTTTGCCATTTGCTCCGTGATTACATAGAGTTCTTTACCATCGACCCTCTTAAAATATAGGTTATTTTCTTGTTCAGCCCTTTGCTTTTCCCTTTCATCCAATTCTTCCTGATTTTCTCTGATTTTAGCCAAAGAAAATAAACCTACTTCTTCTCTCATTATGTTCATGCCTACGTGGAGAGTTTTGTGATCCTCTTTGCGGAATTGTTCATCTCTCGTCAACGCATCGGCCAAGATATTGTCCGTTCCTTTGATAAATTTAAATTCAAAATCATATTCTTGGAGTAAAAGAATGCCCCTATGAATTCTATTATTTACCAACCTATTTTTCATTATGTGTACCAAAGCTGCATGGTCTGTTTCAATGGTGAATCTTGCCCCAAGTAGGTAAAAACGTAATTTATTTACACAAAATAACACACTGGCAAACTCTAATTCAGTAACGCTGTATTTTCTCTCATACGTTTTGGTTACACGGGAAACAAAACATATTGGCACCTCTATATCGTCTTGTATCTGTGATAACACCCCTGCAAATTTTTTTATGGAAGCATCGGTCCTGAGAATAAAAGGTTGCTCATATCTTGGGTGGTGCACTCTTACAGCTGTGGAAAACGCTCCTTTTAAATTTTTGAAAGCGATTTCTTGTTCAGTTCCCCATTTCCATCTGACATTTTTCTTAAGTAATGCTATTAGCGGTATTTCTTTTGTACTGAGGTCTGATATCAGCTTTTTGAAATAGTTTACCATTCCTAAAAATCCCCGCAAAGTTTTTAAATTGGTTGGCCTAGGGTAGTTGTTTATGACTTCGATTCTATCTTCTGCAAGACTAATCCCTTTTGTGTCTAATTTGAATCCTAAATACAATACATCTTTTTGGAAAAACTGACACTTTTGAATATTTAATTTTAATCCGGCTTGATCAAGTTCTTCGAGAACAGTATGAATATGTCGTAGATGGCTTGTTATATCCGGTGAGAAAATTAATAAATCATCTATGTAATGTACAACAAATTCTCCATGCCTATTTAAAATTGTGTGTAATGCGCGAACCAAAGCAGCGCATGCACTTTGTAGTCGAAATGGTACTACCCTAAATCGGTACACCACTCCGTCGATAGAAAAAGCGGTATAATTTCGACACTTTTCTGCCAAAGGTATTAACCAAAAACTGTGTTTCAAATCGATTTTGGAGAAAATGTGTGATCCTGTGATTCGTCCAAAAATGGCTTCTATGTTCAAAGGCGCTTTGTATTGCGCGATTGTGTGCGAATTAATGTTTCTTGCATCTAAACATAATCGCAAATCACCATTTGATTTTTTTACGCATACTATCGGGTTGATATATGGAGAGTCACATCTTTCGATCACCTTGTCTTTGATCATATTTTCAATTTCCTGTCCGACGCTTTGCCTGTATTTATACGGGATTGGATATGTTTTCGATTTAAAATTTTCTAAGTTTTTAACTTTAAAAGAATGTTCATAATTTTTAGCCACTCGGCTTTCTTCATTAATAAGATCTCCATAATTTTCTAAAATCTTCTCTATTTCCTTCTCCATGTTTTCTCCACATATTATTTTTCTTTCATCCTCAGTTTGTTCACATGTGTTCACTGTCCATATTACTTCTTCACAAAATTCTGGATTCTCGTCCATAATTGCCATTTCTTCTCTGTCCTCTTCCGTTATTTCTTCTTCTATTTTTTCTTTATCTTTAATTTCTATCTGGTATTCCGAGCACCATGTTTCGGCTCCTTCCATTTTTCTGCTTATAACTTCCTTTTCTTCCTGCTTTCTTTTCGAACTCTTCTTCTTTTTTTTTATTCTCTTTTCCTCTTCGGATTGATTTTTTTTTGAGCTTTCGATTTATCCTCTACCGTCATATTGATTTCTTTATGTTTTTCTTGTCCATTTATCCTTTCAGAAATTTTTCTCCTATCTGTTTCCTTTTCTTCTTCTATGTTGTCTGGTTCTGCTCTGATTTCCAGTTGATTTTCCGAAAAATTGATGGTGATATGTTTTTCACTCAATTCATCAATTCCCGCTATCATATCATGATTTAGATCTTCGATCACCACACATTGCATAATATAGAATTTGTCTCCTACTCTGATCCGTACTCCCAAACCTTCGTTTACTGTCGTCAATTTTTTATTATTTGCACCCACTAAAGCAACCCTCGGAATCTTATACAAAAATCTGTCCATATTTAATTCTTTTACTAGTTTTTTATTGATTAACGAAATTTCCGATCCAGAATCAATCAGAATTTTAATCGCTTTATGTTTTATAAATGCATCTAAAAAAATTAGATTAGAATTAGAATTTTGTTTTTCGTTTCCCGCCAACTGTATAAACTCTCTCGGGTGACAAAATATACCGGAGGATATATTGAATATATGGATATATTGGATTCATTGAATACTTCTTCTTCCTCCTTTTCTATTGCTACATGATTCATCTCTCTTCTGTTTTGTCGTTGGAATCTCTGATTATTTCTATCGTCCCTTTGTTCGTTCGTATTCCTATTCGGAGGATTTTGTGCATCTCTATTCCTGTTGTGATTTTCATATGTTCTATGTTGTGTGTCATTCCTGTTATCGTAATTTTGTTGTCTATTGTAATTATTGTAATTTCTCGGCCTATATTCGTTTGTTGATCTGGGATGTCGGTTTCTCTGGTCATAATTTGATGAATACCTTCTTTCCGATCCATTATATTGGTCATGTTGTCTTCTATTTCTCATTTCTCTTCTTTTCGCTTCTTTTAATTGAAGGAATTGGCACAAACTATCAATATCTTGATAGTTTCTCAAAATCACGTGATCTTCCAACGTTTCCTCAAAATGTTTGCTGATCATTTCTACCAGCTGTTCGGTAGAATATTTGTATTCTAGATATTTTGAATTGTTATATATCTGCAAAGCATATCTTTCTTCAGATATTCCCATTTTTTCGTGATACTTTCCATTCTGTAGCTCTTGATTGATTTCTCTCTGTTTATTTTTCCCCCAGAAATAGTTGAGAAATTTATTTTCGAAATCTGTCCAATTTTCAAACTCATCTTCTTTACTTTCATACCATAACGCTGCTCCTTCTTTCAGGTGGTTTCTAATTGTTTCTTTGCAATCGTCAAAATATCTAACATGTTGCAATTTGGTTTTCAAATTTTTAACAAACGGTACTGGGTGTGTTTTTCTAATATCCCCGCCAAATTGCATTTTCACCTCGCTTGTTCCATGGACGATAACTTCTTTTCTTTCTATTCCTCTCAGTTCAATTTCTGCCATTTGCTTTTCATTTTGCTTAAGTTTCCTTTCCATTTCTTTCCTGTCTTCTTGTAACGCCATTTCAAATTTTTCTTCTAACTGTTCTAATTCCTTTTTCTGGACAGTCTTAATCTCTTTCATTTTAGTTTCTATTTCTTCTCTCTGCATCTCTAGTTTCTTCTCTGTTTCTTCTCTAACTTTTTCTAAACAGACTTTTACATCATTTTCATATTTGTCCAAACGCTTTTCCATTTTTCTATCATTTTCTTCTAATTTCTGTTCATAGTTTTCCAAACGCTGCTCTATATTCCTGTTATTTCTATCCATTTTTAGTGATGTTTCTTTTTGGCTTTTCTCTATTGTTTGTCTTGTTTCCCGTTGGTTTTCTTCGATTTTTAGTGATGTTTCTTTTTGGTTTTTTTCCATTGTTTTTGTTGATTCTTGTATTTGTTGTGTCTGTAATTGCATTAGTTGTAATATTTTCTCTATTCCTGATAATTCTTTTTTCTCCTCAACTATTGTAACATTTCCTTCATTATCCGATCCTTCTTCCACAATTGTTTTCTCTTCTCTATTATCCTCCTTCCTTTCCTGCATTTTGCTTTGACTCCTTGTGGTCGACATGTTGTTTCTTTTCGTTACTGTTTTTGTCCCCGCCAAATGTGAAATTTTACAACACTCTATATGTTGCAGAACACGACAATATTTCTCCCCAATTGTAATAAATTTTCACGACAAATATCAAATATGCAATCAGTAAAATTCAAATAATTCAAAATAAATATCAAATGTACGATTGGTAAAGAAAATAAAAATCAAATATTTCAATAGCAGTAAATATCAACTAACTACGATCAATCAATAAATCAAATTTTTATCCACTGAAAAAAAATTGTCAAAATACTTTCAAATTCCAACTCCCTCAATGTTATATGTTTTTATCTCTGGATCACCTGTACTTATTCCAGATCTCTTTCCCTTCCTTCAAATGTAAAGCTGCGATATTTTCAAGCCCCACATTTTGGAAGCCAGTTATTGTGATATTTAAAGTCTTGGTGCGCCAAGCAATAATTAGCTAATTAATTTTTTGATTAATTAAAATTATTTAAATGATATGAGTATGACTCTATCACAATTTTTAATTCTTTTATCTCAGGGTTAAATTCGTGCTTCAATATCTATGCTATTACATGTGAAAGGTAAGGTCCAAAGAATACCGGAATAATAAAAAAACATATGATCTAACACTATATATTGAAATAAAAAAATAATGAAATAATTCACACTCAAAAGTTTTCAATAAACAAAATCTCATATAATGATTCTCAAAGTTTTTTTTTACGTACGTGAAAAATCAAAATTAAAGGTACAAACAATATTAATTGAAATCTCAAAATCCCAAACTATTCTAACTCTCCTAATCAAAATATTTATATCCCTAATAAAAAGTTATAAAATGAATTACGATTATTAGTTTTATTATTATTATTAATAAATTGGGCAGCCCTCAGTAGTGAAATTAGATTATAATGCTCTAACAACAAAGAATTATTACAAGTAGGTACCATTTCATTTTAGAAAAGCTTAGTCTTAATCCTATTATAAAATTATTTTTATTTAAATGGCGTGGTTAAGTTTTCGGACCAGGTAGAGAATAATAAATTTTAATCTATTGTACTTTTAATTATTATACCTGCCATTCAGTATGTTTATCTCTCGAAACTTATCCCTATTACTCCAATACAAATGACTGTAATAGGATTAAGATTAAGCTTTTCTAAAATTAAATGGTACCTACGTAAGTCTCAATAGACTTTTCAGTTAGTGACACAAAAATGTATCTCCGCTACTTTATTTAATTGTTGATATTTTGAGAACACAATTTCGCCATTATTGTGTATGATTGTATTACCGTAATGACAACATTTCTAACATTAATAATTCGGAACAAAAAAAGTTGAGGATAAACTACAAGTCATTACAAAATGCAAATCATTTTTTTAAAACCCTTAAATAAGCTCTCCTGAAAAGTAGTCATTTTTGAGATACATTTTTGTGTCACTAAGCCGACGAATTGTTAATATCACTGACTGCTACATATCTTTTTGAGGTAACATACTTAATAACTTTTCATTGGATGTTGAGTTTTTTATATTGTTCTTTTTAGATGAACTGATGATGCTATCAAATTGGATAGCGAAACGTTTTCAATAGATGAAGTAGCCATCATCTTTGTCTTTTTTCTCCAATTGACGGTCGTACTCCTTTTCTCGATATATATATATATATATATATATATATATATATATATATATATATATATATATATATATATTATTGTGATATTTAAAGTCTTGGTGCGCCAAGCAATAATTAGCTAATTAATTTTTTGATTAATTAAAATTATTTAAATGATATGAGTATGACTCTATCACAATTTTTAATTCTTTTATCTCAGGGTTAAATTCGTGCTTCAATATCTATGCTATTACATGTGAAAGGTAAGGTCCAAAGAATACCGGAATAATAAAAAAACATATGATCCAACACTATATATTGAAATAAAAAAATAATGAAATAATTCACACTCAAAAGTTTTCAATAAACAAAATCTCATATAATGATTCTCAAAGTTTTTTTTTTACGTACGTGAAAAATCAAAATTAAAGGTACAAACAATATTAATTGAAATCTCAAAATCCCAAACTATTCTAACTCTCCTAATCAAAATATTTATATCCTTTCTAAATTAAATGTAAAAATTGTGTTATCAATAAAAGAAAAAACTGCAGAAAACAAAAATATCTCTCTCTGATGATGAGTGGTCCAAATCCTTGTTCCTTGTAGACTATATTATCTCCTCTGAACCGCTCCCTATGTAATCAGCAATCTTACAACAAATTGTTGCAAGTATATCGTCCTTAATGATCTCCTTCAAAAACACAAATCATTCAAATTATGATAGCCTTTCTCCTCTCGATAAACTGAATCTCTCGTTGGCCCGAGTGAAAAATGACTCTTGGAATATCTTCTCTTTACGATAAACTGAATCTCTCGTTGGCCTGAACAGTGACTCTTGGAATATAAGTAGAAAAATATGACTTACAATATTTTGCTGCTTCAGCTTCTGTCAGATACACTAACTCCACAAAAACTCACTAACATTCAACACTACTGCTTGCTACTTCTCGGGAACCGCCAGAGAACAATCACTGTTCGTCTTACAGACTTGGAAAACCAACTGATTATCTTTTCTCTCTCCTCAATCTAGCTAAACTTTCATTCCTACATATCTATCCCACCTTTTTTTATCTCCGCCAATCAAAACTCGTCACAATTCCCCATTCTTTCATTCCGATAACAAACAAATTTTTACCTATAATTATAAAATTTCCTAAAACTTATTTACAGATAATATTTTTCTATAATTCTTAAAAACTAACAAAAACATCTTTCCAAATCTCTTCTATTGTCTATAATCACTGCGTTAATGTATTTGGAAAACCCGGTTCAATTGTTCTTTGGATTTCACTTAAAATTATGCGGGTCACTCAAGTATAGTATAACAAAAGAAATAATTTATGCATAGTACATTTTGTTTAATACAGGTAATCCAAAAATTTTAAATACTTTCCTTCTTCGAAATGTTTGTTGGGTATTATCCTACTTATCTGAATTATTTTAATGTTTTGAATTTTGAAATATTTTAAACAACAAATATTTTTCTCGATTTTACATATCATAACAATATATATATATATATATATATATATATATATATATATATATATATATATATATATATATATATATATATATATATATATTATATATATATATATATATAAACTACACGGAGAAGCGAAAAACTGGATTTCCTAAAACTCTAGTTTTTATTGTACTAACCGCGGAAATCTTTCCGAACATTTTATTCGCCTCTACGGGGAGGAATTTTACCAGCTCACTAAATCATACAGCAACCTACTACTACGTAAGAATCGTCTTCTTTGTGATTTAACTTTCCTTAAAGCCTACTGAGACCATTCCCAAATTCTTAGGAAGGCCAGTTTTTCGCTTCTCCGTGAAGCTATTCATTCCACTAGACGAAAACTAGATGTCACAAATAGCAATCTTTTCAATATCTGGTCATCTATTCATTCTTTCAATTTACATCCTATATTATGGGATAGTTTCGACCGTATCAATACACAATCAGCCCTAAACACTTTCGAATCTAAAAGTGAAACTCAGAAACGCAAATTATTGAATCTCATTTCCGAACAAATTCCAAAACCCTCAACATTGGAACCCACTACAGTGGTCCACAACTTTTCTGATACCCCTATTTCAACCATTGCCACTCAAGCTTTAGCAAAAGGTTTCAATTACTCTGTTACCCCAAGTCACATTCCAATTGAGACAATCATCTGTCAAACTGAAGAAGCCATCTCCAGTTTATCTTCCGAAGATGCTGAAATAACCAGGCAAGACATCTCTAAAGTTCTTAGAAACTCAAAGCCGCCTATTCAAAATATTAGCCAATCCGAGAAAAAAGCCCTGAAAGAACTTCAGTCAAATCCAAATCTAGTCATTCTTCCTGCCGATAAAGGAAACGCCACCGTCATCCTAAACACCTTTTCTTACATTAATAAACTCTAAAATCTCGTTAATAATTCAGACTACAAACCAATTCCTAATAATCCAACAACCTATCTGGAGAAAACAACAAAAGCCATTATCAATAAAACCTCTCTTCCTGTTGACATCAAAAAATCTCTAATTCCTCGTGAAAAATCTTCAAGAACACCTCGAATATATGGCCTACTCGAAATTCATAAACCGGATATCCCTCTTCGTCCCATTGTCAGTGCATACAACTGCCCTACACAACCCTTAGCCAAGTATTTGGCCAAAACTCTACAACCTTTCGCCGAAAATGCTTCATCCTTCTGTAGCGTTTACGCTACTGATTAACCCCCTTAAGAAATTTTTATTACCCGCCTACGATCGATTTTAAATCGACATTTTTCCCGACACGCGCTGTTATCGCTTTGAAAGGAAGATCGATTTTATGCGGAAGCGGAACGATCAGTTTTGGTCAGAACTCTACGCAGCCACGTCAATCGGTGAAATTTTTCACCTTCAAAGTGACGGAATTGGAGCAGAAAAATAATTTGGGAAAGAATATAATTCATTAATAATAATAATAAAATAAGTAATTTGTATAATAAAATCAATATTCATTTATAAGAGTTCCACATAAAAGGAAGATTTTTTTTGGCGTGCTGCAGCTCCATGTAAGTAAATCATTTCATACGTATTATCTCCTTATCATATAATCAAATTTATCATTGTATTTAGTATTTCTTTAGAGATTTATTTTTGAGTTCCGAAATAATTTAAATATAAAATTTCCTTGATTTACTTGCAAAGAACAGAAGGTCATTTTTTTTATATAGTTAAACTTAAATTCTGTTTTATTCCATGTCGTTACCATTAAGTTTTTTTGGTTCTTTTTTTTACCTAACTTTTTTGGTGGAATATAAAAGGTTCTACAAATGTGGACAGCCTTCTATATTCTGCGCATGTTCTTTTCATGGCGCAAGCTTGCCATGCCTACGAAAGTAACTTCATAAATTTGACATGATGTTGACTTAACCTAATACCAAATGTTTTGATGTTTTGTTTGATGAAACAAAATGTTTTGAGGATATTCTCTTCAGAATATTCCCTCAAGGACTAGTAACTAAATCCTTAACAGTTAGCAACTCTCCTGGATTTTCTCCTAATGAGTATGGAACAACTCATTTTTTGGATGTAGTATATATTTAATATAATTGTAATAGAGATTGATCAAGTTTGATATCTTTACAATATTGTTATTTGTATCTCATTTTAGTCGAACTATTTAAGTTAAATTACTATCTTTTTGTGTTAAGACTTTGGCTACAATACGGACTATTCTAGGTTACTAATATTTTAAACTTTATTTGACCAGTGGTAGTGATTATTCTCTTGTTGAGGGGCTATTTGGTCCTATTATATCTTTACACACCCACTACCACTGTTATTTAGTTCTTGCATTATATGTAAATTGTTAATACATATACCTATATACATTTTTTATAAATATATTTATTGTTGCTATTTTGAGTTTTATTTCAGTTCTACTAACCAGTATATAACATAGCAAGACAAGATTAGTATTTAGTATTTTTGTATTTCAGAGTATTATCTCCAGATTCATTTGTTACTTCAAAATCTCAACTATCGTTGAGTTGGCGCCCTTCTTTTCTCTTCTTATTGTTCTCTTTCTATAAATTTATTCCCAGTGACCTTCTTCAGTTGTATCACGTTTGATATTACCAGGTCTCATTTCTTTCTTGTCTCATTAGCTCATTATCTCTTGTTATTGTTGTTTATATCTTTAAAGCCACAATCCAGTGCATTGAAGCTAGCCCGAACACTCACTTGAGATTTAGTGTCTCTTTGGCCATTTAAATTTGTTCCTCTGAGCTTAGCCCTATTTTTAGTATTTTTTTTTTTTCATCACTTCTCTTTCAGTTCTTCTGAAATTTGGAAGTTCTACACTTCCAAAAACCCAATACTCCCGGAGTATCGAGCGTTTCAATTGGCTAGACCCAACGTGTGGCTTCTTTTCCACTTCTGCCTTTAAAATATATATATATATATATATATATTATATTATATATATATATATATATATATATATGTCTTCTTTAACTTTTGATTTTGATCTTGGGTTGTTGTGGTTTTCACTGGTTGTGCTTTTAGATTTTCATTTTAACGTTTAGTTTTGTTTTTCAATTTTTTTTTGGACATTACCTTATATCTATATCTTAAATTGACTTGTTTTTGCTATATACTGTGTAGACTGAATAAATTGCTTTGTTTTTGATTTGTTAAATAACTATTTTAGATTAATAATAAATTAATTTAAAATTTAAATAACTAAAGTTAACTATTTCACATATTTTTACAAGTCCGGAGTAGTCAATAAGTTGAGTCACTACCTCGAAATAACAGTTTTTGAAATTTTAGGTTCCTTAGGGTGTTGTAGCAGTATATGTCATTGGATTTCATAACTGGACCAAAACAATTAAACATTACTGGTATAGGTATCCCTTTAGAATATTAATTTGGAGTCAGAGAGTAAGTTAAACTTTGCCTACTTTTACTCATTCTCTTGTATATTTCTCAGTTGTGTAATATGTCTGTGTTCAAGGTAGAGCATCTGTTAGCTCCTGAATTAGAGTATGAGTTGAGAGTCCGTCATCTAACCAGTCCATTGTTAAAAAAATGTTGTATAATGTACAGAATGTACCAGGTAAATTTCCTGATTTTAAAGTTGAACATGGTGTTTTGTATAAACATGTCTTAAGTTCCATGGATGCCTTTACTGGAATGTCGAATTGGAAGATAGTCGTTCCAACTCCTAATAGAGCAGAGGTTTTGGCCACTTTTCATGACCATCCTACTGCAGCTCATTTTGGTTTTTACAAAACTCTCCGTCGTATATCGGAACTCTATTACTGGCCGAAGATGCGTCAAACTGTACGTAGCTATATCGCAAAATGCAAAATCTGTGCTACATGCAAACCGACAAATCTTCCCCAACCAGGTTTAATGGGTAGTTATCGACGGATTGATTTTCCATTTCAACTGATATCTTTAGATCTCATTGGTCCGTACCCTAGGTCCTATAAAGGTTCCCAATATGCTTTAGTAGTTGTTGATTATTTTACTAAATTTCCTTTGGTCCATACCATGTCGAAGGCAACTACTTCTTCTATTATTAAATACCTCGAGAATGAAGTTTTCTTAATTTATGGTGTTCCACAAATTGTTTCATGCGATAATGGACCCCAGTTCACAGCTAAGGCTTTCCGCGATCTCATAGCTAAATACAATGTCCAAAAGATCTGGTACAATGCGAACTATCATCCACAAGTCAACCATACCGAAAGAGTGAACAAATCAATCGTGACCGCTTTACGATCTTATTCTTTTCCTGATCAGAGAGCTTGGGATACTCATATCCACTCTATAGTACAAGCGATCAGGACTTCTTCTCACGAAATAACCAAATGCCCTCCATCTTATTTGATGTTTGGTCGTCATGTCCCTCTTTCTGGTGATTATTTTGGTAAGATTTCAGAGAATGCCAATAACTTTCCTACAATATCAGATAAATTACACCGTTTAGAAGATATTCAGCATCTTCCTGATATTTATGTGGATGTTCGCAAACGGTTGAAAGCATCTTATGCTAGAAATAAATGCCAGTATGACCTGAGAAAGCGAGCCTTATCTTTCAGAGTTGGAGATTCTGTTTTAAAGAGGAACTTTGTCAAGTCTGATAAATTGAACTTCCAATCTGCTAAGTTATGTCAGAAGTACATACCTTGTACGGTTATTAAAGTTATTTCTCCTTTAATTTATGAGTTGAAGGAAACTTCCACTGGCAGGAAACTAGGAAGGTTTCATGTCAAAGACTTACTGGAGGATAAGACAGTAGGTCCACATAACTTGTCAGATAATTCGGATTCTTCATCTTCAGATGAAGATTAACTGGTCCCTTATCACTTCTGTTCCAGTTTGGTTGTTTAAGATCTGATTATCTATTTTGTTTACCTGGCAAAAAACCCATAAGATGTTTTGCTATTTTGCCTTCTATTTTTTTTATCTTATCTTAATGTTGGTTATTATCTTAGTTTATGGACTTGCTAATTTTGTTGTTTGTTTTCTCTTAAAAGTCCAACTGCATATCATAGGAGTACAGGATGGATATATGGGAATTTCCCCATCTTGATTTCTGAGTTGAATAGATATTTACAGGGATAATTCGGAAAACAGTCCAAAGATTTTCTTTAATAGTGTTGTATGGTTTTGTGGTTCCGGACCATAAAGCTTATGCATTCATGTTCACTTACTGTGTCGGTGTTTTAGCGTGGGTTCAGAATTGATCACCCTGGATGTGTGCCCTCACTTGGCTCAGAAATATATCAATACATATTAGTTGTTCCTTGAGTGTCTCTTAGGTTGAAATTAGAATGTGTCATTTAGAATTGGATCGTTCTGATATTCAGCAGTAAGTCTGTTTAACTTAGTTTGTTATCTCCTATGTTATTACCTTCTCAAAGTATTTGAGTTTTAACATATCTTATTGTATACTGTTTGTTTACCTGTCTCTCTACTAGTGATATGGATTGGTAGATGTGAGTTATCTTTATCTGTATCTTAATTGAATTTATCTTTACCTTGATGGAGTTTATCTCATACCTGTAATGGAGTTTATCTTGTACCTTGTCTGAGTTTATCTCGTACCTTTACCTTGAGCGTATCTGTATCTTTACCTTAATTGAGTTTATCTCGTACCTTTACCTGAAGTTAATTATCTTTACCTTTACCTGGATAAGTTATTTCTTATTTATATCTTATGAATATATATATATATATATATATATATATATATATATATATATATATATATATATATATATTATCTTTATCTTGATTATAGAGTCCTAAAAATCTGTCCTTTACTGTTCTTGTCGTGAGTAAAGAATTGGAACACGTCAATAGTACAGTTTAGGTATTACAGTTAGGATCTCTTTTATCTTTCCTTCTACCAAGTGTATAGCTGGTAGAAGTGAGTTTTGTGCATATCGTCTACCATGAGTAGATCTGGACGTGCAATTATCTTTTACCTTTTGTGCATATCCTTTACTATGAGTTGGGATTGCATTTATCTTACTTACCTTTTTTTTAGCATACCCTATACCATGAGTATAGTGGGCTTGCTAGTATCTAAGGCACTAGCAACCTTTACCGATTGTGTGCTTTCCTACCGCTGCTAGAGCAAGTAGGTGTATTGAATTATCTTGTTGTTGATGTCCCGAACCATATATATGTTTAGGTTTGTAGTTTCAACTAGTCCTAAGTAATTAGGCCCTCATTGAACTCTATGGTGACGAATAGAATCGGGTCGCTCTAGTGTCAACGTTGGGTAAAGTTCATAGGACTTTGTTTGAATTTCGTTGTTATGAATGGTTCTTGGAGATATTGTGTTGGGGGTTGTTAATACACACCTATAATGTAGTTTTAACGATGGTTGTTTTTACTAATACTTGAGAATGTAGATAAGTAGTGTTAAAAGTTAACTTGATCTGTCAGGTTATAGAATTAAACTTAAAATATATAACTTTTTAATCTTTGGTTTTTACTAAATTAACATACATTTTCTCATTAAAAGGAAAAAAAATGTATGACTTCATCTCATATTCTTCGTTCCATATTTTTATTTCGTCCTTGATTTTGTTCCAATTCCTGAGCAAATGGTTGACTGGTGACGAAAATGTTCAATTTTAACGTGTCAACGTTCATTGTCAGTGTTAGATCGTACTGCCACAACAAAAAAAAAAAAAAAAAAAAGTTCCTTTTTTTTTGTTGGAGATGAGGGAGAATGTAGCGTTTACGCTACTGACTAACCCCCTTAACAAAAATTTTTATTACCCGCCTACGATCGATTTTAAATCGACATTTTTCCCGACACGCGCTGTTATCGCTTTGAAAGGAAGATCGATTTTATGCGGAAGCGGAACGATCAGTTTTGGTCAGAACTCTACGCAGCCACGTCAATCGGTGAAATTTTTCACCTTCAAAGTGACGGAATTGGAGCAGAAAAATAATTTGGGGAAGAATATAATTCATTAATAATAATAATAAAATAAGTAATTTGTATAATAAAATCAATATTCATTTATAAGAGTTCCACATAAAAGGAAGATTTTTTTGGCGTGCTGCAGCTCCATGTAAGTAAATCATTTCATACGTATTATCTCCTTATCATATAATCAAATTTGTCATTGTATTTAGTATTTCTTTAGAGATTTATTTTTGAGTTCCGAAATAATTTAAATATAAAATTTCCTTGATTTACTTGCAAAGAACAGAAGGTCATTTTTTTTTATATAGTTAAACTTAAATTCTGTTTTATTCCATGTCGTTACCATTAAGTTTTTTTGGTTCTTTTTTTTACCTAACTTTTTTGGTGGAATATAAAAGGTTCTACAAATGTGGACAGCCTTCTATATTCTGCGCATGTTCTTTTGCGCATATTCTGCGCATGTTACTACGAAAGTAACTTCATAAATTTGACATGATGTTGACTCAACCTAATACCAAATGTTTTGATGTTTTGTTTTGGTGCAGTCAATCCATGCTGCTACACCTATTGAATTGTATTTATTAAATTAAATAATAATTTTAGATTCCGTCACTTCACTTGAGGATATTCTCTTCAGAATATTCCCTCAAGGACTAGTAACTAAATCCTTAACAGTTAGCAACTCTCCTGGATTTTGCCGTCACTCCAGATAGACCAGTGCCTGGTTTGACTAAATTAGACTCCCCTGGGTTTGTCCTTACAGCCACAAACTGATGTAACCGTGCCAAGAGGAATTTTCCTATGGACTTACGGGGCTGTAAAGATAAGTTGTTTGACTGTGTAATTTTTTTTTTGTTACTATCTATTTTGTTACTATGTATTATTTGTTACTATATATCTAACTCATCATATGCATATGATAAGGTGATTACCTTTTTGATAATTTAATTATAAAATATTTGGGGAGAAAAAAGGGACACTTCATGTGTTATTAGGTTTTAATTAGGATTTCAAGAGTACTGACCAAACTCACTTTTGCTATAATATTTTTTTTAATACAATACATTGGATATGATACAATTTAATATTGGGAAAGGGAAATAAATTTAATGTTTTTTTTTAATATGATATAATGAGTATGGAATAACTCATTTTTTGGATGTAATATATATTTAATATAATTGTAATAGAGATTGATCAAGTTTGATATCTTTACAATATTGTTATTTGTATCTCATTTTAGTCGAACTATTTAAGTTAAATTACTATCTTTTTGTGTTAAGACTTTGGCTACAATACGGACTATTCTAGGTTACTAATATTTTAAACTTTATTTGGCCAGTGGTAGTGATTATTCTCTTGTTGAGGGGCTATTTGGTCCTATTATATCTTTACACACCCACTACCACTGTTATTTAGTTCTTGCATTATATGTAAATTGTTAATACATATACCTATATACATTTTTTATAAATATATTTATTGTTGCTATTTTGAGTTTTATTTCAGTTCTACTAACCAGTATATAACATAGCAAGACAAGATTAGTATTTAGTATTTTTGTATTTCAGAGTATTATCTCCAGATTCATTTGTTACTTCAAAATCTCAACTATCGTTGAGTTGGCGCCCTTCTTTTCTCTTCTTATTGTTCTCTTTCTATAAATTTATTCCCAGTGACCTTCTTCAGTTGTATCACGTTTGATATTACCAGGTCTCATTTCTTTCTTGTCGTGGTTAAAGGTTGGTAAAAGACCTCGGAGGCAGTACGAGTTGTCGATGCTCACACTGCAATAAAACTCTGAGAAACGTCCACTGTTTTCTGACGAAAAAGTCGGAAGTTCTAGGAATAGAACTCAGCTCTGCCAACAAATCCTACTCTCACGTCCTCGAAGGCAATATGCCGCGTAACCACGGGGTGCATGGCGCACAGTGGGTGTGCGTTATGTAGCTGACGAGAGAGGGTGAAAGGCGAGTTTCTGGCGCCTTAAAACTGGAACATATCGGCTATGGGAATAAACCCAGACAGAAAATTCCGGTCCTCCAGGTTGGGGGTTGTGCTATGGACCAGCGATCCATACACGGAAAAATACACTGCTACGAATCGAATACTATTGCCTCGGAATAGAACAGATTATCAGGACAAACGATGTAAGCTACGAATAAAGGACACTCTATTAGGGACATGGAACGTACTAAGTTGGTATCGACCTGGAATTTCCACAAGAGCAATAAAACAGCTGGAAGAACTACAATACGATGTGACTGCAATCCAAGAAGTCAGATGGACTGGGTCTGGGACAATCCAAATGGAGAAGTCAATAGTGCTATGGTCTGGACATGAAACACGTCATGAAAGAGGGTGTGGTTTTGTAATAAGCGAAAGGATTAAATCTGCTATACTAGATTTCAAAGCAATTAATGATAGAGTCTGTATCATAAGAATAAAGGGCAAATGGTTCAATCTATCGATATTCTCAGTGTATGCACCAACCGAAGAAGCAGCAGAGGAAGAGAAGGAAGAATTCTATGACTCCCTAACCCGATTATACACGGAAGCCCCAAAACATGACATCAAAATAATATTAGGGGACTTAAACGCAAAAATAGGCAAAGAAGAACACATAAGGCCGGTAGCTGGAAATCAGAGTCTACATGACATTACCAATGACAATGGTTCAAGGCTGATTGAGTTTGCAGCAGGGTGCAACATGATTATCAAAAGCACCCAATTTGCCAGGAAAAACATATATAAGGTAACATGGAGATCAAATGATGGAAGAACGAGGAACCAAATTGATCACGTATTAATTGATGGGAGGCATTCCAGTAGTATAATAGACGTAAGAACTAGACGGGGACCAGATAGTGATACAGACCATTTCCTAGTAAAGGCCAAGCTCAGAACTAGAATCTCAACACAAACAACAGACAAACAGATGAAGATCGAAAGATGGAATGTGTCTAAATTGGAAGAAGAAGAGGAAAAGAGACAATACCAACTAGAATTGAGAAACAGATTCCAGGTGTTGGAAACGAAAGAAAATGAAAGAGAAAATATAGACCAGAAATGGCACTCCATTAAAACGATCATTACAGAAACAGCAGAGAAGTGTATAGGTCGGAAGAGAAAAGCAAAAAGAAAAAAATGGTTTGATGAAGAATGCGAGATTACCTTAAAAGAAGCAAACAAAAGAAGAATCGACTACCTAGCAAACCCGACGGATGAAAAACGTAAACAATATAATAGAGAGAGAGCCTTAGCCAGAAGAACAGTAAGGAGAAAAAAGAGACAACATTTACAACAACAAATTGAAAAAGTAGAACGTGAACACAGAAGCAAGCAAAATAAAAAATTCTACAAAGAAGTAAGACAACATAAGAAAGGTGCATATATAAGAACACCGAACTTTGTGAGAGACAAAAATGAGCAAATGATTACAGCTGAAAATAAAATATTTGAAAGATGGGCTGAATACTTTGAAAGTCTGCTAAATGTCCAGGTAGACGCGGATGGAAATAAAGCAAATTGTGAGTACCAAACGGCCGAGATAGAAGTACCCCCGCCAAGCCTGGAAGAAATTATCACGGCGATAGAAACCCTAAAAAATGACAAATCCCCGGGACTAGACAATATAGATGCAGAACTGATTAAAAAAGGAGGGCATGAACTTAGAACTAAAATACACCAATTAATGAAAGAAGCCTGGGAACAAGAAATAATGCCAAAAGAATGGAGTGGCTGTATTATCGTGCCAATACATAAAAAAGGCAGAAAGGATACATGTGGCAACTACAGGGGAATCTCACTAATCGGTACTACATATAAGATATTAGCTTCAGTTGTACTAAAACGATTACTGCCATATACAGAGGAAATTATTGGCGATTACCAATGCGGCTTTAGGCCTGGAAGATCAACAATCGACCAAATATTTACTATCAGACAAATGCTAGAAAAGTATTGGGAATATAATAAAGAAGTACACCAGATCTTCATAGATTTCAAACAAGCATATGATTCCATAGATCGCTTAAAACTGTGGAGTGCAATGATGGAGTTAGGCGTACCAAAGAAACTGACCATGATTGCGCGAATGTGTGTCAACAATTCCTTTGCACAAATTAGAATAGGAGGCAAAAATTCAAAGGCTTTCGGCATAAGCACCGGGCTCAGACAGGGAGACCCGCTGTCTCCATTACTATTTAACCTAGCATTGGAATACGCAATGCGAAAAATATATACCAGAGTCAAACCAGACATAACTGCCAGAGGAGCAAAGATTATTCTCGCATTTGCAGATGATGTAGATGCAGTAGCACAGACAACACTGGAAGTTAAGGATATAGTATCGAACTTTGAAGAAGCAACACTAAGCGTAGGCCTGAAAATAAACGAAGAAAAAACTAAATACATGGTCGTATCAAAAAAGGAACGACAGCGAATAAGACAAAACATTACCATAAACGATCATAATTTTGAGGTGGTCAAAGAATTCACATACCTAGGAGCAACAATTACCAGTGAAAACACAGGAGAACGGGAGGTTGAAATACGAATACTGGCGGGGAATAAATCATTCTTTGCCATTCAACATCTAATGAGGTCAAAGCTTCTCTCAAGGCGTGCCAAAATCCAAATGTACAAAACCATAATACGACCAGCAGTGACATATGGAAGTGAAACATGGACATTGAGAAAGAAAGAAATCAATAAGCTATTAGTATGGGAACGCAAAATCCTGCGAATTATATATGGTCCTTGCAGGGACAGCGTGACAAATGAATGGAGGAGCAGATACAACAATGAAATAGAGACTCTCTTCGGGAAAGGCAACATCGTAAGATACATAAAAGCCAATAGATTAAGATGGGCAGGCCACGTGGTACGGAGTGATGACGACAGACTGATTAGCAATGTATTTTGGGAAAGACCAGATGGTAAAAGATCGACAGGAAGGCCTAGAAAAAGGTGGAAAGACGCTGTCAGGGAAGACCTGGAGAAGATGGAAGTAAGGCCATGGGAAATAATAGCACAGGATCGGAATCAATGGAAGGCAATAGTAAACGCGGCAAAAACTCACGAAGAGTTGTAAAAGCCAATGATGATGATGATTTCTTTCTTGTCTCATTAGCTCATTATCTCTTGTTATTGTTGTTTATATCTTTAAAGCCACAATCCAGTGCATTGAAGCTAGCCCGAACACTCACTTGAGATTTAGTGTCTCTTTGGCCATTTAAATTTGTTCCTCTGAGCTTAGCCCTATTTTTAGTATTTTTTTTTCATCACTTCTCTTTCAGTTCTTCTGAAATTTGGAAGTTCTACACTTCCAAAAACCCAATACTCCCGGAGTATCGAGCGTTTCGTCAAAAACTCTTTTCATTTCATCGAACTTCTTAAACAATACCCTATATCACCGTCAGACATTCTAGTAAGTTTCGATATTGTCTCACTCTTTACAAACATTCCAATAGATGAAACTTTAAACATTCTTAAAACTAAATACAATATTCAACAAGATCACTTATCTCTCATTAAACATTGTATGTCCATCACCTATTTCATCTTTCAAAACAAATTCTACAGACAAATAAATGGTGCCCCAATGGGCTCCCCTCTATCTCCAGTAATTGCCAATATCTTTATGGAAGACTTCGAGACCCGAGCACTATCCACATCAATGCTCAAACCCACATGTTGGCTACGATATGTTGACGATACATTCGTCATTTGGCCCCATGGCAGGGATGCTTTAGTGTCTTTTCAAACTCATCTGAATGGTATACATCCCAGTATCCAGTTCACGATGGAGATGGAAACTGATTCATCCCTACCGCTTCTCGATGTTTTAATCAAGAAAAACCAATCCCAAGGTTTCCATTACTCTCTTTATCGAAAACCCACACATACCAATCGTTACTTGCATGCCAACTCTCACCATCCACCTTCACAAATTAATTCAGTCATTAATACCCTTGTCTCCAGATCCATACGCCTTTCCGATGATGCAAGTAGACCCGCTAAGCTCTCTTGTTTAAAACAAGCCCTAATCCAAAACGGTTACCGCGAAAATCACATCAATAGGAGCATTCACAGACATCAATCTCCCACTCATTCTCAACTCAAAGACTCAGAGCCTTATCATATGAAAGCTTTTCTTCCTTATATCAAAGGTGTCACTGACAAAATCGAAAGAATTCTGAAACCAAGAGGAATAAAAACAATATTTACTCCCCAACAAAACTTTCATCTCTTGTCCGATCTATCAAAGACAATATTCCAAATGAACAACACGGAGTTTATGAAATACCTTGTGCAGACTGTCCCCGATCCTATATAGGCCAAACAAACCGTAGAATCCAAAACAGGATTTATGAACATTCCATTTCTGTTCGCAATTCCGATTCAATTTCAGCTCTTGGTCAACACCATCTTCATACAGGTCATAATATCGATTTTGAAAACTCCAGAACCATAGCCCCCATCCGCTTCTATAAACCAAGAATCATCCGAGAAGCCATAGAAATAGAAAAAAGGCCTAATTGTCTTAATAAAAGAGATGACGCCATACGGTTACCTTCTACATGGAGACCTCTCATAAAGAAAATATCGCCCCCTCCATCCTCGAATCAAAATTCCACAGTCGGAAATGTTCGCGTCAACCCCAGCACCAATTCTCGCGCCAACCCCCACCTAGGCCACGCCATCTTCGACGGTATAAATGAACCGTCTCATGTTCCCAGCCGTAGTAGTGACAGTGACAGTGCCGTGAATAGTGATCAGTGTAGTAGTGTCTGGGGGCTCGGGAGACTGAGACCTCGGAAGCCCTGAGGAAGGCATCAGAGAGGATGCCGAAAGCTTGGCAAAATGGACAACGACGCGTTTCAACCCGGAAGACTGGTGAGTTTGATATTAATTTTAGTAATAATATTAATCTTAGCTCTAGTTTTTATTGTACTAACCGCGGAAATCTTTCGCGGTGTACTAACCGCGGAAATCTTTCGCGGTGTACTAACCGCGGAAATCTTTCGCGGTGTACTAACCGCGGAAATCTTTCGCGGTGTACTAACCGCGGAAATCTTTCGCGGTGTACTAACCGCGGAAATCTTTCGCGGTGTACTAACCGCGGAAATCTTTCGCGGTGTACTAACCGCGGAAATCTTTCGCGGTGTACTAACCGCGGAAATCTTTCGCGGTGTACTAACCGCGGAAATCTATATATATATATATATATATATATATATATATATATATATATATATATATATATATATATATATATATACATAGGATGAGTGTCTCAAACTTTATATGTTACGGACAATATATAACGAAAAGCAGGTCAATATCGACAATCGCCTGTTGAGTTAGTCATTGTTGACAGTTACAACAGCTAAAAAGCAGTACTTTCAACCGTTTAACATATCTCATAACTTTGACACTAGAAAAGACAAGTTTAACTATAATATCCCTTATCATAGGCTCGCATTACTGGAAAAGGACCTTTACATGCAGATATAACAGTTCTTTAACTACCTACCTATACACAATAACTAATTTTATTACTAGTACATGAAACTAAAATATCTAAATGTATATAAACTTATGTAAGTGCACTTGCTAATTGTTGTTTATTACTTATTTCTAAATGTTATAATTTTAAAACCATATAATTGCCTGCTTTTGTACCTTTTTTAAACTTTATGTATGTAATAAATTTTATTATTATTATTAAAGTGTACTTGAAAAGTCCTAAAAATGAAAGTAATTTTATTCCAAATAACTATTATTAATCTAACCCAATGCTTATTCCCAAACTAAACAGTAAATCGTAAATACAGTTTGAATTAATTTGAATCCGGACCTGCCCGTCGCCATATTTGTGTAGACATTCTGTCAAATTAAGTGGTCCCATTTAGTAAATACAGAAATATCGTTTGTGTCATATCCCCTCTCTTACATATCTTTGCTGCGAACCAAGTGTGAGCAGCAAACTTAAAATTGCCAAGAAGTGCTTTTACGAACGCTACCTGGTAACTGCGCGTGCGTCTGATGGTTGGCAACGGTTACTGATCGTTTTACGAACAAACCTATTAAGGCGGAGTCCCATGTATCCGATTTCCAACATACGAAAATCGTCTGTTTTCGTAGTTTCTATACTAGACGGTCATAGGAGGAATGAATCCTACTGCAACGCCCCTAACGGACATTTCCGAATTAGCGTTCTTAATTTGTTCATGTCACATGTCATATATTATCCTTTACTTTGACGGGAGGGTTGAAAAACCTGGAAAAAAGTGATGGATATAAAATAAGTTGGAAAAAAAATGAAATAACAATATTCGTTTTCAGTTTTATTGTGTAGTAGTGTAGTTGGTTATTAATGTTGAATTTGCGATTTATGTAAATAATGTACCTATCAAAATATGATAGCAAAGTAAAGTGGCAGGAACATATCAGAGAGAAAAATCAAGAACTTAAACTGAAATACAAGAAATTATATTGATTATTAGGTAGAAGCTCACAACTTAAAATCAAAGACAAGGTAATAGTTTACAAACAAATGCTACAACCAGTATGGTTTTATGGTTTACAGTTATGGAACTGTACTAGTGAGAGTAACTATGCTTTCCTTCAAAGAGTCCAAAACCGACTACTAAGAAACGTAGTAAACGCCCCATGGTATATCCGCAACAAAGACCTATATCGGGAACTTTGTATAACAACAATTAAAGAAGAAATAAAGAAGATTGTCAAAAGGTTGCGAAAACTGACTCCACAACCATACAAACAGGGAAGTGTTAGAACTTTTAGATAATCAAGACCTAGTCTGCAGTGTGTGCAACAATAAATATTAGATTCTAAGGTGAACCTTAGGGAATACCTAGGACACTACAGTAGTAGATTAAGTTAAAATATGAAATTTTTAATGTGAATAATGTATAAAAATGTGAAATTTTTTGTAGTAGTAACCTGATGTCAGAGGTACTTGGTTTTTGAAGTAAATCTTCAGATTTTGGAGTTTATTTTTTCTTAGTACTAACAAACCTCACTTGTCTTTCATATTTCTTACTGCTAGGCTCATTGTAAACATCTTTTAATGTCTTACCTTCTTTTCCAATCAAACTTAGTATAGTGTCCATCATTTTTCCAACTTTCAAGTTAACATCAGAGGTTAGTTTTTTTGAAGAAATTAATTCATATATCAGCTTAACTTTAAGATCTTGGTTTTCATAATCTCCTTCTTTAATCATACTTTCGTTTACCACAGTATGGATAATATCATCAGTTTCTGTCTCAGTTTTTTGAATGGGTATCGATGGCTGGAAATTATTTCCAATAACTGCATGTATGTGTTTGCAGAAATCACTTTTAATAAAAAAATCCAGGCAAGTACAGGTAAATTCATTCCTACATTCTTTGCAAAAAATATGACTTTTATTTATTTTTAAACACTCATTTACCTTTTGTACATGATACTCTGTATTATTTTGAATTGATTTTACTTTTCAGTTATTTTTATTTATTTTGCAGATATCTTTCAATTCAATATACTTACTTCTTACATGTATTTTCTTTATTAAATTCATCCTATATTAATTATTACCTTTGACTTTATTTTTCAATTTTTTTATTACTACATCACGTACCAAGTTTAAAAGAGCATACAAACAAGTGTCTACCCTCTTATTCTTTTTTCCTTGAAAATATACACGTTTCAGTGTTCGATGCAATGCTTCTAAGTACATATTTGTGTTAATGCCCAGTCCTTTTCTGTAACAGTATGCCCATAAATAACAACGAGCTGCATAGTAAGTTTGGAAGTATTGTCCAAAAGCCTCAGTATCCTCACAAGCAAATAATTCAGATAATACAAAATTTAGCAATTCTTGAAAATCAGCAGGATCAGTTGACTGTAATAAACGCAAGTACTTATACACTTTTGCTTTCATCACTTGATCACCTTTAATTTTATTCAAGTTCTTACACCAATTTCTATCGATGTGCCAAGCACAAAGGAGGTGATTATCTGGTTTACTCATAATATTAGTCCACGCATTAAAAAATTCTGGAGCATTATCAGACATAAACACTTTACATTTGATGTCACCAGTTTGTTCTTTAATAGAATTTAAAAAATGTGTTAAGACGTTGGTATCTGCCCCGTTTGAAAGCAAGAAAGCAGTAGGCACCCCTTCTCCAAATTCATCCACAACCATAAGTGTTGTTAATAAAAAATCATAACTGTTAGTTCCATGCGTTGAGTCCACACATATTTTGTCTAAGCCAAACAGTTTCAATTGTTTTTCTTGAAATTTCGTCATGAATATTAATATAAAATCATTCATGTTGAATACATTAGGGAGATCATCTGAGCCTTGCTCTTTGTAATTGAAAATTCATCTTTTAGGGATCTTAATCATTCAACCCATAAACGAATGCTTATAACATCAGTCTGATGTAGCTGAACGTATTCTTTTAAAGAAAAGTTATATTTCTCAAGTCTTGGCGATCTAAAAGACTGAGTCGTCCAAGGTATTCTTCAGAGTAAATGCCATTACGAATATCATCTAGGATTTTTTGGAATGACACACCTTCAGAGATTTTTCCTTAAAATAAAAAAATGCAAAGTTAATACAACATTACGTTAGAAAAAAATAAGACATACCTGCTATTTGTTTTCTTTCAGTTTTAGTCAAATTTATATGGGTTAAATTACAATTATGGCCAAAATGAGGCGTATACAAAGTCGCCTTTAACTCATTTCCATTACATATTAAATCCAAAGTTGAAGGACAAGTAACATCTAACTTAGAAAAACCCTGAGATTTTAAAAATGTCTGTCTATTATTTGAGACGTAGACATATATCTGCTCGCTTTAAATGACCTATGACAAACATAGTATGTCTTTTCTATTTTGGTAAATATTTTTTTACCAGTGGTTTTTACATTAGAGCATTTCATGTTTTTCTCAATAGTCTCTTTCCATGTTTTAAAATCTAAAAAAATATTTCGTTAGTTCATATAATTAGCTATTAATAAATAACACTAACCTGCATAGTTTTCGAATTCCTTTTCTTTCTTAAACAGCTCAAATTTGTGATCTGTAATTGAATTGAATTTCTGTATTCCGAGTATGTGAAGAGAATCCGAAAGCAAGAGGTAGACACTACAGATTTTTTTTCCGACTTGTAGCCGGTTCTGCTCCATGTAAGAGTTTAATATGTTTTAATGTATTAAAAATTATGTATTAAAGTGTCAACTGTCAATGGTCAATTTTTTGTTTATTATAATCTTACTCTTGCTTTATAAATTATTAAATTAAATGTAAATTATTAAATATAAATATAAATTTCTTATGGATAACATAGAAGAAGGTAGGGAGGAGATCCACGAAATCGAAAATGTAAGATATGTACAAATTTTTTTCAAAACATTTTTACATTGTTATTATTTTGTAGGGTGAACAGGAATATACTGGGGAAGAGTTGCTAATAAGTTGTGTGATGGCTAGACCTCCTTTATGGGATTCTAAACTATCAATAAATGAAAGGTCAAAGACAACTCGAGATAGGCTGTGGCAAGAAATATACGCCGAATTTGGATCTAATTCTCGATTCTCTATTGAATTTCCAAAAAAAAAATGGAGAAATTTGAGGGATACTTACGTTAGATTGAAAAATGATCATATGCCAAGGGGTTCTGCTGCGCCCAAGAAAAAAATGGGAGTATTTTGACTCTCTGTACTTAAGTGATACAGTTAACTATAGAAACACAGTTTCAAATATAAAATCAAGTGTTGGTGCTAGTGGTAGTTCTTGGTCACCTTATGAAAACAGTGAGCCTACTCAGACAGGACAAGTACGTCCCATGGACGTCCGAAGGATGTACCTCATTAAATGTCCGGACATCCGTTTACATAATTTGGATGTCCCCGGGACATCCAAATTATGTACCAAAAAGTACGTCCCCGGGACGTCCTAGGGATGTTTATGGAGACGTACATATACAGAACTTAATACGGACTTCTATAGGACCTAAGAAGGATGCATTGGAGACATTCATTGTACGTCCACATGGACTAATACAGGACCTAAATGAGGATGTATACAGTACCTAAAGGGAACTTACAAAAAACTAATAAAATGAAAAGCAAAAATAAATGGGATTTTTATTGTGTACCTATATTAACATATTATGTATTACTTACTTTACAAATGTAGCAACTCACACCACAACCACAAAAATTACCTATAAAATTTCTATATAGGTATACCTAGTTAATGTCTATAATAATAAATTACCAAACTATAAACTAGTATCGAAAGCAATAAACTAATTCTAATTACAACCACAAACACAATGATTATAATTCGAGAAATAAAAGATTACGAAAATGCTAGCTAAAAATAAAAATGCGCTTCTATTTATCTCCTTGTATTTATGTTTCTTTAAAAAGAAACATAAATACAAGGAAATAGTAGAAGCGTCGTTAAGACATAACCAGATTCTTCTTTCATCTTCTAATTTTTAAATTTCAGTTCCACTACAGAATAAAATTTTAGAGATACAGCTCTGCTATAGGATAAGGATTTTTCTCTAAAAGGGGCCTCTGTCTGTTTTCGTATAAATTAATGGTATTTAAAACTAAATATGACTTTTTAAAATAAAGTTTACAAAAACTTTATTTCAAAACAGACAGTTATTTCAAATCCGCTTTGTCAAAGGATATCAGAAATTTTTGCAATATATGTCCAAAGGACCTTGAACCCTATTAGAAATTAAATTATTACAAGTGGCATATGATGGTGCCAAATCAGTTTTAGAATAGTTGTAGTTTATATGGTTGTTATATATTAGTATATTATGTTAGTTTTAGTTTATAATATATTTACATTGTTAAATTAAATTAAATTTAGTTTTTAGATTTTAAATAAATTTTTGTTAAAAATTACAATTTATTACATATATATTACGTAAACTATAGTATAAATATATAAAAAATAAAATTTATTTGTTTTCTTGAAAATTGATAGCACCCCCATTTATAAAATATCTCAAGAGATGTTGTCTCATTGTTTTTGCATTTTTTGCATACATATTACTACCCATTCCAGCTATGGGTAGCAAATTATTGTCATGTTCACTTCTCCAGCCACCATGAACCAATTCTTCTAGTTTCATTTTCATGATCAACAGTACTGGCAGTGATATATTTTTCTTCACTTTCAAATTTCTGGCCATTATTTATCAAAAAATTATGTAGACGAACTGTATAATCTACGATATATTCGCCACCGAGAAGTCAATATACCAAAAGCATTTTTAATGACTCGACGTCCTCTGGTTAATCTGAAACAAAATATAATTCAACTAAAATCAAATTTGGAAAAGACTATGTGGTTTACAGTCCAAATCTAGACTAACGTCAGTGTTTTGAAATAAAATTTATTTCATTAGGTGTTTTCCTGTAATTAAAAATACGCTTATCTCGAGGAAGAAAGCGACCTGAGGAAAGGCCGATTCACATTAGGCGTTCAGATCACGCTCCTCTCAAGTTCCGCTCACGATCAAGAATTGTGTACACTATTCACAGTAGGCACTCAGGTGACGCTCCGCTCACGATCAAGAATTTTGGTATACTATTCAATTTGGCGGGACTCAGAGAATAGACACAGTTCTTTGCATATATAAATTTGTTTAACATGTTTAAAGATTTTTTTAACAGTGATTTGGCTGTCATTGCTTTATGTTTGGATGAAGAAGAGCTTCAGTCAACCAATAAACAGCCAATAATATGGGTGCACAATATTTTAAAAACAAGGAAAACAGAAGGGGAGTTTTTTACTCTGTATAAAGGTCTCTGTGACGATGAAACTAATTTTTTTTAGTACTTTCGAATGACAAAACATAAATTTTATTACATTTTGAATAAAATTTCGGCCGACTTGAGAAAACAGAATACAGAATCTTCACTTGGTATTAGTAACTGGTCTTGGTTTAGACAATCCCAAATGACATTGCATGTTTCCTTTATTATTTTTCAAATTGTATTATGAGCAATCCTAAATGCATATGAAATGGATATCATACTGTTTCCACTAGCAAGGTATCTAAAATATATTAGGTATTATAGTTTATTCGTCTTCCGGGTTTGGACCGTGTCATTTGTGAGTGACCCAAAAGTGGGTTCATCTCGACGTTTCGCTACAATTGTATGTAGCTTCTTCAGGAGAAAAAAGAAAAAGAAAACAAAAGACAGGAAGACGGGTAGTTAGCAACGGTAACTCAGTTACTCAGTCAACGCAACCAGAGGCGAATACTAACTACCAAGATGGGCATTTGGTCACAGTAACTCAACTACTCAACACAGCCAGAGGTGAAAACCAAATGCCAGGACAGGGATTCACGTCCAACAGCTCATAACACTAACGCGTCGAGAGGCGGGGAGTGAATCCGACGATTACTCCGCTGCCGCTCTATTTATAGTCGCGGTGACCTGTCGTGTCGGGACGTATCGGCACACTTCGTGGCTCGAACGTCAAGAAGCGCGCGCTGGCCAATCATGTGGCTGCATCGTGGTAGCGAGACCGGACGGCGGCTCTAGACTGAGATTCCAGATGGGAGACAAGTAGTATCCTTCCTCTCGATTGATATTATGGCGATTTTTTCGGATCTCTAGAGATTCGCGGATTTTCCTGGAATAAAAGAAGGGGCTCTTAGAAATAATATAGGTTTTTTCGAACAATATAAGACCTGATCTAATGCATCTTTGATGCTCTTGAATCCGAGTTTTGACGGAACGACCAGTTTCGCCAATATACACATGTCCACATGAACAAGGAATAGAATAGACACCACAGGAAGATAGGGGCGGTAATGGGTCCTTAGGAGAGGTTAGATATTGTGAGATTTGTGTGAGATTTGAGGGTAGATACAGACATGTGTATATTGGCGAAACTGGTCGTTCCGTCAAAACTCGGATTCAAGAGCATCAAAGATGCATTAGATCAGGTCTTTTCTCCCATTCTGCAGTTGCAGAACACTGCCAAGAAACCGGTCATTCCATATTGTTCGAAAAAACCCATATTATTTCTAAGAGCCCCTTCTTTTATTCCAGGAAAATCCGCGAATCTCTAGAGATCCGAAAAAATCCCCATAATATCAATCGAGAGGAAGGATACTACTTGTCTCCCATCTGGAATCTCAGTCTAGAGCCGCCGTCCGGTCCCGCTACCACGATGCAGTCACATGATTGGCCAGCGCGCGCTTCTTGACGTTCGCGCCACGAAGTGTGCCGATACGTCCCGACACGACAGGTCACCGCGACTATAAATAGAGCGGCAGCGGAGTAATCGTCGGATTCACTCCCCGCCTCTCGACGCGTTAGTGTTCTGAACTGTTGGACGTGAATCCCTGTCCTGGCATTTGGTTTTCACCTCTGGCTGCGTTGAGTAGTTGAGTTACTGTGACCAAATGCCCATCTTGGTAGTTAGTACTCGCCTCTGGTTGCGTTGAGTAACTGAGTTACCGTTGCTAACTACTCATCTTCCTGTCTTTTGTTTTCTTTTTCTTTTTTCTCCTGAAGAAGCTACATACAATTGTAGCGAAACGTCGAGATGAACCCACTTTTGGGTCACTCACAAATGACACGGTCCAAACCCGGAAGACGAATAAACTATAATTCTGACTCTGGCCGTGGAAGCCTACGATTTCATATATTAGGTATGTTTAGTGATTTTATTCATTGTAGGCGATGAAAATGTACCGTTATATCTTCTACTTACCTTAAGGTTACAGCAAGTCTTTCTTCTGACGAAATGGGTTCACGAACACAATAATTTTTGATAATGCTGGTCCAACTAAACTTAATAACTTATGAAATGTACAATTAGACATTCTAAGGTAATTGAAATATTTATCAACATCATTTAGCTTCATTTCCTGCAATAGATTATTAAAAGCCCCTTGTGACTTTCTTTTCTTAAATATTTCACGAACCCAATATCTTCTTTGCCGAATTGTACGTTTTGATTTTTTTTTTGCGAATTAAAAGAAGCAGACATAATAATAGCGTTTTATTAACTTTACGAACATAACTTCTTAGATTAATATCCATGTTTCAATAAATTGAATGTACAAATGTTAAACTATTGCACTTAAATGAGGTTACAAAACATCCGTTTTATCGGAAAAAAATAAAATAATTTATCTGACATCTTTATCCGATGTCGGAAGCGAGTTAAACATTTCGGATGAAATTCGGCGCGAAAATATTCTGATTCGATTCTGACCAATGAGAATACTTTCGAATCATCGTGTCATCGGAAATCGGATACATGGGACTCCTCCCTTGTATGTTTGAAAAGCACAATACATATCCAATAGTAGTGTAAGTGGAATAGGACGGGTGGGGAGAGCGATTTGCATGGACCCATCCCTTCCTAATGGCGACGGCGCTACTAGTCACTTTAGGTGGGGGTATAACATAGCGGGAGACGCATGTGCGGTGGCGGATTTTGATTTATTATATTATTTATCTATGATTTAGATTGGGACGCCATATTGCAAATTGAGTTTTGTGTTTTGTTATTATCATCTTAAATTGTAAAAATTGTGTTAAACCATCGTTGAAATGGAAGAAAATAGAATAAAAGATAAATAGAATAGACGATAAAAACAGTATATATCAATTTTTATATATCTAATAAACACTGCTAAATAAGAAGAAGGTACATTACCAAAATGGAATAGTATTTCCAATCAAAGAATATTTTTCGTTGATGGGTGAAAGTTAAAGTTGGACAGATGGCTATTAAACACTCTGAGGATTCGTAGTTTATTTTTACAAGCACCAGGTAAGAACAGCACCTAATTATACCAAACTTTTAGTAAATACAAACTTGATACTATTTTGTTTTTGTAGTTAAATTACCTTTAAATCTTAACTAACTCTTAACTCTTATCATTGAATTTCTAAAAGTTGCCTTATTTTATAAAAAAAAACTCTTAACTTTTTTAATTGCATTCCTAAAATTGGCCTTATTTTATAAAAAAAGTTATACATTCTTAATTTTAATAATATTTCATTATTTTAAATTTTCATGGATCTTCTACTTCTGAGCAATAGTTACATTCAGTTACATGCCAATGTGTGATGATTCTGAAGAGCAAGATCGCAGACATGCTAGAGTTTACACTTTATTAACTACATTATGGTACTTTAAGGCAGAGTATTTTAGAAGGTATGGAACTTACAACAAACCAGTACTAATGAATATAGAGGTATCTATATTTGGATATCAAAAGAAAGATCTCCAACACCATGGGAAGACTGGTTGAAAAATCCCTTCGATAAGTTGTCCATCTGGTACAGAATTGCAACCAATGGAGACAGCAAGCTAACAATATTTAGAATGTCTCCACCCACACATTAACAAGGATTCAAGAAACGAGGAGAAGGATATTTGTTGCCAATACTTTACCAAAGAAAATTATACAAATAAATAAGTGTCAGGATGTCTGTGTTTTATTTTGTTGTTTTTGGGACTTGTTTGTGGTTTGTTAGTGTAATGAAAAACAGATATAATCATAAAATATTTAATAATAAAAACTTTCCTGTACTATAATATATACTCTCTCTGTATCAGATATTATGTTATGCATTTATATATCGTCGGTTTAGAGGTAAAAGTCACCAAGTCGCATTTTTCAAATTTCGAGATAATGAGCATTAAAGTGGAAATGGTTTTCAAAAATAGGAAAATTTTGTTATAATATCCAAATACTACATGAAATGAAAATATTGCAGCAATCACAAAATAAAACAGATTTTAGTACTTAATGAATTTTACTTTTACTATATTTTGCGAGTTGTCACAATTAGTGAAAAAATAAATTAGTTAACCGGTTAAATATAGGTTTTTATTTTTAACAAAATTTCCATGACTATGCATTAAAACACTACTGAGTATTACAATAAAGTTAATTTTCCTTATCGTGCGATTCATCAGCTGCTGATTCGGGTGCTAGTTCTTCTTCAAGTTCATCAGATTTAGCAGGTAATGACCTATACCAAGCATCCAATTCTTCTGGTATAATAGACGAATCACAAAATTTAATCAGATCTTTTTTTCTGATCAGTAATTGTTAGGTGACCAGAATAAGCCGGCTTAATGGCATACGGCGTGTGGCGGTTCCTAACTTTTCCTTTAACGTAGATTCGTCTAAACTCGGAGAAATGACTGTATTTATAGTAAATGTAATCTGGATTCTTTTTTCATATTTTAAACATTTTAGTTTTAACCATTCTACCTTATTTCCATTTTCATTCACGTTTCTGTTCTTAATCATGTTAGAGCTAAGATCTTGAGAATCTAAAAAATCTGTATACTTTAATTCTATTACATCATAGGGGTTTTTCTTTGATTTCTTTTTGGTTCTTGCATTTTTAAAGATTTCCTTCCAATCGTTCATTACAAAAACTGATCTATTCTTTTTTTCCTCTTCTATCGCTGAGTGCATAGAATGGCATTCCATGTAGGAGTGGACAGATTCCAAAAATTTATGTTCAATGATTTTCACTGTCGCATGATTTTGAACACAATATAACATTGCTGCTGCCACATTCTGGTTTCGGTTCTGACAAGTGTCAGAGAATATAGATAAATGTTGCTAGGGATTCTATCTATGTACTTTGTTAGAATAGTTGCGATTTCATTGGATCCCCTCTTTCCATTTATTTCGTTCCAACAAAAACAAAAACCTCTATTTTCTTTCCCCTATTCATAAATTGTTAAATTGTATACACACAACTTTCTGCTAGAGTATAATTCTGTGGAAAGATGGCGAAACCATATATGTCAATTTTTGATAGTTTTCAGGAGAGCACTTTTAAGGTTTCAAACGTAATATTAATTCGGTGATAAAAGGTATTGTTATGTTTTTTGTGCAATAGTACAAAGAACTGAATGTACTTCTAATGTGTGAAACATGAAGAGAGATTATTTGCTAGTTTTTGGAATATCTTAGATATTTTAGATATATGTGCTTTTGCCATCTTAGAAATTAATAGTTTTATGTATATATTATTTTGAAAGGGAAATGAAAAACAAGACATTTATATTTTATTTTAATGCTTGAAATATTACAAATTGGATTTGTATAACCAATTAGTCTTCTAAATCCGAATCCAAGGCATCATCGCACAATTCGTCATATTCTTTTGCGTTGGATGTGGTTGGCAAATTTTCATAAAAGGCATGGCAGTCTTTGTCTATCAGGTCTAACATCGATAAAAGGTCCTTCTTTTTCTTTGGATTAATACCCAAGGGGCTATTGTATGAGCGAGGGACAGTTATGGTAGCCAGTGATGGTCGACCTCTTCTTTTTCCCCTTCTTATATCTAGAGTTTTAAATGGCGCTTCATCGTCAAGGGTATATTTAAACTGAATTAACCCAAACTCCTTGGTATATCTTAGCCATTTAATATTAAGCCAAGATATCTTTTCACCTTCAGTGTCGCTTGTGCGTTTGACTAGAATGTCACGTAAGAGCTTGGAAAACGCCAGAAAATCTTCTTGTCTAATATCAACCACTGTAAATTTGGATTTGCCCCTAAGTGATCGTACAAACTGAAACCAGTCCCGTGGTACCATTATTTTAAAATCATTTGAAATTTGCTTTTTACATCTTTCAATTCGTGCGTGGTCACTATCACACTCAAGGCGTGTATGACCTGGCAAAAGAAATTTCTGATCAATTATTTCGAGAGTTGGTTTCTTCTGAATGGCATACAAAAACATAACAGCCATATTAATGTTGCGGTTTTGTCCTCCGCACGTGTCCGAATATGTTGTTACTTGCTGAACGATCTCTGATAAACTCATTATTTTACTGTAGAGGCATGAGGCAATTTGATCAGAACCTCTGCCTCCAATGACTTCATACCACATAAAGCAAACAGACGATTCAGTGGAAGAACAATCACGTATAGTAAGATTATACACAGATAATAAACGCTTATAGTAGACTATGTTAGTTGATAAATAGGGAGCTGGTAAGACTTGTTGTAAATCAAAAACCAGTACTCTTTTTGTTTCATCATTTTTAGCTATCTCTTTGTCTTTTCGTTTGCTTTCAAAGGCTTTATTAGCGTCGTTAATGTGGTCGTCCCGTTGTTCATTAATTTTTGCTCTAGCTGCCTCAGTACTAGCATTCTTTTTTAGTGTTTGATATTCGTCACATTTGCGACATGTATCGATGTAGGGCTGTTTAAATTTATACCCGGTACTATTGAATACGTCACGAAAAACATCATAACTAGCAGATTTCTTTAACCCTTTTTTTAATATATCTTCTTGATATTCTTTATGCATTTGACGAATGGTTAGGTGGCTCGGTAGAAATATTTGATTAGGATTATCTCGCCTTGCATAATGACTTTCATGTCTTGGATATTGATCTATAAATTTCTTAATTTCACTGCGTTCTTCGACCAACTTATTAGAAGGTACATGCTGTCCTCTCATATCCGTTTTTATAAATCCATCCTCTGACGATTTTAGTTTTTTAACGAGCAGATTTAGCTGGTTTACTGTTACTCCATGGACATTGATAAAAAAATTTTTGCACACAGTTACAATTTTCTGAGGTTCTATATGCACTGAGTAACTAACAGTTACGACCCGATTATGTGGCTTCCCCCCTTTCATACCTCTGCCTTTCATTATTTGGTATTTGCATTTAGAAAGAGTCATTCTTTCACATAGTACTTGTTTACGCATATCTGGAGCTTTGTTATTAAAACTAGACCAAATTATATTTTGTTGTTCAGGGGTGCAATTTTGATGACAATTTTTTGTACAACATTTTGTTATTGGTCTAAATACTTTAGCTGGGCATAAAACTCCTTTCCTGTTTCTGTAGGCCAGGCCTAAATTTTTTTTCTTGGTTTCCTCTGCACGTTTTCTGATACCTCGTTTTCTTTTTTTACTGGTCGGTTTTGTTTCATGAGTATTACTACCAACTTGTTTTTCAGAACAATCTGATTCCTCACATTCGATATCATGGATACCATCTTCTACGTCGTTTGGCAAGCAATCTAAAATTATAAAATACAAATTAAAAATTATGATCACTCTTATTTTTAGGATAAAATAAACAAACCGTCAAAATTTCCTGAACCAGCAGTTTTAATTATTCTCGCTAGTCGGTTAGCGCCATCCTCTTCTGGATACCAGTTAGGATCTTCATCCGAATTATCTTGGTTTAAGTCAAAACTTCTATTGGAATTGTTATCATCTTCCTATAAATTTAAGACTGTCAAAACAATTTTTTCAAGTTTCTGGAAAATTTTAGAAAGCGAAGGCATGTTTTTATTAAAAAATTATTTTTAAGAATTTTTTTTGACGCATACATACAAAAAAAAGTATCTTAAACTTACGTAACCAAAAAGATCCACATCTAATCCAGGTTTAGTAAAAGGTGCTACATTCTCTTTATTTGTTTCAAAAATGGCTGTAACATCGTTTTGTGTTGAATTGAAACTAGAAAACGCTGTTTCTAGGTTAGAAGGATTATTCTTGTAATTTTCGATGGACGTAACATCTTCCTTAAAAGATACATCTTAATTTAGAAACACGGTAACTATGTAGTTTGCCGTCTTGTACTATTTGCAGTATTTTTACAGAACTTTTAGATATGTTGTAGTAAGAACCTTTAAATTTTATGTTTTAATGCCTGTACTTTTTTTTCAAAAACAATGGGACGCCCATATAAACATTGTGTAAAGAATTAAAAAATAAAAAAATAGCAAAAGATCGTAGACTAAAGTTTGCATAAAATAAAACTTACCCTATTTAAACCATGGCCAATAATATCAACGTTTGCTAATTCGCACAAGGTTGGCTTAAAAACTTCTGTTATTTCTTTAGGTCTATACATCTCAGATTTTTCTTCGCAGACTTTGTTTATCTCTAAGAACTGTGATTTATCCGAATGATCAGACATGAGTATTTTTTGCTCACGTACATTTGCCTTTGATCCTGACGAAATGGCCGTAGAATCATCTATATTAAATAGATTTTTTTTAACCGAAATTTTGCAGCAATGTATAAGCAACAAGTATCGAGAAATAAAGTTCTGACCGCACGTTTTGCACAACATGTTTAATTAAATAATTTAAGCTAATATTCTACCTTAAAATCCACTATAAACAACCACCTAATATAGGTATCTTATTCATAAATCGAACGAAAATAACAGTTACTAACAAATGCACAGTTTAGACTTGTCGAAACTCGCCAACTATGACCACGCGACAACTGAAAACAATTTGGTATAATAGATGGCAAAATCAAATAAATCAATACGTTGCGTTGAAACTCATCGCGCGTTCCACATATAAAGAGGAAGGCAAAATGAAATATGTTTGCATATATGCAATTGCCATCTTTAACAAATAATAATGTTTGGTTTATGAAAATGAGTATATACAATATATGCATTTATATGTAGTTTTGCCAACTTTCAATTAAACGCATATCAACGTAAATAGTGGTGTTACTTTATAATATATCTGCATGTAGTATATTGCCACCTCCTTAAGTACCTTACTCTAAAGGTGTTATACGGAGATAAGAATAATATAAAATATTATATGGTATTGCCATCTTAAGATGTCACTGTTTTGAATTTATTTGCTTTTGACACCATTAATAACACAATACCTAAACATCTGCAGAATACCTTATTTTGCCATCTTCTAGATCTCATCACTACGAACATGTAGGTATAAAAATCTCAAAATGCAAAAATTTTGACATATATGCTTTTGCCATCTTTCCACAGAATTGTCCTACGTCTGATGATGGTAGTTGCAGAACACTCTGCAAATTGTAACGAAAGTATTTTGCTTACCTCAGGGTAAGAACATGGGGTAGAAGATTGGGCAAACAAAATAAGTCGAAACTAGTGCGTACGCCACTCAGTTAGTTATTGGAGAGCTGGGTCGTGGATAAGTTGAAGATATGGGGGTTGGATTGGGGCAACTACAAAAAAAAGAAATAAAGGAGTACTTAATATCTTGGGATAAACACAATAAAAATAAATAGGAAACACCTCAAGGAATTTAATATAGGGCGCCACTTGAGGTGCATAATTATACCTATTACAACCACTAGTTGTAACTAGGGAAATAATTATAAAACATCAAAAACATATCTTTTTCAAATAAAACTAAAAATGAATCAGAGAAACAAATTAAACGTTTATTTTTGTCTCAAACAAACGGTTATCAAAAATACAGATTTCAAAAGAAACATACTATATAACAATACAAAATAATGAAAATTTATGAATATCCTTTTTATGAAAATATTGTTGAATTTAACCTTACATATGAAATCTCTTTTATATATAATAATCAAATTAAAATTGTCTTATAACAACAATGGATTAAAGCAAAAACGTCATATGTCAACATAACATTTTAAGACAGAATAAAATATGACATTTTTTAGCTACGACAACATAATATAAATCTTTAATTATTACAAATTCTGTGATGTTTAATGAAAGCAATTATTAAAAATGTCTATATAACTTGGAAAAAATAAATATATTAAAAGTTACCTTAATTTACATCCTATACAATACTTCTCAAAAATTACGATATTTATTCAAATCTTCTAATGACTACTATAGGTAAATAATATAACACATGACTACTCTGTCAAAACGGCATTTAAAGCCAAGAATATGTTCATTTTTACTGGTATTAAAACATTACCAAAAAAAACGATTGAATCGACTTTTTCGATTTAAATCGACACGCCTTGTTCGACCCATGAAGCTTGACTTACATTGTAACACGTCTGCCCTGTTTGGAACTTATCGACTCCTTATCCGCGTTAAATTTTACAAATTCGACGCCAAATAAATTTTCCCTTTTTGTCTACAAAACCTAAACAAACAATATCCCCTTGCTATTCGTTCCTAACGACGAAAGACAAATAAAACCTCTTTTTTATATTAGGGGGCTTCATGTAATATAATCCTTTTATGCGACAAAAAAATGTTGAAATAGATATAACATAATACAAATTCAAAATAGCACATAGTTTATTAATTATTCCAAGCGAAATAAGTTCTACCTGACCTTGTAACAGAGACAAAAAAATATATTTTTACCCTATCTCGTCAAAAAAACTTGAAATATTTACATACATTTACCTTCTTTGTCGAAATTATAAAAAAAAATCTTGCTATATTATCGATCGTTTTCTTGGTAAAAACAACCAGGGACGTACTACAAAAATCTTTTATATACACATTAAATCTGTCACTCCAGTGAATAAGTGGTTAAGTCAATTTTGTATAGTTTTAAGGAGATGAGTTACAAGTTTTGACAACATGTCATAAATCGATTTTATACGATAGCATGCTAAAACATTTACAAAAAATTAGATAGAATACAAATGTATTATTGGTCTCATTCTGTAACTACTAAGTGATTAGGATAATGAGATATGAGACTTAACCATTTATTCACCATCGACTTAACCAGTTATTCACATTAATATATTAATAAAAATAAGCCAATCTGTGTATTTTATTTTTTAGTTTATTGACTTAAAACATAAAAAAGCATATCTCTTTATTTTAAATTTAACAAAAACAGTTTAACAGTTTAAAAAACATTTATTATGAATTATTTGGTGTATCTTCGTCAGGATCCAATTCTTCCAGGTCAGGATCATTGGCGATATCGTTTTTCGTTTTCAGGTTTTGATAAAATGAATGGAATGAAGGATCTATTAAAGGCAATAAAGACAATAAGTCTTTTCTTTTCTGCTGCTATCGGTACTGATTCGTTTTTAATATTGGGTAAACTAAATAATATAGTTGAACGTCCTCTGCGAGCAAAATTTATTGTTTTGAAGTGATCTTCTTCTTTTAATGTGCACTTAAATGAAATTTGGCCGCCTCTTTGAGCATATTGAAGCCATTGGACAGGTTTCACAGAAACCGTTCGCCATCATTATCATTTTTTTTAATAATGTAAGGGCCATGTTTCTTCACAAGCGAATTGAAATCGAAGAAATTCTCTTTCAACGTCATAACAATTTCAAAAGGATTTTTTTGTTTAGCAATGCTGATTGTGCCCAGTCGTTAAGATGATTTATTTTTAAACTTCCACGAGGAAACTAAGTTCCTGTAGCTGGCTGTATACCATATATCACAAAAAAATTTGTTTAAAATCCTTTATAAAAGGTATATAAAAATATCTCAAACGGGCTATCACAAACACATTGCAAAACGTTTTCGGATTAAACAATCCATCATCAGTGCAAACGGTTGTACATGCTAGTAGCCACCAAAATATATGGGTAAAAACCCTTTAAATGTTATAAATTTGAAATTGTTTTACATTATTAGTATTTCTAATTCGTGATGGTTAAGTTACCGTTGATAACGAGGACCTGTTGATAACAACCAAATTGTTATTATCAACAGGTCCTCGTAGGCACTTCGTCTCAGGACCATTTTACTCATGTAGAGTCATACGCCGCCATGTTACCTATCCAACGGTAACTTAACCATCACGAATTAGAAATACTAATAATGTAAAACAATTTCAAATTTATAACATTTAAAGGGTTTTTACCCATATATTTTGGTGGCTACTAGCATGTACAACCGTTTGCACTGATGATGGATTGTTTAATCCGAAAACGTTTTGCAATGTGTTTGTGATAGCCCGTTTGAGACATTTTTATATACCTTTTATAAAGGATTTTAACAATTTTTTTTATTTTTAAACTAGTTTGTTTCTTGGCCCTTTCAATAACGGAGTGTTCAGTATCACACTCCATATGGGTATGACCACTAACCAAAAATTTGTGGTTGATCTTCAGGTTTGCCTTTTGATTAACAAAACTAAGGAACATTAATGCAACGACGTTATTTTTATTTTGACCGCCACACGTATCGAAATAAAATGTTACTTCTGTTACTATCTGCCAGATATGGTTTCATCCCACAAGTAGCAAGTTGCTTTGTCTGTTACCATGTCATGCACCGTGAGGTTAAAGCTCCACAGCTGCCTCTTGTAGAAAGAAACTGAGGTTGTAAGGTAAGGGGTAGGCAGGCACTGTTGCAAGTGAAATGCATAAACTCCTTTCGATTGATTTTCATTAGCAATTGCCTTGTCTCGACTTTTCTGCTTATAAGCAAATTGAGCCATGTTATGATGTTCGTCTCTTTCGGCTACTAATTGGGTTTTATATTCTCCTGAGGATAATTTAATTTGTACATTAAAATTGTCACATTTGTGACATGTGTCTTGCTTTGATTTTTTAAAAGTTAAACCTAATCACGAAAGATTTTAGTGTAAATAGTTAGGCAAACAGAAAAGGCTCGTCCTTCCTTATACAAATCAAACATTTTTGAAATAGTCAAATTGGATGGTAAAAATTTCTTATTAGTTCGATTTCGACAATAGTGCTCTCGTAATTGGGGAATGACAAAATATGGGACTTGACATCCTGCAAATCTTTTGAGCTCCATTTACTTTGAGACGAGGCTAAACCTAGTTGGTCTTTTTGTATTATACCACTTGCAGAATTGGCCTTTTTTTCTATTACTAATTGGACAAAACCTTTTGTTTCGCCCAATATTTTTTGGAAACAATCTCGGCATACTTTTACTTTTTGTTTATCAATTATTAAATGGTACGAGCAACTGCATCACCTGTCTTTTTTTGGATAAATAATATTTTTTTAGTCTTTTTATCATTTATTTCTATTAAAGAACAAACGTAACTGGCCCTCTTGTTTCTACTTCCTACATTCCAATAGTTTTTGAAGCAAATTTTTCTTGTTATCCTGTCATTGCTTTTGGAAGCAAATTTTTCTTGTTATACTGCCATCATTTTCTGTTATCCTGTCATTGCTTTTCATTGTACATGATTTTAAAGTACCCATTGTTCGTTCAGAAATTATTGTTCCTTTTTCGGTTATATATGATTTTCCTAAATTTCTCAATTTTTTGCATTCGCCTCTCTGACGTATGGATCTCCCTCCTTTAATATATTTTTTATTATTAGTTCTTACCTCAACAACTTCAGTGTTACATGAGTTACTTCCATTGTTGTTTTCTTGGCACATATTTGTTTTTTTCGTCCGCTTAGTGTTGGAGTTTCCTTCTTCTGACGAGCTTGAATATCCAGGCTGTGGTAAATAAATCGGATCAGCAATGCTATTATCTGAACTGAAATCTTCCAGCACGATATTAACAACGATATTACTAGCTGATGATGTATTTGCGACATCCACATCTGAAACAAAGAACTGTTCTAGAAAGGTTTTGCACAAATCTAAGTAAGTACTTTACCTTTCATTAAATCGCTATCATTATTGTCCTTTAGTTTGTTTGAATCAAAAGCAGGCAGCACAATTTTTTTTGACAAAGCATTTTCTTTTAATTCTCCTAAAAATATTGACCGGGAATGCATATTTTAAACAGAATGTAGAAATAGTACGAAGAACTAATGTTATCAGTCACAGAGTAAAAATAAAATGAATGTAAATTTTTAATTTATCCTCGATAATAATACCGTTATATGCGCGTGTACTTTCCCGAATAGTGTTAATTAATAATTCAATAAATGTACATACAACGCTATCTAATGACTAGTGTATAACTACGCTGTAGCTCATCCAAAAGTATCTGCTTTAGATCGTAAATTAGTCAGAAAATGTCGTGATGTAATAACTTATATTATAGTTAACCAGTTGTGCACACTAGTCCAAAAAAGGTCAACTCGATTTAACCTGTTAAGCAAAGAAAACGATTATTGCTCATAACTGGGCAGGTCAATTTAACCATTTATTTCCTAAGTTTTCTATGTTATTAGGTAAGTCGAGTTAATCTAAATAGTACATAAATTTTAAAGATGGACAAAAATACATATACGTATAACTTTGGCTTGAGTCAGCTTACAACTTAACTATTTGTTCACAACATCGGAGAAGTCATTCTTGCCTCATTTGTGCACTTAATGGGTTAAGTTTTTGGCAAAAATTCGACTTAACCACTTATTCACTGGACCAACAGAAATATAAAACGCTGCAAAATCAAACGTAATTGTCTGAAAATTTTCCTCGTTGCTGGCTTTTGCTTTATCATCATGTTTTGCTTGATAGCATTCTTCTTTTCTATTCACATGATCTTCGTACAGATGCTTAAAATGCTCATCTTCCTTGGCAGCGTTATACTTTGTGCAAATACTACACTGATCCTTTTTGGGGGTAAAAAAAGAGAGGTTAGAGAAGATATGTAGAAAGATCTACATATTTTGGTTTTCGTATCAGAAATTTTAACCATTAACATGGTACTTAAATCATCAATGCCACAGAGTTTAAGATTTTTTAACTATTTCAATAATTGCAATAACCTTAAAATAAAAGTATTATAAGTAGGCACATTTATGTTATACTTTTAAATAACATACCTTTATTAACAAGTACATCAGAAGCTCCATTTAAAAAAGGTTTTATTTCATCAGGATGTAAAATTTTAGATTTTTTGTTTTTAAAACCTTCTGATTGCCTTTTTATATAAGCTCGCAATTTCGGGTAATTTTCAATATTAACATTATTCTTCAAAGTTATAACACTTCTTAGCATAGAATATATTGCACATATTGAGGATGGTTTAAATTTCTTAGCGATTTCTCCAAAATAAGCCAAAAGTACGTTTTCAGAAAATTAATTTACATTATTTGTTGTACGCCAATCCATAAATTCATAGTGTTCGACGCTAACTGCATAATATTGGGTAGTGTGCTACTAAATTCATCTTCACTATTCGATGAACTCATTTTATTTATCTGTATTTAAATTACCACTATATTTACACTGACAGATTAATAATTTTTAATCTACCAAAATAACGTCTGGTAATTCGTTTTCATGGTAACTCGACTAACTGTCTTACAAGGCTTATGTGATATTACACATTTTTATAGAACTGAAGCGTAATTTTTTTTATTACGTGCTGGTCATTACGTGTCAGTATCTGTTTTGATGTATTTACTCAGCATTAAAATAGTGGGTAATATACAATTTACTAGTAAGAGAGTAGAAAAAAATATTTTTGCGCTCGTCCTCTGAAAATTTATCACAATGCCTGGTTTTCATCTTTTTACAGGTATGTGAAAAACACGTTACAGTCATTTGTCTAGCTGGACGAGAAATTCCTTTTCTAACAACTTCATCACTATTTCTTTTATAGCCTCTGTATTCTTCACCTTTCATTCGAAGTGCTTTAGTTACGTTCTTTTCCCATACTCCTTTTATGTTCGTTCTATTTCTTTTTTTACTGAATGATGAATTTAGGTTTCTATCTTGTTCTTTTGTATCTTTAAATTCCTCCTGTTCTTCAGTTGGGCTTATTTCATAGTCGAGGTCATTTTCCTTATGTTCTAACATTTCCGAATCTGACTGAGCATCCTCAACAGTAACGTCTTTGTCTATTTTAATTGTGGTGCCATTTTTCAAGATACGCACTGAAAAGAAAAAGGAGATTATTTTATAAACTTTGTATGATAGCTTTTTTATTATTATTATTAACGACAATTTTGCGTCACAAGCTGAGTCGATCGGGGCACAATAGAGTAAATAAAAGGCATGAAACTTCTATACTATGCCATTTTCTACAGCTTCTCTATTAAAACAAATAAACTGATAATTATAAGTTTTGTACGTCGTAGTCAAAGTAGTAGAGCTAAATTTAAATAGTCATAGAAAAGCGTATTTATACATTTATACATTATAAATAAATTAAATTAACAAACGATAATGACACATCTGAAGAGGTTAAACGGAGGGTACTGCTAGCAAACAAATGTTATTTTGGACTAAGCAAGCAGCTAAAAAACAGAAATTTAAGCCAGAAAACCAAACTAATAATATATCGAACACTCATCCTACCAGTGCTGACATATCAGCGCTGTAATATCTTTCATAAAAATAGGTAGGCTTAGATGGGCTGGACATGTGTCAAGAGCAAATGAAAATTACCCACCCAGACGAACTCTATTATCGGTCCCAGTGGGAAATAGGAGTAGAGGCAGACCACGACTGAGATGGAGGGACGGTGTGGACGAGGACGCAAGAAAGATCGGCGCGGCAAATTGGCAACGGTTGGCGATGAACAGAAACGACTGGCGAAATAGACTGGGGAAGGTCAAGGCTCAACTAGAGCTGTAGCACCACTGATGATGATGATGAAATAAATTAAATACATTCAGAAGTGCGTAAACATTCTGGTTCACGTACAACAATCCTATTTTGTACCTTGTGTGTATCTTTGGTAGAGTCATTAATTTGTCCACTGTTATTACTAGTAGAAGTCTGAATGCAAACATTTTTTGCTTGAAAATTGTCTAAAATACTACTACGAAGATAACTTAAGTACTATAACTTAAAAAAATCTATACGAACCTTTCAGAATGCCGGTCTTGTTTAACTGATTTATTGCTACCTCACAAGCTTCTAAAAGTCTTTCGTCAGATTCAAAAACCATGTCACTTTCGATAACGACAGGTCACATTTTCTCCGCTTTTTGACAGCAGAATAAATTTTTTCATTCTCTAATGCTGTTTGGGAGCCTAAACTCAGCTCCAGCATTGTTCTTCCCCGGGAAAAATCCGAATGTTAAAACGTTACCTTAATTTAAAAATAACCCGTATCTGAAATTAAATTCGAATTTAAAACGCAACATTTGAAAATAAATAATCCGTAACGTGGAGTACGGTCCTAACTGAGGTACAATATACCACGTTTAAAGCCGTCCAAAAATAAAATTATTTTGAATGGTAAATTACCTTTCAAAAATTGTTATTTCACCTGTGCATAAAGTTATAGTGCTACACTAGTGCTCACCAATATAGTCTGACGTGAGTACTAGAAATTACATTATTATAAACAATATTATCAAAATATAACCTGCAAAATACACAAAGATAAAACAAGTTTAAGTCTGGATCCGGAACGACGACCAGTTTTCGAACTGGCGACAGAGCCAATATACCTACTACTTCCTCTTATACCATCAATTTCCTTCTTTCTATCCATTATATGACCTCCTTTGATACCATCTTATCCCTTGACAGTTTCTTTCTTTTCTTTTTGTCATCCTCTTGCATTTCTTTTTTGACTCTTCTTCTGATTTTTTCACACCTTCTCTCCTCATGTCTCTCACTTCTTGGGGTCTCCTTACTTTTTTGGTTAACTTTTTTCAATACTATTCGTCATTATTAACTTCAATCATTAACTTTAAACTTAAACTCCACAACCACAATCTTACTCCACCAGCCATCAACACACATCCCTCCGACACTTTCAGTCTGTGGACCCCACTACCACTTATAATTCACATTTCACTCAATCAACTCAATTATGCAGTCAATTTAATCTTCTTACAGCCAACCCTACATATAGTCTCTATTATTTAAAATTTTTTCAATAATACATATTCACACACATCTAACAGGTTACATTTTCTCTCCTACATTAATATTCATTCACTCATTCTCAGCTTCATATAGATATATATATATATATATATATATATATATATATATATATATATATATATAATATATATATATATATATATATATATATATATATATATATATTCATTTTACATACTACACAATAAAGTGATGTCCATATTAATACTATCATTTCTACAATACAATAACAGCTATAAAAAAAAACTAGGAAATTAAATTCTCCCAAACAATATTGGGTGAAACGTCAAATTAAGGAGTGGCTCTATGAAAAGGACATTTATTTTGAAGAAGATTACTTAAAAAATGAACTTCTGGAAACTGCTAATGTATTTAAAAATATTTATGACAAATACAAAATTGATTGTATTGGTGAAAAATACAGGAATCACAGTGACGAACAATGCCGCGTAGATGTACATATCTTAAGACTTCCGCCTTATCACTGTGAACTGAACCCAATAGAAATGGTGTGGAGTGAAGTGAAACGGTACGTGTCCTCTAAGAATTCAAGTTTCAAACAAAACGACGTTAAAACATTGATTTATGAAGGTTATGATAAAGTACAGAACAATGGACATTGGAAAAATTACGTCAACCATGTTATAAAATTGGAGAATAATTTTTGGATAGTAGACAACATTCAAGATGACATTGAACCTATTAGAATTTCATTAAACGATGACTCTGAAGATGAACTAGATTATGAAAATGAAGATGATTGAAAATTGTTTTTCGGTGGTATTCTTTTCTCAGTAAAGGTAATAAAATATTTAGTTGATCTGGTTGAAATGTAGCACACTTAAATAACTCATTAATCGACATAATTTCAAGTAGTTATATTAGACGTCATTATGCAAAAAATAAAGTTATTAACATTTAATAAATTAGTGCACAATTGAGGCCCCTAGAACACAAGGGGTGTAAGTGCCAAAAACAAAGTTTTGAAAAATCTTTGTTCAAAGTTCGATATAAATTTAAAAACCTAGGTAGCACTTTTTCAGTTTTCAGCATGTTTTCAATGACATGTAATTTTTGATGGTGTTATTGTTGTTAATGTAGAAAGTTTGAAGCCAAAAGTACGTGCCTGTTGTTAGATATCAGTTGCTAAGTGATAAGCAACTGCACTTACACCCTTGTGTTCTAGGGGCCTCAATTAGGGGTTTTTTGCAATTATCTCAGTCATTTGTTTATGTATTTTAATTTACAAACTAAAAAATTAAAAAACTTTTTAAGATCTGAAACATTTATTTGAAACATTTTTCCCTAAAATGCACAAGGAACAAAATAGGCAAAAAAATGATTTTTTCCAAACTTCATCTTTCTTTAAAAAATAAACAAAGCAAAATTGGCTGTAATTCTTCAAGGAATTATCATCAGTTATCCCTTATCTACCGTTTAGAACATTAAAAAACCTGTAGAATATTTTTCATATTTTTTCCCTATTAACTGCGGTATTATGTATAAAAGCATTTTTGGAATTATTACCATTTATTTCATTCACGAATTTTCTATTAACAACTTTAGCTTACCTAAACATATCTTAGTTTACCGTGAGTTTGGCCCTGCTTATTTTACAAAAGTAGCAAAACTTACAATGGCAGTAGAATTGGCAACGCTGTTATCCTATACCCGTACACTGCCATCTGAACGTGACTTTATCTATAGAATATCATATTCTGTAACCCTATCTCATATAACTTTCAATAGAATATTCCTTTGACTAATTAAAATAAAATTTTTTTTAAACTATCAGATAATTACACAGGTCTTTTACCATTACAGGCAACCACCTTTACACAATATAAATATAATTTTCACTTCCATCCCATTGGATTTTAACTTAATTATTCAGTTATAATAATTTTATACACTTCATATACTTGCATTTGTACAGTACCACACCAATACCCTTCTTCTTCTACCTTTATCATTTTATCATCACTTATGATGTCATAAATTTCAACCTTATATATTAATCCCATTAAATTGACTTCATTTTTTCAATAATAGAGATTCACTGATCTAGGCAATAAATTTTATCATTTAAATAAATCTAATTGTTACAGTCAGGTTCATTAATACGATATTAGTCATTACTACAAGTAAACAAAGTTTATAATTTCACAAATAAAAATTACATTAATTTCGGAACATACTGACATCCTGTCAGGTTTAGCTGTCGTTAAATTATCTCCTGTGACATCAGTCATTTGGTCTGTGTCGTCGTTTCAACTGACAAGTACCACGTGCAAGTATTCGAGCTTAAGAGACATGTAGTCCCTAAAGTAAATTTTAATTTTAAAAACAATTCCATTATCATCGACCTAGAGTCTCAACATTATTAAATGTAAAATGTGATATTTTGTAAATCCACACATGGAAGTCTTATAGACACCTTATTGTTAGCACCAAATACAAAAGGCACTGAAGATGATCTGTATAGACTGAAAACGTTCTGCCAGAATTTTAAATGTTGACGACACTTTTAAAAAGTTTTTAAGTACTTGTATGTTTTTATACCAAAATACACAATTGTGAAGTGTTTTAACTTCTGTGTTTTCTAACAATACTATTTTAAATAACACTACCTCAATCAACATGAATCAACCACAAAGCTCATCTTTAAACTCCTATTCCAGTGTAGTAAATTCCTTTAAACACCCGACAAAAGAACAGGCTATTGTCTTGTCAAGTATGCAAGATACCAAAATTCACGACTACATTATAGCAATAGGATCACTAGTAGGACCACGTAATGTCATCTTCGCATCAAGAATTTCTAACAACCGAATTTGTATTTATCTTTCCTCAAAAAGCACGGTCGACTCACTTCTCCACTCCTATAAATTTGTAAACATAAAAGAATCACAAATAGAAATAAGAAGATTGATCACTCCAGCCGATAGACTTATTGTATCTAATGCATGTCCTACAATTCCTAACAACATTATAGAAGCAGAACTACAAAAGATGGGTATCATTGCTGTGTCTAAGATGACTATCTTAAGAATAGGTATGCCAGAAACAGAATACAGCCATGTCCTTAGTTTTAGAAGGCAAATATTTATCACTCCCCTAGAAAATATCTCTATCCCCGATTCTTTTAATATATCACATGACAACACCCTGTATCGTCTGTACCTTTCCATAGATGGATATAACTGCTCAAATTGTAAAACTATTGGTCACAAAGAAACAGAATGTCCTCACAAAACTGATATCACCCCATTAAACCCTTCTCTAGCACCTAATTTATCTAGAACAACAGTTCAGGAATCTAATGAGCAAACAAATGTAACAATGGAAACTGACTCTATACTAGTAACACAAATGTAACCAACACTACCCAAAACCCTTCTCCTAAAACATCATCAGACTCAAACAATTTAACCAAAAATTTAGCAGAGGAAACATCTTCACCTTCTATAAACATTGCCAGTAAAATCAATCAAGTTAAAAGACAAATATCGTCCTCTCCAGACATTATTGAAAACAATGCTCAAACTAACACAGAACTTTTTATGCCTCCTACTCTAAACAAACCTAAGAAAAAATCCAAAAAATCAGATAAAACTACTTGCGATGAACTCACTCTTTCTATTGAATCAATAAGGGATAAAATAGAGAACAGATCACCCGCATTTATTCTAAATTATAATGAGATTTGCGATTTCCTAGAAAACACATTACATACCCAACATCCTGAATTAATCTCCAAAAATTATTCCAATGAACCTACTGAACTAATCGATATTCTTAACTTCGTCCATTGTTATATCCACAATTCAAAACTAAAAAACAATATTACCCGTTAAAAGAAAAAACTAAATCCCAATAAAACATCTTCAATTGAAGAGTCCGATGAACCGCAATCCCATTCGGAAATCTAATGTCAGATTCTTTTATTGTACAGTGGAACCTTAATGGGTTTTACACCCACATTGAACAATTAAAACTTTTAATAAATGAATCTCCTAAAATACTTTGTCTTCAAGAGACCCATTTTAAAAATACCAATATAAATCTCCGAAATTATCAATGTTTTCTAAAAAATAGAAACGCACACCAAGCCAGTGGCGACACTGGCAAACTGAAAACTGGCCGTTTCTATGGTAACGCTAGTAAACAAGAACCACTGCGCACCGTCGAGTTATGAGTCATATTCCCAAACTAAACTTTGTCGGAGTCTAGTTATCTTCACTAGAACAGATATACAAGCTAAACCAATTGCGTTAAGTACTAATCTTGAAGCTTCAGCTGTAACAGTTACTTACCAAAAACATATTAACATTTGCAATATATATCTACCTCATCCCAACGATCTCGATTTACAAGAATTTAGAAATCTTATAGATCAAATTCCAAACCCAAAAATAATTTTAGGGGATATGAATTGCCATCATCCGGCATGGGGAAGTCATAAAACTGACAAATTCGGTAATTTATTAAATAATTTGATTGATTCCTCAGACCTAATACTACTTAATAATGGAAAATCGAGCCGATTTAACTCTTACAACGGCTCATTTTCCGCCATAGATTTGACATTATGTAGCCAATCATTGTCAACTTATCTCTTATGGAATACTTTAGAATCACTACACGATAGTGATCATTTCCCCATTCATGTAACACTTAATAAATCTCAATCTCCTAAATTCCCAATATATTAATCTTGGAAAATAAAGAATGCAAATTGGAACTCCTATCAGATCACATCCAAAAGAAAATTGAAAATTTTAAATTAAGCAGTGACATAAACTCTGACATTAGGTCCTTAAATAATATCATAACAGATGCTGCCTTAATTAATATCGGTAAAACTAAACTCTGTAATAGACAACCAGTGCCTTGGTGGACCAGCGAAATCGCACTAGCTTTATCTATAACAAAACGTGCGTTTAATAAACTTAAAAAGAATAATACGGCAGAAAATTTACTTAATTTTAAAAATTTGGAGCAAGATCGAGATATCTCATAAAAAAAGTAAAAGAAATACATGGAAAATTATATCTCCTCTATAAATTCATCGACCCCTTCAGCTGTCATTTGGTCTAAAATTCGTAAACTCAAAGGTTCCAACTCTTTTAGACAAATAAACTCCTTCATTCATGGTCAAACACTAATTACTTGTCACAAAGCTATTGCGGAAACATTTGCTGATATTTATCAACAAAATTCTAGAAATAGTGATATACCTCAGGAAATGTTACCGCACAAGGAAACTATAGAATCCTCTATTATCACCGTACGCGATATCAATGATCCTTTAAACATCGCTATAACTCTCCAAGAATTAGAATTTGCTATTTCTGATTTAAAAAACACCTCGCCTGGACCAGATGACATACCTAAAATATTTATAAAAAACTTGCCATTTTCAGCTAAACTAGTGTTACTAGATTTATTTAATAATTGTTTTCTAAAACATACATTTCCTGATCTTTGGTCCCAGGCTGAAATAATTCCCATCATCAAGCCAAATAAACCTAAAGATAAGCCCACTTCTTACCGCCCCATCTCGCTTACCTGTAGTATGTGTAAAATCTTAGAAAAATTTTTAAACCTTCGTCTAGTCATCATCCAGCCTCAAGAGTCCACTGCTGAACATAGGCCTCTTCCTCATGTTTCCAACCCCGTCTATCTTGCGCCGCTCTTATCCAGTTTTTATTGAGTCTTCTTAAATCGTCAGTCCATCTTGTAGGTGGTCGACCGACGCTTCTCTTGTCTTCCCTTGGCCTCTATTCCACTAACCTCTTTGTCCATCGCCCATCTGTCATTCTGGCTATATGTCCTGCCCATCTCCATTTTAGTCTGGCTATCTTCTCGATGATGTCAGTCACTCCGGTTCTTCTCCTGATGTCTTCGTTTGTTATTCTGTCTCGGAGAGTTATTCCTAACATGGACCGCTCCATTCTTCTCTGCGTGACTCTCAGTTTGGTAGCTGCTGCTTTTGTTAAGGTAAGTGTTTCTGCTCCGTACGTCAAGACTGGGAGGACGCACTGATCAAATACCTTTCTCTTTAGGCATGTGGGCAGCTCACTTTTAAAAGTTTCCCTCAGTTTTCCAAATGCTGCCCACCCAAGGCCGACTCTTCTCTTCAGTTCATAAGACTGGTTATCTCTGCCAATCATAATTTCACGTCCCAGGTATTTATATCTATCTACGAGTTCTATTTCTTTCCCACCAATACTGATGTTCTGGTTGGGCACCAAATTGGTCATGATTTTTGTTTTCGAGATATTTATATTTAAACCTACATTTTCTGTAGCCACAACGAGTTCCTGTACCATCTCTCTTGCCATATCTAGATCTTCAGCTATTATAAGTATATCATCGGCGAAACGTAAGTTGTTTAAATATTCTCCATCTATTTTTATTCCCTTTGTCATCCAATCCAAATTCTTAAAAGCATGTTCTAGCACCGTATTAAAAAGTTTAGGTGACATTGGGTCTCAGTGTCTAACCCCCCGTTCTATTTTTATGCGATTACTGTTAGTATGTAATTTGACAGTGGTTGTTGCCTGCAGGTATATTTTGTATAATAATTTAGTATATCTATAATCTAGCCTGCATTCTTTAAGCGCCTGTAATATTTTGCTTGGCTCAACTGTGTCAAAGGCATTGTGAAAATCGATAAATATTAGAACTAGAGGTTTATTGTATTCCACTCCTTTCTCTATTAGGGTTTTTATATTTTGTAGATGGTCATTTGTTCCGTAACTTTTTCGGAATCCCGCCTGTTCCCTTGGTTGATAAGTCTCTAATTTTCTTTCCATTCTCTTAACTAGTATTCGCGTAAACAACTTATATATATATATATATATATATATATATATATATATATATATATATATATATATATATATGGCTGAGGAGGCTAATCGGTCTGTAATTCTCTAAATTTGCTTTGTCTCTTGCTTTGTGTAATAGAATTATAGTAGCGTTGTTCCAGTCTGTTGGAATATTGGCGCTGTGAAGGCAGATATTGAAAAGTTGTTTAATTTTTTCAAGTAATACATCCCCTCCAATTTTTAGTGATTCTGATACTATTCCATCTTCACCCGGGGTTCGATTATTTTTCATTTTCTTCAGGGCTTCTTTGATTTCTGATTTTGTTATATTGGGCATTAAATCTGATCCTTGGTTTAATACCCAGTTTTTAGTGTAATTGGAGGTTCAGTATTGTTACCTTTTTTTCGTGATCTATATAACTCTGTGTAGAAGTCTTCGACTATTCTTAATATTTCATCTCTGTTCGTTGTTTCTTCTCCAGTTCTGTTTCTCAGTTTGTTAATTTCTATTTTCCATTTTTGTACGCTCCTCTTCAAAACTTTCATGTTCTTATTTTTCTCTATTGCCTGTTTTGTTTTTTCTACATTGTAGTTTCTTATGTCTTTTCTTATTGCCTTTGTGATCGTCTTATTTATTTGATTTATCGCTTCTTTGCTTGCAGTGTTATTTCCTTTCATTTGTCGCCTTAGTTCTATAAGGGTTTTCGTGGGTTGATTCAGTTTTTCATCTTTTTTGCTTGTCGGACAATATTTAGTTTGAGCCTGTTGCATTGTGTTGACTATTTGTTTGTTCAATATTGTTGAATATATGTTGTATCTTTGTATTGTTGTTCAATATATGTTGTATCTTTCAATGAATTCCCAATATATTTTTCGAACTCCTGAATGTTAGTTGATTTTGTCCATTTCTTTGGTTGTTTCTTATTTACCATTTTGAGTCTTTCTTTTTCGGTTGATATCGTTATTTTAGCTCTTACTAACCTATGATCACTGCCTGTACTGAACTGGTTTAGCACATTTACGTCTTTAAATAATTCTTTTTTGTTTGTTAAGAAACTAGTCGATTTCGTTCCTTGTTTTTCCATCAGGACTTTCCCATCTCCATCTTCTGTGTTTTTTCTTTTTAAAGAAGTTGTTCATTTGATAGAGATTGCTTTCCAAAAGGAAAGTCAGTAGTTGTTTGCCTCTATCATTTCTGCCTTCGCTTCCAGAATTTACCAATATTATTTCAGAAGGGTCTTCCTTAGTGCCTATGTTGGCGTTGAAGTCACCACCTATTATTAAGAAGTGGCCAGGATTTTCCTTGATTGCACAGGATATTTGGTCGTAGAATATTTGGACTTCGTCTAGTATGGCACCTGGAAAATAATAATCTTCTTTCCCCTTATCAAAGTGGCTTTCGAAGAGGTAGATCGACGTCAGAAAACCATGTTGCTTTACAAAACTCAATTAATGAAGCTTTTGCAAACAACCAAAAATTGATTGCTATTTTTTTTACATAAGCCAAGCTTTTGAGAGAACTTGGAGACACTGCATTTTGAAAAATCTTAGCGATAACGGGATTCAAGGTAACATACTAGAATTTGTAAATAATTTTTTAAATAATCGATCAATAGAAATTAGGATAAATGGCCTTAAAAGTTCAACAAGAACATTAGATAATGGAATCCCTCAAGGTTCCATCATAAGTCCAACATTATTCCTAATTGCTATCAACAGTGTTATTGATGAAATTAGAACACCAATTAAAGCCAGCCTTTATGCTGACGACATCGTAGTTTATACTAAATCAAACAATATAAAATCAGCAACTATAATTTTACAAAATTTTTTAACTCGGATTGAAAATTGAACGTTAAAAACTGGGTTTAACTTCTCTACAGAAAAAACACATTACATAATTTTCAATAAAAACAGATCTCGTTATTCAACTTACCTAACTTTAAATAATTTAGCATTAAAACAATCAGAAGAAGTAAATTTTCTAGGTTTAACTTTTACCAGAACCTTAAATTGGAACTTGCATATCAATAATCTACAACATTTCTGTCAATCTAGCTTAAATATACTCAAAATTATGTCTAATAAAGTTTGGGGCGCAGATACTAAAATATTAATAAACTTATATAAATCACTCATTCGGAGTAAACTAGATTACGGTTGCATTTGTTATAAATCTGCAAGCAAAACTACCTTAAAAAAGCTTAACGGTAGTCAATCTGCAGTTTTAAGATTAGCACTTGGTGCATTTAGAACTAGTCCCACTAGTAGTTTACAAGTTCTAGCTAAAGAGCCACCTCTAAACATAAGGCGACAACAATTATCACTAAACTATATTGCCAAAATTTCTATTCAAAAACAACATCCTCTTTTCTCTCAAATTTTCCACCCTGGCATCCTCTCTTTTAAAAAGTCAACAAACTGTATTCCTTTAATAGAAAGAATAAAAGTCACAAATTTTAACATGGATCAATTAGGATGGATAGGCTATATACAAATGCAATCTTCCCTCCATGGACATTTCGCCTACTTACCATTGACCTAACATTAAGAAAGTATCCCTAATCATATACAAACTTCTCCATAATTAAACATCTTTTTGCAGAAATCATATCACATTACCCCAACTACTTACAAATCTTTACCGACGCCTCTAAACCATAGATGGACATGCTGCTGCTTACTATTCTGATGAAGAAAACTACTACAGCATACACTTACCTACAAATTGTAGTATACTTACAGGCGAAACCACAGCTATATTAAAAGCCTTAACTTTTTTCAAAACAAGTAACAACATGAAGTGCGTCATCATTACAGATTCACTTAATGCTTTATTGAAATTAAAGAAAATTTATACAATAAATCCCATTATACAAGCAATAAAAAATGAATGAGAAACACTTCACTCCATGGGAAAGGACACAGCTTTCATTTGGGTACCATCGCATACTGGAATCTGGGGAAATGAAAAAGCAGATCAACTAGCAACTACAAGCCGTATCAACTTAGAAGATACTACAAAAATTACAAAATATCCTTATAGTGACATAAAACATCTGATTAAAAAACATTACATGCCAAAACATTTGGCAAAATTACTGGGAAAATTCAGTAACCAAATTAAACCCAATATGCCCAACGGTGAACAGCTCTTTGAATAATTCCACAAGTAGACGAGATCAAGTAATTATAAACCGTTTAAGAATTGGTCATACTGCTGTCACACACAAATTTTGAATCAGTAAAGATCCACCGCCAATTTGCAATAACTGCTCCACTTCATTGACAGTGAAACACTTCCTGCTTGATTGCCCATGTTTCCAAAATCAAAGAAGAATGCATGGAATTCCAGACGACCTCACATCCATCTTGACAGAAAAAAAATTAAATGTATTAAATTATTTAAGCGACATCAAATTGTATTTTATTATTTAATGTACATAATTGTATTAAAACTATTGTGTTTGTCATCCCTCTAATAACCCTGCGTGGTTGATGTAGTATAAGTGTTTTAAATAAAAAAAAACCGTAACGTAAACATTAAATAAAAATGACTATTTTTCTATTGTAAATCTTAAAATTGCAACATAACATTCTTTTATTTAGTAAAACATACATTTAGAAACATTATTTAATACTGTTCTTATCTTAAACGATGCCATTCTTCATATAGTGTCCATACAACAGCATCCATCACATATTATACAAATGAACGATATATATATATATATATATATATATATATATATATATATATATATATATATATATATATATATATATATATATATATATATATCAGTTTATAACTTTCTATGCCGTCTTCTGATTTCCAGTCTCCATTTATCTCTGTCGTTCCAGAGGTTTTCTTCAACTCCCTTCTCCCTTAAGTCTTTATCGATTCTTTCTCTCCAACTTAATCAGGGTCAACCTTGCTTTCTTCTTCCATGCGGTGTCCAGTTCAATCCGTCTTTGGTATTCTGTGTTCATCGATTCTTTGGACGTGTCCATGCCATCTTAGTTGATTTACTCTGATGTCCTCTGTTAAATTGTGTTTAACACCCATAATTTCTCGTATTCTTTCGTTTCTAACTCTGTCTAATCTTGATTTTCCAGCCGCTCTTCTCCAGAAGTCCATTTCTGTTGCTTCTAATGCTTTTAAGCTTTTTCCTTTCAGTGGCCATACCTCACTTTCATATGTAATGATGCTTTTTATAATGCTGTTATAGATTTTGTGTTAGTTTTCTTTGGAGATTGTTTTATCCCATAGTACACTGTTTAATTGTCTAATGGCTTGTCTGCCTTGGTTATTTCTATGTTTAATTTCTTCGTCTAATTTGCCATCGTTGGTTATTTGCATGCCTAAATATGTGTATTTTTTACAGTGATTTATTTCTCGCTGTATTCCTTCCAAGATTAGATTTTGTTTAATTCCCCCATTGCACATGTATTCAGTTTTCTTGATATTTACTCGTATTCTTCGATAAGTTTACGGGTCATATATTCGAGGTCTTCATAATCTTGGGCCATCACTATCTGGTCATCTGCAAAACTCAGTGTGTACAATATTGCGTCGTTTAGAGGGATTCCCATGTTTCTGCATTTTCTTTTCCACGTCTTCAGAGCTTGCTCTGAGTCGATCTTGAACAAAGTAGGAGACAAGCAGCATCCTTGTTTGAGTCCTTTGCTAAGAGTGAAACCCTTGGATACCTCCTGGCCTTTCTTTATTTTACTTGTGTTGGTCTTATAGAGGTCTTGAGCAGCCTTGATTAAGGTTACACTAATATTTGTTTTCTCGAGAGCTTCCCAGAGTTTTTGTTGTGGTACGCTATCATAAGCTTTTTTAAGGTCCACGTAGAGAAGATGTATTGGTTGATTTCGTGCTACTCTTTTTTTCGATTAGCTGGGTAAGAGTAAACAGATGGTCAATAGTAGATCTGTCTGCTCTAAAGCCGGCCTGTTCTTCGGCCTCCATATCACAGAATTCATCTTCCATTCTCTTTTTGATCAGTTTCGCGTAATCTCTTGAGACGGTGCTAAGGACTGCGATTCCTCGATAATTGTCACATACATCTTTACTTCCCTTTTTTATGTATTGTCGTGATAAACGATGTCCTCCACTCTTCCGGTATACTCTCTCCATTAATACATTTTTGGAAAAGGCTGGCTAGCTGCTTATATAATTTGCTTGTACCGTACTTGAGTAGCTCAGGTGGAATATTGCCAGGGCCTGGTGATTTTCTATTGTTTAATGTTTGGCATACTCGTGCTACTGTTTTGTCGTCGTTCTTAGTGAACGATACAGGTTATTATTTTGCATGCTTTGCAGCGCTGCAAGCGCGGGTTATTAGAATCGTCAAATTTCTGGCGCCAATAATTCCCGAAGCCAATACGGTTTATTTCAACTCATCACAGTAAAACATACAACTGAATGGCGCGAAAAAGTAAAATTTAAGTTTTTTGCAGATACGGAGTATTAGTATTAAAAAAAAAGAGGTTAAATCTTTGTAAGTGGGTATATTTAAAAAAACCCTTAAAAGGGCTACATCAAATTAACACGAACGTTTTCGGAATAGTAATTCCATCATCAGGTTTAAATTGCCTAAAATAAGTTTAAACCTGTAAGTATAACCATTTTGCTTTTTTAACCTTAGTCAAAATTTTCAACCGCGTTTGATTTAATTAAATGGTTTATACTTATTTTAGCCATTTTTAACTTGATGATAGAATTATTATTCCGAAAACGTTCGTGTTAATTTGATGTAGCCCTTTTAAGGCTTTTTTTACATACACTGTGTCCGTAAAGTATGGAACAAATTATTTTTTAGCTAAACAGAGCATTTTAAGAAATAATCCTGAAACACGTCGATTTTTTATTTTAATTTACCGTATTTTAATATAATATTCTAATATACAGGGTGAATTGCTTTCGACTAATGACGTCACCGTCATTTTTTTTAATAGAACACCCCCATTTTGTTTCAATTTTCGGATTACTCTAGCTGAGCTGATTCTAAAAATGTATTACATGCTGATTCAAATTTGTACAGGGTGGACAAAAATACAATAGTTTTGTGTGAGCTCGTAAAATAACGCGTTAGTTTAATTAACAATATTATCAAAAATACTTGTCTAGAGGACAGAATATGATGAAATACATGACTTTCTAAATGTTCGAACTGCAGCCCTTGCTGTATTTCACAATAACCCAGACGTTGTACAAATTCTTGTTGAACCTTGTTTATTGTGTCTTGAGAAATATTGTTTATTGCTGTCCGAATTCTCTGTTGTAATTCTTGAATATTTGCTGATTTCGTTTGATACACACAATTCTTCAGATAACCCCACATAAAATAATCCAAAGGATTGAAATCTGGTGACCTCGCTGGCCATTCAATAAGTCCACGTCAACCAATCCACTTGTTGGGGAAAATTTCATCTAGGTACCTTCTAACATCTACAGCATAATGTGGACGTGCACCATCCTATTGCAACCATTACGTAAAGTAGGTACGAGATACCCCCTTAAAAACTCAAGGTACGTTGTTCCGTTTAAATTACCTTCGATAAAGTAGGGTCCGATGATTCGATTTCTTACAATTGCAACTCATACATTTACCTTTTGCGAGTATTGTGTATGATGCTCACGCATCCAGTGGGGGTTTTCTTTTGCCCAGTATCTACAATTCTGACGGTTTCCCTCGTCATTTAACGTGAAAGTGGCCTCATCCAGAAGTGGAAAAAATAATGTTTTGTACCAAGAGAGGGTCTCGGTGGTAGTTATCCAATATTGCTTCGCAAAATTGCATTCTTCTATCGGGATCACCTTCGTTTAATTCCTGCACAAGTTTGATTTTATAAGGATGCCATTTTTCAAGCTTTAATAGTTTGTGTACCGTTGTTTTGCTAACACCGATATCGCGACTAACTTTACGCACAGAAGTGTGCGCATCTTCTTCAAAACTATGTAAAACATCTAATGCTGTATCGGCATTTACAGACGGACGACCTGATTTCCGTGAATTTTCAACCGTACCAGTTTCTCGAAATTTCTTTTCAATCTTACTGACTGTTGAACGTGTTATAGGTCTTTCTGGATATTTATCATTAAACAAATTGCACAGTTCCATCTGAGTTCGCGATCAGGGCCGGTATTCTCAAGTCCTCGCGTGGAGTGATATCGCTGTCATTGCAAGCGAGGGAAGCGATATTCACTGCAGTATCGATTCTCATACCTTCCTCTCGCAATTGGATCGCTCCTCTTCGAAGGGAATGATTTACATCGCTGTCGTTGTATGGAAGCTGTCATTGTTGTCAACGACACTGACTGACACTAACCTCTAATAGTTTTTACTCATAATACATTGAGTATTGAGTTACTCGTCTCTCTTGTCTCTGTTTGTACTTAACGTGTTTCAGTTTCAAGTGTTTATTGTGTGAATGTATTGTTTACTTTGTTTCCAATTTAGCATTTCCGTGTTTTAATAAGTGTCTTTGGTTGTTCATATTTTTTTTTATTAATTATTATTCGGTATTCCTGTAAGTTTGTATTGCAAAATGGACGATCTTAATTTTCTTGCCTTACTGAACAATTTAGAAGAGGCAGAGGAAAATGTTCCGGAGCCACACCGAGTTGTTTTAAGAGACCCCTTAACACAACTAAGTAAACGTCAATTTAAGAAACTGTTTAGACTAAAAAAAGACACTTTCCGATATGTTTCGGACATTATAAGACATCATTTGGACGAACCTGTCAAAAATACTGATTTATATCCTGAATTAGTGGCAAGTATTTTATTTCTTTTAATTTTAAAGAGTTAATATTAATTGAATCGGTGAGTTGAAAAAGGTACACATTCCAAAATGGCTATTTTTCAGGAACTAAAAAAAACTGTTTATCTGCAAAACTAAACATGTTACAGAAAATGGTTCCATTATGAAGTTTCACAAGTAAATGGAAGACATTCAACTGTTATGGTTATTTTGGTTTTTTTAATACTATGTCTGAGTTATTAGCATTTTAGATAATGGAATGTGTCCCTTTTTACACTCAATATCTTGCAAATGAGATTTTAAGGCAACATGAAACAAAATAATTTGAAATATAGCAATGTAATATTAAAATACATACATGATTTATAAAAAAAGTTTACAGCACAATAATGGAAAGTTAATTTTCATCAGAGGTCTCAGCTTCTGTCGTTGGCCAAGTACGACGTTCATCATAAAAGGGCAAGTATTCCTCTGGAATGTATTTGATGAGTTTCATGACGTCATTGATCTTGGTTGCCTTAATAGGTACCTTTCCATAATCGTAAGCCTTGCTTGAAGGAAGCACTACATCATTGGATTTTGTAAGTTTAAAGGTGTGTGAGAGAAAACCACCAATGAACGATGACGCTACCACGTATCCTTTCCGGTCACTTCTGTGAATCAGATAACTATATTTGCTTATGGCAAAAGATATTCTTTTATCTTCAAGGCTTTTTGGTAATTTAACAAAGTAAAGAGGCCACCACTTCTTACAGGCTAGTACATCTTCATTTTTTACTTCTTTTACTTTGTAAGTTGGTTGAATCTTTTTGGCGTTTTCTATGATGGCCTTGTATTGGTCTGGAGAATAAATGCGATCATATTTTCGTACTGCTCTCTTAATAACTGCAAAGGTTCTATCGCATGGCAATAAGCTATGCCCTCTTACCGGGTAATATTGATGGATTGATGTAAATCTACCGGTCATAGTGAGGGCTGAAAGTACCCTCACCATAGTGTGGTTGCGGTTTTGGCCGCCACATGCGTCACTGAAAATGTGGAGTTCCGTAATCTCTGCAGGGATTTCATTTTGAAGAAAATCTAATACAAAAGAGGTGACTTCATCTGGTCCTTTGTTTGCAACACCTTCGGGGTATGTGTAGAATACTGCCCTATCGTTTTTAAAATCATAAACATTAAATACATAGTACCATAACTTTCTCAGAAAAAACATTTCTTGTACGGGCAAACTGGGTAGCGGTAAGTTTTGCATGTAGTCAAAAACTATCCCCATTACATTAGGTCTAGTTTTACTCAACTCTTTCACTTCATTGAGCTTAGTGTAAAATTTTTTTGCACGTCTCTTATGCACTATTAGCTCTGCAGCAGCGGTACGTTTAGCGTTATCATTCAATGTAGTGGATTTTAGTTTATTTTGAAGGTCTTCGCAAGTTGAACATACGTCGACTTGTGGCTTCCCAAATCTATATCCAAAATTTTCTTTGAAGTATTTTAGAAAAAACTCGTACTTTACTTTTGTTCCAAGGTCAGGGTGAGACTTTCGACAGTCCCTTCGCCAAGAGATTTGTGAGTCTGATAACTATTTTGTGTGAAATTGCATACAAACTTATGAATGCTTTGCGACATACTTCTGAACGATTTCCAGACACGATCACATAATACTTAAATGAGGCATTGATTTGTTTTGAATGATCAACTGTTGGTATGTGCCGTTTGACATCGAATCTTTCAATACACCCCATTAAAAAGGTGTCTTGTTCATTTTTTGATTGGCCAGCATAAAGTTTTTCTAAAATACGTTTTTTGTCTTCATCTGATAGCTTAGACATACACTGTTTCTTACACTGACAGTCAGGGCAGTTTGTTTAGCTTCAACTAGTTTACCTGATGACGTAACAAACTCTTCACCCTTGCGTCTAGCAATTTTTTCCATCTCTCTGACATGTAATTCTTTATTTAACTTTCCCTTCTTCCGGCGTGGCTCTACATTTTCACTGTCTGAACTCGACATCGCAAATAACACACTATAACTATTCACTGTTAACTGTTTACGTTATAACACAGCTCCACACTAACTAAACAACAACAGCTAAATGACTGGCCGTTTATGTGTAGAAGCCGGATATGCGCAAACGATAACTGTGCGGACTCCCACTACACTTGCGCTGTGTGACACGCGTCGAGTTGAAGAAGGGACACATTCCAGGAATGTGTTCCTTCTTCAACTCAACGGAATATTTTGACCTCTGCATAAGTAATATTTTGTAATGTAATGTGTACCTTTTTCAACTCCATAGATGGAACTTGATCTTAGAAACAAAATGGCTATCTCAGTTTAAATTCGCATTTTTTGGAATGTGTACCTTTTTCATCTCACCGATTCAATTTAATTTTTAGTTATTGACAGCATTGAAATTTTTTGGTACTGGAAGTTATCAAGGCGATGTAGGAACCAATTACTGCCTGGGTATTTCCCAATCGTCAGTTAACCGATGCATACACAAAATTGTGGAAATATTTAATAGACAGGACATAATTGACAATTTTATAAAATTTCCTCGAACAATTCCGGAATTAAATAATATCCGTAGAAAGTAATGCTGACTAATACTTACATTATTTGTTCCATTATTATCTCTTTTTTAGTTTTTTTTTTAAGTATAATATACCAGGGATAATTGGATGTATGGATTGTACCCACGTGGCAATTTTCCCACCAAAAATTAATGACCCCAACTTTCCGGAGCACATATATGTTAATAGGAAAGGGTATCACTCTATTAATGTACAATTGGTAAGTTATTTATTAATTATATAATATTACTAAATACATTTTTTCATGTTTTTAGATATGTGATGATAATTTGAAAATCATGAATGTTTGTGCGAGATACCCAGGAAGTAGTCACGACAGTCATATTTGGAATAATAGCGATGTGCAAAGAGTGCTTACTAATTTACATGAAGCTGGTAACAGCGACTACTTTTTATTAGGTGTGTATATTAAACATGTATTTTAACAAATATTTTATGTAATCCAAATTTTTATTAACGCCCATAACCATAACGTGTTTTACGGAATGGAGTCATGGACGTTAAAAAAGATTGATACCAAAAAATTAGAGGCATTTGAACTGTGGATGTATCGCAGAATCCTGAGAATATCATGGACCGAGAGAGTCACAAATGTCGAGGTCTTGAGAAGAATGAACAAAGAAAAGGAAGTCATATTTACAATCAAAAAACGAAAACTGCAATACTTGGGCCACATTACAAGAGGCGAAAGATATGAACTGCTTCGAATAATTATGCAAGGGAAAATAGCAGGAAAAAGGTCCATAGGAAGAAGACGAAACTCCTGGCTAAAGAATCTACGGGAATGGTATAGTTGTAGCAACAACGAATTGTTTCGGTCAGCAGTTTCGAAAATACGTATAGCCCTGATGATCGCCAACCTTCGGAACGAAGATGGCACTTGAAGAAGATAACCATATTAAGAAGCTGGCTATTAACGCCCATAACTCCAGAGCCAATTCCAGGTACTCCAGAATATAGGTATAATGCCTTTCATAAAAGAATCCGGTCAACAGTGGAAAGATGTAATGGAGTACTTAAAATGAGGTTTCGTTGTTTATTTAAACACCGTACTCTACATTATGATCCACAAACAGCTTGTAAAATAATCAACACATGTTGTATATTACACAATATATGTTTGGATTTTAATGATAATGTTGAAGATGACTTAGATGAAGGTATAGACTATGATAAGGCTTATTGTTTAAAAACATACTTGGAGAATCAGGCTCAAGACTTTTAAATTTTATTTTAGGTATGTTTCATAACAATCCAAACCATGATAATGAGAATGAAAAAAATGTTGGTAGAATAAATCCCCAATTGCAGGCTGGTAGAAGGCAAAGAAATAATAATATTAATATTTTAAATCGCCAACGAAATAATAATCAGTAATAAAAATGTATAAAACATTTTTTGCTTAGAATTAGTGTTTCTATCTATTTCTGTAATTAGAATGTTATAAAAAAACTTCACCCCCGAGATAGGGTAGCAACCACCACCAGGTAGAGATCAGGTAAAAAAAAATTTAACTTTCTTTTTATGAATTGTTAAGCACACATTTCAGTAATTTATATAAATATTCATTTATATTTAGTGGATCCCGAGGTATATATCTTACAGCACTCCACTAATAACAAAAAACTACACACTACATTAAATTTTCAACAAAAATATTCAGACTAGTCGCTATGCTCTGTAAAGATTTAGCTATTATTTCATTATTAGTAGCTTCTTTTTCCAGAATTTCAATTTTTCTTTTATAGTATTTTTCTTTAATGTCATTTTTTCTTTCCAAACTTTCTTTGTATTTGTCCACAGCTTGACTTGTCTTATTCAATTTTATTGAAGGGCGCTGTGGAATTTTTCTGTAATGTGTATGTGTATTTTCAATCTCTTGCTTTGGTTCTCTCAACACCGGTCTATCTTCAGTTTCTGCAATATTTTTACATGAAATATAGTTTATAACTTTTAAAACACTACCTAATTACAATTTAGGAATTGTAATAAATATTTATTTTTCTAGTTATCAGTATAAAAATATTTCATCTATTAACCCTCTAAGACGATGCGGGGTGCAGCTGCACCCCAGACCTTCCTTTTCTCATTTATTGCCATATTTATTTATTTGCGATATTTTTTTTAGAACTTATAATTTCTCAAGTGTGTTCTCGAGAGAATTATGATACAATTTTACGTTTCTTTTATTTGAAATAGTACAGTCAGCTTGGTAACACAATCCTCAAGATTTTAAGTCAGTGCGGCTTCTTGTGTATGAGGATTTATCATACTCGGGAATAGAGAATTGTTTCACGAAAGTGAATCTGACGAACTCGTACGTGACGAGGATTTGTTTGAAGTTCCTTCATTGGAAGATAACGACGATACTGTACTACCTCAGTACACATTATTACAATTTGTGGTACACTGTGCAAAAATAAGCGTTTTGTTCTATAAGAATTGCAACCATCAGCGTTCATACCAATAAATTATTTTTTTTTGCATTTCAAGAAAAAAGTTCTTTGGTCTATCATGTACCCAAAAAAATCGAGCTGTAATATCACTGTTGACGAAACATTTTGATGATAAAGTTGGTGAAGAAAAAGACGCCTATAAACCTGAAATGATATTTTATTACAACAAAACAAAAGGAGTTGTTGACGTAGTGGACAAAATGGCACAACAATACACAACACAGCGCCAAACACGCAGATGCCCCATAGTAATGTTTGATTAGTATCATATATTAGATATTTCAGCCATATACACTTTCAAAAATCCAAATTACGATGGGAAACATTTTGACCCAAGGAACAGTTTTCTATTAGACTTAGGACGAGAATTGGTGAAAGAAAGTGTTTATCTGCAGATATCAAAACACAAATAATATGCAATCTCAGTTACATCAGATGACGAAAATTGCATATCCTGAATTGGAAGTTTCTGATGTTCCAACTGGAGCTAATAGAGCTTCGGGCAATGTCGGTATTACTTATGCCAGAGAAAAAAATCCAAAAGTTCCGGCATTACTGTATTATGTTCAAAAACTTTGTTTGTGTTGCTCACTTTGTGAAAAATTTCATGTGTTTGCCTTGCAATGATGATTAATTTTTTTTTAATGAAGAAATAAATATTTTGTTTGTTAATTATGTTTAATAGTATAATAAACCAGTTCTTATTATTTTAAAAATCAATTTCCCCGACGTTTACTTATAAAAAAAATGGATACACGAATGGGGTGCAAATGCACGCCGCACCTTTGTTTACGTAAGAATCTAGGCACCATCTTACGAGGGTTAAAATGTTTTGGATACTATTTACTTTTTTCCCATGCTAACGAGTAATATGTTTAATTTTATATTATACCTTCATGGAACTCAACTGGTTCTTCAATATCGGCAATTTGTGGTTGTCCTTCTTCAATATCGAGGACTTTTGGCACCGGTATGGCATGCCCTTCAACCGTAACTGGCTTAATCATGATTAATATGGTTTCGTCAACAGGTGTTATATTTGTTTTCTCGGGCCCACCACCTGTGCCTCTACGATATTTATTTTCATTTGTTAATTTTTCTTTGGTACTTGACCAAATGTGTTGCCATGTCTACAAATATTGTTCTGAATTATATTTTTAATTTCATTCATGAAGGTGGATTTTGCAAATAGCTAAAGTTATTTAATTTAAAGTACAACAATCCACCTTTAATAAAATAATACTTACTGATCTCCACATTTTCCAGGTTTTCTCACACCCTGGTATACTGTTCAATTCTGCAGCAATTGCCTCCCACTCAGCCTTTGCTGTCGCATGTGTAAAATTTGAATCGAATTTCCTACTAATTAATTTAGGTTTGTCTTTTAATAACGCAATTAATGTATTTTTTTGTTGTGCACTTATTTTCGCCATATTATAAACACCAAATAACACAACTAAATCAAATCGTAAACACAGGCTAGGTTAGGATTTCTTCTTTTTTCAATATGTAGATGTCGAATTTTTATGAAATCACAATGTTGCCAAATTGAATCGCTCGCAATCTAAATTTGTGAGAGGAGCGGTACTTGAGAATCGCAGAATGTCATACCGCTGCCAATCAAATCACTCCCGTGAAGGAGCGCTCGCTGGTGAGTGGAGTGAGTTGAGAATACAGATCCTGTTTCCATACCAGTTGTCTAGCGGACAGAATATGAAAAAAATTATTTCTTATCAATTTAAAAGAAACATAGTAGGTTAAGGTTTTGTTAAATGTCATTATTTGTTTAGTAATTTATTGATGTTTAGTGGCAGTTTAGTACTACAATATTTTTGGTATGAATGTTTTAATTATTGCTTGTAACGATGTCATCACCGTTCAACAGCTTGAACCGTAGGAGTGTCAGCGTTGGCGCTTCCACCTCCTTAGCACGATGTGAGTGGGGTTCAGAGCAACTATTTAAGGCATATGAATAGCGGCATTTATTCAGTCTTTGGCTTAGCGCCTTAGGCTCCTCTCTTCGCCAGTGTCCTGAACTGGCGAGCCCACCCGGACGGAGGTAGTTCTGCTTTGAAGTTCATGCTCCGTCCATAATTAAGCAGAGTCTACCGATATCGTGTCTTGAACTTTATCGCGGACCTGCATAAGCGATTGTGTAGTTGACGAGTGTGTTCGCAGCTCCCGCTGGTTTGAAGCGGAAGCGAGTATACGTCTGAGTGCGATTGACTACACCTATTTTATTTGTTATTAATAATTATTTTCTTTCTTTCTTTTATAGACGTCCGCCGGGGATTCATTCATCGCGGGATCCAGACGGAGCGCAGAGTTAATTTCTACGTTTATTTTTATACGGCACAGAATTTATTTTATTTTCATTTATATTGTACATATATTAGATCAATAGACATATTTTTATTTTAACCTGTGTTTTACTGAGTCTGTCGTCCTGAAAGAGCTACCCGTTACAAATTGGCGCCCGAGAAAAATTGAGGATTGGAAAGTTACTAAAAAAAAATTAGTAACATGCCGACAGATAAGGACACAGACTCAGTAACAGGTACATCCTGGATAAACCGACTTTGCAAAGAGGAATTGCAGAGCGAGGCCGAAAAATTCAGCTTAGATTCCAAGGGAACCGTCGACGAATTGAGAGTACGACTCAGGATATATTTTAAAAATCGCGAGGAAGCGACAGGAGCAATGCAAAAAGAAAAAACTTCCAAGGGAACAGAATCCGACACACTGGCCCAGGAAATTTCGGGCATCCGAAGACAATTACAAGAATTAACAATAGCGAAACAAATGGGGCAATCAGAATTGCTAAATCAAGTACGAAGGTGGAACACACACTTCGACAAGAAACATTCGGATGCAATAGGATTCTTAGAGAGGATAGACGAATTAAGCTTGGCCTACGAGATCGATAAACAAGATCTATTAAGAGCATTACCAGAGTTATTAGGAGACCACGCTTTGTTATGGTACAGAAACAATAACAAAAATTGGAAGTCATGGGCAGATTTCAGCGAGGATTTTAAAAAAGCTTTCTATCCCAGAGGATATTTGCTGCAACTAGAGGAGCAAATCCGAAACAGAAAACAGAGACAAAATGAGCCGGTAGATAGATATATCACGGAGATTCAAACACTAATCAGACGAGAAGGATCGTTTTCCAGAAACCAAGAACTCGAAAGGATATACAAAAATCTGTTACCAGAATATAAGCTTTATGCTCGCCGCCGAGATTTTGAAAACTTAGTCGAATTACAAGATTTAGCTCAAGAATACGAAGCTTTAGAAGACGAAAAGACCCGATCAAATCAGAGTTGCCGTGGAAACTGGAGACGCACGGACCAAGCAGAGTACGATGCCAAAACGACATGCTTTAGATGCAAGATGCCAGGTCACATCCGTAAAAACTGCAAAAACCCGTGGAAAAAGTTTTGTTCGCGTTGCGGCAGAGAAGGGGTTTACAGTAGCGACTGCTGTTTTAGGCGTCAGGGAAACGAATTACAGACTGGAGAAACAAGGAGTCGTCCCAGTCTGTAAAGCAAGATTCGACTCCATTCGTTTTCGCCGTTACACAGCCAGCAAGCAATGACATTCGGCTGTTCGCACCGCTGAAAATAGGGCAAAGAACATACAGAGCGCTCATCGACACAGGAACCACTAAAAATTACGTCGGGGATAGAATAGCTAAGACATACAAAGACTCTCTAGATAGCTACAGCGGGAGAACAAGACTAGCAAATGGAGCGTCAATGGAGCTTAACCAGAAGTTGACGATTGAATGCGAGATCGATAGGTTACAAACCCGACAAACATTCATAGTAATGCCAGGGTTGACGGAAGATGCCTTACTAGGAGTGGAATTCCTTAGGAACCATTCTATCGAACTTAAATTCGATAAACATACGACCAAACAATTCGTACAACATCAAGAAGAGGCATGTAATACTTTAAAAGACTCCACCAAAAATACAGAGCTAGAAAGGTTTCTAAGAAAAGAACTAAGGGAGTTTGAGAACATAACAGGACCCACTAACTTAATAGAACACGAAATAAAATTGAAGACAAAATGCGATCCAGTCAAACAGCCTTATAGACGACACAATCCCGCAATGCTGCAGATCATCAACCAAGAAGTAGACAAGATGTTAAAAGAAGGAACCATCGAACCCTCCACAAGTGGTTGGAGTTCACCGATTGTACTAGTTAGGAAAAAAGATAACTCGTACAGGTTTTGCATTGACTTTAGAAAAGTCAACGAACTATCAGATAAGGACGCATATCCGTTACCCAGAATATCGGAAATTCTGGATAGACTTAAGGAAGCAAATTTTATATCAACCCTCGATTTGAAACAGGGATATTTTCAAATACCCCTAGAAGAAACTAGCCGCCCAGTGACAGCATTCAGCGTACCCGGAAAAGGCCATTTTCAGTTCAAAACCACCCCATTTGGACTGCATTCCGCAGGAGCCACTTTCCAACGCCTACTGGATAAGGTAATACCTCCTGATATGGAATTCGCGTTTGCCTACTTGGATGATATCGTAGTAATATCTAAAACGCTCCAAGAGCATTTAAATCACCTACAGGAAGTCTTCCGAAGACTGAAAGAAGCCAAGTTACAGCTGAACTTTGAGAAATGCACGTTTTGCCAGTCAGAACTCAGATACTTAGGACATGTGGTTGGAGCAGAAGGAATAAAAACTGACCCGGAGAAAACCAACGCTATAACCGGACTTACAGCACCGAGAAATGTGCGTCAACTCCGCCGGTTTCTAGGAATAACATCATGGTACCGCCGATTCATAGAGAACTATTCGACAATAGCAGGACCGCTAAACATGCTTCTGAAGAAGAAGATAAGATGGAAATGGACCGATAAGCAAGAAAACGCGTTTGAAGAGCTAAAATCAAAACTTACATCGGCCCCAGTATTAGCATGCCCCGATTTTTCAAAAACATTTTACCTGCAAACAGATGCGTCGAACTGCGGACTTGGAGTCGCACTAACACAGAAGTACGACGGCCAGGATAAAGTAATCGCATATGCTAGTCGAACCCTCACACCGGCCGAGACAAAATATTCCACAACGGAAAAAGAATGTCTATCCATCGTATACGGGATAAAGCAAATGAGGCCATATATAGAAGGATACAATTTTAAGGTCATATCAGACCATCAGTCCCTCAAATGGCTGAAGAACCTTAAAAACCCGTCAGGTCGATTAGCCAGGTGGAGTTTAGAACTGCAACAGTACGATTTTGAGGTAATATATAGAAAGGGAGTCCTCAACAAGGTAGCAGATGCTTTGTCACGACAACCACAGGAAAACCAGAGCGAAGAACCAGAGTTGGAATTATTAGCATCAGAATTGGAATCATGCAGTTGGTACGATAATTTATATAGAAATGTACTCCAGAACCCAGACGATTTCCCGGATCTACAAATAACAAACGGGAAGTTATATAAACACATTTGGAGCAGCCGTAATTTAGCCGACCCAGAGTTTAATAACCCATGGAAGTTATGCGTACCAAGATATAAAAGGAAAGATATTTTGGAGGAAAATCATGACTCGACCACAGCAGGCCATTTAGGAATTGCAAAAACAATTTGCCGAATAGCGCAAAAGTACTATTGGCCTAAGATGTTTAAACAAATCGCAGACTACGTTAGAGCTTGTACGAAGTGCCTCCAATATAAACCGTCTCAAATGCAACCAGCCGGGAAAATGCAACCGTCCACTGTAGAAAAGCCTTGGCATACTGTCTCAGTTGATTTAATGGGACCATTCCCAAGATCTGCAAAAGGAAACATTTTCTTAATAGTCGCGCAAGACCGGTTTACCAAATGGGTCGTTGCCCAGCCAATAAGAGCAGCATCTACGAACTCCATCATCGACACTTTACGATCGAAGGTAATTATGCAGTTCGGCATCCCGACGAAAATCATTTCGGACAACGGCGCGCAGTTCACAAGCAGCAATTTTAAGGCGTTCCTAAAGTCCTATAACATAAATCACATTCTAACACCGCCGTACTCACCTCAAGGCAATCCAGTAGAACGAATGAACAAAGTACTGAAAACGATGATAGCCACATACGTAGAAGATAACCATAAAGACTGGGACAAATTCATACCAGAATTCTGCTACGCCGTAAATTCGTCAAGACACGATTCAACAGGGTTTTCACCAGCGCTGCTTAATTTCGGAAGAGAATTAGACACAACAGAGGCGACAAGTGGACAAGATATACAGGGGTATGCAGAAAACTTGAACAAGTTAGAAGCGTTAAGAGAACTGGCGAAAGTGCACATGGAACACGCTTTCGAGGACCAAAAGAAACATTACGATCTAAGACGAAGAGACTGGCGACCACATCCAGGAGATCGAGTCATGAAAAAGGAACACCATCTATCGTCGGCGAGTGCAGGTTTCACCAGCAAACTAGCGCCGAAGTACTCAGGGCCATACGTAGTAACGTCAGTAATATCACCGGTAATAGTAAAACTGAAATTGGCCGATAGAAATACCCGCAAGCAGATAACGGCACACGTAAAAGATTTAAAACCTTGGGTGGGGGAAAATGTCATTACACAAATCGAATCCCCACCACAACCAAACGGTATTTAAAGAGCGGTGCTAGCAAGCAAAATTCAGTTCATCCACATCTAACATGGAAGACATACTAGAGATACCAGAACAGATGACCCCTCTGGGAACGCCAGAGAGACCCGAACTGCCCGTGACACCAGGAAAAGACGCAGAGAGAATGTTGAAAAGATTCCACGAACTGTTTGGGACGCCACCAACACCACCGAAGAAGAAAAGCGTACCCGATACGATAACCGGACCTGAAGCACAGTCGGCATCCACTCCAGGCGAACCAGAACCCGGGAGACACGCCGATCTTGTAGAGATCGTCCCACAACACCTAATAGAGAGGGGGACCAAAAGATACAGATTGTACTGCAACAACGGGAAGAAGATCGTAATAAAGATTCCAAGAGGGATAAATGGCATTACAAGGCTGTAGACGCCATATACAAAAAAAAGGTATGCTACTTTTTTTTTTCCAAAGAGAAGGGGGTGTAACGATGTCATCACCGTTCAACAGCTTGAACCGTAGGAGTGTCAGCGTTGGCGCTTCCACCTCCTTAGCACGATGTGAGTGGGGTTCAGAGCAACTATTTAAGGCATATGAATAGCGGCATTTATTCAGTCTTTGGCTTAGCGCCTTAGGCTCCTCTCTTCGCCAGTGTCCTGAACTGGCGAGCCCACCCGGACGGAGGTAGTTCTGCTTTGAAGTTCATGCTCCGTCCATAATTAAGCAGAGTCTACCGATATCGTGTCTTGAACTTTATCGCGGACCTGCATAAGCGATTGTGTAGTTGACGAGTGTGTTCGCAGCTCCCGCTGGTTTGAAGCGGAAGCGAGTATACGTCTGAGTGCGATTGACTACACCTATTTTATTTGTTATTAATAATTATTTTCTTTCTTTCTTTTATAGACGTCCGCCGGGGATTCATTCATCGCGGGATCCAGACGGAGCGCAGAGTTAATTTCTACGTTTATTTTTATACGGCACAGAATTTATTTTATTTTCATTTATATTGTACATATATTAGATCAATAGACATATTTTTATTTTAACCTGTGTTTTACTGAGTCTGTCGTCCTGAAAGAGCTACCCGTTACATGCTTAGATTTAATTTGAAGTAGAAATGGAGTTAAGTGTAAAGTAAAGAATTGAAATACTTACGTATGGAGACAGATCGCGAACTCAGATGAAAGTTTTCAATTTATTTAATGATAAATATCCAGAAAGACCTATAACGCGTTCAACAGTCAGTAAGATTGAAAAGAAATTTCGAGAAACTGGTACGGTTGAAAATGCACGGAAATCAAGTTGTCCCTCTGCAAATGCTAATACACCATTAGATGTTTTACTTAGTTTTGAAAAAGATGCGCACACTTCTGTGCGTAAAGTTAGTCGCGATATCGGTGTTAGCAAAACAACGGTACACAAACTATTAAAGCTTGAAATTGATTCTTGTTCTAGCACTCGAACGAGTATGACGTGTGCCAAGTACAATTAAAATCCAGTTTGCCTTATCGGTAGTAATTAGTGTTTAATTTAGATTTAATAGTGTAATTTCGAAAAGTGATTTCTGGGCAAGCTTTTTACGTATTGCTTTTGTTATATTATTAAATCATATAAATTATATTTAATTTATACAAAGTGCATACCAGAGACTGGTTTTACCAGTCTGCTGGTTCTAGCTGGCCATCCAATTCAATGGATTTTAATACAAATTTGGATAGCAAAATTAGTTAAAGAAGAGAAATAAAACGAGGTTATTGTCTGTATTTACATGGACAGTACAAATATAAACAATACTCCTACAGTTTCTACCTTAACAATGGCCCTTCAAACTGCTACAAACAACATTCCAGCAACTACATCTCTTTCATACGTAACCGCTGCAAAATCTACACCAAAACCATCTTTCCCAAAAAAAGAACAGGCGATAGTTCTTCACGCAGAAGAAAACCTTAAACTTCTAGACTACGTTAAAGCCATTGGTGACATCATCGGACCAAAAAATATTTCCTTTGCATCCAGAATATCTAACAATAGGATCTGCATATATCTAGTGAACTCAAATCTCGTTGATCAACTGCTGAAATCCCATCCAACCGTTCAAATCGGACGCCTTACTTTAAGTATTCGTAAACTTGTCTCCCCAACAAAAAGAATATTAATTTCGAACATCTCTCCTTACATTCCCCATGAAGTAGCCGAAAATGCAGTGAAAAGTCTTGGTTTCCAAATAGCCTCCCCCGTGTCCTTTCTTAAAGCAGGCATTCCAGGTGATGAATACTCCCACATACTTAGTTTTCGTCGTCAAGTATATATTTTTCCTCCCTCTGATAATTTTGAGCTTCACACCTCCTTGTTAATTCCTTTTGAAGGCAATGATATTAGAATTTTTTTGTCAACGGACAAAATGGAATGTTTCTTATGCAAACAATCAGGACATGTTGCTTCTAATTGTCCCAATACTTCATCTGACAACTTATCATCTGAAAATCCTACTGTTTCCCATGTCCTCCCAACTCCCCCCACCGAATCAACGTCACAGCAACAGAATACACAATTTCCATATCATTCTGAATCATCTCCCTCCCAAACAAATCTATTTTATTTATCTTCTTCCCCAGAGAATTGCGAAAATGATACAATATCTGAAAAGTCAGATAAACTATGTTTAAGTTCTCATCTTTCACAGAAAAGGCCACGCTCATCTGTATCATCTATAAGCGATAAGAACCTTCAATCTGGGAAAACCCTGCAACAGAACAAACTATGTTTCCTCCCAAACAAACAGTTCCTAGTTCCTCTAGCACCTCCAACACAAAAAAGAAACGAAAACGTAGTTCTTCTCTCGACCCCAGTCTATCCACTGACTCCAAGCAAGCAATACACGAAGCCTATAAACAAAACCCAGAAGCTTTTGCAGTTCCTCCTGGTAATATAATTGCCTTTATCGAGAACGCTTACGGCAGCTGTGACCCTGTCTCAGAAGCATTTTAATTCACAACAGATATTAAAGAATACCTGTCTGATAGTTCACAAACCTCGCAAACATCCAAACACTCTACATATTAATTTCAACCTTCACACTGATACAATGGAATTGTGACGGATTTTATCCCCGTCGTCCACGCCTTGAACAGCTCATATCTGAGTCTTCTCCTGACTTTCTATGCCTACAAGAAACAAACTTCACTGATAAATATTCCGGACAACTTAAAAATTTTACAGGTTACCACTATATTCGAACTACCCAACTTCGTGCCAGTGGCGGAGCATCAATTTTTGTTTCCACTGATATTTTCCATAAAGAATTTTCGCTAAACACAAACCTCGAAGCTATAGCCGTTACAGCTTGGTGTCCCTACAAAATTACAATTTGTTGCATATACATCCCTCCAAACTACTGTTTAATAAGTTCCGATCTTGAATATTTAACTTCTCAGCTTCCTACACCTTTTATCTTAGTAGGTGACTTTAATGCCCATAATACTATGTGGGGATCCGAAAACACATTTGGAAGAGGTAAAACAATCGAAAATTTTCTAAATAACGTAAATATAAACTTACTAAATTCAGGAAGTAGTACATACTTTCACATCCAATCGGGTAGTTTCTCTTCCATAGATTTATCTTTCTCTAATCCCGGAATATTTCCTTTACTTTCATGGTACACATTAAACAGTCTCTATGATAGTAATCATTTCCCTATCCTCATCTCTGAC